>JAQJVK010000035.1:1420020-2130031 GCA_035578135.1 Flexamia atlantica
ATGAATGACGTCACAAAATACATAACGTCACAAAAACATAACGTCACAAAAATAAATGACGTCACAAAATACATAACGTCACTAAAATAAATGACGTCACAAAATACATAACGTCACAAAAATAAATGACGTCACAAAATATAATTTACGTCACAAAATACACAACGTCACAAAATACACAACGTCACAAAAATAAATGACGTCACAAAATACATAACGTCACAAAAAATTTACGTCACAAAATACATAACGTCACAAAAAATGTTGTCACAAAATACATATCGTCACAAAAATAAATGACGTCACAAAATACAAAACGTCACAAAAATAAATGACGTCACAAAATACATAACGTCACAAAAATAAATGACGTCACAAAATACATAACGTCACAAAAATAAATGGAGTCACAAAATACATAACTTCACAAAAATAAATGACGTCACAAAATACATAACGTCACAAAAAAATGACGTCACAAATTACATAACGTCACAAAAAAAGACGTCACAAAATACATAACGTCACAAAAATAAATGACGTCACAAATTATTTATTAGGTCACAAAATACATAACGTCACAAAAATAAATGACGTCACAAAATACATAACGTCACAAAAACATAACGTCACAAAAATAAATGACGTCACAAAATACATAACGTCACAAAAATAAATGACGTCACAAAAATTAATTAAGTCACAAAATACATAACGTCCCAAACATTAATGACGTCACAAAATACATAACGTCACAAAAATAAATGACGTCACAAAATACATAACGTCACAAGAAAATGACGTCACAAATTACATAACGTCACAAAAAAAGACGTCACAAAATACATAACGTCACAAAAATAAATGACGTCACAAATTATTTATTACGTCACAAAATACATAACGTCACAAAAAAAAATGACGTCACAAAATACATAACGTCACAAAAACATAACGTCACAAAAATAAATGACGTCACAAAAATTAATTAAGTCACAAAATACATAACTTCACAAAAATAAATGACGTCACAAAAATTAATTACGTCACAAAATACATAACGTCACAAAAATAAATGACGTCACAAAATACATAACGTCACAAAAAATGACGTCACAAAATACATAACGTCACAAAATAAGACGTCACAAAATACATAACGTCACAAAAATAAATGACGTCACAAATTATTATTTACGTCACAAAATACATAACGTCACAAAAATGAATGACGTCACAAAATACATAACGTCACAAAAACATAACGTCACAAAAATAAATGACGTCACAAAATACATAACGTCACAAAAATAAATGACGTCACAAATTATTTATTACGTCACAAAATACATAACGTCACAAAAATAAATGACGTCACAAAATACATAACGTCACAAAAACATAACGTCACAAAAATAAATGACGTCACAAAATACATAACGTCACAAAAATTAATGACGTCACAAAATACATAACGTCACAAAAATAAATGACGTCACAAAATACATAACGTCACAAAAATAAATGACGTCACAAAATATAATCTACGTCACAAAATACATAACGTCACAAAAAAATGACGTCACAAATTACATAACGTCACAAAAAAAGACGTCACAAAAATATATGACGTCACAAATTATTTATTACGTCACAAAATACATAACGTCACAAAAATAAATGACGTCACAAAATACATAACGTCACAAAAACATGACGTCACAAAAATAAATGACGTCACAAAATACATAACGTCACAAAAATAAATGACGTCACAAAAATTAATTAAGTCACAAAATACATAACGTCCCAAACATTAATGACGACACAAAATACATAACGTCACAAAAATAAATGACGTCACAAAATACATAACGTCACAAAAAAATGACGTCACAAATTACATAACGTCACAAAAAAGACGTCACAAAATACATAACGTCACAAAAATAAATGACGTCACAAATTATTTATTACGTCACAAAATACATAACGTCACAAAAATAAATGACGTCACAAATTATTTATTACGTCACAAAATACATAACGTCACAAAAATAAATGACGTCACAAAATACATAACGTCACAAAAACATAACGTCACAAAAATAAATGACGTCACAAAAATTAATTAAGTCACAAAATACATAACTTCACAAAAATAAATGACGTCACAAAAATTAATTACGTCACAAAAATGAATGACGTCACAAAATACATAACGTCACAAAAACATAACGTCACAAAAATAAATGACGTCACAAAATACATAACGTCACTAAAATAAATGACGTCACAAAATACATAACGTCACAAAAATAAATGACGTCACAAAAAATAATTTACGTCACAAAATACACAACGTCACAAAATACACAACGTCACAAAAATAAATGACGTCACGAAAATTAATTAAGTCACAAAATACATAACTTCACAAAAATAAATTACGTCACAAAAATTAATTACGTCACAAAATACATAACGTCACAAAAATAAATGACGTCACAAAATACATAACGTCACAAAAAATGACGTCACAAAATACATAACGTCACAAAATAAGACGTCACAAAATACATAACGTCACAAAAATAAATGACGTAACAAATTATTATTTACGTCACAAAATACATAACGTCACAAAAATAAATGACGTCACAAAATACATAACGTCACAAAAACATAACGTCACAAAAATAAATGACGTCACAAAAAAAAAACGTCACAAAAATAAATGACGTCACAAAAATTAATTAAGTCACAAAATACATAACGTCCCAAACATTAATGACGTCACAAAATACATAACGTCACAAAAACATAACGTCACAAAAATAAATGACGTCACAAAATACATAACGTCACAAAAATAAATGACGTCACAAAATACATAACGTCACAAAAATAAATGACGTCACAAAATACATAACGTCACAAAAATAAATGACGTCACAAAATATAATTTACGTCACAAAATACATAACGTCACAAAAAAATGACGTCACAAATTACATAACGTCACAAAAAAAGACGTCACAAAAATAATTGACGTCACAAATTATTTATTACGTCACAAAATACATAACGTCACAAAAATAAATGACGTCACAAATTATTTATTACGTCACAAAATACATAACGTCACAAAAATAAATGACGTCACAAAATACATAACGTCACAAAAACATAACGTCACAAAAATAAATGACGTCACAAAAATTAATTAAGTCACAAAATACATAACTTCACAAAAATAAATGACGTCACAAAAATTAATTACGTCACAAAATACATAACGTCACAAAAATAAATGACGTCACAAAATACATAACGTCACAAAAAATGACGTCACAAAATACATAACGTCACAAAATAAGACGTCACAAAATACATAACGTCACAAAAATAAATGACGTCACAAAATATTAATTACGTCACCAAATACATAACGTCACAAAAAAATGACGTTACAAAATACATAACGTCACAAAAATAAATGACGTCACAAAAATTAATTAAGTCACAAAATACATAACGTAACAAAAATAAATGACATCACAAAATACATAACGTCACAAAAAATGACGTCAAAAAATACATAACGTCACAAAAAAATGACATCACAAAATACATAACGTCCCAAACATTAATGACGTCACAAAATACATAACGTCACAAAAACATAACGTCACAAAAATAAATGACGTCACAAAATACATAACGTCACAAAAATAAATGACGTCACAAAATACATAACGTCACAAAAATAAATGACGTCACAAAATACATAACGTCACAAAAAATGACGTCAAAAAATACATAACGTCACAAAATAAGACGTCACAAAATACATTACGTCACAAAAATAAATGACGTCACAAAATATAATTTACGTCACAAAATACATAACGTCACAAAAATAAATGACGTCACAAAATACATAACGTCACAAAAATAAATGACGTCACAAAATACTTAACGTCAAAAAAATAAATGACGTCACAAAATACATAACGTCACAAAAATAAATGACGTCACAAAATACATAACGTCACAAAAATAAATGACGTCACAAAATACATAACGTCACAAAAATAAATGACGTCACAAAATACATAACGTCACAAAAATAAATGACGTCACAAAATACATAACGTCACAAAAATAAATGACGTCACAAAATATAATTTACGTCACAAAATACATAACGTCACAAAAATAAATCACGTCACAAAATGCATAACGTCACAAAATAAATGACATCAAAAAATACATAACGTCACAAAAATAAATGACGTCACAAAATACATAACGTCACAAAAATAAATGACGTCACAAAATACATAACGTCAAAAAAATAAATGAGGTCACAAAATACATAACGTCACAAAAATAAATGACGTCACAAAATACATAACGTCACTAAAATAAATGACGTCACAAAATACATAACGTCACAAAAATAAATGACGTCACAAAAATTAATTAAGTCACAAAATACATAACGTCACAAAAATGAATTACGTCACAAAATACATAACGTCACAAAATACATAACGTCACAAAATACATAACGTCACAAAAATAAATGGCGTCACAAAATACATAACGTCAAAAAAATAAATGACGTCACAAAATACATAACGTCACAAAAACAAATGACGTCACAAAATACATAACGTCACAAAAATAAATGACGTCACAAAATACATAACGTCACAAAAATAAATGACGTCACAAAAATTAATTAAGTCACAAAATACATAACGTAACAAAAATAAATGACATCACAAAATACATAACGTCACAAAAAAATGACGTCACAAAATACATAACGTCACAAAAAAAAGACGTCACAAAATATATAACGTCACAAAAATAAATGACGTCACAAAATATTAATTACGTCACAAAATACATAACGTCACAAAAATAAATGACGTCACAAAATATTAATTACATCACAAAATACATAACGTCACAAAAATAAATGACGTCACAAAATACATAACGTCACAAAAATAAATGACGTCACAAAATATTATTCACGTCACAAAATGCATAACGTCACAAAAATAAATGACGTCAAAAAATTAATTAAGTCACAAAATACATAACGTCACAAAAATAAATTACGTCACAAAATACATAACGTCACAAAATACATAACGTCACAAAAATAAATGGCGTCACAAAATACAAAACGTAAAAAAAAAGGACGTCACAAAATACATAGCGTCACAAAAATAAATAACGTCACAAAATACATAACGTCACAAAAAAAATGACGTCACAAAATACATAACGTCACAAAAATAAATGTCGTCACAAAATACAAAACGTCACAAAATACATAACGTCACAAAAATAAATGACGTAACAAAATATATAACGTCACAAAAATTAATGACGTCACAAAATACTTAACGTCACAAAAATAAATGACGTCACAAAATACATAACGTCACAAAAATAAATGACGTCACAAAATACATAACGTCACAAAAATAAATGACGTCACAAAATACATAACGTCAAAAAAATGACGTCACAAAATACATAACGTCACAAAAAAAAGACGTCACGAAATACATAACGTCACAAAAATAAATGACGTCACAAAATATTAATTACGTCACAAAATACATAACGTCACAAAAATAAATGACGTCACAAAATACATAACGTCACAAAAACATAACGTCACAAAAATAAATGACGTCACAAAATACATAACGTCACAAAAATAAATGACGTTACAAAATACATAACGTTTCAAAAATAAATGACGTCACAAAAATAAATGACGTCACAAAAAAAAATGACGTCACAAAATACATAACGTCACAAAAATGAATGACGTCACAAAATACATAACGTCACAAAAATAAATGACGTCACAAAAATTAATTAAGTCACAAAATGCATAACATCACAAAAATAAATGACGTCAAAAAATAAATAACGTCACAAAAATAAATGACGTCACAAAATACATAACGTCACAAAAATAAATGACGTCACAAAATACATAACGTGACAAAAATAAATGACGTCACAAAAATTAATTAAGTCACAAAATACATAACGTCACAAAAATAAATTACGTCACAAAATACATAACGTCACAAAATACATAACGTCACAAAAATAAATGGCGTCACAAAATACATAACGTCAAAAAAAAACGTCACAAAATACATAACGTCACAAAAATAAATGACGTCACAAAATACATAACGTCACAAAAATAAATGACGTCACAAAATACATAACGTCACAAAAATAAATGACGTCACAAAATACATAACGTCACAAAAATAAATGACGTCACAAAATACATAACGTCACAAAAATAAATGACGTCACAAAAATTAATTAAGTCACAAAATACATAACGTCACAAAAATAAATGACGTCACAAAAATTAATTAAGTCACAAAATACATAACGTCCCAAACATTAATGACGTCACAAAATACATAACGTCACAAAAATAAATGACGTCACAAAATACATAACGTCATAAAAATAAATGACGTCACAAAATACATAACGTCACAAAAATAAATGACGTCACAATATATAATTTACGTCACAAAATACATAACGTCACAAAAATAAATGACGTCACAAAATACATAACGTCACAGAAAAAATTACGTCACAAAATACATAACGTCACAAAAAAATGACGTCACAAAATACATATCGTCACAAAAATAAATGACGTCACAAAATACAAAACGTCACAAAAATAAATGACGTCACAAAAATAAATGACGTCAAAAAATTAATTAAGTCACAAAATACATAACTTCACAAAAATAAATGACGTCACAAAATACATTACGTCACAAAAATAAATGACGTCACAAAATACATAACGTCACAAAAATAAATGACGTCACAAAATATTAATTACGTCACAAAATACATAACGTCACAAAAAAAATACGTTACAAAATACATAACGTCACAAAAATAAATGACGTCACAAAATACATAACGTCACAAAAATAAATGACGTCACAAAATACAAAACGTCACAAAAATAAATGGAGTCACAAAATACATAACTTCACAAAAATAAATGACGTCACAAAAATTAATTACGTCACAAAATACATAATGTCACAAAAATAAATGACGTGTCAAAATACATAACGTCACAAACATTAATGACGTCACAAAATTCATAACGTCACAAAAATAAATAGCGTCACAAATTACATAACGTCACAAAAATAAATGATGTCACAAAATACATAACGTCACAAAAATTAATGGCGTCACAAAAATTAATTAAGTCACAAATTACATAACGTCACAAAAATTAATTAAGTCACAAAATACATAACTTCACAAAAATAAATGACGTCACAAAAATTAATTACGTCACAAAATACATAACGTCACAAAAATAAATGACGTCACAAAATACATAACGTCACAAAAAATGACGTGACAAAATACATAACGTCACAAAATAAGACGTCACAAAATACATAACGTCACAAAAATAAATGACGTCACAAATTATTATTTACGTCACAAAATACATAACTTCACAAAAATAAATGACGTCGCAAAATACATAACGTCACAAAAACATAACGTCACAAAAATAAATGACGTCACAAAATACATAACGTCACAAAAATAAATGACGTCACAAAATACATAACGTCACAAAAATAAATGACGTCACAAAATATAATTTACGTCACAAAATACATAACGTCACAAAAATAAATGACGTCACAAAATACATAACCTCACAAAAAAAATTACGTCACAAAATACATAACGTCACAAAAAAATGACGTCACAAAATACATATCGTCACAAAAATAAATGACGTCACAAAATACAAAACGTCACAAAAATAAATGACGTCACAAAATACATAACGTCACAAAAATAAATGACGTCAAAAAATTAATTAAGTCACAAAATACATAACGTCACAAAAATAAATGACGTCACAAAATACATTACGTCACAAAAATGAATGACGTCACAAAATACATAACGTCACAAAAATAAATGACGTCACAAAAATTAATTAAGTCACAAAATGCATAACATCACAAAAATAAATGACGTCAAAAAATAAATAACGTCACAAAAATAAATGACGTCACAAAATACATAACGTCACAAAAATAAATGACGTCACAAAATACATAACGTGACAAAAATAAATGACGTCACAAAAATTAATTAAGTCACAAAATACATAACGTCACAAAAATAAATTACGTCACAAAATACATAACGTCACAAAATACATAACGTCACAAAAATAAATGGCGTCACAAAATACATAACGTCAAAAAAAAACGTCACAAAATACATAACGTCACAAAAATAAATGACGTCACAAAATACATAACGTCACAAAAATAAATGACGTCACAAAATACATAACGTCACAAAAATAAATGACGTCACAAAATACATAACGTCACAAAAATAAATGACGTCACAAAATACATAACGTCACAAAAATAAATGACGTCACAAAAATTAATTAAGTCACAAAATACATAACGTCACAAAAATAAATGACGTCACAAAAATTAATTAAGTCACAAAATACATAACGTCCCAAACATTAATGACGTCACAAAATACATAACGTCACAAAAATAAATGACGTCACAAAATACATAACGTCATAAAAATAAATGACGTCACAAAATACATAACGTCACAAAAATAAATGACGTCACAATATATAATTTACGTCACAAAATACATAACGTCACAAAAATAAATGACGTCACAAAATACATAACGTCACAGAAAAAATTACGTCACAAAATACATAACGTCACAAAAAAATGACGTCACAAAATACATATCGTCACAAAAATAAATGACGTCACAAAATACAAAACGTCACAAAAATAAATGACGTCACAAAAATAAATGACGTCAAAAAATTAATTAAGTCACAAAATACATAACTTCACAAAAATAAATGACGTCACAAAATACATTACGTCACAAAAATAAATGACGTCACAAAATACATAACGTCACAAAAATAAATGACGTCACAAAATATTAATTACGTCACAAAATACATAACGTCACAAAAAAAATACGTTACAAAATACATAACGTCACAAAAATAAATGACGTCACAAAATACATAACGTCACAAAAATAAATGACGTCACAAAATACAAAACGTCACAAAAATAAATGGAGTCACAAAATACATAACTTCACAAAAATAAATGACGTCACAAAAATTAATTACGTCACAAAATACATAATGTCACAAAAATAAATGACGTGTCAAAATACATAACGTCACAAACATTAATGACGTCACAAAATTCATAACGTCACAAAAATAAATAGCGTCACAAATTACATAACGTCACAAAAATAAATGATGTCACAAAATACATAACGTCACAAAAATTAATGGCGTCACAAAAATTAATTAAGTCACAAATTACATAACGTCACAAAAATTAATTAAGTCACAAAATACATAACTTCACAAAAATAAATGACGTCACAAAAATTAATTACGTCACAAAATACATAACGTCACAAAAATAAATGACGTCACAAAATACATAACGTCACAAAAAATGACGTGACAAAATACATAACGTCACAAAATAAGACGTCACAAAATACATAACGTCACAAAAATAAATGACGTCACAAATTATTATTTACGTCACAAAATACATAACTTCACAAAAATAAATGACGTCGCAAAATACATAACGTCACAAAAACATAACGTCACAAAAATAAATGACGTCACAAAATACATAACGTCACAAAAATAAATGACGTCACAAAATACATAACGTCACAAAAATAAATGACGTCACAAAATATAATTTACGTCACAAAATACATAACGTCACAAAAATAAATGACGTCACAAAATACATAACCTCACAAAAAAAATTACGTCACAAAATACATAACGTCACAAAAAAATGACGTCACAAAATACATATCGTCACAAAAATAAATGACGTCACAAAATACAAAACGTCACAAAAATAAATGACGTCACAAAATACATAACGTCACAAAAATAAATGACGTCAAAAAATTAAGTCACAAAATACATAACGTCACAAAAATAAATGACGTCACAAAATACATTACGTCACAAAAATAAATGACGTCACAAAATACATAACGTCACAAAAATAAATGACGTCACAAAATATTTATTACGGTACAAAATACATAACGTCACAGAAAAATGACGTTACAAAATACATAACGTCACAAAAATAAATGACGTCACAAAATACATAACGTCACAAAAATAAATGACGTCACAAAATACATAACGTCACAAAAATAAATGGAGTCACAAAATACATATCTTCACAAAAATAAATGACGTCACAAAATACATAACGTCACAAAAAATGACGTCACAAATTACATAACGTCACAAAAAAAGACGTCACAAAATACATAACGTCACAAAAATAAATGACGTCACAAATTATTTATTACATCACAAAATACATAACGTCACAAAAATAAATGACGTCACAAAATACATAACGTCACAAAAACATAACGTCACAAAAATAAATGACGTCACAAAATACATAACGTCACAAAAATAAATGACGTCACAAAAATTAATTAAGTCACAAAATACATAACGTCCCAAACATTAATGACGTCACAAAATACATAACGTCACAAAAATAAATGACGTCACAAAATACATAACGTCACAAAAAAATGACGTCACAAATTACATAACGTCACAAAAAAAGACGTCACAAAATACATAACGTCACAAAAATAAATGACGTCACAAAATACATAACGTCACAAAAACATAACGTCACAAAAATAAATGACGTCACAAAATACATAACGTCCCAAACATTAATGACGTCACAAAATACATAACGTCACAAAAATAAATGACGTCACAAAATACATAATGTCACAAAAAAATGACGTCACAAATTACATAACGTCACAAAAAAGACGTCACAAAATACATAACGTCACAAAAATAAATGACGTCACAAATTATTTATTACGTCACAAAATACATAACGTCACAAAAATAAATGACGTCACAAAATACATAACGTCACAAAAACATAACGTCACAAAAATAAATGACGTCACAAAAATTAATTAAGTCACAAAATACATAACTTCACAAAAATAAATGACGTCACAAAAATTAATTACGTCACAAAATACATAACGTCACAAAAATAAATGACGTCACAAAATACATAACGTCACAAAAAATGACGTGACAAAATACATAACGTCACAAAATAAGACGTCACAAAATACATAACGTCACAAAAATAAATGACGTCACAAATTATTATTTACGTCACAAAATACATAACTTCACAAAAATAAATGACGTCGCAAAATACATAACGTCACAAAAACATAACGTCACAAAAATAAATGACGTCACAAAATACATAACGTCACAAAAATAAATGACGTCACAAAATACATAACGTCACAGAAATAAATGACGTCACAAAATATAATTTACGTCACAAAATACATAACGTCACAAAAATAAATGACGTCACAAAATACATAACCTCACAAAAAAATTACGTCACAAAATACATAACGTCACAAAAAAATGACGTCACAAAATACATATCGTCACAAAAATAAATGACGTCACAAAATACAAAACGTCACAAAAATAAATGACGTCACAAAATACATAACGTCACAAAAATAAATGACGTCAAAAAATTAATTAAGTCACAAAATACATAACGTCACAAAAATAAATGACGTCACAAAATACATTACGTCACAAAAATAAATGACGTCACAAAATACATAACGTCACAAAAATAAATGACGTCACAAAATATTTATTACGGTACAAAATACATAACGTCACAGAAAAATGACGTTACAAAATACATAACGTCACAAAAATAAATGACGTCACAAAATACATAACGTCACAAAAATAAATGACGTCACAAAATACATAACGTCACAAAAATAAATGGAGTCACAAAATACATATCTTCACAAAAATAAATGACGACACAAAATACATAACGTCACAAAAAATGACGTCACAAATTACATAAAGTCACAAAAAAAGACGTCACAAAATACATAACGTCACAAAAATAAATGACGTCACAAATTATTTATTACATCACAAAATACATAACGTCACAAAAATAAATGACGTCACAAAATACATAACGTCACAAAAACATAACGTCACAAAAATAAATGACGTCACAAAATACATAACGTCACAAAAATAAATGACGTCACAAAAATTAATTAAGTCACAAAATACATAACGTCCCAAACATTAATGACGTCACAAAATACATAACGTCACAAAAATAAATGACGTCACAAAATACATAACGTCACAAAAAAATGACGTCACAAATTACATAACGTCACAAAAAAAGACGTCACAAAATACATAACGTCACAAAAATAAATGACGTCACAAAATACATAACGTCACAAAAACATAACGTCACAAAAATAAATGACGTCACAAAATACATAACGTCACAAAAATAAATGACGTCACAAAAATTAATTAAGTCACAAAATACATAACGTCCCAAACATTAATGACGTCACAAAATACATAACGTCACAAAAATAAATGACGTCACAAAATACATAACGTCACAAAAAAATGACGTCACAAATTACATAACGTCACAAAAAAGACGTCACAAAATACATAACGTCACAAAAATAAATGACGTCACAAATTATTTATTACGTCACAAAATACATAACGTCACAAAAATAAATGACGTCACAAAATACATAACGTCACAAAAACATAACATCACAAAAATAAATGACGTCACAAAAATTAATTAAGTCACAAAATACATAACTTCACAAAAATAAAAGACGTCACAAAAATTAATTACGTCACAAAAATGAATGACGTCACAAAATACATAACGTCACAAAAACATAACGTCACAAAAATAAATGACGTCACAAAATACATAACGTCACTAAAATAAATGACGTCACAAAATACATAACGTCACAAAAATAAATGACGTCACAAAATATAATTTACGTCACAAAATACACAACGTCACAAAATACACAACGTCACAAAAATAAATGACGTCACAAAATACATAACGTCACAAAAAACTTTACGTCACAAAATACATAACGTCACAAAAAATGTTGTCACAAAATACATATCGTCACAAAAATAAATGACGTCACAAAATACAAAACGTCACAAAAATAAATGACGTCACAAAATACATAACGTCACAAAAATAAATGACGTCACAACATACATAACGTCACAAAAATAAATGGAGTCACAAAATACATAACTTCACAAAAATAAATGACGTCACAAAATACATAACGTCACAAAAAAATGACGTCACAAATTACATAACGTCACAAAAAAAGACGTCACAAAATACATAACGTCACAAAAATGAATGACGTCACAAATTATTTATTACGTCACAAAATACATAACGTCACAAAAATAAATGACGTCACAAAATACATAACGTCACAAAAACATAACGTCACAAAAATAAATGAAGTCACAAAATACATAACGTCACAAAAATAAATGACGTCACAAAAATTAATTAAGTCACAAAATACATAACGTCCCAAACAATAATGACGTCACAAAATACATAACGTCACAAAAATAAATGACGTCACAAAATACATAACGTCACAAAAAAATGACGTCACAAATTACATAACGTCACAAAAAAAGACGTCACAAAATACATAACGTCACAAAAATAAATTACGTCACAAAATACATAACGTCACAAAAACATAACGTCACAAAAATAAATGACGTCACAAAAATTAATTAAGTCACAAAATACATAACTTTACAAAAATAAATGACGTCACAAAAATTAATTACGTCACAAAATACATAACGTCACAAAAATAAATGACGTCACAAAATACATAACGTCACAAAAAATGACGTCACAAAATACATAACGTCACAAAATAAGACGTCAAAAAATACATAACGTCACAAAAATAAATGACGTCACAAATTATTATTTACGTCACAAAATACATAACGTCACAAAAATGAATGACGTCACAAAATACATAACGTCACAAAAACATAACGTCACAAAAATAAATGACGTCACAAAATACATAACGTCACAAAAATAAATGACGTCACAAAATACAAAACGTCACAAAAATAAATGACGTCACAAAATACATAACGTCACAAAAATAAATGACATCAAAAAATTAATTAAGTCACAAAATACATAACGTCACAAAAATAAATGACGTCACAAAATACATAACGTCACAAAAATAAATGACGTCACAAAATATTAATTACGTCACAAAATACATAACGTCACAAAAAAATGACGTTACAAAATACATAACGTCACAAAAATAAATGACGTCACAAAATACATAACGTCACAAAAAATGACGTCACAAAATACATAACGTCACAAAATAAGACGTCACAAAATACATAACGTCACAAAAATAAATGACGTCACAAAATATAATTTACGTCACAAAATACATAACGTCACAAAAATAAATGACGTCACAAAATACATAACGTCACAAAAATAAATGACGTCACAAAATACTTAACGTCACAAAAATAAATGACGTCACAAAATACATAACGTCACAAAAATAAATGACGTCACAAAATATAATTTACGTCACAAAATACATAACGTCACAAAAATAAATAACGTCACAAAATACATAACGTCACAAAAATAAATGTCGTCACAAAATACTTAACGTCACAAAAATAAATGACGTCACAAAATACATAACGTCACAAAAATAAATGACGTCACAAAATACATAACGTCACAAAAATAAATGACGTCACAAAATACATAACGTCACAAAAATAAATGACGTCACAAAAAACATAACGTCACAAAAATAAATGACGTCACAAAATACAAAACGTCACAAAAAAAATGACGTCACAAAATACATAACGTCCCAAACATTAATGACGTCACAAAATACATAACGTCACAAAAATAAATGACGTCACAAAATACATAACGTCACAAAAAAATGACGTCACAAATTACATAACGTCACAAAAAAGACGTCACAAAATACATAACGTCACAAAAATAAATTACTTCACAAATTATTTATTACGTCACAAAATACATAACGTCACAAAAATAAATGACGTCACAAAATACATAACGTCACAAAAACATAACGTCACAAAAATAAATGACGTCACAAAAATTAATTAAGTCACAAAATACATAACTTCACAAAAATAAATGACGTCACAAAAATTAATTACGTCACAAAAATGAATGACGTCACAAAAATTAATTAAGTCACAAAATACATAACTTCACAAAAATAAATGACGTCACAAAATACATAACGTCACAAAAATAAATGGCGTCACAAAATACATAACGTAACAAAAATAAATGACGTCACAAAATACATAACGTCACAAAAAAATGACGTCACAAAATACATAACGTCACGAAAAAGACGTCACAAAATACATAACGTCACAAAAATAAATGACGTCACAAAATATTAATTACGTCACAAAATACATAACGTCACAGAAATAAATGACGTCACAAAATATTAATTACATCACAAAATACATAACGTCACAAAAATAAATGACGTCACAAAATACATAACGTCACAAAAATAAATGACGTCACAAAATACATTACGTCACAAAAATAAATGACATCACAAAATACATAACGTCACAAAAATAAATGACGTCACAAAATATTAATTACGTCAAAAAATACATAACGTCACAAAAAAATGACGTTACAAAATACATAACGTCACAAAAATAAATGACGTCACAAAATACATAACGTCACAAAAATAAATGACGTCACAAAATACATAACGTCACAAAAATAAATGACGTTACAAAATACATAACGTCACAAAAAATGACGTCACAAATTCATAACGTCACAAAAAAAAGACGTCACAAAATACATAACGTCAAAAAAATAAATGACGTCACAAAATATTAATTACGTCACAAAATACATAACGTCACAAAAATAATTGACGTCACAAAATACATAACGTCACAAAAACATAACGTCACAAAAATAAATGACGTCACAAAATAAGACGTCACAAAATACATAACGTCACAAAAATAAATGACGTCACAAAATATAATTTACGTCACAAAATACATAACGTCACAAAAATAAATGACGTCACAAAATACATAACGTCACAAAAATAAATGACGTCACAAAATACTTAACGTCACAAAAATAAATGACGTCACAAAATACATAACGTCACAAAAATAAATGACGTCACAAAATATAATTTACGTCACAAAATACATAACGTCACAAAAATAAATAACGTCACAAAATACATAACGTCACAAAAATAAATGTCGTCACAAAATACTTAACGTCACAAAAATAAATGACGTCACAAAATACATAACGTCACAAAAATAAATGACGTCACAAAATACATAACGTCACAAAAATAAATGACGTCACAAAATACATAACGTCACAAAAATAAATGACGTCACAAAAAACATAACGTCACAAAAATAAATGACGTCACAAAATACAAAACGTCACAAAAATAAATGACGTCACAAAATACATAACGTCCCAAACATTAATGACGTCACAAAATACATAACGTCACAAAAATAAATGACGTCACAAAATACATAACGTCACAAAAAAATGACGTCACAAATTACATAACGTCACAAAAAAGACGTCACAAAATACATAACGTCACAAAAATAAATTACTTCACAAATTATTTATTACGTCACAAAATACATAACGTCACAAAAATAAATGACGTCACAAAATACATAACGTCACAAAAACATAACGTCACAAAAATAAATGACGTCACAAAAATTAATTAAGTCACAAAATACATAACTTCACAAAAATAAATGACGTCACAAAAATAAATTACGTCACAAAAATGAATGACGTCACAAAAATTAATTAAGTCACAAAATACATAACTTCACAAAAATAAATGACGTCACAAAATACATAACGTCACAAAAATAAATGGCGTCACAAAATACATAACGTAACAAAAATAAATGACGTCACAAAATACATAACGTCACAAAAAAATGACGTCACAAAATACATAACGTCACGAAAAAGACGTCACAAAATACATAACGTCACAAAAATAAATGACGTCACAAAATATTAATTACGTCACAAAATACATAACGTCACAGAAATAAATGACGTCACAAAATATTAATTACATCACAAAATACATAACGTCACAAAAATAAATGACGTCACAAAATACATAACGTCACAAAAATAAATGACGTCACAAAATACATTACGTCACAAAAATAAATGACATCACAAAATACATAACGTCACAAAAATAAATGACGTCACAAAATATTAATTACGTCAAAAAATACATAACGTCACAAAAAAATGACGTTACAAAATACATAACGTCACAAAAATAAATGACGTCACAAAATACATAACGTCACAAAAATAAATGACGTCACAAAATACATAACGTCACAAAAATAAATGACGTTACAAAATACATAACGTCACAAAAAATGACGTCACAAATTCATAACGTCACAAAAAAAAGACGTCACAAAATACATAACGTCAAAAAAATAAATGACGTCACAAAATATTAATTACGTCACAAAATACATAAAGTCACAAAAATAATTGACGTCACAAAATACATAACGTCACAAAAACATAACGTCACAAAAATAAATGACGTCACAAAATACATAACGTCACAAAAATAAATGACGTCACAAAATACATAACGTCACAAAAATAAATGACGTCACAAAATACAAAACGTCACAAAATACATAACGTCACAAAAATAAATGACGTAACAAAATACATAACGTCACAAAAATAAATGACGTCACAAAATACTCTACGTCACAAAAATAAATGACGTCACAAAATACATAACGTCGAAAAATACATAACGTCACAAAAATAAATGACGTCACAAAATACTTAACGTCACAAAAATAAATGACGTCACAAAATACATAACGCCACAAAAATAAATGACGTCACAAAATACATAACGTCACAAAAATAAATGACGTCACAAAATACATAACGTCAAAAAAACAAATGACGTCACAAAAATTAATTAAGTCACAAAATACATAACTTCAAAAAAATAAATGACGTCACAAAAATTAATTACGTCACAAAAATGAATGACGTCACAAAATACATAACGTCACAAAAACATAACGTCACAAAAATAAATGACGTCACAAAATACATAACGTCACTAAAATAAATGACGTCACAAAATACATAACGTCACAAAAATAAATGACGTCACAAAATATAATTTACGTCACAAAATACACAACGTCACAAAATACACAACGTCACAAAAATAAATGACGTCACAAAATACATAACGTCACAAAAAAATTTACGTCACAAAATACATAACGTCACAAAAAATGTTGTCACAAAATACATATCGTCACAAAAATAAATGACGTCACAAAATACAAAACGTCACAAAAAAAATGACGTCACAAAATACATAACGTCACAAAAATAAATGACGTCACAACATACATAACGTCACAAAAATAAATGGAGTCACAAAATACATAACTTCACAAAAATAAATGACGTCACAAAATACATAACGTCACAAAAAAATGACGTCACAAATTACATAACGTCACAAAAAAAGACGTCACAAAATACATAACGTCACAAAAATAAATGACGTCACAAATTATTTATTACGTCACAAAATACATAACGTCACAAAAATAAATGACGTCACAAAATACATAACGTCACAAAAACATAACGTCACAAAAATAAATGACGTCACAAAATACATAACGTCACAAAAATAAATGACGTCACAAAAATTAAGTCACAAAATACATAACGTCCCAAACATTAATGACGTCACAAAATACATAACGTCACAAAAATAAATGACGTCACAAAATACATAACGTCACAAAAAAATGACGTCACAAATTACATAACGTCACAAAAAAAGACGTCACAAAATACATAACGTCACAAAAATAAATGACGTCACAAATTATTTATTACGTCACAAAATACATAACGTCACAAAAATAAATGACGTCACTAAATACATAACGTCACAAAAACATAACGTCACAAAAATAAATGACGTCACAAAAATTAATTAAGTCACAAAATACATAACTTCACAAAAATAAATGACGTCACAAAAATTAATTACGTCACAAAATACATAACGTCACAAAAATAAATGACGTCACAAAATACATAACGTCACAAAAAATGACGTCACAAAATACATAACGTCACAAAATAAGACGTCACAAAATACATAACGTCACAAAAATAAATGACGTCACAAATTATTATTTACGTCACAAAATAAATAACGTCACAAAAATGAATGACGTCACAAAATACATAACGTCACAAAAACATAACGTCACAAAAATAAATGACGTCACAAAATACATAATGTCATAAAAATAAATGACGTCACAAAATACAAAACGTCACAAAAATAAATGACGTCACAAAATACATAACGTCAGAAAAATAAATGACATTAAAAAATTAATTAAGTCACAAAATACATAACGTCACAAAAATAAATGACGTCACAAAATACATTACGTCACAAAAATAAATGACGTCACAAAATATTAATTACGTCACAAAATACATAACGTCACAAAAAAATGACGTTACAAAATACATAACGTCACAAAAATAAATGACGTCACAAAATACATAACGTCACAAAAAATGACGTCACAAAATACATAACGTCAAAAAATAAGACGTCACAAAATACATAACGTTACAAAAATAAATGACGTCACAAAATATAATTTACGTCACAAAATACATAACGTCACAAAAATAAATGACGTCACAAAATACATAACGTCACAAAAATAAATGACGTCACAAAATACTTAACGTCACAAAAATAAATGACGTCACAAAATACATAACGTCACAAAAATAAATGACGTCACAAAATATAATTTACGTCACAAAATACATAACGTCACAAAAATAAATGACGTCACAAAATACATAACGTCACAAAAATAAATGACGTCACAAAATATAATTTACGTCACAAAATACATAACGTCACAAAAATAAATGACGTCACAAAATACATAACGTCACAAAAATAAATGACGTCACAAAATACATAACGTCACAAAAATAAATGACGTCACAAAATACATAACGTCACAAAAATAAATGACGTCACAAAATACATAACGTCACAAAAATAAATGACGTCAAAAAATATAATTTACGTCACAAAATACATAACGTCACAAAAATAAATGACGTCACAAAATATTAATCACGTCACGAAATGCATAACGTCACAAAATAAATGACATAAAAAAATACATAACGTCACAAAAATAAATGACGTCACAAAATACATAACGTCACAAAAATAAATGACGTCACAAAATACATAACGTCGAAAAAATAAATGACGTCACAAAATACATAACGTCACAAAAATAAATGACGTCACAAAATACATAACGTCACTAAAATAAATGACGTCACAAAATACATAACGTCACAAAAATAAATGACGTCACAAAAATTAATTAAGTCACAAAATACATAACGTCACAAAAATTAATTACGTCACAAAATACATAACGTCACAAAATACATAACGTCACAAAATACATAACGTCAAAAAAATAAATGGCGTCACAAAATACATAACGTCAAAAAAATAAATGACGTCACAAAATACATAACGTCACAAAAACAAATGACGTCACAAAATACATAACGTCACAAAAATAAATGACGTCACAAAATACATAACGTCACAAAAATAAATGACGTCACAAAAATTAATTAAGTCACAAAATACATAACGTAACAAAAATAAATGACGTCACAAAATACATAACGTCACAAAAAAATGACGTCACAAAATACATAACGTCACAAAAAAAAGACGTCACAAAATACATAACGTCACAAAAATAAATGACGTCACAAAAATTAATTACGTCACAAAAATGAATGACGTCACAAAATACATAACGTCACAAAAACATAACGTCACAAAAATAAATGACGTCACAAAATACATAACGTCACTAAAATAAATGACGTCACAAAATACATAACGTCACAAAAATAAATGACGTCACAAAATATAATTTACGTCACAAAATACACAACGTCACAAAATACACAACGTAACAAAAATAAATGACGTCACAAAATACATAACGTCACAAAAAAATTTACGTCACAAAATACATAACGTCACAAAAAATGTTGTCACAAAATACATATCGTCACAAAAATAAATGACGTCACAAAATACAAAACGTCACAAAAATAAATGACGTCACAAAATACATAACGTCACAAAAATAAATGACGTCACAACATACATAACGTCACAAAAATAAATGGAGTCACAAAATACATAACGTCACAAAAAAATGACGTCACAAATTACATAACGTCACAAAAAAAGACGTCACAAAATACATAACGTCACAAAAATAAATGACGTCACAAATTATTTATTACGTCACAAAATACATAACGTCACAAAAATAAATGACGTCACAAAATACATAACGTCACAAAAACATAACGTCACAAAAATAAATGACGTCACAAAATACATAACGTCACAAAAATAAATGACGTCACAAAAATTAAGTCACAAAATACATAACGTCCCAAACATTAATGACGTCACAAAATACATAACGTCACAAAAATAAATGACGTCACAAAATACATAACGTCACAAAAAAATGACGTCACAAATTACATAACGTCACAAAAAAAGACGTCACAAAATACATAACGTCACAAAAATAAATGACGTCACAAATTATTTATTACGTCACAAAATACATAACGTCACAAAAATAAATGACGTCACTAAATACATAACGTCACAAAAACATAACGTCACAAAAATAAATGACGTCACAAAAATTAATTAAGTCACAAAATACATAACTTCACAAAAATAAATGACGTCACAAAAATTAATTACGTCACAAAATACATAACGTCACAAAAATAAATGACGTCACAAAATACATAACGTCACAAAAAATGACGTCACAAAATACATAACGTCACAAAAATAAATGACGTCACAAATTATTATTTACGTCACAAAATACATAACGTCACAAAAATGAATGACGTCACAAAATACATAACGTCACAAAAACATAACGTCACAAAAATAAATGACGTCACAAAATACATAATGTCACAAAAATAAATGACGTCACAAAATACAAAACGTCACAAAAATAAATGACGTCACAAAATACATAACGTCACAAAAATAAATGACGTCACAAAATACATTACGTCACAAAAATAAATGACGTCACAAAATATTAATTACGTCACAAAATACATAACGTCACAAAAAAATGACGTTACAAAATACATAACGTCACAAAAATAAATGACGTCACAAAAAACATAACGTCACAAAAAATGACGTCACAAAATACATAACGTCACAAAATAAGACGTCACAAAATACATAACGTCACAAAAATAAATGACGTCACAAAATATAATTTACGTCACAAAATACATAACGTCACAAAAATAAATGACGTCACAAAATACATAACGTCACAAAAATAAATGACGTCACAAAATACTTAACGTCACAAAAATAAATGACGTCACAAAATACATAACGTCACAAAAATAAATGACGTCACAAAATATAATTTACGTCACAAAATACATAACGTCACAAAAATAAATGACGTCACAAAATACATAACGTCACAAAAATAAATGACGTCACAAAATATAATTTACGTCACAAAATACATAACGTCACAAAAATAAATGACGTCACAAAATACATAACGTCACAAAAATAAATGACGTCACAAAATACTTAACGTCACAAAAATAAATGACATCACAAAATACATAACGTCACAAAAATAAATGACGTCACAAAATACATAACGTCACAAAAATAAATGACGTCACAAAATACATAACGTCACAAAAATAAATGACGTCACAAAATACATAACGTCACAAAAATAAATGACGTCACAAAATACATAACGTCACAAAAATAAATGACGTCAAAAAATATAATTTACGTCACAAAATACATAACGTCACAAAAATAAATGACGTCACAAAATATTAATCACGTCACGAAATGCATAACGTCACAAAATAAATGACATCAAAAAATACATAACGTCACAAAAATAAATGACGTCACAAAATACATAACGTCACATAAATAAATGACGTCACAAAATACATAACGTCGAAAAAATAAATGACGTCACAAAATACATAACGTCACAAAAATAAATGACGTCACAAAATACATAACGTCACTAAAATAAATGACGTCACAAAATACATAACGTCACAAAAATAAATGACGTCACAAAAATTAATTAAGTCACAAAATACATAACGTCACAAAAATTAATTACGTCACAAAATACATAACGTCACAAAATACATAACGTCAAAAAAATAAATGGCGTCACAAAATACATAACGTCAAAAAAATAAATGACGTCACAAAATACATAACGTCACAAAAACAAATGACGTCACAAAATACATAACGTCACAAAAATAAATGACGTCACAAAATACATAACGTCACAAAAATAAATGACGTCACAAAAATTAATTAAGTCACAAAATACATAACGTAACAAAAATAAATGACGTCACAAAATACATAACGTCACAAAAAAATGACGTCACAAAATACATAACGTCACAAAAAAAGACGTCACAAAATACATAACGTCACAAAAATAAATGACGTCACAAAATATTAATTACGTCACAAAATACATAACGTCACAAAAATAAATGACGTCACAAAATATTAATTACATCACAAAATACATAACGTCACAAAAATAAATGACGTCACAAAATACATAACGTCACAAAAATAAATGACGTCACAAAATATTAATCACGTCACAAAATGCATAACGTCACAAAAATAAATGACGTCAAAAAATTAATTAAGTCACAAAATACATAACGTCACAAAAATAAATTACGTCAAAAAATACATAACGTCACAAAATACATAACGTCACAAAAATAAATGGCGTCACAAAATACAAAACGTCAAAAAAAATGACGTCACAAAATACATAGCGTCACAAAAAAATGACGTCACAAAATACATAACGTCACAAAAATAAATGACGTCACAAAATACAAAACGTCACAAAATACATAACGTCACAAAAATAAATGACGTAACAAAATACATAACGTCACAAAAATAAATGACGTCACAAAATACTTAACGTCACAAAAATAAATGACGTCATAAAATACATAACGTCACAAAAATAAATGACGTCACAAAATACATAACGTCACAAAAATAAATGACGTCACAAAATACATAACGTCACAAAAATAAATGACGTCACAAAATACATAACGTCACAAAAATAAATGACGTCACAAAATACATAACGTCACAAAAATAAATGACGTCACAAAATATAATTTACGTCACAAAATACATAACGTCACAAAAATAAATGACGTCACAAAATATTAATCACGTCACAAAATGCATAACATCACAAAAATAAATGGCGTCACAAAATACATAACGTCAAAAAAAATGAAGTCACAAAATACATAACGTCACAAAAATAAATGACGTCACAAAATACATAACGTCACAAAAATAAATGACGTCACAAAATACAAAACGTCACAAAAATAAATGACGTCACAAAAAATAATTAGGTCACAAAATACATAACGTCAAAAAAAATGACGTCACAAAATACATAACGTCACAAAAATAAATGACGTCACAAAATACATAACGTCACAAAAATAAATGACGTCACAAAATACATAACGTCAAAAAAATGACGTCACAAAATACATAACGTCACAAAAAAAAGACGTCACGAAATACATAACGTCACAAAAATAAATGACGTCACAAAATATTAATTACGTCACAAAATACATAACGTCACAAAAATAAATGACGTCACAAAATACATAACGTCACAAAAACATAACGTCACAAAAATAAATGACGTCACAAAATACATAACGTCACAAAAATAAATGACGTTACAAAATACATAACGTTTCAAAAATAAATGACGTCACAAAATACATAACGTCACAAAAATAAATGACGTCACAAAATACATAACGTCACAAAAATAAATGACGTCAAAAAAATTAATTAAGTCACGAAATGCATAACATCACAAAAATACATGACGTCAAAATATACATAACGTCACAAAAATAAATGACGTCACAAAATACATAACGTCACAAAAATAAATGGCGTCACAAAATACATAACGTCAAAAAAATAAATGACGTCACAAAATACATAACGTCACAAAAATACATAACGTCACAAAATACATAACGTCACAAAAATAAATGACGTCACAAAATACATAACGTCACAAAAATAAATGACGTCACAAAATACATAACGTCACAAAAATAAATGACGTCACAAAATACATAACGTCACAAAAAAATGACGTCACAAATTACATAACGTCACAAAAAAAGACGTCACAAAATACATAACGTCACAAAAATAAATGACGTCACAAATTATTTATTACGTCACAAAATACATAACGTCACAAAAATAAATGACGTCACAAATTATTTATTACGTCACAAAAACATAACGTCACAAAAATAAATGACGTCACAAAATACATAACGTCACAAAAATAAATGACGTCACAAAATACATAACGTCATGAAAATAAATGACGTCACAAAATACATAACGTCACAAAAATAAATGACGTCACAAAATATAATTTACGTCACAAAATACATAACGTCACAAAAATAAATGACGTCACAAAATACATAACGTCACAAAAAAAATTACGTCACAAAATACATAACGTCACAAAAAAATGACGTCACAAAATACATATCGTCACAAAAATAAATGACGTCACAAAATACAAAACGTCACAAAAATAAATGACGTCACAAAAATAAATGACGTCAAAAAATTAATTAAGTCACAAAATACATAACGTCACAAAAATAAATGACGTCACAAAATACATTACGTCACAAAAATAAATGACGTCACAAAATACATAACGTCACAAAAATAAATGACGTCACAAAATATTAATTACGTCACAAAATACATAACGTCACAAAAAAATTACGTTACAAAATACATAACGTCACAAAAATAAATGACGTCACAAAATACATAACGTCACAAAAATAAATGACGTCACAAAATACATAACGTCACAAAAATAAATGGAGTCACAAAATACATAACTTCACAAAAATAAATGACGTCACAAAAATTAATTACTTCACAAAATACATAATGTCACAAAAATAAATGACGTCACAAAATACATAACGTCACAAACATTAATGACGTCACAAAATTCATAACGTCACAAAAATAAATAGCGTCACAAATTACATAACGTCACAAAAATAAATGACGTCACAAAATACATAACGTCACAAAAATTAATGGCGTCACAAAAATTAATGGCGTCACAAAAATTAATTAAGTCACAAAATACATAACGTCACAAAAATAAATGACGTCACAAAAATTAATTAAGTCACAAAATACATAACTTCACAAAAATAAATGACGTCACAAAAATTAATTACGTCACAAAATACATAACGTCACAAAAATAAATGACGTCACAAAATACATAACGTCACAAAAAATGACGTCACAAAATACATAACGTCACAAAATAAGACGTCACAAAATACATAACGACACAAAAATAAATGACGTCACAAATTATTATTTACGTCACAAAATACATAACTTCACAAAATAAATGACGTCACAAAATACATAACGTCACAAAAACATAACGTCACAAAAATAAATGACGTCACAAAATACATAACGTCACAAAAATAAATGACGTCACAAAATACATAACGTCACAAAAATAAATGACGTCACAAAATATAATTTACGTCACAAAATACATAACGTCACAAAAATAAATGACGTCACAAAATACATAACGTCACAAAAAAAATTACGTCACAAAATACATAACGTCACAAAAAAATGACGTCACAAAATACATATCGTCACAAAAATAAATGACGTCACAAAATACAAAACGTCACAAAAATAAATGACGTCACAAAATACATAACGTCACAAAAATAAATGACGTCAAAAAATTAATTAAGTCACAAAATACATAACGTCACAAAAATAAATGACGTCACAAAATACATTACGTCACAAAAATAAATGACGTCACAAAATACATAACGTCACAAAAATAAATGACGTCACAAAATATTAATTACGGTACAAAATACATAACGTCACAAAAAATGACGTTACAAAATACATAACGTCACAAAAATAAATGACGTCACAAAATACATAACGTCACAAAAATAAATGACGTCACAAATTATTTATTACGTCACAAAATACATAACGTCACAAAAATAAATGACGTCACAAAATACATAACGTCACAAAAGCATAACGTCACAAAAATAAATGACGTCACAAAATACATAACGTCACAAAAATAAATGACGTCACAAAAATTAATTAAGTCACAAAATACATAACGTCCCAAACATTAATGACGTCACAAAATACATAACGTCACAAAAATAAATGACGTCACAAAATACATAACGTCACAAAAAAATGACGTCACAAATTACATAACGTCACAAAAAAATACGTCACAAAATACATAACGTCACAAAAATAAATGACGTAACAAATTATTTATTACGTCACAAAATACATAACGTCACAAAAATAAATGACGTCACAAAATACATAACGTCACAAAAACATAACGTCACAAAAATTAATGACGTCACAAAATACATAACGTCACAAAAATAAATGACGTCACAAAATACATAACGTCACAAAAATAAATGACGTCACAAAATACATAACATCACAAAAATAAATGACGTCACAAAATATAATTTACGTCACAAAATACATAACGTCACAAAAAAATGACGTCACAAATTACATAGCGTCACAAAAAAAGACGTCACAAAATACATAACGTCACAAAAATAAATGACGTCACAAATTATTTATTACGTCACAAAATACATAACGTCACAAAAATAAATGACGTCACAAAATACGTAACGTCACAAAAACATAACGTCACAAAAATAAATGACGTCACAAAATACATAACGTCACAAAAAAAGACGTCACGAAATACATAACGTAACAAAAATAAATGACGTCACAAAATATTAATTACGTCACAAAATACATAACGTCACAAAAATAAATGACGTCACAAAATACATAACGTCACAAAAATAAATGACGTTACAAAATACATAAAGTTTCAAAAATAAATGACGTCACAAAATACATAACGTCACAAAAATAAATGACGTCACAAAAATAAATGACGTCACAAAAAAATGACGTCACAAAATACATAACGTCACAAAAATAAATGACGTCACAAAATACATAACGTCACAAAAATAAATGACGTCACAAAAATTAATTAAGTCACAAAATGCATAACAACACAAAAATAAATGACGTCAAAAAATACATAACGTCACAAAAATAAATGACGTCACAAAATACATAACGTCACAAAAATAAATGACGTCACAAAAATTAATTAAGTCACAAAATACATAACGTCACAAAAATAAATTACGTCACAAAATACATAACGTCACAAAATAAATAACGTCACAAAAATAAATGGCGTCACAAAATACATAACGTCAAAAAAATAAATGACGTCACAAAATACATAACGTCACAAAAATAAATGACGTCACAAAATACATAACGTCACAAAAATAAATGACGTCACAAAATATTAATTACGTCACAAAATACATAACGTCACAAAAATAAATGACGTCACAAAATACATAACGTTACAAAAATAAATGACGTCACAAAATACATAACGTCACAAAAATAAATGACGTCATAAAATTCATAACGTCACAAAATACATAACGTCACAAAAATAAATGACGTCACAAAATACTTAACGTCACAAAAATAAATGACGTCACAAAATACATAACGTCACAAAAATAAATGACGTCACAAAATACATAACGTCACAAAAATAAATGATGTCAAAAAATACATAACGTCACAAAAATATATGACGTCACAAAATACATAACGTTACAAAAATAAATGACGTCACAAAATATTAATTACGTCACAAAATACATAACGTCACAAAAATAAATGACGTCACAAAATATTAATCACGTCACAAAATGCATAACGTCACAAAAATAAATGACGTCAAAAAATACATAACGTCACAAAAATAAATGACGTCACAAAAATTAATTAAGTCACAAAATACATAACGTCACAAAAATAAATTACGTCACAAAATACATAACGTCACAAAATACATAACGTCAAAAATAAATGGCGTCACAAAATACATAACGTCAAAAAAAATGACGTCACAAAATACATAACGTCACAAAAATAAATGACGTCACAAAATACATAACGTCACAAAAATAAATGACGTCACAAAATACATAACGTCACAAAAATAAATGACGTCACAAAAATTAATTAAGTCACAAAATACATAACGTCAAAAAAATAAATGACGTCACAAAATACATAACGTCACAAAATTAAATGACGTCACAAAATACATAACGTCACAAAAATAAATGACGTCACAAAATACATAACGTCACAAAAAATGACGTCACAAAATACATAACGTCACAAAAAAAAGACGTCACAAAATACATAACGTCAAAAAAATAAATGACGTCACAAAATATTAATTACGTCACAAAATACATAACGTCACAAAAATAAATGACGTCACAAAATACATAACGTCACAAAAATAAATGACGTCACAAAATACATAACGTCACAAAAACATAACGTCACAAAAATAAATGACGTCACAAAATACATAACGTCACAAAAATAAATGACGTCACAAAATACATAACGTCACAAAAATAAATGACGTCACAAAATGCAAAACGTCACAAAATACATAACGTCACAAAAATAAATGACGTAACAAAATACATAATGTCACAAAAATAAATGACGTCACAAAATACTTAACGTCACAAAAATAAATGACGTCACAAAATTCATAACGTCACACAAAAATGACGTCACAAAATTCATATCGTCACAAAAATAAATGACGTCACAAAATACAAAACGTCACAAAAATAAATGACGTCACAAAATACATAACGTCACAAAAATAAATGACGTCAAAAAATTAATTAAGTCACAAAATACATAACGTCACAAAAATAAATGACGTCACAAAATACATTACGTCACAAAAATAAATGACGTCACAAAATACATAACGTCACAAAAATAAATGACGTCACAAAATATTAATTACGGTACAAAATACATAACGTCACAGAAAAATGACGTTACAAAATACATAACGTCACAAAAATAAATGACGTCACAAAATACATAACGTCACGAAAATAAATGACGTCACAAAATACATAACGTCACAAAAATAAATGGAGTCACAAAATACATAACTTCACAAAAATAAATGACGTCACAAAATACATAACGTCACAAAAAAATGACGTCACAAATTACATAACGTCACAAAAAATGACGTCACAAAATACATAACGTCACAAAAATAAATGACGTCACAAATTATTTATTACGTCACAAAATACATAACGTCACAAAAATAAATGACGTCACAAAATACATAACGTCACAAAAACATGACGTCACAAATTACATAACGTCACAAAAAAAGACGTCACAAAATACATAACGTCACAAAAATAAATGACGTCACAAATTATTTATTACGTCACAAAATACATAACGTCACAAAAATAAATGACGTCACAAAATACATAACGTCACAAAAACATAACGTCACAAAAATAAATGACGTCACAAAATACATAACGTCACGAAAATAAATGACGTCACAAAAATTAATTAAGTCACAAAATACATAACGTCCCAAACATTAATGACGTCACAAAATACATAACGTCACAAAAATAAATGACGTCACAAAATACATAACGTCACAAAAAAATGACGTCACAAAATACATAACGTCACAAAAAAAGACGTCACAAAATACATAACGTCACAAAATACATAACGTCAAAAATAAATGGCGTCACAAAATACATAACGTCAAAAAAAATGACGTCACAAAATACATAACGTCACAAAAATAAATGACGTCACAAAATACATAACGTCACAAAAATAAATGACGTCACAAAATACATAACGTCACAAAAATAAATGACGTCACAAAAATTAATTAAGTCACAAAATACATAACGTCAAAAAAATAAATGACGTCACAAAATACATAACGTCACAAAATTAAATGACCTCACAAAATACATAACGTCACAAAAATAAATGACGTCACAAAATACATAACGTCACAAAAAATGACGTCACAAAATACATAACGTCACAAAAAAAAGACGTCACAAAATACATAACGTCAAAAAAAAAGACGTCACAAAATACATAACGTCAAAAAAATAAATGACGTCACAAAATATTAATTACGTCACAAAATACATAACGTCACAAAAATAAATGACGTCACAAAATACATAACGTCACAAAAATAAATGACGTCACAAAATACATAACGTCACAAAAACATAACGTCACAAAAATAAATGACGTCACAAAATACATAACGTCACAAAAATAAATGACGTCACAAAATACATAACGTCACAAAAATAAATGACGTAACAAAATACATAATGTCACAAAAATAAATGACGTCACAAAATACTTAACGTCACAAAAATAAATGACGTCACAAAATACATAACGTCACACAAAAATGACGTCACAAAATTCATATCGTCACAAAAATAAATGACGTCACAAAATACAAAACGTCACAAAAATAAATGACGTCACAAAATACATAACGTCACAAAAATAAATGACGTCAAAAAATTAATTAAGTCACAAAATACATAACGTCACAAAAATAAATGACGTCACAAAATACATTACGTCACAAAAATAAATGACGTCACAAAATACATAATGTCACAAAAATAAATGACGTCACAAAATATTAATTACGGTACAAAATACATAACGTCACAGAAAAATGACGTTACAAAATACATAACGTCACAAAAATAAATGACGTCACAAAATACATAACGTCACGAAAATAAATGACGTCACAAAATACATAACGTCACAAAAATAAATGGAGTCACAAAATACATAACTTCACAAAAATAAATGACGTCACAAAATACATAACGTCACAAAAAAATGACGTCACAAATTACATAACGTCACAAAAAATGACGTCACAAAATACATAACGTCACAAAAATAAATGACGTCACAAATTATTTATTACGTCACAAAATACATAACGTCACAAAAATAAATGACGTCACAAAATACATAACGTCACAAAAACATAACGTCACAAAAATAAATGACGTCACAAAATACATAACGTCACAAAAATAAATGACGTCACAAAAATTAATTAAGTCACAAAATACATAACGTCCCAAACATTAATGACGTCACAAAATACATAACGTCACAAAAATAAATGACGTCACAAAATACATAACGTCACAAAAAAAAGACGTCACAAATTACATAACGTCACAAAAAAGACGTCACAAAATACATAACGTCACAAAAATAAATGACGTCACAAATTATTTATTACGTCACAAAATACATAACGTCACAAAAATAAATGACGTCACAAAATACATAACGTCACAAAAACATAACGTCACAAAAATAAATGACGTCACAAAATACATAACGTCACAAAAATAAATGACGTCACAAAAATTAATTAAGTCACAAAATACATAACGTCCCAAACATTAATGACGTCACAAAATACATAACGTCACAAAAATAAATGACGTCACAAAATACATAACGTCACAAAAAAATGACGTCACAAAATACATAACGTCACAAAAAAAGACGTCACAAAATACATAACGTCACAAAAATAAATGACGTCACAAATTATTTATTACGTCACAAAATACATAACGTCACAAAAATAAATGACGTCACAAAATATAATTTACGTCACAAAATACACAACGTCACAAAAATAAATGACGTCACAAAATACATAACGTCACAAAAAATTTACGTCACAAAATACATAACGTCACAAAAAATGTTGTCACAAAATACATATCGTCACAAAAATAAATGACGTCACAAAATACAAAACGTCACAAAAATAAATGACGTCACAAAATACATAACGTCACAAAAATAAATGACGTCACAAAATACATAACGTCACATAAATAAATGGAGTCACAAAATACATAACTTCACAAAAATAAATGACGTCACAAAATACATAACGTCACAAAAAAATGACGTCACAAATTACATAACGTCACAAAAAAAGACGTCACAAAATACATAACGTCACAAAAATAAATGACGTCACAAATTATTTATTACGTCACAAAATACATAACGTCACAAAAATAAATTACGTCACAAAATACATAACGTCACAAAAACATAACGTCACAAAAATAAATGACGTCACAAAATACATAACGTCACAAAAATAAATGACGTCACAAAAATTAATTAAGTCACAAAATACATAACGTCCCAAACATTAATGACGTCACAAAATACATAACGTCACAAAAATAAATGACGTCACAAAATACATAACGTCACAAAAAAATGACGTCACAAATTACATAACGTCACAAAAAAAGACGTCACAAAATACATAACGTCACAAAAATAAATGACGTCACAAATTATTTATTACGTCACAAAATACATAACGTCACAAAAATAAATGACGTCACAAAATACATAACGTCACAAAAACATAACGTCACAAAAATAAATGACGTCACAAAAATTAATTAAGTCACAAAATACATAACTTCACAAAAATAAATGACGTCACAAAATATTAATTACGTCACAAAATACATAACGTCACAAAAATAAATGACGTCACAAAATACATAACGCCACAAAAATAAATGACGTTACAAAATACATAAAGTTTCAAAAATAAATGACGTCACAAAATACATAACGTCCCAAAAATAAATGACGTCACAAAAATAAATGACGTCACAAAAATTAATTACGTCACAAAATACATAACGTCCCAAAAATAAATGACGTCACAAAATACATAACGTCACAAAAATAAATGACGTCACAAAAATTAATTAAGTCACAAAATGCATAACAACACAAAAATAAATGACGTCAAAAAATACATAACGTCACAAAAATAAATGACGTCACAAAATACATAACGTCACAAAAATAAATGACGTCACAAAATACATAACGTCACAAAAATAAATGACGTCACAAAAATTAATTAAGTCACAAAATACATAACGTCACAAAAATAAATTACGTCACAAAATACATAACGTCACAAAATAAATAACGTCACAAAAATAAATGGCGTCACAAAATACATAACGTCAAAAAAATAAATGACGTCACAAAATACATAACGTCACAAAAATAAATGACGTCACAAAATACATAACGTCACAAAAATAAATGACGTCACAAAATACATAACGTCACAAAAATAAATGACGTCACAAAATACATAACGTCACAAAAATAAATGACGTCACAAAATACATAACGTCACAAAAATAAATGACGTCACAAAAATTAATTAAGTCACAAAATACATAACTTCACAAAAATAAATGACGTCACAAAAATTAATTACGTCACAAAATACATAATGTCACAAAAATAAATGACCTCACAAAATACCTAACGTCCCAAACATTGATGACGTCACAAAATTCATAACGTCACAAAAATAAATAGCGTCACAAAATACATAACGTCACAAAAATAAATGACGTCACAAAATACATAACGTCACAAAAATAAATGACGTCACAAAATTAATTAAGTCACAAAAGACATAACGTCACAAAAATAAATGACGTCACAAAAATTAATTAAGTCACAAAATACACAACGTCCCAAACATTAATGACGTCACAAAATACATAACGTCACAAAAATAAATGACGTCTCAAAATACATAACGTCACAAAAAAATTACGTCACAAATTACATAACGTCACAAAAAAAGACGTCACAAAATACATAACGTCACAAAAATAAATGACGTCACAAATTATTTATTACGTCACAAAATACATAACGTCACAAAAATAAATGACGTCACAAAATACATAACGTCACAAAAACATAACGTCACAAAAATAAATGACGTCACAAAATACATAACGTCACAAAAATAAATGACGTCACAAAATACATAACGTCATAAAAATAAATGACGTCACAAAATACATAACGTCACAAAAATAAATGACGTCACAAAATATAATTTACGTCACAAAATACATAACGTCACAAAAATAAATGACGTCACAAAATACATAACGTCACAAAAAAATTACGTCACAAAATACATAACGTCACAAAAAAATGACGTCACAAAATACATATCGTCACAAAAATAAATGACGTCACAAAATACAAAACGTCACAAAAATAAATGACGTCACAAAAATAAATGACGTCAAAAAATTAATTAAGTCACAAAATACATAACGTCACAAAAATAAATGACGTCACAAAAATAAATGACGTCACAAAATACATATCGTCACAAAAATAAATGACGTCACAAAATACAAAACGTCACAAAAATAAATGACGTCACAAAATACATAACGTCACAAAAATAAATGACGTCAAAAAATTAATTAAGTCACAAAATACATAACGTCACAAAAATAAATGACGTCACAAAATACATTACGTCACAAAAATAAATGACGTCACAAAATACATAACGTCACAAAAATAAATGACGTCACAAAATTTTAATTACGGTACAAAATACATAACGTCACAAAAAATGACGTTACAAAATACATAACGTCACAAAAATAAATGACGTCACAAATTATTTATTACGTCACAAAATACATAACGTCACAAAAATAAATGACGTCACAAAATACATAACGTCACAAAAACATAACGTCACAAAAATAAATGACGTCACAAAATACATAACGTCACAAAAATAAATGACGTCACAAAATACATAACGTCACAAAAAAATGACGTCACAAATTACATAACGTCACAAAAAAAGACGTCACAAAATACATAACGTCACAAAAATAAATGACGTCACAAATTATTTATTACGTCACAAAATACATAACGTCACAAAAATAAATGACGTCACAAAATACATAACGTCACAAAAACATAACGTCACAAAAATAAATGACGTCACAAAATACATAACGTCACAAAAATAAATGGCGTCACAAAATACATAACGTCACAAAAATAAATGACGTCACAAAATACATAACGTCACAAAAATAAATGACGTCACAAAATATAATTTACGTCACAAAATACATAACGTCACAAAAAAAAGACGTCACAAATTACATTACGTCACAAAAAAAGACGTCACAAAAATAAATGACGTCACAAATTATTTATTACGTCACAAAATACATAACGTCACAAAAATAAATGACGTCACAAAATACATAACGTCACAAAAACATAACGTCACAAAAATAAATGACGTCACAAAATACATAACGTCACAAAAATAAATGACGTCACAAAAATTAATTAAGTCACAAAATACATAACGTCCCAAACATTAATGACGTCACAAAATACATAACGTCACAAAAATAAATGACGTCACAAAATACATAACGTCACAAAAAAATGACGTCACAAAATACATAACGTCACAAAAAAAGACGTCACAAAATACATAACGTCACAAAAATAAATGACGTCACAAATTATTTATTACGTCACAAAATACATAACGTCACAAAAATAAATGACGTCACAAAATACATAACGTCACAAAAACATAACGTCACAAAAATAAATGACGTCACAAAAATTAATTAAGTCACAAAATACATAACTTCACAAAAATAAATGACGTCACAAAAATTAAATACGTCACAAAAATGAATGACGTCACAAAATACATAAGGTCACAAAAACATAACGTCACAAAAATAAATGACGTCACAAAATACATAACGTCACTAAAATAAATGACGTCACAAAATACATAACGTCACAAAAATAAATGACGTCACAAAATATAATTTACGTCACAAAATACACAACGTCACAAAAATAAATGACGTCACAAAATACATAACGTCACAAAAAAATTTACGTCACAAAATACATAACGTCACAAAAAATGTTGTCACAAAATACATATCGTCACAAAAATAAATGACGTCACAAAATACAAATCGTCACAAAAATAAATGACGTCACAAAATACATAACGTCACAAAAATAAATGACGTCACAAAATACATAACGTCACAAAAATAAATGGAGTCACAAAATACATAATTTCACAAAAATAAATGACGTCACAAAATACATAACGTCACAAAAAAATGACGTCACAAATTACATAACGTCACAAAAAAAGACGTCACAAAATACATAACGTCACAAAAATAAATGACGTCACAAATTATTTATTACGTCACAAAATACATAACGTCACAAAAATAAATTACGTCACAAAATACATAACGTCACAAAAACATAACGTCACAAAAATAAATGACGTCACAAAATACATAACGTCACAAAAATAAATGACGTCACAAAAATTAATTAAGTCACAAAATACATAACGTCCCAAACATTAATGACGTCACAAAATACATAACGTCACAAAAATAAATGACGTCACAAAATACATAACGTCACAAAAAAATGACGTCACAAATTACATAACGTCACAAAAAAAGACGTCACAAAATACATAACGTCACAAAAATAAATGACGTCCCAAATTATTTATTACGTCACAAAATACATAACGTCACAAAAATAAATGACGTCACAAAATACATAACGTCACAAAAACATAACGTCACAAAAATAAATGACGTCACAAAAATTAATTAAGTCACAAAATACATAACTTCACAAAAATAAATGACGTCACAAAAATTAATTACGTCACAAAATACATAACGTCTCAAAAATAAATGACGTCACAAAATACATAACGTCACAAAAAATGACGTCACAAAATACATAACGTCACAAAATAAGACGTCACAAAATACATAACGTCACAAAAATAAATGACGTCACAAAATACAAAACGTCACAAAAATAAATGACGTCACAAAATACATAACGTCACAAAAATAAATGACATCAAAAAATTAATTAAGTCACAAAATACATAACGTCACAAAAATAAATGACGTCAAAAAATACATAACGTCACAAAAATAAATGACGTCACAAAATATTAATTACGTCACAAAATACATAACGTCACAAAAAAATGACGTTACAAAATACATAACGTCACAAAAATAAATGACGTCACAAAATACATAACGTCACAAAAATAAATGACGTCACAAAATACATAACGTCACAAAAATAAATGGAGTCACAAAATACATAACTTCACAAAAATAAATGACGTCACAAAATACATAACGTCACTAAAATAAATGACGTCACAAAATACATAACGTCACAAAAACATAACGTCACAAAAATAAATGACGTCACAAAAATTAATTAAGTCACAAAATACATAACTTCACAAAAATAAATGACGTCACAAAAATTAAATACGTCACAAAAATGAATGACGTCACAAAATACACAACGTCACAAAAACATAACGTCACAAAAATAAATGACGTCACAAAATACATAACGTCACTAAAATAAATGACGTCACAAAATACATAACGTCACAAAAATAAATGACGTCACAAAATATAATTTACGTCACAAAATACACAACGTCACAAAAATAAATGACGTCACAAAATACATAACGTCACAAAAAAATTTACGTCACAAAATACATAACGTCACAAAAAATGTTGTCACAAAATACATATCGTCACAAAAATAAATGACGTCACAAAATACAAATCGTCACAAAAATAAATGACGTCACGAAATACATAACGTCACAAAAATAAATGACGTCACAAAATACATAACGTCACAAAAATAAATGGAGTCACAAAATACATAATTTCACAAAAATAAATGACGTCACAAAATACATAACGTCACAAAAAAATGACGTCACAAATTACATAACGTCACAAAAAAAGACGTCACAAAATACATAACGTCACAAAAATAAATGACGTCACAAATTATTTATTACGTCACAAAATACATAACGTCACAAAAATAAATTACGTCACAAAATACATAACGTCACAAAAACATAACGTCACAAAAATAAATGACGTCACAAAATACATAACGTCACAAAAATAAATGACGTCACAAAAATTAATTAAGTCACAAAATACATAACGTCCCAAACATTAATGACGTCACAAAATACATAACGTCACAAAAATAAATGACGTCACAAAATACATAACGTCACAAAAAAATGACGTCACAAATTACATAACGTCACAAAAAAAGACGTCACAAAATACATAACGTCACAAAAATAAATGACGTCACAAATTATTTATTACGTCACAAAATACATAACGTCACAAAAATAAATGACGTCACAAAATACATAACGTCACAAAAACATAACGTCACAAAAATAAATGACGTCACAAAAATTAATTAAGTCACAAAATACATAACTTCACAAAAATAAATGACGTCACAAAAATTAATTACGTCACAAAATACATAACGTCTCAAAAATAAATGACGTCACAAAATACATAACGTCACAAAAAATGACGTCACAAAATACATAACGTCACAAAATAAGACGTCACAAAATACATAACGTCACAAAAATAAATGACGTCACAAAATACAAAACGTCACAAAAATAAATGACGTCACAAAATACATAACGTCACAAAAATAAATGACATCAAAAAATTAATTAAGTCACAAAATACATAACGTCACAAAAATAAATGACGTCAAAAAATACATAACGTCACAAAAATAAATGACGTCACAAAATATTAATTACGTCACAAAATACATAACGTCACAAAAAAATGACGTTACAAAATACATAACGTCACAAAAATAAATGACGTCACAAAATACATAACGTCACAAAAATAAATGACGTCACAAAATACATAACGTCACAAAAATAAATGGAGTCACAAAATACATAACTTCACAAAAATAAATGACGTCACAAAATACATAACGTCACAAAAAAATGACGTCACAAATTACATAACGTCACAAAAAAAGACGTCACAAAATACATAACGTCACAAAAATAAATGACGTCACAAATTATTTATTACGTCACAAAATACATAACGTCACAAAAATAAATGACGTCACAAAATACATAACGTCACAATAACATAACGTCACAAAAATAAATGACGTCACAAAATACATAACGTCACAAAAATAAATGACGTCACAAAAATTAATTAAGTCACAAAATACATAACGTCCCAAACATTAATGACGTCACAAAATACATAACGTCACAAAAATAAATGACGTCACAAAATACATAACGTCACAAAAAATGACGTCAAAAATTACATAGCGTCACAAAAAAAGACGTCACAAAATACATAACGTCACAAAAATAAATGACGTCACAAATTATTTATTACGTCACAAAATACATAACGTCACAAAAATAAATGACGTCACAAAAATTAATTAAGTCACAAAATACATAACTTCACAAAAATAAGTGACGTCACAAAATATAATTTACGTCACAAAATACATAACGTCACAAAAATAAATGACGTCACAAAATACATAACGTCACAAAAATAAATGACGTCACAAAATATAATTTACGTCACAAAATACATAACGTCACAAAAATAAATGACGTCACAAAATACATAACGTCACAAAAAAAATTACGTCACAAAATACATAACGTCACAAAAAAATGACGTCACAAAATACATATCGTCACAAAAATAAATGACGTCACAAAATACAAAACGTCACAAAAATAAATGGAGTCACATAATACATAACTTCACAAAAATAAATGACGTCACAAAATACATAACGTCACAAAATATTAATTACGTCACAAAATACATAACGTCACAAAAAATGACGTTACAAAATACATAACGTCACAAAAATAAATGACGTCACAAAATACATAACGTCACAAAAATAAATGACATCAAAAAATTAATTAAGTCACAAAATACATAACGTCACAAAAATAAATGACGCCACAAAATACATTACGTCACAAAATATTAATTACGTCACAAAATACATAACGTCACAAAAAAATGACGTTACAAAATACATCACGTCACAAAAATAAATGACGTCACAAAATACATAACGTCACAAAAATAAATGACGTCACAAAATACATAACGTCACAAAAATAAATGGAGTCACATAATACATAACTTCACAAAAATAAATGACGTCACAAAATACATAACGTCACAAAAAATGACGTCACAAATTACATAACGTCACAAAAATAAATGACGTCACAAATTATTTATTACGTCACAAAATACATAACGTCACAAAAATAAATGACGTCACAAAATACATAACGTCACAAAAAATGACGTCACAAATTACATAACGTCACAAAAAAAGACGTCACAAAATACATAACGTCACAAAAATAAATGACGTCACAAATTATTTATTACGTCACAAAATACATAACGTCACAAAAATAAATGACGTCACAAAATACATAACGTCAAAAAAACATAAAGTCACAAAAATAAATGACGTCACAAAATACATAACGTCACAAAAATAAATGACGTCACAAAATACATAACGTCACAAAAATAAATGACGTCACAAAATACATAACGTCACAAAAATAAATGACGTCACAAAATATAATTTACGTCACAAAATACATAACGTCACAAAAATAAATGACGTCACAAAATACATAACGTCAGAAAAAAAATTACGTCACAAAATACATAACGTCACAAAAAAATGACGTCACAAAATACATATCGTCACAAAAATAAATGACGTCACAAAATACAAAACGTCACAAAAATAAATGACGTCACAAAATACATAACGTCACAAAAATAAATGACGTTAAAAAATTAATTAAGTCACAAAATACATAACATCACAAAAATAAATGACGTCACAAAATACATTACGTCACAAAAATAAATGCCGTCACAAAATACATAACGTCACAAAAATAAATGACGTCACAAAATATTAATTACGTCACAAAATACATAACGTCAAGAAAAAAATGACGTTACAAAATACATAACGTCACAAAAATAAATGACGTCACAAAATACATAACGTCACAAAAATAAATGACGTCACAAAAATTAATTACGTCACAAAATACATAATGTCACAAAAATAAATGACGTCACAAAATACATAACGTCACAAACATTAATGACGTCACAAAATTCATAACGTCACAAAAATAAATAGCGTCACAAATTACATAACGTCACAAAAATAAATTACGTCACAAAATACATAACGTCACAAAAATAAATGGCGTCACAAAAATTAATTAAGTCACAAAATACATAACTTCACAAAAATAAATGACGTCACAAAAATAAATGACGTAACAAAATACATAACGTCACAAAAATAAATGACGTCACAAAATACATAACGTCACCAAAAATGACGTCACAAAATACATAACGTAACAAAATAAGACGTCACAAAATACATAACGTCACAAAAATAAATGACGTCACAAATTATTATTTACGTCACAAAATACATAACGTCACAAAAATAAATGACGTCACAAAATACATAACGTCACAAAAACATAACGTCACAAAAATAAATGACGTCACAGAATACATAACGTCACAAAAATAAATGACGTCACAAAATACATAACGTCACAAAAATAAATGACGTCACAAAATACATAACGTCACAAAAATAAATGACGTCACAAAATATTAATTACGTCACAAAATACATAACGTCACAAAAATAAATGACGTCACAAAATACATAACGTCACAAAATACATAACGTCACAAAAATAAATGACGTCACAAAATACATAACGTCACAAAAATAAATGACGTCACAAAATACATAACGTCACAAAAATAAATGACGTCACAAAATACTTAACGTCACAAAAATAAATGACGTCACAAAATACATAACGTCACAAAAATAAATGACGTCACAAAATACATAACGTCACAAAATTAAATGACGTCACAAAATACATAACGTCAAAAAAATAAATGACATCACAAAATACATAACGATACAAAAATAAATGACGTCACAAAAATTAATTAAGTCACAAAATACATAACGTCACAAAAATAAATGACGTCACAAAATACATAACGTCACAAAATACATAACGTCACAAAAATAAATGGCGTCACAAAATATATAACGTCAAAAAAATGACGTCACAAAATACATAACGTCACAAAAATAAATGACGTCACAAAATACATAACGTCACAAAAATAAATGACGTCACAAAATACATAACATCACAAAAATAAATGGAGTCACAAAATACATAACTTCACAAAAATAAATGACGTCACAAAAATTAATTACGTCACAAAATACATAATGTCACAAAAATAAATGACGTCACAAAATTCATAACGTCACAAACATTAATGACGTCAAAAAATTCATAACGTCACAAAAATAAATAGCGTCACAAATTACATAACGTCACAAAAATAAATGACGTCACAAAATACATAACGTCACAAAAATAAATGGCGTCACAAAAATTAATTAAGTCACAAAATACATAACGTCACAAAAATAAATGACGTCACAAAAATTAATTAAGTCACAAAATACATAACTTCACAAAAATAAATGACGTCACAAACATTAATTACGTCACAAAATACATAACGTCACAAAAATAAATGACGTCACAAAATAAATAACGTCACAAAAATAAATGGCGTCACAAAAATTAATTAAGTCACAAAATACATAACGTCACAAAAATAAATGACGTCACAAAAATTAATTAAGTCACAAAATACATAACTTCACAAAAATAAATGACGTCACAAACATTAATTACGTCACAAAATACATAACGTCACAAAAATAAATGACGTCACAAAATACATAACGTCACAAAAATAAATGACGTAACAAAATACATAACGTCACAAAAATAAATGACGTCACAAAATACATAACGTCACAAAAAATGACGTCACAAAATACATAACGTCACAAAAATAAATGACGTCACAAATTATTAATTACGTCACAAAATACACAACGTCACAAAAATAAATGACGTCACAAAATACATAACGTCACAAAAACATAACGTCACTAAAATAAATGACGTCACAAAATACATAACGTCACAAAAATACATAACGTCACAAAAACATAACGTCACAAAAATAAATGACGTCACAGAATACATAACGTCACAAAAATAAATGACGTCACAAAATACATAACGTCACAAAAATAAATGACGTCACAAAATACATAACGTCACAAAAATAAATGACGTCACAAAATATTAATTACGTCACAAAATACATAACGTCACAAAAATAAATGACGTCACAAAATACATAACGTCACAAAATACATAACGTCACAAAAATAAATGACGTCACAAAATACATAACGTCACAAAAATAAATGACGTCACAAAATACATAACGTCACAAAAATAAATGACGTCACAAAATACTTAACGTCACAAAAATAAATGACGTCACAAAATACATAACGGCACAAAAATAAATGACGTCACAAAATACATAACGTCACAAAATTAAATGACGTCACAAAATACATAACGTCAAAAAAATAAATGACATCACAAAATACATAACGATACAAAAATAAATGACGTCACAAAAATTAATTAAGTCACAAAATACATAACGTCACAAAAATAAATGACGTCACAAAATACATAACGTCACAAAATACATAACGTCACAAAAATAAATGGCGTCACAAAATACATAACGTCAAAAAAATGACGTCACAAAATACATAACGTCACAAAAATAAATGACGTCACAAAATACATAACGTCACAAAAATAAATGACGTCACAAAATACATAACGTCACAAAAATAAATGACGTCACAAAAATTAATCAAGTCACAAAATACATAACGTCAAAAAAATAAATGACATCAAAAAATACATAACGTCACAAAAATAAATGACGTCACAAAAAACACAACGTCACAAAAATAAATGACGTCACAAATTATTAATTACGTCACAAAATACATAACGTCACAAAAATAAATGACGTCACAAAATACATAACGTCACAAAAACATAACGTCATAAAAATAAATGACGTCACAAAATACATAACGTCACAAAAATAAATGACGTCACAAAATACATAACGTCACAAAAATAAATGACGTCACAAAATACATAACGTCACAAAAATAAATGACGTCACAAAATATAATTTACGTCACAAAATACATAACGTCACAAAAATAAATGACGTCACAAAATACATAACGTCACAAAAAAAATTACGTCACATAATACATAACGTCACAAAAAAATGACGTCACAAAAAACATATCGTCACAAAAATAAATGACGTCACAAAATACAAACCGTCACAAAAATAAATGACGTCAGAAATACATAACGTCACAAAAATAAATGACGTCACAAAAATTTATTAAGTCACAAAATACATAACGTCACAAAAATAAATGACGTCACAAAATACATTACGTCACAACAATAAATGACGTCACAAAATATTAATTACGTCACAAAATACATAACGTCACAAAAAATGACGTTACAAAATACATAACGTCACAAAAATAAATGACGTCACAAAATACATAACGTCACAAAAATAATTGACGTCACAAAATACATAACATCAAAAAAATAAATGGAGTCACAAAATACATAACTTCACAAAAATAAATGACGTCACAAAAATTAATTACGTCACAAAATACATAATGTCACAAAAATAAATGACGTCACAAAATTCATAACGTCACAAACATTAATGACGTCAAAAAATTCATAACGTCACAAAAATAAATAGCGTCACAAATTACATAACGTCACAAAAATAAATGACGTCACAAAATACATAACGTCACAAAAATAAATGGCGTCACAAAAATTAATTAAGTCACAAAATACATAACGTCACAAAAATAAATGACGTCACAAAAATTAATTAAGTCACAAAATACATAACTTCACAAAAATAAATGACGTCACAAACATTAATTACGTCACAAAATACATAACGTCACAAAAATAAATGACGTCACAAAATACATAACGTCACAAAAATAAATGGCGTCACAAAAATTAATTAAGTCACAAAATACATAACGTCACAAAAATAAATGACGTTACAAAAATTAATTAAGTCACAAAATACATAACTTCACAAAAATAAATGACGTCACAAACATTAATTACGTCACAAAATACATAACGTCAAAAAAATAAATGACGTCACAAAATACATAACGTCACAAAAATAAATGACGTAACAAAATACATAACGTCACAAAAATAAATGACGTCACAAAATACATAACGTCACAAAAAATGACGTCACAAAATACATAACGTCACAAAAATAAATGACGTCACAAATTATTAATTACGTCACAAAATACACAACGTCACAAAAATAAATGACGTCACAAAATACATAACGTCACAAAAACATAACGTCACAAAAATAAATGACGTCACAAAATACATAACGTCACAAAAATAAATGACGTCACAAAATACATAACGTCACAAAAATAAATGACGTCACAAAATACATAACGTCACAAAAATAAATTACGTCACAAAATATTAATTACGTCACAAAATACATAACGTCACAAAAATAAATGACGTCACAAAATACATAACGTCACAAAATACATAACGTCACAAAAATAAATGACGTCACAAAATACATAACGTCAGAAAAATAAATTACGTCACAAAATACATAACGTCACAAAAATAAATGACGTCATAAAATACATAACGTCACAAAATACATAACGTCACAAAAATAAATGACGTCACAAAATACATAACGTCACAAATATAAATGACGTCACAAAATACTTAACGTCACAAAAATAAATGACGTCACAAAATACATAACGTCACAAAAATAAATGACGTCACAAAATACATAACGTCACAAAAATAAATGCCGTCACTAAATACATAACGTCAAAAAAACAAATGACGTCACAAAATACATAACGTTACAAAAATAAATGACGTCACAAAATATTACTTACGTCACAAAATACATAACGTCACAAAAATAAATGACGACACAAAAATTAATTAAGTCACAAAATACATAACGTCACAAAAATAAGTGACGTCACAAAATACATTACGTCACAAAAATAAATGACATCACAAAATACATAACGTCACAAAAATAAATGACGTCACAAAATATTAATTACGTCAAAAAATACATAACGTCAAAAAAATGACGTTACAAAATACATAACGTCACAAAAATAAATGACGTCACAAAATACATAACGTCACAAAAATTAATGGCGTCACAAAAATTAATTAAGTCACAAAATACATAACGTCACAAAAATAAATGACGTCACAAACATTAATTACGTCACAAAATACATAACGTCACAAAAATAAATGACGTCACAAAATACATAACGTCACAAAAATAAATGACGTAACAAAATACATAACGTCACAAAAATAAATGACGTCACAAAATACATAACGTCACAAAAAATGACGTCACAAAATACATAACGTCACAAAAATAAATGACGTCACAAATTATTAATTACGTCACAAAATACACAACGTCACAAAAATAAATGACGTCACAAAATACATAACGTCACAAAAAAATAACGTCACAAAAATAAATGACGTCACAAAATACATAACGTCACAAAAATAAATGACGTCACAAAATACATAACGTCACAAAAATAAATGACGTCACAAAATACATAACGTCACAAAAATAAATGACGTCACAAAATATTAATTACGTCACAAAATACATAACGTCACAAAAATAAATGACGTCACAAAATACATAACGTCACAAAATACATAACGTCACAAAAATAAATGACGTCACAAAATACATAACGTCACAAAAATAAATTACGTCACAAAATACATAACGTCACAAAAATAAATGACGTCATAAAATACATAACGTCACAAAATACATAACGTCACAAAAATAAATGACGTCACAAAATACATAACGTCACAAATATAAATGACGTCACAAAATACTTAACGTCACAAAAATAAATGACGTCACAAAATACATAACGTCACAAAAATAAATGACGTCACAAAATACATAACGTCACAAAAATAAATGCCGTCACTAAATACATAACGTCAAAAAAACAAATGACGTCACAAAATACATAACGTTACAAAAATAAATGACGTCACAAAATATTAATTACGTCACAAAATACATAACGTCACAAAAATAAATGACGACACAAAAATTAATTAAGTCACAAAATGCATAACGTCACAAAAATAAATGACGTCAAAAAATACATTGCGTCACAAAAATAAATGACATCACAAAATACATAACGTCACAAAAATAAATGACGTCACAAAATATTAATTACGTCAAAAAATACATAACGTCAAAAAAAATGACGTTACAAAATACATAACGTCACAAAAATAAAAGACGTCACAAAATACATAACGTCACAAAAAAATACGTCACAAAATACATAACGTCACAAAAAAATGACGTCACAAAAAACATATCGTCACAAAAATAAATGACGTCACAAAATACAAAACGTCACAAAAATAAATGACGTCACAAAATACATAACGTCACAAAAATAAATGACGTCACAAAAATTAATTAAGTCACAAAATACATAACGTCACAAAAATAAATGACGTCACAAAATATTAATTACGTCACAAAATACATAACGTCACAAAAAAATGACGTTACAAAATACATAACGTCACAAAAATAAATGACGTCACAAAATACATACGTCACAAAAATAAATGACGTCACAAAATACATAACATCACAAAAATAAATGGAGTCACAAAATACATAACTTCACAAAAATAAATGACGTCACAAAAATTAATTACGTCACAAAATACATAATATCACAAAAATAAATGACGTCACAAAATTCATAACGTCACAAACATTAATGACGTCAAAAAATTCATAACGTCACAAAAATAAATAGCGTCACAAATTACATAACGTCACAAAAATAAATGACGTCACAAAATACATAACGTCACAAAAATAAATGGCGTCACAAAAATTAATTAAGTCACAAAATACATAACGTCACAAAAATAAATGACGTCACAAAAATTAATTAAGTCACAAGATACATAACGTCACAAAAATAAATGACGTCACAAATTATTAATTACGTCACAAAATACACAACGTCACAAAAATAAATGACGTCACAAAATACATAACATCACAAAAACATAACGTCACAAAAATAAATGACGTCACAAAATACATAACGTCACAAAAATAAATGACGACACAAAATACATAACGTCACAAAAATAAATGACGTCAAAAAATATTAATTACGTCACAAAATACATAACGTCACAAAAATAAATGACGTCACAAAATACATAACGTCACAAAAATAAATGGCGTCACAAAAATTAATTAAGTCACAAAATACATAACGTCACAAAAATAAATGACGTCACAAAAATTAATTAAGTCACAAAATACATAACTTCACAAAAATAAATGACGTCACAAACATTAATTACGTCACAAAATACATAACGTCACAAAAATAAATGACGTCACAAAATACATAACGTCACAAAAATAAATGACGTAACAAAATACATAACGTCACAAAAATAAATGACGTAACAAAATACATAACGTCACAAAAAATGACGTCACAAAATTCATAACGTCACAAACATTAATGACGTCAAAAAATTCATAACGTCACAAAAATAAATAGCGTCACAAATTACATAACGTCACAAAAATAAATGACGTCACAAAATACATAACGTCAAAAAAATAAATGGCGTCACAAAAATTAATTAAGTCACAAAATACATAACGTCACAAAAATAAATGACGTCACAAAAATTAATTAAGTCACAAGATACATAACGTCACAAAAATAAATGACGTCACAAATTATTAATTACGTCACAAAATACACAACGTCACAAAAATAAATGACGTCACAAAATACATAACGTCACAAAAACATAACGTCACAAAAATAAATGACGTCACAAAATACATAACGTCACAAAAATAAATGACGTCACAAAATACATAACGTCACAAAAATAAATGACGTCAAAAAATATTAATTACGTCACAAAATACATAACGTCACAAAAATAAATGACGTCACAAAATACATAACGTCACAAAAATAAATGGCGTCACAAAAATTAACTAAGTCACAATATACATAACGTCACAAAAATAAATGACGTCACAAAAATTAATTAAGTCACAAAATACATAACTTCACAAAAATAAATGACGTCACAAACATTAATTACGTCACAAAATACATAACGTCACAAAAATAAATGACGTCACAAAATACATAACGTCACAAAAATAAATGACGTAACAAAATACATAACGTCACAAAAATAAATGACGTCACAAAATACATAACGTCACAAAAAATGACGTCACAAAATACATAACGTCACAAAAATAAATGACGTCACAAATTATTAATTACGTCACAAAATACACAACGTCACAAAAATAAATGACGTCACAAAATACATAACGTCACAAAAACATAACGTCACAAAAATAAATGACGTCACAAAATACATAACGTCACAAAAATAAATGACGTCACAAAATACATAACGTCACAAAAATAAATGACGTCACAAAATACATAACGTCACAAAAATAAATGACGTCACAAAATATTAATTACGTCACAAAATACATAACGTCACAAAAATAAATGACGTCACAAAATACATAACTACACAAAATACATAAAGTCACAAAAATAAATGACGTCACAAAATGCATAACGTCACAAAAATAATTTACGTCACAAAATACATAACGTCACAAAAATAAATGACGTCATAAAATACATAACGTCACAAAATACATAACGTCACAAAAATAAATGACGTCACAAAATACATAACGTCACAAATATAAATGACGTCACAAAATACTTAACGTCACAAAAATAAATGACGTCACAAAATACATAACGTCACAAAAATAAATGACGTCACAAAATACATAACGTCACAAAATACATAACGTCACAAAAATAAATGCCGTCACTAAATACATAACGTCAAAAAAACAAATGACGTCACAAAATACATAACGTTACAAAAATAAATGACGTCACAAAATATTACTTACGTCACAAAATACATAACGTCACAAAAATAAATGACGACACAAAAATTAATTAAGTCACAAAATACATAACGTCACAAAAATAAATGACGTCACAAAATACATTACGTCACAAAAATAAATGACATCACAAAATACATAACGTCACAAAAATAAATGACGTTACAAAATATTAATTACGTCAAAAAATACATAACGTCAAAAAAAATGACGTTACAAAATACATAACGTCACAAAAATAAATGACGTCACAAAATACATAACGTCACAAAAATAAATGGCGTCACAAAAATTAATTAAGTCACAAAATACATAACGTCACAAAAATAAATGACGTCACAAAAATTAATTAAGTCACAAAATACATAACTTCACAAAAATAAATGACGTCACAAACATTAATTACGTCACAAAATACATAACGTCACAAAAATAAATGACGTCACAATATACATAACGTCACAAAAATAAATGACGTAACAAAATACATAACGTCACAAAAATAAATGACGTCACAAAATACATAACGTCACAAAAAATGACGTCACAAAATACATAACGTCACAAAAATAAATGACATCACAAATTATTAATTACGTCACAAAATACACAACGTCACAAAAATAAATGACGTCACAAAATACATAACGTCACAAAAACATAACGTCACAAAAATAAATGACGTCACAAAATACATAACGTCACAAAAATAAATGACGTCACAAAATACATAACGTCACAAAAATAAATGACGTCACAAAATACATAACGTCACAAGAATAAATGACGTCACAAAATATTAATTACGTCACAAAATACATAACGTCACAAAAATAAATGACGTCATAAAATACATAACGTCACAAAATACATAACGTCACAAAAATAAATGACGTCACAAAATACATAACGTCACAAAAATAAATTACGTCACAAAATACATAACGTCACAAAAATAAATGACGTCATAAAATACATAACGTCACAAAATACATAACGTCACAAAAATAAATGACGTCACAAAATACATAACGTCACAAATATAAATGACGTCACAAAATACTTAACGTCACAAAAATAAATGACGTCACAAAATACATAACGTCACAAAAATAAATGACGTCACAAAATACATAACGTCACAAAAATAAATGCCGTCACTAAATACATAACGTCAAAAAAACAAATGACGTCACAAAATACATAACGTTACAAAAATAAATGACGTCACAAAATATTAATTACGTCACAAAATACATAACGTCACAAAAATAAATGGCGACACAAAAATTAATTAAGTCACAAAATGCATAACGTCACAAAAATAAATGACGTCAAAAAATACATTACGTCACAAAAATAAATGACATCACAAAATACATAACGTCACAAAAATAAATGACGTCACAAAATATTAATTACGTCAAAAAATACATAACGTCAAAAAAAATGACGTTACAAAATACATAACGTCACAAAAATAAATGACGTCACAAAATACATAACGTCACAAAAAAATACGTCACAAAATACATAACGTCACAAAAAAATGACGTCACAAAAAACATATCGTCACAAAAATAAATGACGTCACAAAATACAAAACGTCACAAAAATAAATGACGTCACAAAATACATAACGTCACAAAAATAAATGACGTCACAAAAATTAATTAAGTCACAAAATACATAACGTCACAAAAATAAATGACGTCACAAAATATTAATTACGTCACAAAATACATAACGTCACAAAAAAATGACGTTACAAAATACATAACGTCACAAAAATAAATGACGTCACAAAATACATAACGTCACAAAAATAAATGACGTCACAAAATACATAACATCACAAAAATAAATGGAGTCACAAAATACATAACTTCACAAAAATAAATGACGTCACAAAAATTAATTACGTCACAAAATACATAATATCACAAAAATAAATGACGTCACAAAATTCATAACGTCACAAACATTAATGACGTCAAAAAATTCATAACGTCACAAAAATAAATAGCGTCACAAATTACATAACGTCACAAAAATAAATGACGTCACAAAATACATAACGTCACAAAAATAAATGGCGTCACAAAAATTAATTAAGTCACAAAATACATAACGTCACAAAAATAAATGACGTCACAAAAATTAATTAAGTCACAAGATACATAACGTCACAAAAATAAATGACGTCACAAATTATTAATTACGTCACAAAATACACAACGTCACAAAAATAAATGACGTCACAAAATACATAACGTCACAAAAACATAACGTCACAAAAATAAATGACGTCACAAAATACAGAACGTCACAAAAATAAATGACGTCACAAAATACATAACGTCACAAAAATAAATGACGTCAAAAAATATTAATTACGTCACAAAATACATAACGTCACAAAAATAAATGACGTCACAAAATACATAACGTCACAAAAATAAATGGCGTCACAAAAATTAATTAAGTCACAAAATACATAACGTCACAAAAATAAATGACGTCACAAAAATTAATTAAGTCACAAAATACATAACTTCACAAAAATAAATGACGTCACAAACATTAATTACGTCACAAAATACATAACGTCACAAAAATAAATGACGTCACAAAATACATAACGTCACAAAAATAAATGACGTAACAAAATACATAACGTCACAAAAATAAATGACGTAACAAAATACATAACGTCACAAAAAATGACGTCACAAAATTCATAACGTCACAAACATTAATGACGTCAAAAAATTCATAACGTCACAAAAATAAATAGCGTCACAAATTACATAACGTCACAAAAATAAATGACGTCACAAAATACATAACGTCAAAAAAATAAATGGCGTCACAAAAATTAATTAAGTCACAAAATACATAACGTCACAAAAATAAATGACGTCACAAAAATTAATTAAGTCACAAGAATCATAACGTCACAAAAATAAATGACGTCACAAATTATTAATTACGTCACAAAATACACAACGTCACAAAAATAAATGACGTCACAAAATACATAACGTCACAAAAACATAACGTCACAAAAATAAATGACGTCACAAAATACATAACGTCACAAAAATAAATGACGTCACAAAATACATAACGTCACAAAAATAAATGACGTCAAAAAATATTAATTACGTCACAAAATACATAACGTCACAAAAATAAATGACGTCACAAAATACATAACGTCACAAAAATAAATGGCGTCACAAAAATTAATTAAGTCACAATATACATAACGTCACAAAAATAAATGACGTCACAAAAATTAATTAAGTCACAAAATACATAACTTCACAAAAATAAATGACGTCACAAACATTAATTACGTCACAAAATACATAACGTCACAAAAATAAATGACGTCACAAAATACATAACGTCACAAAAATAAATGACGTAACAAAATACATAACGTCACAAAAATAAATGACGTCACAAAATACATAAAGTCACAAAAAATGACGTCACAAAATACATAACGTCACAAAAATAAATGACGTCACAAATTATTAATTACGTCACAAAATACACAACGTCACAAAAATAAATGACGTCACAAAATACATAACGTCACAAAAACATAACGTCACAAAAATAAATGACGTCACAAAATACATAACGTCACAAAAATAAATGACGTCACAAAATACATAACGTCACAAAAATAAATGACGTCACAAAATACATAACGTCACAAAAATAAATGACGTCACAAAATATTAATTACGTCACAAAATACATAACGTCACAAAAATAAATGACGTCACAAAATACATAACTACACAAAATACATAAAGTCACAAAAATAAATGACGTCACAAAATGCATAACGTCACAAAAATAAATTACGTCACAAAATACATAACGTCACAAAAATAAATGACGTCATAAAATACATAACGTCACAAAATACATAACGTCACAAAAATAAATGACGTCACAAAATACATAACGTCACAAATATAAATGACGTCACAAAATACTTAACGTCACAAAAATAAATGACGTCACAAAATACATAACGTCACAAAAATAAATGACGTCACAAAATACATAACGTCACAAAAATAAATGACGTCACTAAATACATAACGTCAAAAAAACAAATGACGTCACAAAATACATAACGTTACAAAAATAAATGACGTCACAAAATATTAATTACGTCACAAAATACATAACGTCACAAAAATAAATTACGACACAAAAATTAATTAAGTCACAAAATACATAACGTCACAAAAATAAATGACGTCACAAAATACATTACGTCACAAAAATAAATGACATCACAAAATACATAACGTCACAAAAATAAATGACGTCACAAAATATTAATTACGTCAAAAAATACATAACGTCACAAAAAAATGACGTTACAAAATACATAACGTCACAAAAATAAATGACGTCACAAAATACATAACGTCACAAAAATAAATGACGTCACAAAATACATAACGTCACAAAAATAAATGACGTAACAAAATACATAACGTCACAAAAATAAATGACGTCACAAAATACATAACGTCACAAAAAATGACGTCACAAAATACATAACGTCACAAAAAAGACGTCACAAAATACATAACGTCACAAAAATAAATGACGTCACAAAATACATAACGTCACAAAAATAAATGACGTCACAAAATACTTAACGTCACAAAAATAAATGACGTCACAAAATACATAACTCCACAAAAATAAATGACGTCACAAAATACATAACGTCACAAAAATAAATGACGTCACAAAATACATAACGTCAAAAAAACAAATGACGTCACAAAATACATAACGTTACAAAAATAAATGACGTCACAAAATATTAATTACGTCACAAAATACATAACGTCACAAAAATAAATGACGTCACAAAATATTAATCACGTCACAAAATGCATAACGTCACAAAAATAAATGACGTCAAAAAATACATAACGTCACAGAAATAAATGACGTCACAAAAATTAATTAAGTCACAAAATACATAACGTCACAAAAATAAATTACGTCACAAAATACATAACGTCACAAAATACATAACGTCACAAAAATAAATGGCGTCACAAAATACATAACGTCAAAAAATGACGTCACAAAATACATAACGTCACAAAAATAAATGACGTCACAAAATACAAAACGTCACAAAAATAAATGACGTCACAAAATACATAACGTCACAAAAATAAATGACGTCACAAAAATTAATTAAGTCACAAAATACATATCGTCAAAAAAATAAATGACGTCACAAAATACATAACGTCACAAAAATAAATGACGTCACAAAATACATAACGTCACAAAAATAAATGACGTCACAAAATACATAACGTCACAAAAAATGACGTCACAAAATACATAACGTCACAAAAAAAGACGTCACAAAATACATAACGTCACAAAAATAAATGACGTCACAAAATATTAATTACGTCACAAAATACATAACGTCACAAAAATAAATGACGTCACAAAATACATAACGTCACAAAAACATAACGTCACAAAAATAAATGACGTCACACAATACATAACGTCACAAAAAAAATGACGTCACAAAATACATAACGTCACAAAAATAAATGACGTCACAAAATACAAAACGTCACAAAATACATAACGTCAAAAAAATAAATGACGTAACAAAATACATAACGTCACAAAAATAAATGACGTCACAAAATACTTAACGTCACAAAAATAAATGACGTCACAAAATACATAACGTCACAAAAATAAATGACGTCACAAAATACATAACGTCACAAAAATAAATGACGTCACAAAATACATAATGTCACAAAAATAAATGATGTCACAAAATACATAACGTCACAAAAATAAATGACGTCACAAAATACATAACGTCACAAAAATAAATGACGTCACAAAATACTTAACGTCACAAAAATAAATGACGTCACAAAATACATAACGTCACAAAAATAAATGACGTCACAAAATACATAACGTCACAAAAATAAATGACGTCACAAAATACATAACGTCAAAAAAAACAAATGACGTCACAAAATACATAACGTTTCAAAAATAAATGACGTCACAAAATATTAATTACGTCACAAAATACATAACGTCACAAAAATAAATGACGTCACAAAATATTAATCACGTCACAAAATGCATAACGTCACAAAAATAAATGACGTCAAAAAATACATAACGTCACAAAAATAAATGACGTCACAAAAATTAATTAAGTCACAAAATACATAACGTCACAAAAATAAATTACGTCACAAAATACATAACGTCACAAAATACATAACGTCACAAAAAATAAATGGCGTCACAAAATACATAACGTCAAAAAAATTGACGTCACAAAATACATAACGTCACAAAAATAAATGACGTCACAAAATACATAACGTCAAAAAAATAAATGACGTCACAAAATACATAACGTCACAAAAATAAATGACGTCACAAAATACATAACGTCACAAAAATAAATGACGTCACAAAATACATAACGTCACAAAAATAAATGACGTCACAAAAATTAATTAAGTCACAAAATACATAACGTCACAAAAATGAATTACGTCACAAAATACATAACGTCACAAAATACATAACGTCACAAACATAATTGGCGTCACAAAATACATAACGTCAAAAAATAAATGACGTCAAAAAATACATAACGTCACAAAAATAAATGACGTCACAAAATACATAACGTCACAAAAATAAATGACGTCACAAAATACATAACGTCACAAAAATAAATGACGTCACAAAAATTAATTAAGTCACAAAATACATAACTTCACAAAAATAAATGACGTCACAAAAATTAATTAAGTCACAAAATACATAACTTCACAAAAATAAATGACGTAACAAAATACATAACGTCACAAAAATAAATGGCGTCACAAAATACATAACGTAACAAAAATAAATGACGTCACTAAATACATAACGTCACAAAAAAATGACGTCACAAAATACATAACGTCACAAAAAAGACGTCACAAAATACATAACGTCACAAAAATAAATGACGTCACAAAATATTAATTACGTCACAAAATACATAACGTCACAGAAATAAATGACGTCACAAAATATTAATTACATCACAAAATACATAACGTCACAAAAATAAATGACGTCACAAAATACATAACGTCACAAAAATTAATGACGTCACAAAATACATTACGTCACAAAAATAAATGACATCACAAAATACATAACGTCACAAAAATAAATGACGTCACAAAATATTAATTACGTCAAAAAATACATAACGTCACAAAAAAATGACGTTACAAAATACATAACGTCACAAAAATAAATGACGTCACAAAATACATAACGTCACAAAAATAAATGACGTCACAAAATACATAACGTCACAAAAATAAATGACGTAACAAAATATATAACGTCACAAAAATAAATGACGTCACAAAATACATAACGTCACAAAAAATGACGTCACAAAATACATAACGTCACAAAAAAGACGTCACAAAATACATAACGTCACAAAAATAAATGACGTCACAAAATACATAACGTCACAAAAATAAATGACGTCACAAAATACTTAACGTCACAAAAATAAATGACGTCACAAAATACATAACGCCACAAAAATAAATGACGTCACAAAATACATAACGTCACAAAAATAAATGACGTCACAAAATATTAATCACGTCACAAAATGCATAACGTCACAAAAATAAATGACGTCAAAAAATACATAACGTCACAGAAATAAATGACGTCACAAAAATTAATTAAGTCACAAAATACATAACGTCACAAAAATAAATTACGTCACAAAATACATAACGTCACAAAATACATAACGTCACAAAAATAAATGGCGTCACAAAATACATAACGTCAAAAAAATGACGTCACAAAATACATAACGTCACAAAAATAAATGACGTCACAAATTATTAATTACGTCACAAAATACACAACGTCACAAAAATAAATGACGTCACAAAATACATAACGTCACAAAAACATAACGTCACAAAAATAAATGACGTCACAAAATACATAACGTCACAAAAATAAATGACGTCACAAAATACATAACGTCACAAAAGTAAATGACGTCACAAAATATTAATTACGTCACAAAATACATAACGTCACAAAAATAAATGACGTCACAAAATACATAACTACACAAAATACATAAAGTCACAAAAATAAATGACGTCACAAAATGCATAACGTCACAAAAATAAATTACGTCACAAAATACATAACGTCACAAAAATAAATGACGTCATAAAATACATAACGTCACAAAATACATAACGTCACAAAAATAAATGACGTCACAAAATACATAACGTCACAAATATAAATGACGTCACAAAATACTTAACGTCACAAAAATAAATGACGTCACAAAATACATAACGTCACAAAAATAAATGACGTCACAAAATACATAACGTCACAAAAATAAATGACGTCACTAAATACATAACGTCAAAAAAACAAATGACGTCACAAAATACATAACGTTACAAAAATAAATGACGTCACAAAATATTAATTACGTCACAAAATACATAACGTCACAAAAATAAATTACGACACAAAAATTAATTAAGTCACAAAATACATAACGTCACAAAAATAAATGACGTCACAAAATACATTACGTCACAAAAATAAATGACATCACAAAATACATAACGTCACAAAAATAAATGACGTCACAAAATATTAATTACGTCAAAAAATACATAACGTCACAAAAAAATGACGTTACAAAATACATAACGTCACAAAAATAAATGACGTCACAAAATACATAACGTCACAAAAATAAATGACGTCACAAAATACATAACGTCACAAAAATAAATGACGTAACAAAATACATAACGTCACAAAAATAAATGACGTCACAAAATACATAACGTCACAAAAAATGACGTCACAAAATACATAACGTCACAAAAAAGACGTCACAAAATACATAACGTCACAAAAATAAATGACGTCACAAAATACATAACGTCACAAAAATAAATGACGTCACAAAATACTTAACGTCACAAAAATAAATGACGTCACAAAATACATAACTCCACAAAAATAAATGACGTCACAAAATACATAACGTCACAAAAATAAATGACGTCACAAAATACATAACGTCAAAAAAACAAATGACGTCACAAAATACATAACGTTACAAAAATAAATGACGTCACAAAATATTAATTACGTCACAAAATACATAACGTCACAAAAATAAATGACGTCACAAAATATTAATCACGTCACAAAATGCATAACGTCACAAAAATAAATGACGTCAAAAAATACATAACGTCACAGAAATAAATGACATCACAAAAATTAATTAAGTCACAAAATACATAACGTCACAAAAATAAATTACGTCACAAAATACATAACGTCACAAAATACATAACGTCACAAAAATAAATGGCGTCACAAAATACATAACGTCAAAAAATGACGTCACAAAATACATAACGTCACAAAAATAAATGACGTCACAAAATACAAAACGTCACAAAAATAAATGACGTCACAAAATACATAACGTCACAAAAATAAATGACGTCACAAAATACATAACGTCACAAAAATAAATGACGTCACAAAATACATAACGTCACAAAAAATGACGTCACAAAATACATAACGTCACAAAAAAAGACGTCACAAAATACATAACGTCACAAAAATAAATGACGTCACAAAATATTAATTACGTCACAAAATACATAACGTCACAAAAATAAATGACGTCACAAAATACATAACGTCACAAAAACATAACGTCACAAAAATAAATGACGTCACACAATACATAACGTCACAAAAAAAATGACGTCACAAAATACATAACGTCACAAAAATAAATGACGTCACAAAATACAAAACGTCACAAAATACATAACGTCAAAAAAATAAATGACGTAACAAAATACATAACGTCACAAAAATAAATGACGTCACAAAATACTTAACGTCACAAAAATAAATGACGTCACAAAATACATAACGTCACAAAAATAAATGACGTCACAAAATACATAACGTCACAAAAATAAATGACGTCACAAAATACATAATGTCACAAAAATAAATGATGTCACAAAATACATAACGTCACAAAAATAAATGACGTCACAAAATACATAACGTCACAAAAATAAATGACGTCACAAAATACTTAACGTCACAAAAATAAATGACGTCACAAAATACATAACGTCACAAAAATAAATGACGTCACAAAATACATAACGTCACAAAAATAAATGACGTCACAAAATACATAACGTCAAAAAAACAAATGACGTCACAAAATACATAACGTTACAAAAATAAATGACGTCACAAAATATTAATTACGTCACAAAATACATAACGTCACAAAAATAAATGACGTCACAAAATATTAATCACGTCACAAAATGCATAACGTCACAAAAATAAATGACGTCAAAAAATACATAACGTCACAAAAATAAATGACGTCACAAAAATTAATTAAGTCACAAAATACATAACGTCACAAAAATAAATTACGTCACAAAATACATAACGTCACAAAATACATAACGTCACAAAAAATAAATGGCGTCACAAAATACATAACGTCAAAAAAATTGACGTCACAAAATACATAACGTCACAAAAATAAATGACGTCACAAAATACATAACGTCAAAAAATAAATGACGTCACAAAATACATAACGTCACAAAAATAAATGACGTCACAAAATACATAACGTCACAAAAATAAATGACGTCACAAAATACATAACGTCACAAAAATAAATGACGTCACAAAAATTAATTAAGTCACAAAATACATAACGTCACAAAAATGAATTACGTCACAAAATACATAACGTCACAAAATACATAACGTCACAAACATAATTGGCGTCACAAAATACATAACGTCAAAAAATAAATGACGTCAAAAAATACATAACGTCACAAAAATAAATGACGTCACAAAATACATAACGTCACAAAAATAAATGACGTCACAAAATACATAACGTCACAAAAATAAATGACGTCACAAAAATTAATTAAGTCACAAAATACATAACTTCACAAAAATAAATGACGTCACAAAAATTAATTAAGTCACAAAATACATAACTTCACAAAAATAAATGACGTAACAAAATACATAACGTCACAAAAATAAATGGCGTCACAAAATACATAACGTAACAAAAATAAATGACGTCACTAAATACATAACGTCACAAAAAAATGACGTCACAAAATACATAACGTCACAAAAAAGACGTCACAAAATACATAACGTCACAAAAATAAATGACGTCACAAAATATTAATTACGTCACAAAATACATAACGTCACAGAAATAAATGACGTCACAAAATATTAATTACATCACAAAATACATAACGTCACAAAAATAAATGACGTCACAAAATACATAACGTCACAAAAATTAATGACGTCACAAAATACATTACGTCACAAAAATAAATGACATCACAAAATACATAACGTCACAAAAATAAATGACGTCACAAAATATTAATTACGTCAAAAAATACATAACGTCACAAAAAAATGACGTTACAAAATACATAACGTCACAAAAATAAATGACGTCACAAAATACATAACGTCACAAAAATAAATGACGTCACAAAATACATAACGTCACAAAAATAAATGACGTAACAAAATATATAACGTCACAAAAATAAATGACGTCACAAAATACATAACGTCACAAAAAATGACGTCACAAAATACATAACGTCACAAAAAAGACGTCACAAAATACATAACGTCACAAAAATAAATGACGTCACAAAATACATAACGTCACAAAAATAAATGACGTCACAAAATACTTAACGTCACAAAAATAAATGACGTCACAAAATACATAACGCCACAAAAATAAATGACGTCACAAAATACATAACGTCACAAAAATAAATGACGTCACAAAATATTAATCACGTCACAAAATGCATAACGTCACAAAAATAAATGACGTCAAAAAATACATAACGTCACAGAAATAAATGACGTCACAAAAATTAATTAAGTCACAAAATACATAACGTCACAAAAATAAATTACGTCACAAAATACATAACGTCACAAAATACATAACGTCACAAAAATAAATGGCGTCACAAAATACATAACGTCAAAAAAATGACGTCACAAAATACATAACGTCACAAAAATAAATGACGTCACAAATTATTAATTACGTCACAAAATACACAACGTCACAAAAATAAATGACGTCACAAAATACATAACGTCACAAAAACATAACGTCACAAAAATAAATGACGTCACAAAATACATAACGTCACAAAAATAAATGACGTCACAAAATACATAACGTCACAAAAGTAAATGACGTCACAAAATATTAATTACGTCACAAAATACATAACGTCACAAAAATAAATGACGTCACAAAATACATAACTACACAAAATACATAAAGTCACAAAAATAAATGACGTCACAAAATGCATAACGTCACAAAAATAAATTACGTCACAAAATACATAACGTCACAAAAATAAATGACGTCATAAAATACATAACGTCACAAAATACATAACGTCACAAAAATAAATGACGTCACAAAATACATAACGTCACAAATATAAATGACGTCACAAAATACTTAACGTCACAAAAATAAATGACGTCACAAAATACATAACGTCACAAAAATAAATGACGTCACAAAATACATAACGTCACAAAAATAAATGACGTCACTAAATACATAACGTCAAAAAAACAAATGACGTCACAAAATACATAACGTTACAAAAATAAATGACGTCACAAAATATTAATTACGTCACAAAATACATAACGTCACAAAAATAAATTACGACACAAAAATTAATTAAGTCACAAAATACATAACGTCACAAAAATAAATGACGTCACAAAATACATTACGTCACAAAAATAAATGACATCACAAAATACATAACGTCACAAAAATAAATGACGTCACAAAATATTAATTACGTCAAAAAATACATAACGTCACAAAAAAATGACGTTACAAAATACATAACGTCACAAAAATAAATGACGTCACAAAATACATAACGTCACAAAAATAAATGACGTCACAAAATACATAACGTCACAAAAATAAATGACGTAACAAAATACATAACGTCACAAAAATAAATGACGTCACAAAATACATAACGTCACAAAAAATGACGTCACAAAATACATAACGTCACAAAAAAGACGTCACAAAATACATAACGTCACAAAAATAAATGACGTCACAAAATACATAACGTCACAAAAATAAATGACGTCACAAAATACTTAACGTCACAAAAATAAATGACGTCACAAAATACATAACTCCACAAAAATAAATGACGTCACAAAATACATAACGTCACAAAAATAAATGACGTCACAAAATACATAACGTCAAAAAAACAAATGACGTCACAAAATACATAACGTTACAAAAATAAATGACGTCACAAAATATTAATTACGTCACAAAATACATAACGTCACAAAAATAAATGACGTCACAAAATATTAATCACGTCACAAAATGCATAACGTCACAAAAATAAATGACGTCAAAAAATACATAACGTCACAGAAATAAATGACATCACAAAAATTAATTAAGTCACAAAATACATAACGTCACAAAAATAAATTACGTCACAAAATACATAACGTCACAAAATACATAACGTCACAAAAATAAATGGCGTCACAAAATACATAACGTCAAAAAATGACGTCACAAAATACATAACGTCACAAAAATAAATGACGTCACAAAATACAAAACGTCACAAAAATAAATGACGTCACAAAATACATAACGTCACAAAAATAAATGACGTCACAAAATACATAACGTCACAAAAATAAATGACGTCACAAAATACATAACGTCACAAAAAATGACGTCACAAAATACATAACGTCACAAAAAAAGACGTCACAAAATACATAACGTCACAAAAATAAATGACGTCACAAAATATTAATTACGTCACAAAATACATAACGTCACAAAAATAAATGACGTCACAAAATACATAACGTCACAAAAACATAACGTCACAAAAATAAATGACGTCACACAATACATAACGTCACAAAAAAAATGACGTCACAAAATACATAACGTCACAAAAATAAATGACGTCACAAAATACAAAACGTCACAAAATACATAACGTCAAAAAAATAAATGACGTAACAAAATACATAACGTCACAAAAATAAATGACGTCACAAAATACTTAACGTCACAAAAATAAATGACGTCACAAAATACATAACGTCACAAAAATAAATGACGTCACAAAATACATAACGTCACAAAAATAAATGACGTCACAAAATACATAATGTCACAAAAATAAATGATGTCACAAAATACATAACGTCACAAAAATAAATGACGTCACAAAATACATAACGTCACAAAAATAAATGACGTCACAAAATACTTAACGTCACAAAAATAAATGACGTCACAAAATACATAACGTCACAAAAATAAATGACGTCACAAAATACATAACGTCACAAAAATAAATGACGTCACAAAATACATAACGTCAAAAAAACAAATGACGTCACAAAATACATAACGTTACAAAAATAAATGACGTCACAAAATATTAATTACGTCACAAAATACATAACGTCACAAAAATAAATGACGTCACAAAATATTAATCACGTCACAAAATGCATAACGTCACAAAAATAAATGACGTCAAAAAATACATAACGTCACAAAAATAAATGACGTCACAAAAATTAATTAAGTCACAAAATACATAACGTCACAAAAATAAATTACGTCACAAAATACATAACGTCACAAAATACATAACGTCACAAAAAATAAATGGCGTCACAAAATACATAACGTCAAAAAAATTGACGTCACAAAATACATAACGTCACAAAAATAAATGACGTCACAAAATACATAACGTCAAAAAATAAATGACGTCACAAAATACATAACGTCACAAAAATAAATGACGTCACAAAATACATAACGTCACAAAAATAAATGACGTCACAAAATACATAACGTCACAAAAATAAATGACGTCACAAAAATTAATTAAGTCACAAAATACATAACGTCACAAAAATGAATTACGTCACAAAATACATAACGTCACAAAATACATAACGTCACAAACATAATTGGCGTCACAAAATACATAACGTCAAAAAATAAATGACGTCAAAAAATACATAACGTCACAAAAATAAATGACGTCACAAAATACATAACGTCACAAAAATAAATGACGTCACAAAATACATAACGTCACAAAAATAAATGACGTCACAAAAATTAATTAAGTCACAAAATACATAACTTCACAAAAATAAATGACGTCACAAAAATTAATTAAGTCACAAAATACATAACTTCACAAAAATAAATGACGTAACAAAATACATAACGTCACAAAAATAAATGGCGTCACAAAATACATAACGTAACAAAAATAAATGACGTCACTAAATACATAACGTCACAAAAAAATGACGTCACAAAATACATAACGTCACAAAAAAGACGTCACAAAATACATAACGTCACAAAAATAAATGACGTCACAAAATATTAATTACGTCACAAAATACATAACGTCACAGAAATAAATGACGTCACAAAATATTAATTACATCACAAAATACATAACGTCACAAAAATAAATGACGTCACAAAATACATAACGTCACAAAAATTAATGACGTCACAAAATACATTACGTCACAAAAATAAATGACATCACAAAATACATAACGTCACAAAAATAAATGACGTCACAAAATATTAATTACGTCAAAAAATACATAACGTCACAAAAAAATGACGTTACAAAATACATAACGTCACAAAAATAAATGACGTCACAAAATACATAACGTCACAAAAATAAATGACGTCACAAAATACATAACGTCACAAAAATAAATGACGTAACAAAATATATAACGTCACAAAAATAAATGACGTCACAAAATACATAACGTCACAAAAAATGACGTCACAAAATACATAACGTCACAAAAAAGACGTCACAAAATACATAACGTCACAAAAATAAATGACGTCACAAAATACATAACGTCACAAAAATAAATGACGTCACAAAATACTTAACGTCACAAAAATAAATGACGTCACAAAATACATAACGCCACAAAAATAAATGACGTCACAAAATACATAACGTCACAAAAATAAATGACGTCACAAAATATTAATCACGTCACAAAATGCATAACGTCACAAAAATAAATGACGTCAAAAAATACATAACGTCACAGAAATAAATGACGTCACAAAAATTAATTAAGTCACAAAATACATAACGTCACAAAAATAAATTACGTCACAAAATACATAACGTCACAAAATACATAACGTCACAAAAATAAATGGCGTCACAAAATACATAACGTCAAAAAAATGACGTCACAAAATACATAACGTCACAAAAATAAATGACGTCACAAAATACAAAACGTCACAAAAATAAATGACGTCACAAAATACATAACGTCACAAAAATAAATGACGTCACAAAAATTAATTAAGTCACAAAATACATAACGTCAAAAAAATAAATGACTTCACAAAATACATAACGTCACAAAAATAAATGACGTCACAAAATACATAACGTCACAAAAATAAATGACGTCACAAAATACATAACGTCACAAAAAATGACGTCACAAAATACATAACGTCACAAAAAAAGACGTCACAAAATACATAACGTCACAAAAATAAATGACGTCACAAAATATTAATTACGTCACAAAATACATAACGTCACAAAAATAAATGACGTCACAAAATACATAACGTCACAAAAACATAACGTCACAAAAATAAATGACGTCACACAATACATAACGTCACAAAAAAAATGACGTCACAAAATACATAACGTCACAAAAATAAATGACGTCACAAAATACAAAACGTCACAAAATACATAACGTCAAAAAAATAAATGACGTAACAAAATACATAACGTCACAAAAATAAATGACGTCACAAAATACTTAACGTCACAAAAATAAATGACGTCACAAAATACATAACGTCACAAAAATAAATGACGTCACAAAATACATAACGTCACAAAAATAAATGACGTCACAAAATACATAATGTCACAAAAATAAATGATGTCACAAAATACATAACGTCACAAAAATAAATGACGTCACAAAATACATAACGTCACAAAAATAAATGACGTCACAAAATACTTAACGTCACAAAAATAAATGACGTCACAAAATACATAACGTCACAAAAATAAATGACGTCACAAAATACATAACGTCACAAAAATAAATGACGTCACAAAATACATAACGTCAAAAAAACAAATGACGTCACAAAATACATAACGTTACAAAAATAAATGACGTCACAAAATATTAATTACGTCACAAAATACATAACGTCACAAAAATAAATGACGTCACAAAATATTAATCACGTCACAAAATGCATAACGTCACAAAAATAAATGACGTCAAAAAATACATAACGTCACAAAAATAAATGACGTCACAAAAATTAATTAAGTCACCAAATACATAACGTCACAAAAATAAATTACGTCACAAAATACATAACGTCACAAAATACATAACGTCACAAAAATAAATGGCGTCACAAAATACATAACGTCAAAAAAATTGACGTCACAAAATACATAACGTCACAAAAATAAATGACGTCACAAAATACATAACGTCACAAAAATAAATGACGTCACAAAATACATAACGTCAAAAAAATAAATGACGTCACAAAATACATAACGTCACAAAAATAAATGACGTCACAAAATACATAACGTCACAAAAATAAATGACGTCACAAAATACATAACGTCACAAAAATAAATGACGTCACAAAAATTAATTAAGTCACAAAATACATAACGTCACAAAAATGAATTACGTCACAAAATACATAACGTCACAAAATACATAACGTCACAAAAATAAATGACGACACAAAATACATAACGTCACAAAAATAAATGACGTCACAAAATACATAATGTCACAAAAATAAATGATGTCACAAAATACATAACGTCACAAAAATAAATGACGTCACAAAATACATAACGTCACAAAAATAAATGACGTCACAAAATACATAACGTCACAAAAATAAATGACGTCACAAAAATTAATTAAGTCACAAAATACATAACTTCACAAAAATAAATGACGTCACAAAAATTAATTAAGTCACAAAATACATAACTTCACAAAAATAAATGACGTCACAAAATACATAACGTCACAAAACTAAATGGCGTCACAAAATACATAACGTAACAAAAATAAATGACGTCACAAAATACATAACGTCACAAAAAAATGACGTCACAAAATACATAACGTCACAAAAAAGACGTCACAAAATACATAACGTCACAAAAATAAATGACGTCACAAAATATTAATTACGTCACAAAATACATAACGTCACAAAAATAAATGACGTCACAAAATACATAACGTCACAAAAATAAATGACGTCAAAAAATATTAATCACGTCACAAAATGCATAACGTCACAAAAATAAATGACGTCAAAAAATTAATTAGGTCACAAAATACATAACGTCACAAAAATAAATTACGTCACAAAATACATAACGTCACAAAATACATAACGTCACAAAAATAAATGGCGTCACAAAATACATAACGTCAAAAAAAATGAGGTCACAAAATACATAACGTCACAAAAATAAATGACGTCACAAAATACATAACGTCACAAAAATAAATGACGTCACAAAATACATAACGTCACAAAAATAAATGACGTCACAAAATACATAACGTCACAAAAATAAATGACGTCACAAAATACATACCGTCACAAAAATAAATGACGTCACAAAATATTAATTACGTCACAAAATACATAACGTCACAAAAATAAATGACGTCACAAAAATTAATTAAGTCACAAAATACATAACGTCACAAAAATAAATGACGTCACAAAATATTAATTACGTCACAAAATACATAACGTCACAAAAAAATGACGTTACAAAATACATAACGTCACAAAAATAAATGACGACACAAAAATTAATTAAGTCACAAAATACATAACGTCACAAAAATAAATGACGTCACAAAATACATTACGTCACAAAAATAAATGACATCACAAAATACATAACGTCACAAAAATAAATGACGTCACAAAATATTAATTACGTCAAAAAATACATAACGTCAAAAAAATGACGTTACAAAATACATAACGTCACAAAAATAAATGACGTCACAAAATACATAACGTCACAAAAAAAATTACGTCACAAAATACATAACGTCACAAAAAAATGACGTCACAAAAAACATATCGTCACAAAAATAAATGACGTCACAAAATACAAAACGTCACAAAAATAAATGACGTCACAAAATGCATAACGTCACAAAAATAAATGACGTCACAAAAATTAATTAAGTCACAAAATACATAACGTCACAAAAATAAATGACGTCACTAAATATTAATTACGTCACAAAATACATAACGTCACAAAAAATTGACGTTACAAAATACATAACGTCACAAAAATAAATGACGTCACAAAATACATAACGTCACAAAAATAAATGACGTCACAAAATACATAACATCACAAAAATAAATGGAGTCACAAAATACATAACTTCACAAAAATAAATGACGTCACAAAAATTAATTACGTCACAAAATACATAATATCACAAAAATAAATGACGTCACAAAATTCATAACGTCACAAACATTAATGACGTCAAAAAATTCATAACGTCACAAAAATAAATAGCGTCACAAATTACACAACGTCACAAAAATAAATGACGTCACAAAATACATAACGTCACAAAAATAAATGGCGTCACAAAAATTAATTAAGTCACAAAATACATAACGTCACAAAAATTAATGACGTCACAAAAATTAATTAAGTCACAAGATACATAACGTCACAAAAATAAATGACGTCACAAATTATTAATTACGTCACAAAATACACAACGTCACAAAAATAAATGACGTCACAAAATACATAACGTCACAAAAACATAACGTCACAAAAATAAATGACGTCACAAAATACATAACGTCACAAAAATAAATGACGTCACAATATACATAACGTCACAAAAATAAATGACGTCACAAAATACATAACGTCACAAAAAATGACGTCACAAAATACATAACGTCAAAAAAACAAATGACGTCACAAAATACATAACGTTACAAAAATAAATGACGTCACAAAATATTAATTACGTCACAAAATACATAACGTCACAAAAATAAATTACGTCACAAAATACATAACGTCACAAAAATAAATGACGTCATAAAATACATAACGTCACAAAATACATAACGTCACAAAAATAAATGACGTCATAAAATACATAACGTCACAAAATACATAACGTCACAAAAATAAATGACGTCACTAAATACATAACGTCAAAAAAACAAATGACGTCACAAAATACATAACGTTACAAAAATAAATGACGTCACAAAATATTAATTACGTCACAAAATACATAACGTCACAAAAATAAATGACGACACAAAAATTAATTAAGTCACAAAATACATAACGTCACAAAAATAAATGACGTCACAAAATACATTACGTCACAAAAATAAATGACATCACAAAATACATAACGTCACAAAAATAAATGACGTCACAAAATATTAATTACGTCAAAAAATACATAACGTCACAAAAAAATGACGTTACAAAATACATAACGTCACAAAAATAAATGACGTCAGAAAATACATAACGTCAAAAAAATAAATGACGTCACAAAATACATAACGTCACAAAAATAAATGACGTAACAAAATACATAACGTCACAAAAATAAATGACGTCACAAAATACATAACGTCACAAAAAATGACGTCACAAAATACATAACGTCACAAAAAAGACGTCACAAAATACATAACGTCACAAAAATAAATGACGTCACAAAATACATAACGTCACAAAAATAAATGACGTCACAAAATACTTAACGTCACAAAAATAAATGACGTCACAAAATACATAACGCCACAAAAATAAATGACGTCACAAAATACATAACGTCACAAAAATAAATGACGTCACAAAATACATAACGTCAAAAAAACAAATGACGTCACAAAATACATAACGTTACAAAAATAAATGACGTCACAAAATATAAATTACGTCACAAAATACATAACGTCACAAAAATAAATGACGTCACAAAATATTAATCACGTCACAAAATGCATAACGTCACAAAAATAAATGACGTCAAAAAATACATAACGTCACAGAAATAAATGACGTCACAAAAATTAATTAAGTCACAAAATACATAACGTCACAAAATACATAACGTCACAAAAATAAATTACGTCACAAAATACATAACGTCACAAAATACATAACGTCACAAAAATAAATGGCGTCACAAAATACATAACGTCAAAAAAATGACGTCACAAAATACATAACGTCACAAAAATAAATGACGTCACAAAATACAAAACGTCACAAAAATAAATGACGTCACAAAATACATAACGTCACAAAAATAAATGACGTCACAAAAATTAATTAAGTCACAAAATACATAACGTCAAAAAAATAAATGACGTCACAAAATACATAACGTCACAAAAATAAATGACGTCACAAAATACATAACGTCACAAAAATAAATGACGTCACAAAATACATAACGTCACAAAAAATGACGTCACAAAATACATAACGTCACAAAAAAAGACGTCACAAAATACATAACGTCAAAAAAATAAATGACGTCACAAAATATTAATTACGTCACAAAATACATAACGTCACAAAAATAAATGACGTCACAAAATACATAACGTCACAAAAACATAACGTCACAAAAATAAATGACGTCACACAATACATAACGTCACAAAAAAATGACGTCACAAAATACATAACGTCACAAAAATAAATGACGTCACAAAATACAAAACGTCACAAAATACATAACGTCAAAAAAATAAATGACGTAACAAAATACATAACGTCACAAAAATAAATGACGTCACAAAATACTTAACGTCACAAAAATAAATGACGTCACAAAATACATAACGTCACAAAAATAAATGACGTCACAAAATACATAACGTCACAAAAATAAATGACGTCACAAAATACATAATGTCACAAAAATAAATGATGTCACAAAATACATAACGTCACAAAAATAAATGACGTCACAAAATACATAACGTCACAAAAATAAATGACGTCACAAAATACTTAACGTCACAAAAATAAATGACGTCACAAAATACATAACGTCACAAAAATAAATGACGTCACAAAATACATAACGTCACAAAAATAAATGACGTCACAAAATACATAACGTCAAAAAAACAAATGACGTCACAAAATACATAACGTTACAAAAATAAATGACGTCACAAAATATTAATTACGTCACAAAATACATAACGTCACAAAAATAAATGACGTCACAAAATATTAATCACGTCACAAAATGCATAACGTCACAAAAATAAATGACGTCAAAAAATACATAACGTCACAAAAATAAATGACGTCACAAAAATTAATTACGTCACAAAATACATAATATCACAAAAATAAATGACGTCACAAAATTCATAACGTCACAAACATTAATGACGTCAAAAAATTCATAACGTCACAAAAATAAATAGCGTCACAAATTACACAACGTCACAAAAATAAATGACGTCACAAAATACATAACGTCACAAAAATAAATGGCGTCACAAAAATTAATTAAGTCACAAAATACATAACGTCACAAAAATTAATGACGTCACAAAAATTAATTAAGTCACAAGATACATAACGTCACAAAAATAAATGACGTCACAAATTATTAATTACGTCACAAAATACACAACGTCACAAAAATAAATGACGTCACAAAATACATAACGTCACAAAAACATAACGTCACAAAAATAAATGACGTCACAAAATACATAACGTCACAAAAATAAATGACGTCACAATATACATAACGTCACAAAAATAAATGACGTCACAAAATACATAACGTCACAAAAAATGACGTCACAAAATACATAACGTCAAAAAAACAAATGACGTCACAAAATACATAACGTTACAAAAATAAATGACGTCACAAAATATTAATTACGTCACAAAATACATAACGTCACAAAAATAAATTACGTCACAAAATACATAACGTCACAAAAATAAATGACGTCATAAAATACATAACGTCACAAAATACATAACGTCACAAAAATAAATGACGTCACAAAATACATAACGTCACAAATATAAATGACGTCACAAAATACTTAACGTCACAAAAATAAATGACGTCACAAAATACATAACGTCACAAAAATAAATGACGTCACAAAATACATAACGTCACAAAAATAAATGACGTCACTAAATACATAACGTCAAAAAAACAAATGACGTCACAAAATACATAACGTTACAAAAATAAATGACGTCACAAAATATTAATTACGTCACAAAATACATAACGTCACAAAAATAAATGACGACACAAAAATTAATTAAGTCAAAAAATACATAACGTCACAAAAATAAATGACGTCACAAAATACATTACGTCACAAAAATAAATGACATCACAAAATACATAACGTCACAAAAATAAATGACGTCACAAAATATTAATTACGTCAAAAAATACATAACGTCACAAAAAAATGACGTTACAAAATACATAAAGTCACAAAAATAAATGACGTCACAAAATACATAACGTCACAAAAATAAATGACGTCACAAAATACATAACGTCACAAAAATAAATGACGTCACAAAATATTAATTACGTCAAAAAATACATAACGTCACAAAAAAATGACGTTACAAAATACATAACGTCACAAAAATAAATGACGTCACAAAATACATAACGTCACAAAAACATAACGTCACAAAAATAAATGACGTCACACAATACATAACGTCACAAAAAAATGACGTCACAAAATACATAACGTCACAAAAACATAACGTCACAAAAATAAATGACGTCACAAAATACATAACGTCACAAAAATAAATGACGTCACAAAATACATAACGTCACAAAAATAAACGACGTAACAAAATACATAACGTCACAAAAATAAATGACGTCACAAAATACATAACGTCACAAAAAATGACGTCACAAAATACATAACGTCACAAAAAAGACGTCACAAAATACATAACGTCACAAAAATAAATGACGTCACAAAATACATAACGTCACAAAAATAAATGACGTCACAAAATACATAACGTCACAAAAATAAATGACGTCACAAAATACTTAACGTCACAAAAATAAATGACGTCACAAAATACATAACGCCACAAAAATAAATGACGTCACAAAATACATAACGTCACAAAAATAAATGACGTCACAAAATACATAACGTCAAAAAAACAAATGACGTCACAAAATACATAACGTTACAAAAATAAATGACGTCACAAAATATTAATTACGTCACAAAATACATAACGTCACAAAAATAAATGACGTCACAAAATATTAATCACGTCACAAAATGCATAACGTCACAAAAATAAATGACGTCAAAAAATACATAACGTCACAGAAATAAATGACGTCACAAAAATTAATTAAGTCACAAAATACATAACGTCACAAAATACATAACGTCACAAAAATAAATTACGTCACAAAATACATAACGTCACAAAATACATAACGTCACAAAAATAAATGGCGTCACAAAATACATAACGTCAAAAAAATGACGTCACAAAATACATAACGTCACAAAAATAAATGACGTCACAAAATACAAAACGTCACAAAAATAAATGACGTCACAAAATACATAACGTCACAAAAATAAATGACGTCACAAAAATTAATTAAGTCACAAAATACATAACGTCAAAAAAATAAATGACGTCACAAAATACATAACGTCACAAAAATAAATGACGTCACAAAATACATAACGTCACAAAAATAAATGACGTCACAAAATACATAACGTCACAAAAAATGACGTCACAAAATACATAACGTCACAAAAAAGACGTCACAAAATACATAACGTCAAAAAAATAAATGACGTCATAAATATATTAATTACGTCACAAAATACATAACGTCACAAAAATAAATGACGTCACAAAATACATAACGTCACAAAAACATAACGTCACAAAAATAAATGACGTCACACAATACATAACGTCACAAAAAAATGACGTCACAAAATACATAACGTCACAAAAATAAATGACGTCACAAAATACAAAACGTCACAAAATACATAACGTCAAAAAAATAAATGACGTAACAAAATACATAACGTCACAAAAATAAATGACGTCACAAAATACTTAACGTCACAAAAATAAATGACGTCACAAAATACATAACGTCACAAAAATAAATGACGTCACAAAATACATAACGTCACAAAAATAAATGACGTCACAAAATACATAATGTCACAAAAATAAATGATGTCACAAAATACATAACGTCACAAAAATAAATGACGTCACAAAATACATAACGTCACAAAAATAAATGACGTCACAAAATACTTAACGTCACAAAAATAAATGACGTCACAAAATACATAACGTCACAAAAATAAATGACGTCACAAAATACATAACGTCACAAAAATAAATGACGTCACAAAATACATTACGTCAAAAAAACAAATGACGTCACAAAATACATAACGTTACAAAAATAAATGACGTCACAAAATATTAATTACGTCACAAAATACATAACGTCACAAAAATAAATGACGTCACAAAATATTAATCACGTCACAAAATGCATAACGTCACAAAAATAAATGACGTCAAAAAATACATAACGTCACAAAAATAAATGACGTCACAAAAATTAATTAAGTCACAAAATACATAACGTCACAAAAAATAAATGGCGTCACAAAATACATAACGTCAAAAAAATTGACGTCACAAAATACATAACGTCACAAAAATAAATGACGTCACAAAATACATAACGTCACAAAAATAAATGACGTCACAAAATACATAACGTCAAAAAAATAAATGACGTCACAAAATACATAACGTCACAAAAATAAATGACGTCACAAAATACATAACGTCACAAAAATAAATGACGTCACAAAATACATAACGTCACAAAAATAAATGACGTCACAAAAATTAATTAAGTCACAAAATACATAACGTCACAAAAATGAATTACGTCACAAAATACATAACGTCACAAAATACATAACGTCACAAACATAATTGGCGTCACAAAATACATAACGTCAAAAAATAAATGACGTCAAAAATACATAACGTCACAAAAATAAATGACGTCACAAAATACATAACGTCACAAAAATAAATGACGTCACAAAATACATAACGTCACAAAAATAAATGACGTCACAAAATACTTAACGTCACAAAAATAAATGACGTCACAAAATACATAACGTCACAAAAATAAATGACGTCACAAAATACATAACGTCACAAAAATAAATGACGTCACAAAATACATAATGTCACAAAAATAAATGATGTCACAAAATACATAACGTCACAAAAATAAATGACGTCACAAAATACATAACGTCACAAAAATAAATGACGTCACAAAATACTTAACGTCACAAAAATAAATGACGTCACAAAATACATAACGTCACAAAAATAAATGACGTCACAAAATACATAACGTCACAAAAATAAATGACGTCACAAAATACATAACGTCAAAAAAACAAATGACGTCACAAAATACATAACGTTACAAAAATAAATGACGTCACAAAATATTAATTACGTCACAAAATACATAACGTCACAAAAATAAATGACGTCACAAAATATTAATCACGTCACAAAATGCATAACGTCACAAAAATAAATGACGTCAAAAAATACATAACGTCACAAAAATAAATGACGTCACAAAAATTAATTAAGTCACAAAATACATAACGTCACAAAAATAAATTACGTCACAAAATACATAACGTCACAAAATACATAACGTCACAAAAAATAAATGGCGTCACAAAATACATAACGTCAAAAAAATTGACGTCACAAAATACATAACGTCACAAAAATAAATGACGTCACAAAATACATAACGTCACAAAAATAAATGACGTCACAAAATACATAACGTCAAAAAAATAAATGACGTCACAAAATACATAACGTCACAAAAATAAATGACGTCACAAAATACATAACGTCACAAAAATAAATGACGTCACAAAATACATAACGTCACAAAAATAAATGACGTCACAAAAATTAATTAAGTCACAAAATACATAACGTCACAAAAATGAATTACGTCACAAAATACATAACGTCACAAAATACATAACGTCACAAACATAATTGGCGTCACAAAATACATAACGTCAAAAAATAAATGACGTCACAAAAATTAATTAAGTCACAAAATACATAACTTCGCAAAAAATAAATGACGTCACAAAAATTAATTAAGTCACAAAATACATAACTTCACAAAAATAAATGACGTCACAAAATACATAACGTCACAAAAATAAATGGCGTCACAAAATACATAACGTAACAAAAATAAATGACGTCACAAAATACATAACGTCACAAAAATAAATGGCGTCACAAAATACATAACGTAACAAAAATAAATGACGTCACAAAATACATAACGTCACAAAAAAATGACGTCACAAAATACATAACGTCACGAAAAAGACGTCACAAAATACATAACGTCACAAAAATAAATGACGTCACAAAATATTAATTACGTCACAAAATACATAACGTCACAGAAATAAATGACGTCACAAAATATTAATTACATCACAAAATACATAACGTCACAAAAATAAATGACGTCACAAAATACATAACGTCACAAAAATAAATGACGTCACAAAATACATTACGTCACAAAAATAAATGACATCACAAAATACATAACGTCACAAAAATAAATGACGTCACAAAATATTAATTACGTCAAAAAATACATAACGTCACAAAAAAATGACGTTACAAAATACATAACGTCACAAAAATAAATGACGTCACAAAATACATAACGTCACAAAAATAAATGACGTCACAAAATACATAACGTCACAAAAATAAATGACGTAACAAAATACATAACGTCACAAAAATAAATGACGTCACAAAATACATAACGTCACAAAAAATGACGTCACAAAATACATAACGTCACAAAAAAGACGTCACAAAATACATAACGTCACAAAAATAAATGACGTCACAAAATACATAACGTCACAAAAATAAATGACGTCACAAAATACTTAACGTCACAAAAATAAATGACGTCACAAAATACATAACGCCACAAAAATAAATGACGTCACAAAATACATAACGTCACAAAAATAAATGACGTCACAAAAATAAATGACGTCACAAAATATTAATCACGTCACAAAATGCATAACGTCACAAAAATAAATGACGTCAAAAAATACATAACGTCACAGAAATAAATGACGTCACAAAAATTAATTAAGTCACAAAATACATAACGTCACAAAAATAAATTACGTCACAAAATACATAACGTCACAAAATACATAACGTCACAAAAATAAATGGCGTCACAAAATACATAACGTCAAAAAAATGACGTCACAAAATACATAACGTCACAAAAATAAATGACGTCACAAAATACAAAACGTCACAAAAATAAATGACGTCACAAAATACATAACGTCACAAAAATAAATGACGTCACAAAAATTAATTAAGTCACAAAATACATAACGTCAAAAAAATAAATGACTTCACAAAATACATAACGTCACAAAAATAAATGACGTCACAAAATACATAACGTCACAAAAATAAATGACGTCACAAAATACATAACGTCACAAAAAATGACGTCACAAAATACATAACGTCACAAAAAAAGACGTCACAAAATACATAACGTCACAAAAATAAATGACGTCACAAAATATTAATTACGTCACAAAATACATAACGTCACAAAAATAAATGACGTCACAAAATACATAACGTCACAAAAACATAACGTCACAAAAATAAATGACGTCACACAATACATAACGTCACAAAAAAAATGACGTCACAAAATACATAAAGTCACAAAAATAAATGACGTCACAAAATACAAAACGTCACAAAATACATAACGTCAAAAAAATAAATGACGTAACAAAATACATAACGTCACAAAAATAAATGACGTCACAAAATACTTAACGTCACAAAAATAAATGACGTCACAAAATACATAACGTCACAAAAATAAATGACGTCACAAAATACATAACGTCACAAAAATAAATGACGTCACAAAATACATAATGTCACAAAAATAAATGATGTCACAAAATACATAACGTCACAAAAATAAATGACGTCACAAAATACATAACGTCACAAAAATAAATGACGTCACAAAATACTTAACGTCACAAAAATAAATGACGTCACAAAATACATAACGTCACAAAAATAAATGACGTCACAAAATACATAACGTCACAAAAATAAATGACGTCACAAAATACATAACGTCAAAAAAACAAATGACGTCACAAAATACATAACGTTACAAAAATAAATGACGTCACAAAATATTGATTACGTCACAAAATACATAACGTCACAAAAATAAATGACGTCACAAAATACATAACGTCAAAAAAACAAATGACGTCACAAAATACATAACGTCACAAAAATAAATGACGTCACAAAATACATAACGTCAAAAAAATAAATGACGTCACAAAATACATAACGTCACAAAAATAAATGACGTCACAAAATACATAACGTCACAAAAATAAATGACGTCACAAAAATTAATTAAGTCACAAAATACATAACGTCACAAAAATGAATTACGTCACAAAATACATAACGTCACAAAATACATAACGTCACAAACATAATTGGCGTCACAAAATACATAACGTCAAAAAATAAATGACGTCAAAAAATACATAACGTCACAAAAATAAATGACGTCACAAAATACATAACGTCACAAAAATAAATGACGTCACAAAATACATAACGTCACAAAAATAAATGACGTCACAAAATACATAACGTCACAAAAATAAATGACGTCACAAAAATTAATTAAGTCACAAAATACATAACTTCACAAAAATAAATGACGTCACAAAAATTAATTAAGTCACAAAATACATAACTTCACAAAAATAAATGACGTCACAAAATACATAACGTCACAAAAATAAATGGCGTCACAAAATACATAACGTAACAAAAATAAATGACGTCACAAAATACATAACGTCACAAAAAATGACGTCACAAAATACATAACGTCACAAAAAAGACGTCACAAAATACATAACGTCACAAAAATAAATGACGTCACAAAATATTAATTACGTCACAAAATACATAACGTCACAGAAATAAATGACGTCACAAAATATTAATTACATCACAAAATACATAACGTCACAAAAATAAATGACGTCACAAAATACATAACGTCACAAAAATAAATGACGTCAAAAAATATTAATCACGTCACAAAATGCATAACGTCACAAAAATAAATGACGTCAAAAATTAATAAGGTCACAAAATACATAACGTCACAAAAATAAATTACGTCACAAAATACATAACGTCACAAAATACATAACGTCACAAAAATAAATGACGTCACAAAAATTAATTAAGTCACAAAATACATAACGTCACAAAAATAAATGACGTCACAAAATACATAACGTCACAAAAAATGACGTCACAAAATACATAACGTCACAAAAAAAGACGTCACAAAAAACATAACGTCACAAAAATAAATGACGTCACAAGTTATTAATTACGTCACAAAATACATAACGTCACAAAAATAAATGACGTCACAAAATACATAACGTTACAAAAACATAACGTCACAAAAATAAATGACGTCACAAAATACATAACGTCAAAAAAATGACGTCACAAAATACATGACGTCAAAAAAATAAATGACGTCACAAAATACATAACGTCACAAAAATAAATGACGTCACAAAATACATAACGTCACAAAAATAAATGACGTCACAAAATACATAACGTCAAAAAAATAAATGACGTCACAAAATACATAACGTCACAAAAATAAATGACGTCACAAAATACATAACGTCACAAAAATAAATGACGTCACAAAATACATAACGTCACAAAAATAAATGACGTCACAAAAATTAATTAAGTCACAAAATACATAACGTCACAAAAATGAATTACGTCACAAAATACATAACGTCACAAAATACATAACGTCACAAACATAATTGGCGTCACAAAATACATAACGTCAAAAAATAAATGACGTCAAAAAATACATAACGTCACAAAAATAAATGACGTCACAAAATACATAACGTCACAAAAATAAATGACGTCACAAAATACATAACGTCACAAAAATAAATGACGTCACAAAATACATAACGTCACAAAAATAAATGACGTCACAAAAATTAATTAAGTCACAAAATACATAACTTCACAAAAATAAATGACGTCACAAAAATTAATTAAGTCACAAAATACATAACTTCACAAAAATAAATGACGTCACAAAATACATAACGTCACAAAAATAAATGGCGTCACAAAATACATAACGTAACAAAAATAAATGACGTCACAAAATACATAACGTCACAAAAAAATGACGTCACAAAATACATAACGTCACAAAAAAGACGTCACAAAATACATAACGTCACAAAAATAAATGACGTCACAAAATATTAATTACGTCACAAAATACATAACGTCACAGAAATAAATGACGTCACAAAATATTAATTACAACACAAAATACATAACTTCACAAAAATAAATGACGTCACAAAATACATAACGTCACAAAAATAAATGACGTCAAAAAATATTAATCACGTCACAAAATGCATAACGTCACAAAAATAAATGACGTCAAAAAATTAATTAGGTCACAAAATACATAACGTCACAAAAATAAATTACGTCACAAAATACATAACGTCACAAAATACATAACGTCACAAAAATAAATGGCGTCACAAAATACATAACGTCAAAAAAATGAGGTCACAAAATACATAACGTCACAAAAATAAATGACGTCACAAAATACATAACGTCACAAAAATAAATGACGTCACAAAATACATAACGTCACAAAAATAAATGACGTCACAAAATACATAACGTCATGAAAATAAATGACGTCACAAAATACATAACGTCACAAAAATAAATGGAGTCACAAAATACATAACTTCACAAAAATAAATGACGTCACAAAAATTAATTACGTCACAAAATACATAATGTCACAAAAATAAATGACGTCACAAAATACATAACGTCACATCATTAATGACGTCACAAAATTCATAACGTCACAAAAATAAATAGCGTCACAAATTACATAACGTCACAAAAATAAATGACGTCACAAAATACATAACGTCACAAAAATAAATGGCGTCACAAGAATTAATTAAGTCACAAAATACATAACGTCACAAAAATAAATGACGTCAAAAAAATTAATTAAGTCACAAAATACATAACTTCACAAAAATAAATGACGTCACAAAAATTAATTACGTCACAAAATACATAACGTCACAAAAATAAATGACGTCTCAAAATACATAACGTCACAAAAATAAATGACGTAACAAAATACATAACGTCACAAAAATAAATGACGTCACAAAATACATAACGTCACAAAAAATGACGTCACAAAATACATAACGTCACAAAAAAAGACGTCACAAAATACATGACGTCACAAAAATAAATGACGTCACAAAATACATAACGTCACAAAAATAAATGATGTCACAAAATATTAATTACGTCACAAAATACATAACGTCACAAAAATAAATGACGTCACAAAATACATAACGTCACAAAATACATAACGTCACAAATATAAATGACGTCACAAAATACATAACGTCACAAAAATAAATGGAGTCACAAAATACATAACTTCACAAAAATAAATGACGTCACAAAAATTAATTACGTCACAAAATACATAACGTCACAAAAATAAATGACCTCACAAAATACTTAACGTCACAAAAATAAATGACGTCACAAAATACATAACGTCACAAAAATAAATGACGTCACAAAATACATAACGTCACAAAAATAAATGACGTCACAAAATACATAACGTCACAAAAATAAATGGCGTCACAAAAATTAATTAAGTCACAAAATACATAACGTCACAAAAATAAATGACGTCACAAAAATTAATTAAGTCACAAAATACATAACTTCACAAAAATAAATGACGTCACAAAAATTAATTACGTCACAAAATACATAATGTACTAAAAATAAATGACGTCACAAAATACATAACGTCACAAACATTAATGACGTCACAAAATTCATAACGTCACAAAAATAAATAGCGTCACAAAATACATAACGTCACAAAAATAAATGACGTCACAAAATACATAACGTCACAAAAATAAATGACGTCACAAAAATTAATTAAGTCACAAAATACATAACGTCAAAAAAATAAATGACGTCACAAAATACATAACGTCACAAAAATAAATGACGTCACAAAATACATAACGTCACAAAAAATGACGTCACAAAATACATAACGTCACAAAAAAAGACGTCACAAAAAACATAACGTCACAAAAATAAATGACGTCACAAGTTATTAATTACGTCACAAAATACATAACGTCACAAAAATAAATGACGTCACAAAATACATAACGTTACAAAAACATAACGTCACAAAAATAAATGACGTCACAAAATACATAACGTCAAAAAAATGACGTCACAAAATACATAACGTCAAAAAAATAAATGACGTCACAAAATACATAACGTCACAAAAATAAATGACGTCACAAAATACATAACGTCACAAAAATAAATGAAGTCACAAAATACATAACGTCAAAAAAATAAATGACGTCACAAAATACATAACGTCACAAAAATAAATGACGTCACAAAATACATAACGTCACAAAAATAAATGACGTCACAAAATACATAACGTCACAAAAAATGACGTCACAAAATACATAACGTCACAAAAAAAGACGTCACAAAATACATAACGTCACAAAAATAAATGACGTCACAAATTATTTATTACGTCACAAAATACATAACGTCACAAAAATAAATGACGTCACAAAATACATAACGTCACAAAAACATAACGTCACAAAAATAAATGACGTCACAAAATACATAACGTCACAAAAATAAATGACGTCACAAAATACATAACGTCACAAAAATAAATGACGTCACAAAATACATATCGTCACAAAAATAAATGACGTCACAAAATATTAATTACGTCACAAAATACATAACGTCACAAAAATAAATTACGTCACAAAATACATAACGTCACAAAAATAAATGACGTCATAAAATACATAACGTCACAAAATACATAACGTCACAAAAATAAATGACGTCACAAAATACATAACGTCACAAAAATAAATGACGTCACAATATACATAACGTCACAAAAATAAATGACGTCACAAAATACATAACGTCACAAAAAATGACGTCACAAAATACATAACGTCAAAAAAACAAATGACGTCACAAAATACATAACGTTACAAAAATAAATGACGTCACAAAATATTAATTACGTCACAAAATACATAACGTCACAAAAATAAATTACGTCACAAAATACATAACGTCACAAAAATAAATGACGTCATAAAATACATAACGTCACAAAATACATAACGTCACAAAAATAAATGACGTCACAAAATACATAACGTCACAAATATAAATGACGTCACAAAATACTTAACGTCACAAAAATAAATGACGTCACAAAATACATAACGTCACAAAAATAAATGACGTCACAAAATACATAACGTCACAAAAATAAATGACGTCACTAAATACATAACGTCAAAAAAACAAATGACGTCACAAAATACATAACGTTACAAAAATAAATGACGTCACAAAATATTAATTACGTCACAAAATACATAACGTCACAAAAATAAATGACGACACAAAAATTAATTAAGTCAAAAAATACATAACGTCACAAAAATAAATGACGTCACAAAATACATTACGTCACAAAAATAAATGACATCACAAAATACATAACGTCACAAAAATAAATGACGTCACAAAATATTAATTACGTCAAAAAATACATAACGTCACAAAAAAATGACGTTACAAAATACATAACGTCACAAAAATAAATGACGTCACAAAATACATAACGTCACAAAAATAAATGACGTCACAAAATACATAACGTCACAAAAATAAACGACGTAACAAAATACATAACGTCACAAAAATAAATGACGTCACAAAATACATAACGTCACAAAAAATGACGTCACAAAATACATAACGTCACAAAAAAGACGTCACAAAATACATAACGTCACAAAAATAAATGACGTCACAAAATACATAACGCCACAAAAATAAATGACGTCACAAAATACATAACGTCACAAAAATAAATGACGTCACAAAATACATAACGTCAAAAAAACAAATGACGTCACAAAATACATAACGTTACAAAAATAAATGACGTCACAAAATATTAATTACGTCACAAAATACATAACGTCACAAAAATAAATGACGTCACAAAATATTAATCACGTCACAAAATGCATAACGTCACAAAAATAAATGACGTCAAAAAATACATAACGTCACAGAAATAAATGACGTCACAAAAATTAATTAAGTCACAAAATACATAACGTCACAAAATACATAACGTCACAAAAATAAATTACGTCACAAAATACATAACGTCACAAAATACATAACGTCACAAAAATAAATGGCGTCACAAAATACATAACGTCAAAAAAATGACGTCACAAAATACATAACGTCACAAAAATAAATGACGTCACAAAATACAAAACGTCACAAAAATAAATGACGTCACAAAATACATAACGTCACAAAAATAAATGACGTCACAAAAATTAATTAAGTCACAAAATACATAACGTCAAAAAAATAAATGACGTCACAAAATACATAACGTCACAAAAATAAATGACGTCACAAAATACATAACGTCACAAAAATAAATGACGTCACAAAATACATAACGTCACAAAAAATGACGTCACAAAATACATAACGTCACAAAAAAGACGTCACAAAATACATAACGTCAAAAAAATAAATGACGTCACAAAATATTAATTACGTCACAAAATACATAACGTCACAAAAATAAATGACGTCACAAAATACATAACGTCACAAAAACATAACGTCACAAAAATAAATGACGTCACACAATACATAACGTCACAAAAAAATGACGTCACAAAATACATAACGTCACAAAAATAAATGACGTCACAAAATACAAAACGTCACAAAATACATAACGTCAAAAAAATAAATGACGTAACAAAATACATAACGTCACAAAAATAAATGACGTCACAAAATACTTAACGTCACAAAAATAAATGACGTCACAAAATACATAACGTCACAAAAATAAATGACGTCACAAAATATATAACGTCACAAAAATAAATGACGTCACAAAATACATAATGTCACAAAAATAAATGATGTCACAAAATACATAACGTCACAAAAATAAATGACGTCACAAAATACATAACGTCACAAAAATAAATGACGTCACAAAATACTTAACGTCACAAAAATAAATGACGTCACAAAATACATAACGTCACAAAAATAAATGACGTCACAAAATACATAACGTCACAAAAATAAATGACGTCACAAAATACATAACGTCAAAAAAACAAATGACGTCACAAAATACATAACGTTACAAAAATAAATGACGTCACAAAATATTAATTACGTCACAAAATACATAACGTCACAAAAATAAATGACGTCACAAAATATTAATCACGTCACAAAATGCATAACGTCACAAAAATAAATGACGTCAAAAAATACATAACGTCACAAAAATAAATGACGTCACAAAAATTAATTAAGTCACAAAATACATAACGTCACAAAAATAAATTACGTCACAAAATACATAACGTCACAAAATACATAACGTCACAAAAAATAAATGGCGTCACAAAATACATAACGTCAAAAAAATTGACGTCACAAAATACATAACGTCACAAAAATAAATGACGTCACAAAATACATAACGTCACAAAAATAAATGACGTCACAAAATACATAACGTCAAAAAAATAAATGACGTCACAAAATACATAACGTCACAAAAATAAATGACGTCACAAAATACATAACGTCACAAAAATAAATGACGTCACAAAATACATAACGTCACAAAAATAAATGACGTCACAAAAATTAATTAAGTCACAAAATACATAACGTCACAAAAATGAATTACGTCACAAAATACATAACGTCACAAAATACATAACGTCACAAACATAATTGGCGTCACAAAATACATAACGTCAAAAAATAAATGACGTCAAAAATACATAACGTCACAAAAATAAATGACGTCACAAAATACATAACGTCACAAAAATAAATGACGTCACAAAATACATAACGTCACAAAAATAAATGACGTCACAAAATACTTAACGTCACAAAAATAAATGACGTCACAAAATACATAACGTCACAAAAATAAATGACGTCACAAAATACATAACGTCACAAAAATAAATGACGTCACAAAATACATAATGTCACAAAAATAAATGATGTCACAAAATACATAACGTCACAAAAATAAATGACGTCACAAAATACATAACGTCACAAAAATAAATGACGTCACAAAATACTTAACGTCACAAAAATAAATGACGTCACAAAATACATAACGTCACAAAAATAAATGACGTCACAAAATACATAACGTCACAAAAATAAATGACGTCACAAAATACATAACGTCAAAAAAACAAATGACGTCACAAAATACATAACGTTACAAAAATAAATGACGTCACAAAATATTAATTACGTCACAAAATACATAACGTCACAAAAATAAATGACGTCACAAAATATTAATCACGTCACAAAATGCATAACGTCACAAAAATAAATGACGTCAAAAAATACATAACGTCACAAAAATAAATGACGTCACAAAAATTAATTAAGTCACAAAATACATAACGTCACAAAAATAAATTACGTCACAAAATACATAACGTCACAAAATACATAACGTCACAAAAAATAAATGGCGTCACAAAATACATAACGTCAAAAAAATTGACGTCACAAAATACATAACGTCACAAAAATAAATGACGTCACAAAATACATAACGTCACAAAAATAAATGACGTCACAAAATACATAACGTCAAAAAAATAAATGACGTCACAAAATACATAACGTCACAAAAATAAATGACGTCACAAAATACATAACGTCACAAAAATAAATGACGTCACAAAATACATAACGTCACAAAAATAAATGACGTCACAAAAATTAATTAAGTCACAAAATACATAACGTCACAAAAATGAATTACGTCACAAAATACATAACGTCACAAAATACATAACGTCACAAACATAATTGGCGTCACAAAATACATAACGTCAAAAAATAAATGACGTCACAAAAATTAATTAAGTCACAAAATACATAACTTCGCAAAAAATAAATGACGTCACAAAAATTAATTAAGTCACAAAATACATAACTTCACAAAAATAAATGACGTCACAAAATACATAACGTCACAAAAATAAATGGCGTCACAAAATACATAACGTAACAAAAATAAATGACGTCACAAAATACATAACGTCACAAAAATAAATGGCGTCACAAAATACATAACGTAACAAAAATAAATGACGTCACAAAATACATAACGTCACAAAAAAATGACGTCACAAAATACATAACGTCACGAAAAAGACGTCACAAAATACATAACGTCACAAAAATAAATGACGTCACAAAATATTAATTACGTCACAAAATACATAACGTCACAGAAATAAATGACGTCACAAAATATTAATTACATCACAAAATACATAACGTCACAAAAATAAATGACGTCACAAAATACATAACGTCACAAAAATAAATGACGTCACAAAATACATTACGTCACAAAAATAAATGACATCACAAAATACATAACGTCACAAAAATAAATGACGTCACAAAATATTAATTACGTCAAAAAATACATAACGTCACAAAAAAATGACGTTACAAAATACATAACGTCACAAAAATAAATGACGTCACAAAATACATAACGTCACAAAAATAAATGACGTCACAAAATACATAACGTCACAAAAATAAATGACGTAACAAAATACATAACGTCACAAAAATAAATGACGTCACAAAATACATAACGTCACAAAAAATGACGTCACAAAATACATAACGTCACAAAAAAGACGTCACAAAATACATAACGTCACAAAAATAAATGACGTCACAAAATACATAACGTCACAAAAATAAATGACGTCACAAAATACTTAACGTCACAAAAATAAATGACGTCACAAAATACATAACGCCACAAAAATAAATGACGTCACAAAATACATAACGTCACAAAAATAAATGACGTCACAAAAATAAATGACGTCACAAAATATTAATCACGTCACAAAATGCATAACGTCACAAAAATAAATGACGTCAAAAAATACATAACGTCACAGAAATAAATGACGTCACAAAAATTAATTAAGTCACAAAATACATAACGTCACAAAAATAAATTACGTCACAAAATACATAACGTCACAAAATACATAACGTCACAAAAATAAATGGCGTCACAAAATACATAACGTCAAAAAAATGACGTCACAAAATACATAACGTCACAAAAATAAATGACGTCACAAAATACAAAACGTCACAAAAATAAATGACGTCACAAAATACATAACGTCACAAAAATAAATGACGTCACAAAAATTAATTAAGTCACAAAATACATAACGTCAAAAAAATAAATGACTTCACAAAATACATAACGTCACAAAAATAAATGACGTCACAAAATACATAACGTCACAAAAATAAATGACGTCACAAAATACATAACGTCACAAAAAATGACGTCACAAAATACATAACGTCACAAAAAAAGACGTCACAAAATACATAACGTCACAAAAATAAATGACGTCACAAAATATTAATTACGTCACAAAATACATAACGTCACAAAAATAAATGACGTCACAAAATACATAACGTCACAAAAACATAACGTCACAAAAATAAATGACGTCACACAATACATAACGTCACAAAAAAAATGACGTCACAAAATACATAAAGTCACAAAAATAAATGACGTCACAAAATACAAAACGTCACAAAATACATAACGTCAAAAAAATAAATGACGTAACAAAATACATAACGTCACAAAAATAAATGACGTCACAAAATACTTAACGTCACAAAAATAAATGACGTCACAAAATACATAACGTCACAAAAATAAATGACGTCACAAAATACATAACGTCACAAAAATAAATGACGTCACAAAATACATAATGTCACAAAAATAAATGATGTCACAAAATACATAACGTCACAAAAATAAATGACGTAACAAAATACATAACGTCACAAAAATAAATGACGTCACAAAATACTTAACGTCACAAAAATAAATGACGTCACAAAATACATAACGTCACAAAAATAAATGACGTCACAAAATACATAACGTCACAAAAATAAATGACGTCACAAAATACATAACGTCAAAAAAACAAATGACGTCACAAAATACATAACGTTACAAAAATAAATGACGTCACAAAATATTGATTACGTCACAAAATACATAACGTCACAAAAATAAATGACGTCACAAAATACATAACGTCAAAAAAACAAATGACGTCACAAAATACATAACGTCACAAAAATAAATGACGTCACAAAATACATAACGTCAAAAAAATAAATGACGTCACAAAATACATAACGTCACAAAAATAAATGACGTCACAAAATACATAACGTCACAAAAATAAATGACGTCACAAAATACATAACGTCACAAAAATAAATGACGTCACAAAAATTAATTAAGTCACAAAATACATAACGTCACAAAAATGAATTACGTCACAAAATACATAACGTCACAAAATACATAACGTCACAAACATAATTGGCGTCACAAAATACATAACGTCAAAAAATAAATGACGTCAAAAAATACATAACGTCACAAAAATAAATGACGTCACAAAATACATAACGTCACAAAAATAAATGACGTCACAAAATACATAACGTCACAAAAATAAATGACGTCACAAAATACATAACGTCACAAAAATAAATGACGTCACAAAAATTAATTAAGTCACAAAATACATAACTTCACAAAAATAAATGACGTCACAAAAATTAATTAAGTCACAAAATACATAACTTCACAAAAATAAATGACGTCACAAAATACATAACGTCACAAAAATAAATGGCGTCACAAAATACATAACGTAACAAAAATAAATGACGTCACAAAATACATAACGTCACAAAAAAATGACGTCACAAAATACATAACGTCACAAAAAAGACGTCACAAAATACATAACGTCACAAAAATAAATGACGTCACAAAATATTAATTACGTCACAAAATACATAACGTCACAGAAATAAATGACGTCACAAAATATTAATTACATCACAAAATACATAACGTCACAAAAATAAATGACGTCACAAAATACATAACGTCACAAAAATAAATGACGTCAAAAAATATTAATCACGTCACAAAATGCATAACGTCACAAAAATAAATGACGTCAAAAATTAATAAGGTCACAAAATACATAACGTCACAAAAATAAATTACGTCACAAAATACATAACGTCACAAAATACATAACGTCACAAAAATAAATGACGTCACAAAAATTAATTAAGTCACAAAATACATAACGTCACAAAAATAAATGACGTCACAAAATACATAACGTCACAAAAAATGACGTCACAAAATACATAACGTCACAAAAAAAGACGTCACAAAAAACATAACGTCACAAAAATAAATGACGTCACAAGTTATTAATTACGTCACAAAATACATAACGTCACAAAAATAAATGACGTCACAAAATACATAACGTTACAAAAACATAACGTCACAAAAATAAATGACGTCACAAAATACATAACGTCAAAAAAATGACGTCACAAAATACATGACGTCAAAAAAATAAATGACGTCACAAAATACATAACGTCACAAAAATAAATGACGTCACAAAATACATAACGTCACAAAAATAAATGACGTCACAAAATACATAACGTCAAAAAAATAAATGACGTCACAAAATACATAACGTCACAAAAATAAATGACGTCACAAAATACATAACGTCACAAAAATAAATGACGTCACAAAATACATAACGTCACAAAAATAAATGACGTCACAAAAATTAATTAAGTCACAAAATACATAACGTCACAAAAATGAATTACGTCACAAAATACATAACGTCACAAAATACATAACGTCACAAACATAATTGGCGTCACAAAATACATAACGTCAAAAAATAAATGACGTCAAAAAATACATAACGTCACAAAAATAAATGACGTCACAAAATACATAACGTCACAAAAATAAATGACGTCACAAAATACATAACGTCACAAAAATAAATGACGTCACAAAATACATAACGTCACAAAAATAAATGACGTCACAAAAATTAATTAAGTCACAAAATACATAACTTCACAAAAATAAATGACGTCACAAAAATTAATTAAGTCACAAAATACATAACTTCACAAAAATAAATGACGTCACAAAATACATAACGTCACAAAAATAAATGGCGTCACAAAATACATAACGTAACAAAAATAAATGACGTCACAAAATACATAACGTCACAAAAAAATGACGTCACAAAATACATAACGTCACAAAAAAGACGTCACAAAATACATAACGTCACAAAAATAAATGACGTCACAAAATATTAATTACGTCACAAAATACATAACGTCACAGAAATAAATGACGTCACAAAATATTAATTACATCACAAAATACATAACGTCACAAAAATAAATGACGTCACAAAATACATAACGTCACAAAAATAAATGACGTCAAAAAATATTAATCACGTCACAAAATGCATAACGTCACAAAAATAAATGACGTCAAAAAATTAATTAGGTCACAAAATACATAACGTCACAAAAATAAATTACGTCACAAAATACATAACGTCACAAAATACATAACGTCACAAAAATAAATGGCGTCACAAAATACATAACGTCAAAAAAATGAGGTCACAAAATACATAACGTCACAAAAATAAATGACGTCACAAAATACATAACGTCACAAAAATAAATGACGTCACAAAATACATAACGTCACAAAAATAAATGACGTCACAAAATACATAACGTCACAAAAATAAATGACGTCACAAAATACATAACGTCACAAAAATAAATGGAGTCACAAAATACATAACTTCACAAAAATAAATGACGTCACAAAAATTAATTACGTCACAAAATACATAATGTCACAAAAATAAATGACGTCACAAAATACATAACGTCACATCATTAATGACGTCACAAAATTCATAACGTCACAAAAATAAATAGCGTCACAAATTACATAACGTCACAAAAATAAATGACGTCACAAAATACATAACGTCACAAAAATAAATGGCGTCACAAGAATTAATTAAGTCACAAAATACATAACGTCACAAAAATAAATGACCTCACAAAAATTAATTAAGTCACAAAATACATAACTTCACAAAAATAAATGACGTCACAAAAATTAATTACGTCACAAAATACATAACGTCACAAAAATAAATGACGTCTCAAAATACATAACGTCACAAAAATAAATGACGTAACAAAATACATAACGTCACAAAAATAAATGACGTCACAAAATACATAACGTCACAAAAAATGACGTCACAAAATACATAACGTCACAAAAAAAGACGTCACAAAATACATGACGTCACAAAAATAAATGACGTCACAAATTATTAATTACGTCACAAAATACATAACGTCACAAAAATAAATTACGTCACAAAATACATAACGTCACAGAAACATAACGTCACAAAAATAAATGACGTCACAAAATACATAACGTCACAAAAATAAATGACGTCACAAAATACATAACGTCACAAAAATAAATGACGTCACAAAATACATAACGTCACAAAAATAAATGACGTCACAAAATACATAACGTCACAAAAATAAATGATGTCACAAAATATTAATTACGTCACAAAATACATAACGTCACAAAAATAAATGACGTCACAAAATACATAACGTCACAAAATACATAACGTCACAAATATAAATGACGTCACAAAATACATAACGTCACAAAAATAAATGGAGTCACAAAATACATAACTTCACAAAAATAAATGACGTCACAAAAATTAATTACGTCACAAAATACATAACGTCACAAAAATAAATGACCTCACAAAATACTTAACGTCACAAAAATAAATGACGTCACAAAATACATAACGTCACAAAAATAAATGACGTCACAAAATACATAACGTCACAAAAATAAATGACGTCACAAAATACATAACGTCACAAAAATAAATGGCGTCACAAAAATTAATTAAGTCACAAAATACATAACGTCACAAAAATAAATGACGTCACAAAAATTAATTAAGTCACAAAATACATAACTTCACAAAAATAAATGACGTCACAAAAATTAATTACGTCACAAAATACATAATGTACTAAAAATAAATGACGTCACAAAATACATAACGTCACAAACATTAATGACGTCACAAAATTCATAACGTCACAAAAATAAATAGCGTCACAAAATACATAACGTCACAAAAATAAATGACGTCACAAAATACATAACGTCACAAAAATAAATGACGTCACAAAAATTAATTAAGTCACAAAATACATAACGTCAAAAAAATAAATGACGTCACAAAATACATAACGTCACAAAAATAAATGACGTCACAAAATACATAACGTCACAAAAATAAATGACGTCACAAAATACATAACGTCACAAAAAATGACGTCACAAAATACATAACGTCACAAAAAAAGACGTCACAAAAAACATAACGTCACAAAAATAAATGACGTCACAAGTTATTAATTACGTCACAAAATACATAACGTCACAAAAATAAATGACGTCACAAAATACATAACGTTACAAAAACATAACGTCACAAAAATAAATGACGTCACAAAATACATAACGTCAAAAAAATGACGTCACAAAATACATAACGTCAAAAAAATAAATGACGTCACAAAATACATAACGTCACAAAAATAAATGACGTCACAAAATACATAACGTCACAAAAATAAATGAAGTCACAAAATACATAACGTCAAAAAAATAAATGACGTCACAAAATACATAACGTCACAAAAATAAATGACGTCACAAAATACATAACGTCACAAAAATAAATGACGTCACAAAATACATAACGTCACAAAAAATGACGTCACAAAATACATAACGTCACAAAAAAAGACGTCACAAAATACATAACGTCACAAAAATAAATGACGTCACAAATTATTTATTACGTCACAAAATACATAACGTCACAAAAATAAATGACGTCACAAAATACATAACGTCACAAAAACATAACGTCACAAAAATAAATGACGTCACAAAATACATAACGTCACAAAAATAAATGACGTCACAAAATACATAACGTCACAAAAATAAATGACGTCACAAAATACATATCGTCACAAAAATAAATGACGTCACAAAATATTAATTACGTCACAAAAAACATAACGTCACAAAAATAAATGACGTCACAAAATACATAACGTCACAAAATACATAACGTCACAAAAATAAATGACGTAAAAAAATACATAACGTCACAAAAATAAATGACGTCACAAAATACATAACGTCACAAAAATAAATGACGTCACAAAATACATAACGTCACAAAATACATAACGTCACAAAAATAAATGACGTCACAAAATACATAACGTCACAAAAATAAATGACGTCACAAAATACTTAACGTCACAAAAATAAATGACGTCACAAAATACATAACGTCACAAAAATAAATGACGTCACAAAATACATAACGTCACAAAAATAAATGACGTCACAAAATACATAACGTCAAAAAAATAAATGACGTCACAAAATACATAACGATACAAAAATAAATGACGTCACAAAATATTAATTACGTCACAAAATACATAACGTCACAAAAATAAATGACGTCACAAAATATTAATCACGTCACAAAATGCATAACGTCACAAAAATAAATGACGTCAAAAAATACATAACGTCACAAAAATAAATGACGTCACAAAAATTAATTAAGTCACAAAATACATAACGTCACAAAAATAAATTACGTCACAAAATACATTACGTCACAAAATACATAACGTCACAAAAATAAATGGCGTCACAAAATACATAACGTCAAAAAAATGACGTCACAAAATACATAACGTCACAAAAATAAATGACGTCACAAAATACATAACGTCACAAAAATAAATGACGTCACAAAATACATAACGTCACAAAAATAAATGACGTCACAAAAATTAATTAAGTCACAAAATACATAACGTCAAAAAAATAAATGACGTCACAAAATACATAACGTCACAAAAATAAATGACGTCACAAGTTATATATACGTCACAAAATACATAACGTCACAAAAATACATAACGTCACAAAAATACATAACGTCACAAAAATAAATGACGTCACAAAATACATAACGTCACAAAAATAAATGACGTCACAAAATACATAACGTCACAAAAATAAATGACGTCACAAAATACTTAACGTCACAAAAATAAATGACGTCACAAAATACATAACGTCACAAAAATAAATGACGTCACAAAATACATAACGTCACAAAAATAAATGACGTCACAAAATACATAACGTCAAAAAAATAAATGACGTCACAAAATACATAACGATACAAAAATAAATGACGTCACAAAAATAAATGACGTCACAAAATACATAACGTTACAAAAACATAACGTCACAAAAATAAATGACGTCACAAAATACATAACGTCAAAAAAATGACGTCACAAAATACATAACGTCAAAAAAATAAATGACGTCACAAAATACATAACGTCACAAAAATAAATGACGTCACAAAATACATAACGTCACAAAAATAAATGAAGTCACAAAATACATAACGTCAAAAAAATAAATGACGTCACAAAATACATAACGTCACAAAAATAAATGACGTCACAAAATACATAACGTCACAAAAATAAATGACGTCACAAAATACATAACGTCACAAAAAATGACGTCACAAAATACATAACGTCACAAAAAAAGACGTCACAAAATACATAACGTCACAAAAATAAATGACGTCACAAATTATTTATTACGTCACAAAATACATAACGTCACAAAAATAAATGACGTCACAAAATACATAACGTCACAAAAACATAACGTCACAAAAATAAATGACGTCACAAAATACATAACGTCACAAAAATAAATGACGTCACAAAATACATAACGTCACAAAAATAAATGACGTCACAAAATACATATCGTCACAAAAATAAATGACGTCACAAAATATTAATTACGTCACAAAAAACATAACGTCACAAAAATAAATGACGTCACAAAATACATAACGTCACAAAATACATAACGTCACAAAAATAAATGACGTAAAAAAATACATAACGTCACAAAAATAAATGACGTCACAAAATACATAACGTAACAAAAATAAATGACGTCATAAAATACATAACGTCACAAAATACATAACGTCACAAAAATAAATGACGTCACAAAATACATAACGTCACAAAAATAAATGACGTCACAAAATACTTAACGTCACAAAAATAAATGACGTCACAAAATACATAACGTCACAAAAATAAATGACGTCACAAAATACATAACGTCACAAAAATAAATGACGTCACAAAATACATAACGTCAAAAAAATAAATGACGTCACAAAATACATAACGATACAAAAATAAATGACGTCACAAAATATTAATTACGTCACAAAATACATAACGTCACAAAAATAAATGACGTCACAAAATATTAATCACGTCACAAAATGCATAACGTCACAAAAATAAATGACGTCAAAAAATACATAACGTCACAAAAATAAATGACGTCACAAAAATTAATTAAGTCACAAAATACATAACGTCACAAAAATAAATTACGTCACAAAATACATTACGTCACAAAATACATAACGTCACAAAAATAAATGGCGTCACAAAATACATAACGTCAAAAAAATGACGTCACAAAATACATAACGTCACAAAAATAAATGACGTCACAAAATACATAACGTCACAAAAATAAATGACGTCACAAAATACATAACGTCACAAAAATAAATGACGTCACAAAAATTAATTAAGTCACAAAATACATAACGTCAAAAAAATAAATGACGTCACAAAATACATAACGTCACAAAAATAAATGACGTCACAAGTTATATATACGTCACAAAATACATAACGTCACAAAAATACATAACGTCACAAAAATACATAACGTCACAAAAATAAATGACGTCACAAAATACATAACGTCACAAAAATAAATGACGTCACAAAATACTTAACGTCACAAAAATAAATGACGTCACAAAATACATAACGTCACAAAAATAAAAGACGTCACAAAATACATAACGTCACAATATACATAACGTCAAAAAAATAAATGACGTCACAAAATACATAACGATACAAAAATAAATGACGTCACAAAATATTAATTACGTCACAAAATACATAACGTCACAAAAATAAATGACGTCACAAAATATTAATCACGTCACAAAATGCATAACGTCACAAAAATAAATGACGTCAAAAAATACATAACGTCACAAAAATAAATGACGTCACAAAAATTAATTAAGTCACAAAATACATAACGTCACAAAAATAAATTACGTCACAAAATACATTACGTCACAAAATACATAACGTCACAAAAATAAATGGCGTCACAAAATACATAACGTCAAAAAAATGACGTCACAAAATACATAACGTCACAAAAATAATGGCGTCACAAGAATTAATTAAGTCACAAAATACATAACGTCACAAAAATAAATGACGTCACAAAAATTAATTAAGTCACAAAATACATAACTTCACAAAAATAAATGACGTCACAAAAATTAATTACGTCACAAAATACATAACGTCACAAAAATAAATGACGTCTCAAAATACATAACGTCACAAAAATAAATGACGTCATCAAATACATAACGTCACAAAAATAAATGACGTCACAAAATACATAACGTCACAAAAATAAATGACGTCACAAAATACATAACGTCACAAAAATAAATGACGTCACAAAAATTAATTAAGTCACAAAATACATAACGTCAAAAAAATAAATGACTTCACAAAATACATAACGTCACAAAAATAAATGACGTCACAAAATACATAACGTCACAAAAATAAATGACGTCACAAAATACATAACGTCACAAAAAATGACGTCACAAAATACATAACGTCACAAAAAAAGACGTCACAAAATACATAACGTCACAAAAATAAATGACGTCACAAAATATTAATTACGTCACAAAATACATAACGTCACAAAAATAAATGACGTCACAAAATACATAACGTCACAAAAACATAACGTCACAAAAATAAATGACGTCACACAATACATAACGTCACAAAAAAATGACGTCACAAAATACATAAAGTCACAAAAATAAATGACGTCACAAAATACAAAACGTCACAAAATACATAACGTCAAAAAAATAAATGACGTAACAAAATACATAACGTCACAAAAATAAATGACGTCACAAAATACTTAACGTCACAAAAATAAATGACGTCACAAAATACATAACGTCACAAAAATAAATGACGTCACAAAATACATAACGTCACAAAAATATATGACGTCACAAAATACATAATGTCACAAAAATAAATGATGTCACAAAATACATAACGTCACAAAAATAAATGACGTCACAAAATACTTAACGTCACAAAAATAAATGACGTCACAAAATACATAACGTCACAAAAATAAATGACGTCACAAAATACATAACGTCACAAAAATAAATGACGTCACAAAATACATAACGTCAAAAAAACAAATGACGTCACAAAATACATAACGTTACAAAAATAAATGACGTCACAAAATATTAATTACGTCACAAAATACATAACGTCACAAAAATAAATGACGTCACAAAATATTAATCACGTCACAAAATGCATAACGTCACAAAAATAAATGACGTCAAAAAATACATAACGTCACAAAAATAAATGACGTCACAAAAATTAATTAAGTCACAAAATACATAACGTCACAAAAATAAATTACGTCAAAAAATACATAACGTCACAAAATACATAACGTCACAAAAATAAATGGCGTCACAAAATACATAACGTCAAAAAAATTGACGTCACAAAATACATAACGTCACAAAAATAAATGACGTCACAAAATACATAACGTCACAAAAATAAATGACGTCACATAATACATAACGTCAAAAAAATAAATGACGTCACAAAATACATAACGTCACAAAAATAAATGACGTCACAAAATACATAACGTCACAAAAATAAATGACGTCACAAAATACATAACGTCACAAAAATAAATGACGTCACAAAAATTAATTAAGTCACAAAATACATAACGTCACAAAAATGAATTACGTCACAAAATACATAACGTCACAAAATACATAACGTCACAAACATAATTGGCGTCACAAAATACATAACGTCAAAAAATAAATGACGTCAAAAAATACATAGCGTCACAAAAATAAATGACGTCACAAAATACATAACGTCACAAAAATAAATGACGTCACAAAATACATAACGTCACAAAAATAAATGACGTCACAAAATACATAACGTCACAAAAATAAATGACGTCACAAAAATTAATTAAGTCACAAAATACATAACTTCACAAAAATAAATGACGTCACAAAAATTAATTAAGTCACAAAATACATAACTTCACAAAAATAAATGACGTCACAAAATACATAACGTCACAAAAATAAATGGCGTCACAAAATACATAACGTAACAAAAATAAATGACGTCACAAAATACATAACGTCACAAAAAAATGACGTCACAAAATACATAACGTCACAAAAAAGACGTCACAAAATACATAACGTCACAAAAATAAATGACGTCACAAAATATTAATTACGTCACAAAATACATAACGTCACAGAAATAAATGACGTCACAAAATATTAATTACATCACAAAATACATAACGACACAAAAATAAATGACGTCACAAAATACATAACGTCACAAAAATAAATGACGTCAAAAAATATTAATCACGTCACAAAATGCATAACGTCACAAAAATAAATGACGTCAAAAAATTAATTAGGTCACAAAATACATAACGTCACAAAAATAAATTACGTCACAAAATACATAACGTCACAAAATAAATAACGTCACAAAAATAAATGGCGTCACAAAATACATAACGTCAAAAAAATGAGGTCACAAAATACATAACGTCACAAAAATAAATGACGTCACAAAATACATAACGTCACAAAAATAAATGACGTCACAAAATACATAACGTCACAAAAATAAATGACGTCACAAAATACATAACGTCACAAAAATAAATGACGTCACAAAATACATAACGTCACAAAAATAAATGGAGTCACAAAATACATAACTTCACAAAAATAAATGACGTCACAAAAATTAATTACGTCACAAAATACATAATGTCACAAAAATAAATGACGTCACAAAATACATAACGTCACATCATTAATGACGTCACAAAATTCATAACGTCACAAAAATAAATAGCGTCACAAATTACATAACGTCACAAAAATAAATGACGTCACAAAATACATAACGTCACAAAAATAAATGGAGTCACAAAATACATAACTTCACAAAAATAAATGACGTCACAAAAATTAATTACGTCACAAAATACATAACGTCACAAAAATAAATGACGTCTCAAAATACATAACGTCACAAAAATAAATGACGTAACAAAATACATAACGTCACAAAAATAAATGACGTCACAAAATACATAACGTCACAAAAAATGACGTCACAAAATACATAACGTCACAAAAAAAGACGTCACAAAATACATGACGTCACAAAAATAAATGACGTCACAAATTATTAATTACGTCACAAAATACATAACGTCACAAAAATAAATTACGTCACAAAATACATAACGTCACAGAAACATAACGTCACAAAAATAAATGACGTCACAAAATACATAACGTCACAAAAATAAATGACGTCACAAAATACATAACGTCACAAAAATAAATGACGTCACAAAATACATAACGTCACAAAAATAAATGACGTCACAAAATACATAACGTCACAAAAATAAATGATGTCACAAAATATTAATTACGTCACAAAATACATAACGTCACAAAAATAAATGACGTCACAAAATACATAACGTCACAAAATACATGACGTCACAAATATAAATGACGTCACAAAATACATAACGTCACAAAAATAAATGGAGTCACAAAATACATAACTTCACAAAAATAAATGACGTCACAAAAATTAATTACGTCACAAAATACATAACGTCACAAAAATAAATGACCTCACAAAATACTTAACGTCACAAAAATAAATGACGTCACAAAATACATAACGTCACAAAAATAAATGACGTCACAAAATACATAACGTCACAAAAATAAATGACGTCACAAAATACATAACGTCACAAAAATAAATGGCGTCACAAAAATTAATTAAGTCACAAAATACATAACGTCACAAAAATAAATGACGTCACAAAAATTAATTAAGTCACAAAATACATAACTTCACAAAAATAAATGACGTCACAAAAATTAATTACGTCACAAAATACATAATGTACTAAAAATAAATGACGTCACAAAATACATAACGTCACAAACATTAATGACGTCACAAAATTCATAACGTCACAAAAATAAATAGCGTCACAAAATACATAACGTCACAAAAATAAATGACGTCACAAAATACATAACGTCACAAAAATAAATGACGTCACAAAAATTAATTAAGTCACAAAATACATAACGTCAAAAAAATAAATGACGTCACAAAATACATAACGTCACAAAAATAAATGACGTCACAAAATACATAACGTCACAAAAATAAATGACGTCACAAAATACATAACGTCACAAAAAATGACGTCACAAAATACATAACGTCACAAAAAAAGACGTCACAAAAAACATAACGTCACAAAAATAAATGACGTCACAAGTTATTAATTACGTCACAAAATACATAACGTCACAAAAATAAATGACGTCACAAAATACATAACGTTACAAAAACATAACGTCACAAAAATAAATGACGTCACAAAATACATAACGTCAAAAAAATGACGTCACAAAATACATAACGTCAAAAAAATAAATGACGTCACAAAATACATAACGTCACAAAAATAAATGACGTCACAAAATACATAACGTCACAAAAATAAATGACGTCACAAAATACATAACGTCACAAAAAATGACGTCACAAAATACATAACGTCACAAAAAAAGACGTCACAAAATACATAACGTCACAAAAATAAATGACGTCACAAATTATTAATTACGTCACAAAATACATAACGTCACAAAAATAAATGACGTCACAAATTATTTATTACGTCACAAAATACATAACGTCACAAAAATAAATGACGTCACAAAATACATAACGTCACAAAAACATAACGTCACAAAAATAAATGACGTCCCAAAATACATAACGTCACAAAAATAAATGACGTCACAAAATACATAACGTCACAAAAATAAATGACGTCACAAAATACATATCGTCACAAAAATAAATGACGTCACAAAATATTAATTACGTCACAAAATACATAACGTCACAAAAATAAATGACGTCACAAAATACATAACGTCACAAAATACATAACGTCACAAAAATAAATGACGTAAAAAAATACATAACGTCACAAAAATAAATGACGTCACAAAATACATAACGTCACAAAAATAAATGACGTCATAAAATACATAACGTCACAAAATACATAACGTCACAAAAATAAATGACGTCACAAAATACATAACGTCACAAAAATAAATGACGTCACAAAATACTTAACGTCACAAAAATAAATGACGTCACAAAATACATAACGTCACAAAAATAAATGACGTCACAAAATACATAACGTCACAAAAATAAATGACGTCACAAAATACATAACGTCAAAAAAATAAATGACGTCACAAAATACATAACGATACAAAAATAAATGACGTCACAAAATATTAATTACGTCACAAAATACATAACGTCACAAAAATAAATGACGTCACAAAATATTAATCACGTCACAAAATGCATAACGTCACAAAAATAAATGACGTCAAAAAATACATAACGTCACAAAAATAAATGACGTCACAAAAATTAATTAAGTCACAAAATACATAACGTCACAAAAATAAATTACGTCACAAAATACATTACGTCACAAAATACATAACGTCACAAAAATAAATGGCGTCACAAAATACATAACGTCAAAAAAATGACGTCACAAAATACATAACGTCACAAAAATAAATGACGTCACAAAATACATAACGTCACAAAAATAAATGACGTCACAAAATACATAACGTCACAAAAATAAATGACGTCACAAAAATTAATTAAGTCACAAAATACATAACGTCAAAAAAATAAATGACGTCACAAAATACATAACGTCACAAAAATAAATGACGTCACAAGTTATATATACGTCACAAAATACATAACGTCACAAAAATACATAACGTCACAAAAATACATAACGTCACAAAAATAAATGACGTCACAAAATACATAACGTCACAAAAATAAATGACGTCACAAAATACTTAACGTCAAAAAAATAAATGACGTCACAAAATACATAACGTCACAAAAATAAATGACGTCACAAAATACATAACGTCACAAAATACATAACGTCAAAAAAATAAATGACGTCACAAAATACATAACGATACAAAAATAAATGACGTCACAAAATATTAATTACGTCACAAAATACATAACGTCACAAAAATAAATGACGTCACAAAATATTAATCACGTCACAAAATGCATAACGTCACAAAAATAAATGACGTCAAAAAATACATAACGTCACAAAAATAAATGACGTCACAAAAATTAATTAAGTCACAAAATACATAACGTCACAAAAATAAATTACGTCACAAAATACATTACGTCACAAAATACATAACGTCACAAAAATAAATGGCGTCACAAAATACATAACGTCAAAAAAATGACGTCACAAAATACATAACGTCACAAAAATAAATGGCGTCACAAGAATTAATTAAGTCACAAAATACATAACGTCACAAAAATAAATGACGTCACAAAAATTAATTAAGTCACAAAATACATAACTTCACAAAAATAAATGACGTCACAAAAATTAATTACGTCACAAAATACATAACGTCACAAAAATAAATGACGTCTCAAAATACATAACGTCACAAAAATAAATGACGTCATCAAATACATAACGTCACAAAAATAAATGACGTCACAAAATACATAACGTCACAAAAATAAATGACGTCACAAAATACAAAACGTCACAAAAATAAATGACGTCACAAAATACATAACGTCACAAAAATAAATGACGTCACAAAAATTAATTAAGTCACAAAATACATAACGTCAAAAAATAAATGACTTCACAAAATACATAACGTCACAAAAATAAATGACGTCACAAAATACATAACGTCACAAAAATAAATGACGTCACAAAATACATAACGTCACAAAAAATGACGTCACAAAATACATAACGTCACAAAAAAAGACGTCACAAAATACATAACGTCACAAAAATAAATGACGTCACAAAATATTAATTACGTCACAAAATACATAACGTCACAAAAATAAATGACGTCACAAAATACATAACGTCACAAAAACATAACGTCACAAAAATAAATGACGTCACACAATACATAACGTCACAAAAAAAATGACGTCACAAAATACATAAAGTCACAAAAATAAATGACGTCACAAAATACAAAACGTCACAAAATACATAACGTCAAAAAAATAAATGACGTAACAAAATACATAACGTCACAAAAATAAATGACGTCACAAAATACTTAACGTCACAAAAATAAATGACGTCACAAAATACATAACGTCACAAAAATAAATGACGTCACAAAATACATAACGTCACAAAAATATATGACGTCACAAAATACATAATGTCACAAAAATAAATGATGTCACAAAATACATAACGTCACAAAAATAAATGACGTCACAAAATACTTAACGTCACAAAAATAAATGACGTCACAAAATACATAACGTCACAAAAATAAATGACGTCACAAAATACATAACGTCACAAAAATAAATGACGTCACAAAATACATAACGTCAAAAAAACAAATGACGTCACAAAATACATAACGTTACAAAAATAAATGACGTCACAAAATATTAATTACGTCACAAAATACATAACGTCACAAAAATAAATGACGTCACAAAATACATAACGTCACAAAAACATAACGTCACAAAAATAAATGACGTCACAAATTATTTATTACGTCACAAAATACATAACGTCACAAAAATAAATGACGTCACAAAATACATAACGTCACAAAAACATAACGTCACAAAAATAAATGACGTCCCAAAATACATAACGTCACAAAAATAAATGACGTCACAAAATACATAACGTCACAAAAATAAATGACGTCACAAAATACATATCGTCACAAAAATAAATGACGTCACAAAATATTAATTACGTCACAAAATACATAACGTCACAAAAATAAATGACGTCACAAAATACATAACGTCACAAAATACATAACGTCACAAAAATAAATGACGTAAAAAAATACATAACGTCACAAAAATAAATGACGTCACAAAATACATAACGTCACAAAAATAAATGACGTCATAAAATACATAACGTCACAAAATACATAACGTCACAAAAATAAATGACGTCACAAAATACATAACGTCACAAAAATAAATGACGTCACAAAATACTTAACGTCACAAAAATAAATGACGTCACAAAATACATAACGTCACAAAAATAAATGACGTCACAAAATACATAACGTCACAAAAATAAATGACGTCACAAAATACATAACGTCAAAAAAATAAATGACGTCACAAAATACATAACGATACAAAAATAAATGACGTCACAAAATATTAATTACGTCACAAAATACATAACGTCACAAAAATAAATGACGTCACAAAATATTAATCACGTCACAAAATGCATAACGTCACAAAAATAAATGACGTCAAAAAATACATAACGTCACAAAAATAAATGACGTCACAAAAATTAATTAAGTCACAAAATACATAACGTCACAAAAATAAATTACGTCACAAAATACATTACGTCACAAAATACATAACGTCACAAAAATAAATGGCGTCACAAAATACATAACGTCAAAAAAATGACGTCACAAAATACATAACGTCACAAAAATAAATGACGTCACAAAATACATAACGTCACAAAAATAAATGACGTCACAAAATACATAACGTCACAAAAATAAATGACGTCACAAAAATTAATTAAGTCACAAAATACATAACGTCAAAAAAATAAATGACGTCACAAAATACATAACGTCACAAAAATAAATGACGTCACAAGTTATATATACGTCACAAAATACATAACGTCACAAAAATACATAACGTCACAAAAATACATAACGTCACAAAAATAAATGACGTCACAAAATACATAACGTCACAAAAATAAATGACGTCACAAAATACTTAACGTCAAAAAAATAAATGACGTCACAAAATACATAACGTCACAAAAATAAATGACGTCACAAAATACATAACGTCACAAAATACATAACGTCAAAAAAATAAATGACGTCACAAAATACATAACGATACAAAAATAAATGACGTCACAAAATATTAATTACGTCACAAAATACATAACGTCACAAAAATAAATGACGTCACAAAATATTAATCACGTCACAAAATGCATAACGTCACAAAAATAAATGACGTCAAAAAATACATAACGTCACAAAAATAAATGACGTCACAAAAATTAATTAAGTCACAAAATACATAACGTCACAAAAATAAATTACGTCACAAAATACATTACGTCACAAAATACATAACGTCACAAAAATAAATGGCGTCACAAAATACATAACGTCAAAAAAATGACGTCACAAAATACATAACGTCACAAAAATAAATGGCGTCACAAGAATTAATTAAGTCACAAAATACATAACGTCACAAAAATAAATGACGTCACAAAAATTAATTAAGTCACAAAATACATAACTTCACAAAAATAAATGACGTCACTAAAATTAATTACGTCACAAAATACATAACGTCACAAAAATAAATGACGTCTCAAAATACATAACGTCACAAAAATAAATGACGTCATCAAATACATAACGTCACAAAAATAAATGACGTCACAAAATACATAACGTCACAAAAATAAATGACGTCACAAAATACAAAACGTCACAAAAATAAATGACGTCACAAAATACATAACGTCACAAAAATAAATGACGTCACAAAAATTAATTAAGTCACAAAATACATAACGTCAAAAAATAAATGACTTCACAAAATACATAACGTCACAAAAATAAATGACGTCACAAAATACATAACGTCACAAAAATAAATGACGTCACAAAATACATAACGTCACAAAAAATGACGTCACAAAATACATAACGTCACAAAAAAAGACGTCACAAAATACATAACGTCACAAAAATAAATGACGTCACAAAATATTAATTACGTCACAAAATACATAACGTCACAAAAATAAATGACGTCACAAAATACATAACGTCACAAAAACATAACGTCACAAAAATAAATGACGTCACACAATACATAACGTCACAAAAAAAATGACGTCACAAAATACATAAAGTCACAAAAATAAATGACGTCACAAAATACAAAACGTCACAAAATACATAACGTCAAAAAAATAAATGACGTAACAAAATACATAACGTCACAAAAATAAATGACGTCACAAAATACTTAACGTCACAAAAATAAATGACGTCACAAAATACATAACGTCACAAAAATAAATGACGTCACAAAATACATAACGTCACAAAAATATATGACGTCACAAAATACATAATGTCACAAAAATAAATGATGTCACAAAATACATAACGTCACAAAAATAAATGACGTCACAAAATACTTAACGTCACAAAAATAAATGACGTCACAAAATACATAACGTCACAAAAATAAATGACGTCACAAAATACATAACGTCACAAAAATAAATGACGTCACAAAATACATAACGTCAAAAAAACAAATGACGTCACAAAATACATAACGTTACAAAAATAAATGACGTCACAAAATATTCATTACGTCACAAAATACATAACGTCACAAAAATAAATGACGTCACAAAATATTAATCACGTCACAAAATGCATAACGTCACAAAAATAAATGACGTCAAAAAATACATAACGTCACAAAAATAAATGACGTCACAAAAATTAATTAAGTCACAAAATACATAACGTCACAAAAATAAATTACGTCAAAAAATACATAACGTCACAAAATACATAACGTCACAAAAATAAATGGCGTCACAAAATACATAACGTCAAAAAAATTGACGTCACAAAATACATAACGTCACAAAAATAAATGACGTCACAAAATACATAACGTCACAAAAATAAATGACGTCACAAAATACATAACGTCAAAAAAATAAATGACGTCACAAAATACATAACGTCACAAAAATAAATGACGTCACAAAATACATAACGTCACAAAAATAAATGACGTCACAAAATACATAACGTCACAAAAATAAATGACGTCACAAAAATTAATTAAGTCACAAAATACATAACGTCACAAAAATGAATTACGTCACAAAATACATAACGTCACAAAATACATAACGTCACAAACATAATTGGCGTCACAAAATACATAACGTCAAAAAATAAATGACGTCAAAAAATACATAACGTCACAAAAATAAATGACGTCACAAAATACATAACGTCACAAAAATAAATGACGTCACAAAATACATAACGTCACAAAAATAAATGACGTCACAAAATACATAACGTCACAAAAATAAATGACGTCACAAAAATTAATTAAGTCACAAAATACATAACTTCACAAAAATAAATGACGTCACAAAAATTAATTAAGTCACAAAATACATAACTTCACAAAAATAAATGACGTCACAAAATACATAACGTCACAAAAATAAATGGCGTCACAAAATACATAACGTAACAAAAATAAATGACGTCACAAAATACATAACGTCACAAAAAAATGACGTCACAAAATACATAACGTCACAAAAAAGACGTCACAAAATACATAACGTCACAAAAATAAATGACGTCACAAAATATTAATTACGTCACAAAATACATAACGTCACAGAAATAAATGACGTCACAAAATATTAATTACATCACAAAATACATAACGTCACAAAAATAAATGACGTCACAAAATACATAACGTCACAAAAATAAATGACGTCAAAAAATATTAATCACGTCACAAAATGCATAACGTCACAAAAATAAATGACGTCAAAAAATTAATTAGGTCACAAAATACATAACGTCACAAAAATAAATTACGTCACAAAATACATAACGTCACAAAATACATAACGTCACAAAAATAAATGGCGTCACAAAATACATAACGTCAAAAAAATGAGGTCACAAAATACATAACGTCACAAAAATAAATGACGTCACAAAATACATAACGTCACAAAAATAAATGACGTCACAAAATACATAACGTCACAAAAATAAATGACGTCACAAAATACATAACGTCACAAAAATAAATGACGTCACAAAATACATAACGTCACAAAAATAAATGGAGTCACAAAATACATAACTTCACAAAAATAAATGACGTCACAAAAATTAATTACGTCACAAAATACATATTGTCACAAAAATAAATGACGTCACAAAATACATAACGTCACATCATTAATGACGTCACAAAATTCATAACGTCACAAAAATAAATAGCGTCACAAATTACATAACGTCACAAAAATAAATGACGTCACAAAATACATAACGTCACAAAAATAAATGGAGTCACAAAATACATAACTTCACAAAAATAAATGACGTCACAAAAATTAATTACGTCACAAAATACATAACGTCACAAAAATAAATGACGTCTCAAAATACATAACGTCACAAAAATAAATGACGTAACAAAATACATAACGTCACAAAAATAAATGACGTCACAAAATACATAACGTCACAAAAAATGACGTCACAAAATACATAACGTCACAAAAAAAGACGTCACAAAATACATGACGTCACAAAAATAAATGACGTCACAAATTATTAATTACGTCACAAAATACATAACGTCACAAAAATAAATTACGTCACAAAATACATAACGTCACAGAAACATAACGTCACAAAAATAAATGACGTCACAAAATACATAACGTCACAAAAATAAATGACGTCGCAAAATACATAACGTCACAAAAATAAATGACGTCACAAAATACATAACGTCACAAAAATAAATGACGTCGCAAAATACATAACGTCACAAAAATAAATGATGTCACAAAATATTAATTACGTCACAAAATACATAACGTCACAAAAATAAATGACGTCACAAAATACATAACGTCACAAAATACATAACGTCACAAAAATAAATGACGTCACAAAATACATAACGTCACAAAATACATAACGTCACAAAAATAAATGACGTCACAAAATACATAACGTCACAAATATAAATGACGTCACAAAATACATAACGTCACAAAAATAAATGGAGTCACAAAATACATAACTTCACAAAAATAAATGACGTCACAAAAATTAATTACGTCACAAAATACATAACGTCACAAAAATAAATGACGTCACAAAATACATAACGTCACAAAAATAAATGACGTCACAAAAATTAATTAAGTCACAAAATACATAACGTCAAAAAAATAAATGACTTCACAAAATACATAACGTCACAAAAATAAATGACGTCACAAAATACATAACGTCACAAAAATAAATGACGTCACAAAATACATAACGTCACAAAAAATGACGTCACAAAATACATAACGTCACAAAAAAAGACGTCACAAAATACATAACGTCACAAAAATAAATGACGTCACAAAATATTAATTACGTCACAAAATACATAACGTCACAAAAATAAATGACGTCACAAAATACATAACGTCACAAAAACATAACGTCACAAAAATAAATGACGTCACACAATACATAACGTCACAAAAAAAATGACGTCACAAAATACATAAAGTCACAAAAATAAATGACGTCACAAAATACAAAACGTCACAAAATACATAACGTCAAAAAAATAAATGACGTAACAAAATACATAACGTCACAAAAATAAATGACGTCACAAAATACTTAACGTCACAAAAATAAATGACGTCACAAAATACATAACGTCACAAAAATAAATGACGTCACAAAATACATAACGTCACAAAAATATATGACGTCACAAAATACATAATGTCACAAAAATAAATGATGTCACAAAATACATAACGTCACAAAAATAAATGACGTCACAAAATACTTAACGTCACAAAAATAAATGACGTCACAAAATACATAACGTCACAAAAATAAATGACGTCACAAAATACATAACGTCACAAAAATAAATGACGTCACAAAATACATAACGTCAAAAAAACAAATGACGTCACAAAATACATAACGTTACAAAAATAAATGACGTCACAAAATATTAATTACGTCACAAAATACATAACGTCACAAAAATAAATGACGTCACAAAATATTAATCACGTCACAAAATGCATAACGTCACAAAAATAAATGACGTCAAAAAATACATAACGTCACAAAAATAAATGACGTCACAAAAATTAATTAAGTCACAAAATACATAACGTCACAAAAATAAATTACGTCAAAAAATACATAACGTCGCAAAATACATAACGTCACAAAAATAAATGGCGTCACAAAATACATAACGTCAAAAAAATTGACGTCACAAAATACATAACGTCACAAAAATAAATGACGTCACAAAATACATAACGTCACAAAAATAAATGACGTCACAAAATACATAACGTCAAAAAAATAAATGACGTCACAAAATACATAACGTCACAAAAATAAATGACGTCACAAAAATTAATTAAGTCACAAAATACATAACGTCACAAAAATGAATTACGTCACAAAATACATAACGTCAAAAAATAAATGACGTCAAAAAATACATAACGTCACAAAAATAAATGACGTCACAAAATACATAACGTCACAAAAATAAATGACGTCACAAAATACATAACGTCACAAAAATAAATGACGTCACAAAATACATAACGTCACAAAAATAAATGACGTCACAAAAATTAATTAAGTCACAAAATACATAACGTCACAAAAATAAATGACGTCACAAAAATTAATTAAGTCACAAAATACATAACTTCACAAAAATAAATGACGTCACAAAATACATAACGTCACAAAAATAAATGGCGTCACAAAATACATAACGTAACAAAAATAAATGACGTCACAAAATACATAACGTCACAAAAAAATGACGTCACAAAATACATAACGTCACAAAAAAGACGTCACAAAATACATAACGTCACAAAAATAAATGACGTCACAAAATATTAATTACGTCACAAAATACATAACGTCACAGAAATAAATGACGTCACAAAATATTAATTACATCACAAAATACATAACGTCACAAAAATAAATGACGTCACAAAATACATAACGTCACAAAAATAAATGACGTCAAAAAATATTAATCACGTCACAAAATGCATAACGTCACAAAAATAAATGACGTCAAAAAATTAATTAGGTCACAAAATACATAACGTCACAAAAATAAATTACGTCACAAAATACATAACGTCACAAAATACATAACGTCACAAAAATAAATGGCGTCACAAAATACATAACGTCAAAAAAATGAGGTCACAAAATACATAACGTCACAAAAATAAATGACGTCACAAAATACATAACGTCACAAAAATAAATGACGTCACAAAATACATAACGTCACAAAAATAAATGACGTCACAAAATACATAACGTCACAAAAATAAATGACGTCACAAAATACATAACGTCACAAAAATAAATGGAGTCACAAAATACATAACTTCACAAAAATAAATGACGTCACAAAAATTAATTACGTCACAAAATACATAATGTCACAAAAATAAATGACGTCACAAAATACATAACGTCACATCATTAATGACGTCACAAAATTCATAACGTCACAAAAATAAATAGCGTCACAAATTACATAACGTCACAAAAATAAATGACGTCACAAAATACATAACGTCACAAAAATAAATGGAGTCACAAAATACATAACTTCACAAAAATAAATGACGTCACAAAAATTAATTACGTCACAAAATACATAACGTCACAAAAATAAATGACGTCTCAAAATACATAACGTCACAAAAATAAATGACGTAACAAAATACATAACGTCACAAAAATAAATGACGTCACAAAATACATAACGTCACAAAAAATGACGTCACAAAATACATAACGTCACAAAAAAAGACGTCACAAAATACATGACGTCACAAAAATAAATGACGTCACAAATTATTAATTACGTCACAAAATACATAACGTCACAAAAATAAATTACGTCACAAAATACATAACGTCACAGAAACATAACGTCACAAAAATAAATGACGTCACAAAATACATAACGTCACAAAAATAAATGACGTCGCAAAATACATAACGTCACAAAAATAAATGACGTCACAAAATACATAACGTCACAAAAATAAATGACGTCGCAAAATACATAACGTCACAAAAATAAATGATGTCACAAAATATTAATTACGTCACAAAATACATAACGTCACAAAAATAAATGACGTCACAAAATACATAACGTCACAAAATACATAACGTCACAAAAATAAATGACGTCACAAAATACATAACGTCACAAATATAAATGACGTCACAAAATACATAACGTCACAAAAATAAATGGAGTCACAAAATACATAACTTCACAAAAATAAATGACGTCACAAAAATTAATTACGTCACAAAATACATAACGTCACAAAAATAAATGACCTCACAAAATACTTAACGTCACAAAAATAAATGACGTCACAAAATACATAACGTCACAAAAATAAATGACGTCACAAAATACATAACGTCACAAAAATAAATGACGTCACAAAATACATAACGTCACAAAAATAAATGGCGTCACAAAAATTAATTAAGTCACAAAATACATAACGTCACAAAAATAAATGACGTCACAAAAATTAATTAAGTCACAAAATACATAACTTCACAAAAATAAATGACGTCACAAAAATTAATTACGTCACAAAATACATAATGTACTAAAAATAAATGACGTCACAAAATACATAACGTCACAAACATTAATGACGTCACAAAATTCATAACGTCACAAAAATAAATAGCGTCACAAAATACATAACGTCACAAAAATAAATGACGTCACAAAATACATAACGTCACAAAAATAAATGACGTCACAAAAATTAATTAAGTCACAAAATACATAACGTCAAAAAAATAAATGACGTCACAAAATACATAACGTCACAAAAATAAATGACGTCACAAAATACATAACGTCACAAAAATAAATGACGTCACAAAATACATAACGTCACAAAAAATGACGTCACAAAATACATAACGTCACAAAAAAAGACGTCACAAAAAACATAACGTCACAAAAATAAATGACGTCACAAGTTATTAATTACGTCACAAAATACATAACGTCACAAAAATAAATGACGTCACAAAATACATAACGTTACAAAAACATAACGTCACAAAAATAAATGACGTCACAAAATACATAACGTCAAAAAAATGACGTCACAAAATACATAACGTCAAAAAAATAAATGACGTCACAAAATACATAACGTCACAAAAATAAATGACGTCACAAAATACATAACGTCACAAAAATAAATGACGTCACAAAATACATAACGTCACAAAAAATGACGTCACAAAATACATAACGTCACAAAAAAAGACGTCACAAAATACATAACGTCACAAAAATAAATGACGTCACAAATTATTAATTACGTCACAAAATACATAACGTCACAAAAATAAATGACGTCACAAATTATTTATTACGTCACAAAATACATAACGTCACAAAAATAAATGACGTCACAAAATACATAACGTCACAAAAACATAACGTCACAAAAATAAATGACGTCACAAAATACATAACGTCACAAAAATAAATGACGTCACAAAATACATAACGTCACAAAAATAAATGACGTCACAAAATACATATCGTCACAAAAATAAATGACGTCACAAAATATTAATTACGTCACAAAATACATAACGTCACAAAAATAAATGACGTCACAAAATACATAACGTCACAAAATACATAACGTCAAAAAATAAATGACGTCACAAAATACATAACGTCACAAAAATAAATGACGTCACAAAATACATAACGTCACAAAAATAAATGACGTCATAAAATACATAACGTCACAAAATACATAACGTCACAAAAATAAATGACGTCACAAAATACATAACGTCACAAAAATAAATGACGTCACAAAATACTTAACGTCACAAAAATAAATGACGTCACAAAATACATAACGTCACAAAAATAAATGACGTCACAAAATACATAACGTCACAAAAATAAATGACGTCACAAAATACATAACGTCAAAAAAATAAATGACGTCACAAAATACATAACGATACAAAAATAAATGACGTCACAAAATATTAATTACGTCACAAAATACATAACGTCACAAAAATAAATGACGTCACAAAATATTAATCACGTCACAAAATGCATAACGTCACAAAAATAAATGACGTCAAAAAATACATAACGTCACAAAAATAAATGACGTCACAAAAATTAATTAAGTCACAAAATACATAACGTCACAAAAATAAATTACGTCACAAAATACATTACGTCACAAAATACATAACGTCACAAAAATAAATGGCGTCACAAAATACATAACGTCAAAAAAATGACGTCACAAAATACATAACGTCACAAAAATAAATGACGTCACAAAATACATAACGTCACAAAAATAAATGACGTCACAAAATACATAACGTCACAAAAATAAATGACGTCACAAAAATTAATTAAGTCACAAAATACATAACGTCAAAAAAATAAATGACGTCACAAAATACATAACGTCACAAAAATAAATGACGTCACAAGTTATATATACGTCACAAAATACATAACGTCATAAAAATACATAACGTCACAAAAATAAATGACGTCACAAAATACATAACGTCACAAAAATAAATGACGTCACAAAATACTTAACGTCACAAAAATAAATGACGTCACAAAATACATAACGTCACAAAAATAAATGACGTCACAAAATACATAACGTCACAAAAATAAATGACGTCACAAAATACATAACGTCAAAAAAATAAATGACGTCACAAAACACATAACGATACAAAAATAAATGACGTCACAAAATATTAATTACGTCACAAAATACATAACGTCACAAAAATAAATGACGTCACAAAATATTAATCACGTCACAAAATGCATAACGTCACAAAAATAAATGACGTCAAAAAATACATAACGTCACAAAAATAAATGACGTCACAAAAATTAATTAAGTCACAAAATACATAACGTCACAAAAATAAATTACGTCACAAAATACATTACGTCACAAAATACATAACGTCACAAAAATAAATGGCGTCACAAAATACATAACGTCAAAAAAATGACGTCACAAAATACATAACGTCACAAAAATAAATGACGTCACAAAATACATAACGTCACAAAAATAAATGACGTCACAAAATACATAACGTCACAAAAATAAATGACGTCACAAAAATTAATTAAGTCACAAAATACATAACGTCAAAAAAATAAATGACGTCACAAAATACATAACATCACAAAAATAAATGACGTCACAAAATACATAACGTCACAAAAATAAATGACGTCACAAAATACATAACGTCACAAAAAATGACGTCACAAAATACATAACGTCACAAAAAAAAGACGTCACAAAAAACATAACGTCACAAAAATAAATGACGTCACAAGTTATTAATTACGTCACAAAATACATAACGTCACAAAAATAAATGACGTCACAAAATACATAACGTTACAAAAACATAACGTCACAAAAATAAATGACGTCACAAAATACATAACGTCACAAAAATAAATGACGTCACAAAATACATAACGTCACAAAAATAAATGACGTCACAAAATACATAACGTCACAAAAATAAATGACGTCACAATATATAATTTACGTCACAAAATACATAACGTCACAAAAATAAATGACGTCACAGAAATTAATTAAGTCACAAAATACATAACGTCACAAAAATAAATGACGTCACAAAATACATTACGTCACAAAAATAAATGACGTCACAAAATACATAACGTCACAAAAATAAATGACGTCACAAAATATTAATTACGTCACAAAATACATAACGTCACAAAAATAAATGACGTCACAAAATATTAATCACGTCACAAAATGCATAACGTCACAAAAATAAATGACGTCAAAAAATACATAACGTCACAAAAATAAATGACGTCACAAAAATTAATTAAGTCACAAAATACATAACTTCACAAAAATAAATGACGTCACAAAAATTAATTACGTCACAAAATACATAACGTCACAAAAATAAATGACGTCACAAAATACATAACGTCACAAAAATAAATGACGTAACAAAATACATAACGTCACAAAAATAAATGACGTCACAAAATACATAACGTCACAAAAAATGACGTCACAAAATACATAACGTCACAAAAAAAGACGTCACAAAATACATAACGTCACAAAAATAAATGACGTCACAAATTATTAATTACGTCACAAAATACATAACGTCACAAAAATAAATGACGTCACAAAATACATAACGTCACAAAAACATAACGTCACAAAAATTAATGACGTCACAAATTACATAACGTCACAAAAATAAATGACGTCACAAAATACATAACGTCACAAAAATAAATGACGTCACAAAATACATAACGTCACAAAAATAAATGACGTCACAAAATATTAATTACGTCACAAAAATAAATGGCGTCACAAAATACATAACGTCACAAAAATAAATGACGTCATAAAATACATAACGTCACAAAATACATAACGTCACAAAAATAAATGACGTCACAAAATACATAACGTCACAAAAATAAATGACGTCACAAAATACTTAACGTCACAAAATAAATGACGTCACAAAATACATAACGTCACAAAAATAAATGACGTCACAAAATACATAACGTCACAAAAATAAATGACGTCACAAAATACATAACGTCACAAAATTAAATGACGTCATAAAATACATAACGTCACAAAATACATAACTTCACAAAAATAAATGACGTCACAAAAATTAATTACGTCACAAAATACATAACGTCACAAAAATAAATGACGTCTCAAAATACATAACGTCACAAAAATAAATGACGTAACAAAATACATAACGTCACAAAAATAAATGACGTCACAAAATACATAACGTCACAAAAAATGACGTCACAAAATACATAACGTCACAAAAAAAGACGTCACAAAATACATAACGTCACAAAAGTAAATGACGTCACAAATTATTAATTACGTCACAAAATACATAACGTCACAAAAATAAATGACGTCACAAAATATTAATTACGTCACAAAATACATAACGTCACAAAAATAAATGACGTCACAAAATACATAACGTCACAAAATACATAACGTCACAAAAATAAATGACGTCACAAAATACATTACGTCACAAAAATAAATGACGTCACAAAATACATAACATCACAAAAATAAATGACGTCATAAAATACATAACGTCACAAAATACATAACGTCACAAAAATAAATGACGTCACAAAATACATAACGTCACAAAAATAAATGACGTCACAAAATACTTAACGTCACGAAAATAAATGACGTCACAAAATACATAACGTCACAAAAATAAATGACGTCACAAAATACATAACGTCACAAAAATAAATGACGTCACAAAATACATAACGTCAAAAAAATAAATGACGTCACAAAATACATAACGATACAAAAATAAATGACGTCACAAAATATTAATTACGTCACAAAATACATAACGTCACAAAAATAAATGACGTCACAAAATATTAATCACGTCACAAAATGCATAACGTCACAAAAATAAATGACGTCAAAAATACATAACGTCACAAAAATAAATGACGACACAAAAATTAATTAAGTCACAAAATACATAGCGTCACAAAAATAAATTACGTCACAAAATACATAACGTCACAAAATACATAACGTCACAAAAATAAATGGCGTCACAAAATACATAACGTCAAAAAAATGACGTCACAAAATACATAACGTCACAAAAATAAATGACGTCACAAAATACATAACGTCACAAAAATAAATGACGTCACAAAATACATAACGTCACAAAAATAAATGACGTCACAAAAATTAATTAAGTAACAAAATACATAACGTCAAAAAAATAAATGACGTCACAAAATACATAACGTCACAAAAATAAATGACGTCACAAAATACATAACGTCACAAAAATAAATGACGTCACAAAATACATAACGTCACAAAAAATGACGTCACAAAATACATAACGTCACAAAAAAGACGTCACAAAAAACATAACGTCACAAAAATAAATGACGTCACAAATTATTAATTACGTCACAAAATACATAACGTCACAAAAATAAATGACGTCACAAAATACATAACGTCACAAAAACATAACGTCACAAAAATAAATGACGTCACAAAATACATAACGTCACAAAAATAAATGACGTCACAAAATACATAACGTCACAAAAATAAATGACGTCACAAAATACATAACGTCACAAAAATAAATGACGTCACAAAATATAATTTACGTCACAAAATACATAACGTCACAAAAATAAATGACGTCACAAAATACATAACGTCACAAAAAAATTACGTCACAAAATACATAACGTCACAAAAAAATGACGTCACAAAAAACATATCGTCACAAAAATAAATGACGTCACAAAATACAAAACGTCACAAAAATAAATGACGTCACAAAAATTAATTAAGTCACAAAATACATAACGTCACAAAAATAAATGACGTCACAAAATACATTACGTCACAAAAATAAATGACGTCACAAAATACATAACGTCACAAAAATAAATGACGTCACAAAATATTAATTACGTCACAAAATACATAACGTCACAAAAAAATGACGTTACAAAATACACAAAGTCACAAAAATAAATGACGTCACAAAATACATAACGTCACAAAAAATGACGTCACAAAATACATAACGTCACAAAAAAAGACGTCACAAAATACATAACGTCACAAAAATAAATGACGTCACAAATTATTAATTACGTCACAAAATACATAACGTCACAAAAATAAATGACGTCACAAAATACATAACGTCACAAAAACATAACGTCACAAACATAAATGACGTCACAAAATACATAACGTCACAAAAATAAATGACGTCACAAAATACATAACGTCACAAAAATAAATGACGTCACAAAATATTAATTACGTCACAAAAATAAATGACGTCACAAAATACATAACGTCACAAAAATAAATGACGTCATAAAATACATAACGTCACAAAATACATAACGTCACAAAAATAAATGACGTCACAAAATACATAACGTCACAAAAATAAATGACGTCACAAAATACTTAACGTCACAAAAATAAATGACGTCACAAAATACTTAACGTCACAAAAATAAATGACGTCACAAAATACATAACGTCAGAAAAATAAATGACGTCACAAAATACATAACGTCACAAAAATAAATGACGTCACAAAATACATACCGTCAAAATAATAAATGACGTCACAAAATACATAACGTTATAAAAATAAATGACGTCACAAAATATTAATTACGTCACAAAATACATAATGTCACAAAAATAAATGACGTCACAAAATATTAATCACGTCACAAAATGCATAACGTCACAAAAATAAATGACGTCAAAAAATACATAACGTCAAAAAAAATGACGTCACAAAATACATAACGTCACAAAAATAAATGACGTCACAAAAATTAATTAAGTCACAAAATACATAACGTCAAAAAAATAAATGACGTCACAAAATACATAACCTCACAAAAATAAATGACGTCACAAAATACATAACGTCACAAAAATAAATGACGTCACAAAATACATAACGTCACAAAAAATGACGTCACAAAATACATAACGTCACAAAAAAAAGACGTCACAAAATACATAACGTCACAAAAATAAATGACGTCACAAAATACATAACGTCACAAAAATAAATGACGTCACAAAAATTAATTAAGTCACAAAATACATAACGTCACAAAAATGAATTACGTCACAAAATACATAACGTCACAAAATACATAACGTCACAAACATAAATGGCGTCACAAAATACATAACGTCAAAAAATAAATGACGTCACAAAATACATAACGTCACAAAAATAAATGACGTCACAAAATACATAACGTCACAAAAATAAATGACGTCACAAAATACATAACGTCACAAAAATAAATGACGTCACAAAATACATAACGTCACAAAAATAAATGACGTCACAAAATACATAACGTCACAAAAATAAATGACGTCACAAAAATTAATTAAGTCACAAAATACATAACTTCACAAAAATAAATGACGTCACAAAAATTAATTACGTCACAAAATACATAACGTCACAAAAATAAATGACGTCACAAAATACATAACGTCAAAAAAATAAATGACGTCACAAAATACATAACGTCACAAAAATAAATGACGTCACAAAATACATAATGTCACAAAAATAAATGACGTCACAAAATACATAACGTCACAAAAAAATGACGTCACAAATTACATAACGTCACAAAAAAAGACGTCACAAAATACATAACGTCACAAAAATAAATGACGTCACAAATTATTAATTACGTCACAAAATACATAACGTCACAAAAACATAACGTCACAAAAATAAATGACATCACAAAATACATAACGTCACAAAAATAAATGACGTCACAAAATACATAACGTCACAAAAATAAATGACGTCACAAAATACATAACGTCACAAAAATAAATGACGTAACAAAATATTAATTACGTCACAAAATACATAACGTCACAAAAATAAATGACGTCACAAATACATAACGTCACAAAATACATAATGTCATAAAAATAAATAACGTCACAAAATACATAACGTCACAAAAATAAATGACGTCCCAAAATACATAACGTCACAAAAATAAATGACGTCACAAAATACATAACGTCACAAAAATAAATGACGTCATAAAATACATAACGTCACAAAATACATAACGTCACAAAAATAAATGACGTCACAAAATACATAACATCACAAAAATAAATGACGTCACAAAATACTTAACGTCACAAAAATAAATGACGTCACAAAATACATAACGTCACAAAAATAAATGACGTCACAAAATACATAACGTCACAAAAATAAATGATGTCACAAAATACATAACGTCACAAAAATAAATGACGTCACAAAATACATAACGTTACAAAAATAAATGACGTCACAAAATATTAATTACGTCACAAAATACATAACGTCAAAAAAATAAATGACGTCACAAAATACATAACGTCACAAAAATAAATGACGTCACAAAATACATAACGTCACAAAAATAAATGACGTCACAAAATACATAACGTCACAAAAAATGACGTCACAAAATACATAACGTCACAAAAAAAAGACGTCACAAAATACATAACGTCACAAAAATAAATGACGTCACAAAATATTAATTAAGTCACAAAATACATAACGTCACAAAAATAAATGACGTCACAAAATATAATTTACGTCACAAAATACATAACGTCACAAAAATAAATGACGTCACAAAATATTAATCACGTCACAAAATGCATAACGTCACAAAATAAATGACGTAAAAAAATACATAACGTCACAAAAATAAATGACGTCACAAAATACATAACGTCACAAAAATAAATGACGTCACTAAATACATAACGTCAAAAAAATAAATGACGTCACAAAATACATAACGTCACAAAAATAAATGACGTCACAAAATACATAACGTCACAAAAATAAATGACGTCACAAAATACATAACGTCACAAAAATAAATGACGTCACAAAATACATAACGTCACAAAAATAAATGACGTCACAAAAATTAATTAAGTCACAAAATACATAACGTCACAAAAATGAATTACGTCACAAAATACATAACGTCACAAAATACATAACGTCACAAACATAAATGGCGTCACAAAATACATAACGTCAAAAAATAAATGACGTCACAAAATACATAACGTCACAAAAATAAATGACGTCACAAAATACATAACGTCACAAAAATAAATGACGTCACAAAATACATAACGTCACAAAAATAAATGACGTCACAAAAATTAATTAAGTCACAAAATACATAACTTCACAAAAATAAATGACGTCACAAAAATTAATTACGTCACAAAATACATAACGTCACAAAAATAAATGACGTCACAAAATACATAACGTCACAAAAATAAATGGCGTCACAAAATACATAACTTTACAAAAATAAATGACGTCACAAAATACATAACGTCACAAAAAAATTACGTCACAAAATACATAACGTCACAAAAAAAAGACGTCACAAAATACATTACGTCACAAAAATAAATGACGTCACAAAATATTAATTACGTCACAAAATACATAACGTCACAGAAATAAATGACGTCACAAAATATTAATTACATCACAAAATACATAACGTCACAAAAATAAATGACGTCACAAAATACATAACGTCAAAAAAATAAATGACGTCACAAAAATTAATTAAGTCACAAAATACATAACGTCAAAAAAATAAATGACGTCACAAAATACATAACGTCACAAAAATAAATGACGTCACAAAATACATAATGTCACAAAAATAAATGACGTCACAAAATACATAACGTCACAAAAAAATGACGTCACAAATTACATAACGTCACAAAAAAAGACGTCACAAAATACATAACGTCACAAAAATAAATGACGTCACAAATTATTAATTACGTCACAAAATACATAACGTCACAAAAACATAACGTCACAAAAATAAATGATATCACAAAATACATAACGTCACAAAAATAAATGACGTCACAAAATACATAACGTCACAAAAATAAATGACGTCACAAAATACATAACGTCACAAAAATAAATGACGTAACAAAATATTAATTACGTCACAAAATACATAACGTCACAAAAATAAATGACGTCACAAATACATAACGTCACAAAATACATAATGTCATAAAAATAAATAACGTCACAAAATACATAACGTCACAAAATACATAACGTCACAAAAATAAATGACGTCTTAAAATACATAACGTCACAAAAATAAATGACGTCACAAAATACATAACGTCACAAAAATAAATGACGTCATAAAATACATAACGTCACAAAATACATAACGTCACAAAAATAAATGACGTCACAAAATACATAACGTCACAAAAATAAATGACGTCACAAAATACTTAACGTCACAAAAATAAATGACGTCACAAAATACATAACGTCACAAAAATAAATGACGTCACAAAATACATAACGTCACAAAAATAAATGATGTCACAAAATACATAACGTCACAAAAATAAATGACGTCACAAAATACATAACGTTACAAAAATAAATGACGTCACAAAATATTAATTACGTCACAAAATACATAACGTCACAAAAATAAATGACGTCACAAAATATTAATCACGTCACAAAATGCATAACGTCACAAAAATAAATGACGTCACAAAAATTAACTAAGTCACAAAATACATAACGTCACAAAAATAAATTACGTCACAAAATACATAACGTCACAAAATACATAACGTCACAAAAATAAATGGCGTCACAAAATACATAACGTCACAAAAATAAATGACGTCACAAAATACATAACGTCACAAAAATAAATGACGTCACAAAATAATAACGTCACAAAAAAAATGACGTCACAAAATACATGACGTCACAAAAATAAATGACGTCACAAAATACATAACGTCACAAAAATAAATGACGTCACAAAATACATAACGTCACAAAAATAAATGACGTCACAAAAATTAATTAAGTCACAAAATACATAACGTCACAAAAATAAATTACGTCACAAAATACATAACGTCACAAAATACATAACGTCACAAAAATAAATGGCGTCACAAAATACATAACGTCACAAAAATAAATGACGTCACAAAATACATAACGTCACAAAAATAAATGACGTCACAAAATACATAACGTCACAAAAATAAATGACGTCATAAAATACATAACGTCACAAAATACATAACGTCACAAAAATAAATGACGTCACAAAATACATAACGTCACAAAAATAAATGACGTCACAAAATACTTAACGTCACAAAAATAAATGACGTCACAAAATACATAACGTCACAAAAATAAATGGCGTCACAAAATACATAACGTCACAAAAATAAATGACGTCACAAAATACATAACGTCACAAAAATAAATGACGTCACAAAATACATAACGTCACAAAAATAAATGACGTCATAAAATACATAACGTCACAAAATACATAACGTCACAAAAATAAATGACGTCACAAAATACATAACGTCACATAAATAAATGACGTCACAAAATACTTAACGTCACAAAAATAAATGACGTCACAAAATACATAACGTCACAAAAATAAATGACGTCACAAAATACATAACGTCACAAAAATAAATGACGTCACAAAATACATAACGTCAAAAAAATAAATGACGTCACAAAATACATAACGATACAAAAATAAATGACGTCACAAAATATTAATTACGTCACAAAATACATAACGTCACAAAAATAAATGACGTCACAAAATAGTAATCACGTCACAAAATGCATAACGTCACAAAAATAAATGACGTCAAAAAATACATAACGACACAAAAATAAATGACGTCACAAAAATTAATTAAGTCACAAAATACATAACGTCACAAAAATAAATTACGTCACAAAATACATTACGTCACAAAATACATAACGTCACAAAAATAAATGGCGTCACAAAATACATAACGTCAAAAAAATGACGTCACAAAATACATAACGTCACAAAAATAAATGACGTCACAAAATACATAACGTCACAAAAATAAATGACGTCACAAAATACATAACGTCACAAAAATAAATGACGTCACAAAAATTAATTAAGTCACAAAATACATAACGTCAAAAAAATAAATGACGTCACAAAATACATAACGTCACAAAAATAAATGACGTCACAAGTTATATATACGTCACAAAATACATAACGTCACAAAAATACATAACGTCACAAAAATAAATGACGTCACAAAATACATAACGTCACAAAAATAAATGACGTCACAAAATACTTAACGTCACAAAAATAAATGACGTCACAAAATACATAACGTCACAAAAATAAATGACGTCACAAAATACATAACGTCACAAAAATAAATGACGTCACAAAATACATAACGTCACAAAAATAAATGACGTCACAAAATACATAACGTCAAAAAAATAAATGACGTCACAAAATACATAACGATACAAAAATAAATGACGTCACAAAATATTAATTACGTCACAAAATACATAACGTCACAAAAATAAATGACGTCACAAAATATTAATCACGTCACAAAATGCATAACGTCACAAAAATAAATGACGTCAAAAAATACATAACGTCACAAAAATAAATGACGTCACAAAAATTAATTAAGTCACAAAATACATAACGTCACAAAAATAAATTACGTCACAAAATACATTACGTCACAAAATACATAACGTCATAAAAATAAATGGCGTCACAAAATACATAACGTCACAAAAATAAATGACGTCACAAAAATTAATTAAGTCACAAAATACATAACGTCACAAAAATAAATTACGTCACAAAATACATAACGTCACAAAATACATAACGTCACAAAAATAAATGGCGTCACAAAATACATAACGTCACAAAAATAAATGACGTCACAAAATACATAACGTCACAAAAATAAATGACGTCACAAAATACATAACGTCACAAAAATAAATGACGTCATAAAATACATAACGTCACAAAATACATAACGTCACAAAAATAAATGACGTCACAAAATACATAACGTCACAAAAATAAATGACGTCACAAAATACTTAACGTCACAAAAATAAATGACGTCACAAAATACATAACGTCACAAAAATAAATGGCGTCACAAAATACATAACGTCACAAAAATAAATGACGTCACAAAATACATAACGTCACAAAAATAAATGACGTCACAAAATACATAACGTCACAAAAATAAATGACGTCATAAAATACATAACGTCACAAAATACATAACGTCACAAAAATAAATGACGTCACAAAATACATAACGTCACAAAAATAAATGACGTCACAAAATACATAACGTTACAAAAACATAACGTCACAAAAATAAATGACGTCACAAAATACATAACGTCACAAAAATAAATGACGTCACAAAATACATAACGTCACAAAAATAAATGACGTCACAAAATACATAACGTCACAAAAATAAATGACGTCACAATATATAATTTACGTCACAAAATACATAACGTCACAAAAATAAATGACGTCACAGAAATTAATTAAGTCACAAAATACATAACGTCACAAAAATAAATGACGTCACAAAATACATTACGTCACAAAAATAAATGACGTCACAAAATACATAACGTCACAAAAATAAATGACGTCACAAAATATTAATTACGTCACAAAATACATAACGTCACAAAAAAATGACGTTACAAAATACACAACGTCACAAAAATAAATGACGTCACAAAATACATAACGTCACAAAATTAAATGACGTCACAAAATATATAACGTCACAAAAATAAATGGAGTCACAAAATACATAACTTCACAAAAATAAATGACGTCACAAAAATTAATTACGTCACAAAATACATAATGTCACAAAAATAAATGACGTCACAAAATACATAACGTCACAAACATTAATGACGTCAAAAAATTCATAACGTCACAAAAATAAATAGCGTCACAAATTACATAACGTCACAAAAATAAATGACGTCAAAAAATACCTAACGTCACAAAAATAAATGGCGTCACAAAAATTAATTAAGTCACAAAATACATAACGTCACAAAAATAAATGACGTCACAAAAATTAATTAAGTCACAAAATACATAACTTCACAAAAATAAATGACGTCACAAAAATTAATTACGTCACAAAATACATAACGTCACAAAAATAAATGACGTCACAAAATACATAACGTCACAAAAATAAATGACGTAACAAAATACATAACGTCACAAAAATAAATGACGTCACAAAATACATAACGTCACAAAAATAAATGACGTCACAAAATACATAACATCACAAAAATAAATGACGTCATAAAATACATAACGTCACAAAATACATAACGTCACAAAAATAAATGACGTCACAAAATACATAACGTCACAAAAATAAATGACGTCACAAAATACTTAACGTCACGAAAATAAATGACGTCACAAAATACATAACGTCACAAAAATAAATGACGTCACAAAATACATAACGTCACAAAAATAAATGACGTCACAAAATACATAACGTCAAAAAAATAAATGACGTCACAAAATACATAACGATACAAAAATAAATGACGTCACAAAATATTAATTACGTCACAAAATACATAACGTCACAAAAATAAATGACGTCACAAAATATTAATCACGTCACAAAATGCATAACGTCACAAAAATAAATGACGTCAAAAAATACATAACGTCACAAAAATAAATGACGACACAAAAATTAATTAAGTCACAAAATACATAGCGTCACAAAAATAAATTACGTCACAAAATACATAACGTCACAAAATACATAACGTCACAAAAATAAATGGCGTCACAAAATACATAACGTCAAAAAAATGACGTCACAAAATACATAACGTCACAAAAATAAATGACGTCACAAAATACATAACGTCACAAAAATAAATGACGTCACAAAATACATAACGTCACAAAAATAAATGACGTCACAAAAATTAATTAAGTAACAAAATACATAACGTCAAACAAATAAATGACGTCACAAAATACATAACGTCACAAAAATAAATGACGTCACAAAATACATAACGTCACAAAAATAAATGACGTCACAAAATACATAACGTCACAAAAAATGACGTCACAAAATACATAACGTCACAAAAAAGACGTCACAAAAAACATAACGTCACAAAAATAAATGACGTCACAAATTATTAATTACGTCACAAAATACATAACGTCACAAAAATAAATGACGTCACAAAATACATAACGTCACAAAAACATAACGTCACAAAAATAAATGACGTCACAAAATACATAACGTCACAAAAATAAATGACGTCACAAAATACATAACGTCACAAAAATAAATGACGTCACAAAATACATAACGTCACAAAAATAAATGACGTCACAAAATATAATTTACGTCACAAAATACATAACGTCACAAAAATAAATGACGTCACAAAATACATAACGTAACAAAAAAAATTACGTCACAAAATACATAACGTCACAAAAAAATGACGTCACAAAAAACATATCGTCACAAAAATAAATGACGTCACAAAATACAAAACGTCACAAAAATAAATGACGTCACAAAAATTAATTAAGTCACAAAATACATAACGTCACAAAAATAAATGACGTCACAAAATACATTACGTCACAAAAATAAATGACGTCACAAAATACATAACGTCACAAAAATAAATGACGTCACAAAATACATAACGTCACAAAAATAAATGACGTCACAAAATATTAATTACGTCACAAAAATAAATGACGTCACAAAATACATAACGTCACAAAAATAAATGACGTCATAAAATACATAACGTCACAAAATACATAACGTCACAAAAATAAATGACGTCACAAAATACATAACGTCACAAAAATAAATGACGTCACAAAATACTTAACGTCACAAAAATAAATGACGTCACAAAATACTTAACGTCACAAAAATAAATGACGTCACAAAATACATAACGTCAGAAAAATAAATGACGTCACAAAATACATAACGTCACAAAAATAAATGACGTCACAAAATACATAACGTCAAAAAATTAAATGACGTCACAAAATACATAACGTTATAAAAATAAATGACGTCACAAAATATTAATTACGTCACAAAATACATAATGTCACAAAAATAAATGACGTCACAAAATATTAATCACGTCACAAAATGCATAACGTCACAAAAATAAATGACGTCAAAAAATACATAACGTCAAAAAAAATGACGTCACAAAATACATAACGTCACAAAAATAAATGACGTCACAAAATACATAATGTCACAAAAATAAATGACGTCACAAAATCCATAACGTCACAAAAATAAATGACGTCACAAAAATTAATTAAGTCACGAAATACATAACGTCAAAAAAATAAATGACGGCACAAAATACATAACGTCACAAAAATAAATGACGTCACAAAATACATAACGTCACAAAAATAAATGACGTCACAAAATACATAACGTCACAAAAAATGACGTCACAAAATACATAGCGTCACAAAAAAAAGACGTCACAAAATACATAACGTCACAAAAATAAATGACGTCATAAAATATTAATTAAGTCACAAAATACATAACGTCACAAAAATAAATGACGTCACAAAATATAATTTACGTCACAAAATACATAACGTCACAAAAATAAATGACGTCACAAAATATTAATCACGTCACAAAATGCATAACGTCACAAAATAAATGACGTAAAAAAATACATAACGTCACAAAAATAAATGACGTCACAAAATACATAACGTCACAAAAATAAATGACGTCACTAAATACATAACGTCAAAAAAATAAATGACGTCACAAAATACATAACGTCACAAAAATAAATGACGTCACAAAATACATAACGTCACAAAAATAAATGACGTCACAAAATACATAACGTCACAAAAATAAATGACGTCACAAAAATTAATTAAGTCACAAAATACATAACGTCACAAAAATGAATTACGTCACAAAATACATAACGTCACAAAATACATAACGTCACAAACATAAATGGCGTCACAAAATACATAACGTCAAAAAATAAATGACGTCACAAAATACATAACGTCACAAAAATAAATGACGTCACAAAATACATAACGTCACAAAAATAAATGACGTCACAAAATACATAACGTCACAAAAATAAATGACGTCACAAAAATTAATTAAGTCACAAAATACATAACTTCACAAAAATAAATGACGTCACAAAAATTAATTACGTCACAAAATACATAACGTCACAAAAATAAATGACGTCACAAAATACATAACGTCACAAAAATAAATGGCGTCACAAAATACATAACGTAACAAAAATAAATGACGTCACAAAATACATAACGTCACAAAAAAATTACGTCACAAAATACATAACGTCACAAAAAAGACGTCACAAAATACATTACGTCACAAAAATAAATGACGTCACAAAATATTAATTACGTCACAAAATACATAACGTCACAGAAATAAATGACGTCACAAAATATTAATTACATCACAAAATACATAACGTCACAAAAATAAATGACGTCACAAAATACATAACGTCACAAAAATAAATGACGTCAGAAAAATTAATTAAGTCACAAAATACATAACGTCAAAAAAATAAATGACGTCACAAAATACATAACGTCACAAAAATAAATGACGTCACAAAATACATAATGTCACAAAAATAAATGACGTCACAAAATACATAACGTCACAAAAAAAAACGTCACAAATTACATAACGTCACAAAAAAAGACGTCACAAAATACATAACGTCACAAAAATAAATGACGTCACAAATTATTAATTACGTCACAAAATACATAACGTCACAAAAACATAACGTCACAAAAATAAATGACATCACAAAATACATAACGTAACAAAAATAAATGACGTCACAAAATACATAACGTCACAAAAAAATTACGTCACAAAATACATAACGTCACAAAAAAGACGTCACAAAATACATTACGTCACAAAAATAAATGACGTCACAAATTATTAATTACGTCACAAAATACATAACGTCACAAAAACATAACGTCACAAAAATAAATGACATCACAAAATACATAACGTCACAAAAATAAATGACGTCACAAAATACATAACGTCACAAAAATAAATGACGTCACAAAATACATAACGTCACAAAAATAAATGACGTAACAAAATATTAATTACGTCACAAAATACATAACGTCACAAAAATAAATGACGTCACAAATACATAACGTCACAAAATACATAATGTCATAAAAATAAATAACGTCACAAAATACATAACGTCACAAAATACATAACGTCACAAAAATAAATGACGTCCCAAAATACATAACGTCACAAAAATTAATGACGTCACAAAATACTTAACGTCACAAAAATAAATGACGTCACAAAATACATAACGTCACAAAAATAAATGACGTCACAAAATACATAACGTCACAAAAATAAATGATGTCACAAAATACATAACGTCACAAAAAAAATGACGTCACAAAATACATAACGTTACAAAAATAAATGACGTCACAAAATATTAATTACGTCACAAAATACATAACGTCAAAAAAATAAATGACGTCACAAAATACATAACGTCACAAAAATAAATGACGTCACAAAATACATAACGTCACAAAAATAAATGACGTCACAAAATACATAACGTCACAAAAAATGACGTCACAAAATACATAACGTCACAAAAAAAAGACGTCACAAAATACATAACGTCACAAAAATAAATGACGTCACAAAATATTAATTAAGTCACAAAATACATAACGTCACAAAAATAAATGACGTCACAAAATATAATTTACGTCACAAAATACATAACGTCACAAAAATAAATGACGTCACAAAATATTAATCACGTCACAAAATGCATAACGTCACAAAATAAATGACGTAAAAAAATACATAACGTCACAAAAATAAATGACGTCACAAAATACATAACGTCACAAAAATAAATGACGTCACTAAATACATAACGTCAAAAAAATAAATGACGTCACAAAATACATAACGTCACAAAAATAAATGACGTCACAAAATACATAACGTCACAAAAATAAATGACGTCACAAAATACATAACGTCACAAAAATAAATGACGTCACAAAAATTAATTAAGTCACAAAATACATAACGTCACAAAAATGAATTACGTCACAAAATACATAACGTCACAAAATACATAACGTCACAAACATAAATGGCGTCACAAAATACATAACGTCAAAAAATAAATGACGTCACAAAATACATAACGTCACAAAAATAAATGACGTCACAAAATACATAACGTCACAAAAATAAATGACGTCACAAAAATTAATTAAGTCACAAAATACATAACTTCACAAAAATAAATGACGTCACAAAAATTAATTACGTCACAAAATACATATTGTCACAAAAATAAATGACGTCACAAAATACATAACGTCACAAAAATAAATGGCGTCACAAAATACATAACGTAACAAAAATAAATGACGTCACAAAATACATAACGTCACAAAAAAATTACGTCACAAAATACATAACGTCACAAAAAAAAGACGTCACAAAATACATTACGTCACAAAAATAAATGACGTCACAAAATATTAATTACGTCACAAAATACATAACGTCACAGAAATAAATGACGTCACAAAATATTAATTACATCACAAAATACATAACGTCACAAAAATAAATGACGTCACAAAATACATAACGTCACAAAAATAAATGACGTCACAAAAATTAATTAAGTCACAAAATACATAACGTCAAAAAAATAAATGACGTCACAAAATACATAACGTCACAAAAATAAATGACGTCACAAAATACATAATGTCACAAAAATAAATGACGTCACAAAATACATAACGTCACAAAAAAATGACGTCACAAATTACATAACGTCACAAAAAAAGACGTCACAAAATACATAACGTCACAAAAATAAATGACGTCACAAATTATTAATTACGTCAAAAAATACATAACGTCACAAAAACATAACGTCACAAAAATAAATGACATCACAAAATACATAACGTCACAAAAATAAATGACTTCACAAAATACATAACGTCACAAAAATAAATGACGTCACAAAATACATAACGTCACAAAAATAAATGACGTAACAAAATATTAATTACGTCACAAAATACATAACGTCACAAAAATAAATGACGTCACAAATACATAACGTCACAAAATACATAATGTCATAAAAATAAATAACGTCACAAAATACATAACGTCACAAAATACATAACGTCACAAAAATAAATGACGTCCCAAAATACATAACGTCACAAAAATAAATGACGTCACAAAATACATAACGTCACAAAAATAAATGACGTCATAAAATACATAACGTCACAAAATACATAACGTCACAAAAATAAATGCCGTCACAAAATACATAACGTCACAAAAATAAATGACGTCACAAAATACTTAACGTCACAAAAATAAATGACGTCACCAAAATACATAACGTCACAAAAATAAATGACGTCACAAAATACATAACGTCACAAAAATAAATGATGTCACAAAATACATAACGTCACAAAAATAAATGACGTCACAAAATACATAACGTTACAAAAATAAATGACGTCACAAAATATTAATTACGTCACAAAATACATAACGTCACAAAAATAAATGACGTCACAAAATATTAATCACGTCACAAAATGCATAACGTCACAAAAATAAATGACGTCACAAAAATTAATTAAGTCACAAAATACATAACGTCACAAAAATAAATTACGTCACAAAATACATAACGTCACAAAATACATAACGTCACAAAAATAAATGGCGTCACAAAATACATAACGTCACAAAAATAAATGACGTCACAAAATACATAACGTCACAAAAATAAATGACGTCACAAAATACATAACGTCACAAAAAAATGACGTCACAAAATACATAACGTCACAAAAATAAATGACGTCACAAAATACATAACGTCACAAAAATAAATGACGTCACAAAATACATAACGTCACAAAAATAAATGACGTCACAAAAATTAATTAAGTCACAAAATACATAACGTCAAAAAAATAAATGACGTCACAAAATACATAACGTCAGAAAAAGATGACGTCACAAAATACATAACGTCACAAAAAAAGACGTCACAAAATACATAACGTCACAAAAATAAATGACGTCACAAATTATTAATTACGTCACAAAATACATAACGTCACAAAAATAAATGACGTCACAAAATACATAACGTCACAAAAAAATAACGTCACAAAAATAAATGACGTCACAAAATACATAACGTCACAAAAATAAATGACGTCACAAAATACATAATGTCACAAAAAAAGACGTCACAAAATACATAACGTCACAAAAATAAATGACGTCACAAACTATTAATTACGTCACAAAATACATAACGTCACAAAAATAAATGACGTCACAAAATACATAACGTCACAAAAACATAACGTCACAAAAATAAATGACGTCACAAAATACATAACGTCACAAAAATAAATGACGTCACAAAATACATAACGTCACAAAAATAAATGACGTCATAAAATACATAACGTCACAAAATACATAACGTCACAAAAATAAATGACGTCACAAAATACATAACGTCACAAAAATAAATGACGTCACAAAATATTAATTACGTCACAAAATACATAACGTCACAGAAATAAATGACGTCACAAAATATTAATTACATCACAAAATACATAACGTAACAAAAATAAATGACGTCACAAAATACATAACGTCACAAAAATAAATGACGTCACAAAATATTAATCACGTCACAAAATGCATAACTTCACAAAAATAAATGACGTCAAAAAATTAATTAAGTCACAAAATACATAACGTCACAAAAATAAATTACGTCACAAAATACATAACGTCACAAAATAAATAACGTCACAAAAATAAATGGCGTCACAAAATACATAACGTCAAAAAAAATGACGTCACAAAATACATAACGTCACAAAAATAAATGACGTCACAAAATACATAACGTCACAAAAATAAATGACGTCACAAAATACATAACGTCACAAAAATAAATGACGTCACAAAAATTAATTAAGTCACAAAATACATAACGTCAAAAAAATAAATGACGTCACAAAATACATAACGTCACAAAAATAAATGACGTCACAAAATACATAACGTCACAATAATAAATGACGTCACAAAATACATAACGTCACAAAAAATGACGTCACAAAATACATAACGTCACAAAAAAAGACGTCACAAAATACATAACGTCTTAAAAATAAATGACGTCACAAAATATTAATTACGTCACAAAATACATAACGTCACAAAAAAAATGACGTCACAAAATACATAACGTCATAAAAATAAATGACGTCACAAAATACAAAACGTCACAAAATACATAACGTCACAAAAATAAATGACGTAACAAAATACATAACGTCACAAAAATAAATGACGTCACAAAATACATAACGTCACAAAAATAAATGACGTAACAAAATACATAACGTCACAAAAAAAGACGTCACAAAATACATAACGTCACAAAAATAAATGACGTCACAAAAATTAATTAAGTCACAAAATACATAACGTCACAAAAATAAATGACGTCACAAAAATTAATTAAGTCACAAAATACATAACGTCACAAAAATAAATGACGTCACAAAATACATAACGTCACAAAAATAAATGACGTCACAAAAATTAATTAAGTCACAAAATACATAACGTCAAAAAAATAAATGACGTCACAAAATACATAACGTCACAAAAATAAATGACGTCACAAAATACATAATGTCACAAAAATAAATGACGTCACAAAATACATAACGTCACAAAAAAAAACGTCACAAATTACATAACGTCACAAAAAAAGACGTCACAAAATACATAACGTCACAAAAATAAATGACGTCACAAATTATTAATTACGTCACAAAATACATAACGTCACAAAAACATAACGTCACAAAAATAAATGACATCACAAAATACATAACGTCACAAAAATAAATGACGTCACAAAATACATAACGTCACAAAAATAAATGACGTAACAAAATATTAATTACGTCACAAAATACATAACGTCACAAAAATAAATGACGTCACAAATACATAACGTCACAAAATACATAATGTCATAAAAATAAATAACGTCACAAAATACATAACGTCACAAAATACATAACGTCACAAAAATAAATGACGTCCCAAAATATATAACGTCACAAAAATTAATGAGGTCACAAAATACATAACGTCACAAAAATAAATGACGTCATAAAATACATAACGTCACAAAATACATAACGTAACAAAAATAAATGACGTCACAAAATACATAACGTCACAAAAATAAATGACGTCACAAAATACTTAACGTCACAAAAATAAATGACGTCACAAAATACATAACGTCACAAAAATAAATGACGTCACAAAATACATAACGTCACAAAAATAAATGATGTCACAAAATAGATAACGTCACAAAAATAAATGACGTCACAAAATACATAACGTTACAAAAATAAATGACGTCACAAAATATTAATTACGTCACAAAATACATAACGTCAAAAAAATAAATGACGTCACAAAATACATAACGTCACAAAAATAAATGACGTCACAAAATACATAACGTCACAAAAATAAATGACGTCACAAAAATTAATTAAGTCACAAAATACATAACGTCAAAAAAATAAATGACGTCACAAAATACATAACGTCACAAAAATAAATGACGTCACAAAATACATAACGTCACAATAATAAATGACGTCACAAAATACATAACGTCACAAAAAATGACGTCACAAAATACATAACGTCACAAAAAAAATGACGTCACAAAATACATAACGTCACAAAAATAAATGACGTCAAAAAATACAAAACGTCACAAAATACATAACGTCACAACAATAAATGACGTAACAAAATACATAACGTCACAAAAATAAATGACGTCACAAAATACATAACGTCACAAAAATAAATGACGTAACAAAATACATAACGTCACAAAAAAAGACGTCACAAAATACATAACGTCACAAAAATAAATGACGTCACAAAAATTAATTAAGTCACAAAATACATAACGTCACAAAAATAAATGACGTCACAAAAATTAATTAAGTCACAAAATACATAACGTCACAAAAATAAATGACGTCACAAAATACATAACGTCACAAAAATAAATGACGTCACAAAAATTAATTAAGTCACAAAATACATAACGTCAAAAAAATAAATGACGTCACAAAATACATAACGTCACAAAAATAAATGACGTCACAAAATACATAATGTCACAAAAATAAATGACGTCACAAAATACATAACGTCACAAAAAAAAACGTCACAAATTACATAACGTCACAAAAAAAGACGTCACAAAATACATAACGTCACAAAAATAAATGACGTCACAAATTATTAATTACGTCACAAAATACATAACGTCACAAAAACATAACGTCACAAAAATAAATGACATCACAAAATACATAACGTCACAAAAATAAATGACGTCACAAAATACATAACGTCACAAAAATAAATCACGTCACAAAATACATAACGTCACAAAAATAAATGACGTAACAAAATATTAATTACGTCACAAAATACATAACGTCACAAAAATAAATGACGTCACAAATACATAACGTCACAAAATACATAATGTCATAAAAATAAATAACGTCACAAAATACATAACGTCACAAAATACATAACGTCACAAAAATAAATGACGTCCCAAAATATATAACGTCACAAAAATTAATGAGGTCACAAAATACATAACGTCACAAAAATAAATGACGTCATAAAATACATAACGTCACAAAATACATAACGTAACAAAAATAAATGACGTCACAAAATACATAACGTCACAAAAATAAATGACGTCACAAAATACTTAACGTCACAAAAATAAATGACGTCACAAAATACATAACGTCACAAAAATAAATGACGTCACAAAATACATAACGTCACAAAAATAAATGATGTCACAAAATAGATAACGTCACAAAAATAAATGACGTCACAAAATACATAACGTTACAAAAATAAATGACGTCACAAAATATTAATTACGTCACAAAATACATAACGTCAAAAAAATAAATGACGTCACAAAATACATAACGTCACAAAAATAAATGACGTCACAAAATACATAACGTCACAAAAATAAATGACGTCACAAAATACATAACGTCACAAAAAATGACGTCACAAAATACATAACGTCACAAAAAAAAGACGTCACAAAATACATAACGTCACAAAAATAAATGACGTCACAAAATATTAATTAAGTCACAAAATACATAACGTCACAAAAATAAATGACGTCACAAAATATAATTTACGTCACAAAATACATAACGTCACAAAAATAAATGACGTCACAAAATATTAATCACGTCACAAAATGCATAACGTCACAAAATAAATGACGTAAAAAAATACATAACGTCACAAAAATAAATGACGTCACAAAATACATAACGTCACAAAAATAAATGACGTCACTAAATACATAACGTCAAAAAAATAAATGACGTCACAAAATACATAACGTCACAAAAATAAATGACGTCACAAAATACATAACGTCACAAAAATAAATGACGTCACAAAATACATAACGTCACAAAAATAAATGACGTCACAAAAATTAATTAAGTCACAAAATACATAACGTCACAAAAATGAATTACGTCACAAAATACATAACGTCACAAAATACATAACGTCACAAACATAAATGGCGTCACAAAATACATAACGTCAAAAAATAAATGACGTCACAAAATACATAACGTCACAAAAATAAATGACGTCACAAAATACATAACGTCACAAAAATAAATGACGTCACAAAAATTAATTAAGTCACAAAATACATAACTTCACAAAAATAAATGACGTCACAAAAATTAATTACGTCACAAAATACATATTGTCACAAAAATAAATGACGTCACAAAATACATAACGTCACAAAAATAAATGGCGTCACAAAATACATAACGTAACAAAAATAAATGACGTCACAAAATACATAACGTCACAAAAAAATTACGTCACAAAATACATAACGTCACAAAAAAAAGACGTCACAAAATACATTACGTCACAAAAATAAATGACGTCACAAAATATTAATTACGTCACAAAATACATAACGTCACAGAAATAAATGACGTCACAAAATATTAATTACATCACAAAATACATAACGTCACAAAAATAAATGACGTCACAAAATACATAACGTCACAAAAATAAATGACGTCACAAAAATTAATTAAGTCACAAAATACATAACGTCAAAAAAATAAATGACGTCACAAAATACATAACGTCACAAAAATAAATGACATCACAAAATACATAACGTCACAAAAATAAATGACGTCACAAAATACATAACGTCACAAAAATAAATCACGTCACAAAATACATAACGTCACAAAAATAAATGACGTAACAAAATATTAATTACGTCACAAAATACATAACGTCACAAAAATAAATGACGTCACAAATACATAACGTCACAAAATACATAATGTCATAAAAATAAATAACGTCACAAAATACATAACGTCACAAAATACATAACGTCACAAAAATAAATGACGTCCCAAAATATATAACGTCACAAAAATTAATGAGGTCACAAAATACATAACGTCACAAAAATAAATGACGTCATAAAATACATAACGTCACAAAATACATAACGTAACAAAAATAAATGACGTCACAAAATACATAACGTCACAAAAATAAATGACGTCACAAAATACTTAACGTCACAAAAATAAATGACGTCACAAAATACATAACGTCACAAAAATAAATGACGTCACAAAATACATAACGTCACAAAAATAAATGATGTCACAAAATAGATAACGTCACAAAAATAAATGACGTCACAAAATACATAACGTTACAAAAATAAATGACGTCACAAAATATTAATTACGTCACAAAATACATAACGTCAAAAAAATAAATGACGTCACAAAATACATAACGTCACAAAAATAAATGACGTCACAAAATACATAACGTCACAAAAATAAATGACGTCACAAAATACATAACGTCACAAAAAATGACGTCACAAAATACATAACGTCACAAAAAAAAGACGTCACAAAATACATAACGTCACAAAAATAAATGACGTCACAAAATATTAATTAAGTCACAAAATACATAACGTCACAAAAATAAATGACGTCACAAAATATAATTTACGTCACAAAATACATAACGTCACAAAAATAAATGACGTCACAAAATATTAATCACGTCACAAAATGCATAACGTCACAAAATAAATGACGTAAAAAAATACATAACGTCACAAAAATAAATGACGTCACAAAATACATAACGTCACAAAAATAAATGACGTCACTAAATACATAACGTCAAAAAAATAAATGACGTCACAAAATACATAACGTCACAAAAATAAATGACGTCACAAAATACATAACGTCACAAAAATAAATGACGTCACAAAATACATAACGTCACAAAAATAAATGACGTCACAAAAATTAATTAAGTCACAAAATACATAACGTCACAAAAATGAATTACGTCACAAAATACATAACGTCACAAAATACATAACGTCACAAACATAAATGGCGTCACAAAATACATAACGTCAAAAAATAAATGACGTCACAAAATACATAACGTCACAAAAATAAATGACGTCACAAAATACATAACGTCACAAAAATAAATGACGTCACAAAAATTAATTAAGTCACAAAATACATAACTTCACAAAAATAAATGACGTCACAAAAATTAATTACGTCACAAAATACATATTGTCACAAAAATAAATGACGTCACAAAATACATAACGTCACAAAAATAAATGGCGTCACAAAATACATAACGTAACAAAAATAAATGACGTCACAAAATACATAACGTTACAAAAAAATTACGTCACAAAATACATAACGTCACAAAAAAAAGACGTCACAAAATACATTACGTCACAAAAATAAATGACGTCACAAAATATTAATTACGTCACAAAATACATAACGTCACAGAAATAAATGACGTCACAAAATATTAATTACATCACAAAATACATAACGTCACAAAAATAAATGACGTCACAAAATACATAACGTCACAAAAATAAATGACGTCACAAAAATTAATTAAGTCACAAAATACATAACGTCAAAAAAATAAATGACGTCACAAAATACATAACGTCACAAAAATAAATGACGTCACAAAATACATAATGTCAAACAATAAATGACGTCACAAAATACATAACGTCACAAAAAAATGACGTCACAAATTACATAACATCACAAAAAAAGACGTCACAAAATACATAACGTCACAAAAATAAATGACGTCATAAAATACATAACGTCACAAAATACATAACGTCACAAAAATAAATGACGTCACAAAATACATAACGTCACAAAAATAAATGACGTCACAAAATACTTAACGTCACAAAAATAAATGACGTCACAAAATACATAACGTCACAAAAATAAATGACGTCACAAAATACATAACGTCACAAAAATAAATGATGTCACAAAATACAAACGTCACAAAAATAAATGACGTCACAAAATACATAACGTTACAAAAATAAATGACGTCACAAAATATTAATTACGTCACAAAATACATAACGTCACAAAAATAAATGACGTCACAAAATATTAATCACGTCACAAAATGCATAACGTCACAAAAATAAATGACGTCACAAAAATTAATTAAGTCACAAAATACATAACGTCACAAAAATAAATTACGTCACAAAATACATAACGTCACAAAATACATAACGTCACAAAAATAAATGGCGTCACAAAATACATAACGTCACAAAAATAAATGACGTCACAAAATACATAACGTCTTAAAAATAAATGACGTCACAAAATACATTACGTCACAAAAATAAATGACGTCACAAAATACATAACGTCACAAAAATAAATGACGTCACAAAATACATAACGTCACAAAAATAAATGACGTCACAAAAATTAATTAAGTCTTAAAATACATAACGTCAAAAAAATAAATGACGTCACAAAATACATAACGTCACAAAAAGATGACGTCACAAAATACATAACGTCACAAAAAAAGACGTCACAAAATACATAACGTCACAAAAATAAATGACGTCACAAATTATTAATTACGTCACAAAATACATAACGTCACAAAAATAAATGACGTCACAAAATACATAACGTCACAAAAATAAATGACGTCACAAAATACATAACGTCACAAAAATAAATGACGTCACAAAATACATAATGTCACAAAAAAAGACGTCACAAAATACATAACGTCACAAAAATAAATGACGTCACAAACTATTAATTACGTCACAAAATACATAACGTCACAAAAATAAATGACGTCACAAAATACATAACGTCACAAAAACATAACGTCACAAAAATAAATGACGTCACAAAATACATAACGTCACAAAAATAAATGACGTCACAAAATACATAACGTCACAAAAATAAATGACGTCATAAAATACATAACGTCACAAAATACATAACGTCACAAAAATAAATTACGTCACAAAATACATAACGTCACAAAATAAATAACGTCACAAAAATAAATGGCGTCACAAAATACATAACGTCAAAAAAATGACGTCACAAAATACATAACGTCACAAAAATAAATGACGTCACAAAATACATAACGTCACAAAAATAAATGACGTCACAAAATACATAACGTCACAAAAATAAATGACGTCACAAAAATTAATTAAGTCACAAAATACATAACGTCAAAAAAATAAATGACGTCACAAAATACATAACGTAACAAAAATAAATGACGTCACAAAATACATAACGTCACAATAATAAATGACGTCACAAAATACATAACGTCACAAAAAATGACGTCACAAAATACATAACGTCACAAAAAAAGACGTCACAAAATACATAACGTCTTAAAAATAAATGACGTCACAAAATATTAATTACGTCACAAAATACATAACGTCACAAAAAAAATGACGTCACAAAATACATAACGTCACAAAAATAAATGACGTCACAAAATACAAAACGTCACAAAATACATAACGTCACAAAAATAAATGACGTAACAAAATACATAACGTCACAAAAATAAATGACGTCACAAAATACATAACGTCACAAAAATAAATGACGTAACAAAATACATAACGTCACAAAAAAAGACGTCACAAAATACATAACGTCACAAAAATAAATGACGTCACAAAAATTAATTAAGTCACAAAATACATAACGTCACAAAAATAAATGACGTCACAAAAATTAATTAAGTCACAAAATACATAACTTCATAAAAATAAATGACGTCACAAAAATTAATTACGTCACAAAATACATAACGTCACAAAAATAAATGACGTCACAAAATACATAACGTCACAAAAATAAATGACGTAATAAAATACATAACGTCACAAAAAAAGACGTCACAAAATACAAAACGTCACAAAAATAAATGACGTCACAAATTATTAATTACGTCACAAAATACATAACGTCACAAAAATAAATGACGTCACAAAATACATAAAGTCACAAAAACATAACGTCACAAAAATAAATGACGTCACAAAATACATAACGTCACAAAAATAAATGACGTCACAAAATACATAACGTCACAAAAATAAATGACGTCACAAAATACATAACGTCACAAAAATAAATGACGTCACAAAATATTAATTACGTCACAAAATACATAACGTCTTAAAAATAAATGACGTCACAAAATACATAACGTCAAAAAAAATAACGTCACAAAAATAAATGACGTCACAAAATACATAACGTCACAAACATAAATGACGTCACAAAATACATAACGTCACAAAAATAAATGACGTCACAAAATACATAACGTCACAAAAATAAATGACGTCACAAAATATTAATTACGTCACAAAATACATAACGTCACAAAAATAAATGACGTCACAAAATACATAACGTTACAAAAATAAATGACGTCACAAAATACATAACGTCACAAAAATAAATGACGTCATAAAATTCATAACGTCACAAAATACATAACGTCACAAAAATAAATGACGTCACAAAATACTTAACGTCACAAAAATAAATGACGTCACAAAATACATAACGTCACAAAAATAAATGACGTCACAAAATACATAACGTCACAAAAATAAATGATGTCAAAAAATACATAACGTCAAAAAAATAAATGACGTCACAAAATACATAACGTTACAAAAATAAATGACGTCACAAAATATTAATTACGTCACAAAATACATAACGTCACAAAAATAAATGACGTCACAAAATATTAATCACGTCACAAAATGCATAACGTCACAAAAATAAATGACGTCAAAAAATACATAACGTCACAAAAATAAATGACGTCACAAAAATTAATTAAGTCACAAAATACATAACGTCACAAAAATAAATTACGTCACAAAATACATAACGTCACAAAATACATAACGTCAAAAATAAATGGCGTCACAAAATACATAACGTCAAAAAAATGACGTCACAAAATACATAACGTCACAAAAATAAATGACGTCACAAAATACATAACGTCACAAAAATAAATGACGTCACAAAATACATAACGTCACAAAAATAAATGACGTCACAAAAATTAATTAAGTCACAAAATACATAACGTCAAAAAAATAAATGACGTCACAAAATACATAACGTCACAAAATTAAATGACGTCACAAAATACATAACGTCACAAAAATAAATGACGTCACAAAATACATAACGTCACAAAAAATGACGTCACAAAATACATAACGTCACAAAAAAAGACGTCACAAAATACATAACGTCAAAAAAATAAATGACGTCACAAAATATTAATTACGTCACAAAATACATAACGTCACAAAAATAAATGACGTCACAAAATACATAACGTCACAAAAATAAATGACGTCACAAAATACATAACGTCACAAAAACATAACGTCACAAAAATAAATGACGTCACAAAATACATAACGTCACAAAAATAAATGACGTCACAAAATACATAACGTCACAAAAATAAATGACGTCACAAAATGCAAAACGTCACAAAAATAAATGACGTAACAAAATACATAACGTCACAAAAATAAATGACGTCACAAAATACTTAACGTCACAAAAATAAATGACGTCACAAAATACATAACGTCACAAAATACATAACGTCACAAAAATAAATGACGTCACAAAATACATAACGTCACAAAAATAAATGACGTCACAAAATACATAACGTCACAAAAATAAATGGCGTCACAAAAATAATTTAAGTCACTAAATACATAACGTCACAAAAATAAATGACGTCACAAAAATTAATTAAGTCACAATATACATAAATTCACAAAAATATATGACGTCACAAAAATTAATTACGTCACAAAATACATAACGTCACAAAAATAAATGACGTAACAAAATACATAACGTCACAAAAATAAATGACGTCACAAAATACATAAAGTCACAAAAAATGACGTCACAAAATACATAACGTCACAAAAAAAGACGTCACAAAATACATAACGTCACAAAAATAAATGACGTCAGAAATTATTAATTACGTCACAAAATACATAACGTCACAAAAATAAATGACGTCACAAATACATAACGTCACAAAAAAATAACGTCACAAAAATAAATGACGTCACAAAATACATAACGTCACAAAAATAAATGACGTCACAAAATACATAATGTCAAAAATGACATCACAAAATACATAACGTCACAAAAATAAATGACGTCACAAATTATTAATAACGTCACAAAATACATAACGTCACAAAAATAAATGACGTCACAAAATACATAACGTCACAAAAACATAACGTCACAAAAATAAATGACGTCACAAAATACATAACGTCACAAAAATAAATGACGTCCCAAAATACATAACGTCACAAAAGTAAATGACGTCACAAAATACATAACGTCACAAAAATAAATGACGTCACAAAATATTAATTACGTCACAAAATACATAACGTCACAAAAATAAATGACGTCACAAAATACATAACGTCACAAAATAAATGACGTCACAAAATACATAACGTCACAAAAATAAATGGCGTCACAAAAATTAATTAAGTCACAAAATACATAACGTCACAAAAATAAATGACGTCACAAAAATTAATTAAGTCACAAAATACATAACTTCACAAAAATAAATGACGACACAAAAATTAATTACGTCACAAAATACATAACGTCACAAAAATAAATGACATCACAAAATACATAACGTCACAAAAATAAATGACGTTACAAAATACATAACGTCACAAAAAATGACGTCACAAAATACATAACGTCACAAAAAAAAAGACGTCACAAAATACATAAAGTCAAAAAAATAAATGACGTCACAAAATATTAATTACGTCACAAAATACATAACGTCACAAAAATAATTGACGTCACAAAATACATAACGTCACAAAAACATAACGTCACAAAAATAAATGACGTCACAAAATACATAACGTCACAAAAATAAATGACGTCACAAAATACATAACGTCACAAAAATAAATAACGTCACAAAATACAAAACGTCACAAAATACATAACGTCACAAAAATAAATGACGTCACAAAATACATAACGTCACAAAAATAAATGACGTCACAAAATACTTAACGTCACAAAAATAAATGACGTCACAAAATACATAACGTCACAAAATACATAACGTCACAAAAATAAATGACGTCACAAAATACATAACGTCACAAAAATAAATGAAGTCACAAAATACATAACGTCACAAAAATAAATGGCGTCAAAAAAATAATTTAAGTCACTAAATACATAACGTCACAAAAATAAATGACGTCACAAAAATTAATTAAGTCACAAAATACATAAATTCAAAAAAATAAATTACGTCACAAAAATTAATTACGTCACAAAATACATAACGTCACAAAAATAAATGACGTAACAAAATACATAACGTCACAAAAATAAATGACGTAACAAAATACATAACGTCACAAACTTAAATGACGTCACAAAATACATAAAGTCACAAAAAAATGACGTCACAAAATACATAACGTCACAAAAAAAGACGTCACAAAATACATAACGTCACAAAAATAAATGACGTCAGAAATTATTAATTACGTCACAAAATACATAACGTCACAAAAATAAATGACGTCACAAATACATAACGTCACAAAAACATAACGTCACAAAAATAAATGACGTCACAAAATACATAACGTAACAAAAATAAATGACGTCACAAAATACATAATGTCACAAAAAAAGACATCACAAAATACATAACGTCACAAAAATAAATGACGTCACAAATTATTAATAACGTCACAAAATACATGACGTCACAAAAATAAATGACGTAACAAAATACATAACGTCACAAACTTAAATGACGTCACAAAATACATAAAGTCACAAAAAAATGACGTCACAAAATACATAACGTCACAAAAAAGACGTCACAAAATACATAACGTCACAAAAATAAATGACGTCAGAAATTATTAATTACGTCACAAAATACATAACGTCACAAAAATAAATGACGTCACAAATACATAACGTCACAAAAACATAACGTCACAAAAATAAATGACGTCACAAAATACATAACGTCACAAAAATAAATGACGTCACAAAATACATAATGTCAAAAAAAAGACATCACAAAATACATAACGTCACAAAAATAAATGACGTCACAAATTATTAATAACGTCACAAAATACATAACGTCACAAAAATAAATGACGTCACAAAATACATAACGTCACAAAAACATAACGTCACAAAAATAAATGACGTCACAAAATACATAACGTCACAAAAATAAATGACGTCCCAAAATACATAACGTCACAAAAGTAAATGACGTCACAAAATACATAACGTCACAAAAATAAATGACGTCACAAAATATTAATTACGTCACAAAATACATAACGTCACAAAAATAAATGACGTCACAAAATACATAACGTCACAAAATAAATGACGTCACAAAATACATAACGTCACAAAAATAAATGGCGTCACAAAAATTAATTACGTCACAAAATACATAACGTCACAAAAATAAATGACGTCACAAAATACATAACGTTACAAAAATAAATGACGTCACAAAATACATAACGTCACAAAAATAAATGACGTCATAAAATTCATAACGTCACAAAATACATAACGTCACAAAAATAAATGACGTCACAAAATACTTAACGTCACAAAAATAAATGACGTCACAAAATACATAACGTCACAAAAATAAATGACGTCACAAAATACATAACGTCACAAAAATAAATGATGTCAAAAAATACATAACGTCAAAAAAATAAATGACGTCACAAAATACATAACGTTACAAAAATAAATGACGTCACAAAATATTAATTACGTCACAAAATACATAACGTCACAAAAATAAATGACGTCACAAAATATTAATCACGTCACAAAATGCATAACGTCACAAAAATAAATGACGTCAAAAAATACATAACGTCACAAAAATAAATGACGTCACAAAAATTAATTAAGTCACAAAATACATAACGTCACAAAAATAAATTACGTCACAAAATACATAACGTCACAAAATACATAACGTCAAAAATAAATGGCGTCACAAAATACATAACGTCAAAAAAATGACGTCACAAAATACATAACGTCACAAAAATAAATGACGTCACAAAATACATAACGTCACAAAAATAAATGACGTCACAAAATACATAACGTCACAAAAATAAATGACGTCACAAAAATTAATTAAGTCACAAAATACATAACGTCAAAAAAATAAATGACGTCACAAAATACATAACGTCACAAAATTAAATGACGTCACAAAATACATAACGTCACAAAAATAAATGACGTCACAAAATACATAACGTCACAAAAAATGACGTCACAAAATACATAACGTCACAAAAAAAAGACGTCACAAAATACATAACGTCAAAAAAATAAATGACGTCACAAAATATTAATTACGTCACAAAATACATAACGTCACAAAAATAAATGACGTCACAAAATACATAACGTCACAAAAATAAATGACGTCACAAAATACATAACGTCACAAAAACATAACGTCACTAAAATAAATGACGTCACAAAATACATAACGTCACAAAAATAAATGACGTCACAAAATACATAACGTCACAAAAATAAATGACGTCACAAAATGCAAAACGTCACAAAAATAAATGACGTAACAAAATACATAACGTCACAAAAATAAATGACGTCACAAAATACTTAACGTCACAAAAATAAATGACGTCACAAAATACATAACGTCACAAAATACATAACGTCACAAAAATAAATGACGTCACAAAATACATAACGTCACAAAAATAAATGACGTCACAAAATACATAACGTCAAAAAAATAAATGGCGTCACAAAAATAATTTAAGTCACTAAATACATAACGTCACAAAAATAAATGACGTCACAAAAATTAATTAAGTCACAATATACATAAATTCACAAAAATATATGACGTCACAAAAATTAATTACGTCACAAAATACATAACGTCACAAAAATAAATGACGTAACAAAATACATAACGTCACAAAAATAAATGACGTCACAAAATACATAAAGTCACAAAAAATGACGTCACAAAATACATAACGTCACAAAAAAAGACGTCACAAAATACATAACGTCACAAAAATAAATGACGTCAGAAATTATTAATTACGTCACAAAATACATAACGTCACAAAAATAAATGACGTCACATATACATAACGTCACAAAAAAATAACGTCACAAAAATAAATGACGTCACAAAATACATAACGTCACAAAAATAAATGACGTCACAAAATACATAATGTCAAAAATGACATCACAAAATACATAACGTCACAAAAATAAATGACGTCACAAATTATTAATAACGTCACAAAATACATAACGTCACAAAAATAAATGACGTCACAAAATACATAACGTCACAAAAACATAACGTCACAAAAATAAATGACGTCACAAAATACATAACGTCACAAAAATAAATGACGTCCCAAAATACATAACGTCACAAAAGTAAATGACGTCACAAAATACATAACGTCACAAAAATAAATGACGTCACAAAATATTAATTACGTCACAAAATACATAACGTCACAAAAATAAATGACGTCACAAAATACATAACGTCACAAAATAAATGACGTCACAAAATACATAACGTCACAAAAATAAATGGCGTCACAAAAATTAATTAAGTCACAAAATACATAACGTCACAAAAATAAATGACGTCACAAAAATTAATTAAGTCACAAAATACATAACTTCACAAAAATAAATGACGACACAAAAATTAATTACGTCACAAAATACATAACGTCACAAAAATAAATGACATCACAAAATACATAACGTCACAAAAATAAATGACGTTACAAAATACATAACGTCACAAAAAATGACGTCACAAAATACATAACGTCACAAAAAAAAGACGTCACAAAATACATAAAGTCAAAAAAATAAATGACGTCACAAAATATTAATTACGTCACAAAATACATAACGTCACAAAAATAATTGACGTCACAAAATACATAACGTCACAAAAACATAACGTCACAAAAATAAATGACGTCACAAAATACATAACGTCACAAAAATAAATGACGTCACAAAATACATAACGTCACAAAAATAAATAACGTCACAAAATACAAAACGTCACAAAATACATAACGTCACAAAAATAAATGACGTCACAAAATACATAACGTCACAAAAATAAATGACGTCACAAAATACTTAACGTCACAAAAATAAATGACGTCACAAAATACATAACGTCACAAAATACATAACGTCACAAAAATAAATGACGTCACAAAATACATAACGTCACAAAAATAAATGAAGTCACAAAATACATAACGTCACAAAAATAAATGGCGTCAAAAAAATAATTTAAGTCACTAAATACATAACGTCACAAAAATAAATGACGTCACAAAAATTAATTAAGTCACAAAATACATAAATTCAGAAAAATAAATTACGTCACAAAAATTAATTACGTCACAAAATACATAACGTCACAAAAATAAATGACGTAACAAAATACATAACGTCACAAAAATAAATGACGTAACAAAATACATAACGTCACAAACTTAAATGACGTCACAAAATACATAAAGTCACAAAAAAATGACGTCACAAAATACATAACGTCACAAAAAAAGACGTCACAAAATACATAACGTCACAAAAATAAATGACGTCAGAAATTATTAATTACGTCACAAAATACATAACGTCACAAAAATAAATGACGTCACAAATACATAACGTCACAAAAACATAACGTCACAAAAATAAATGACGTCACAAAATACATAACGTAACAAAAATAAATGACGTCACAAAATACATAATGTCACAAAAAAAGACATCACAAAATACATAACGTCACAAAAATAAATGACGTCACAAATTATTAATAACGTCACAAAATACATGACGTCACAAAAATAAATGACGTAACAAAATACATAACGTCACAAACTTAAATGACGTCACAAAATACATAAAGTCACAAAAAAATGACGTCACAAAATACATAACGTCACAAAAAAGACGTCACAAAATACATAACGTCACAAAAATAAATGACGTCAGAAATTATTAATTACGTCACAAAATACATAACGTCACAAAAATAAATGACGTCACAAATACATAACGTCACAAAAACATAACGTCACAAAAATAAATGACGTCACAAAATACATAACGTCACAAAAATAAATGACGTCACAAAATACATAATGTCAAAAAAAAGACATCACAAAATACATAACGTCACAAAAATAAATGACGTCACAAATTATTAATAACGTCACAAAATACATAACGTCACAAAAATAAATGACGTCACAAAATACATAACGTCACAAAAACATAACGTCACAAAAATAAATGACGTCACAAAATACATAACGTCACAAAAATAAATGACGTCCCAAAATACATAACGTCACAAAAGTAAATGACGTCACAAAATACATAACGTCACAAAAATAAATGACGTCACAAAATATTAATTACGTCACAAAATACATAACGTCACAAAAATAAATGACGTCACAAAATACATAACGTCACAAAATAAATGACGTCACAAAATACATAACGTCACAAAAATAAATGGCGTCACAAAAATTAATTAAGTCACAAAATACATAACGTCACAAAAATAAATGACGTCACAAAAATTAATTAAGTCACAAAATACATAACTTCACAAAAATAAATGACGTCACAAAAATTAATTACGTCACAAAAAACATAACGTCACAAAAATAAATGACGTCACAAAATACATAACGTCACAAAAATAAATGACGTTACAAAATACATAACGTCACAAAAAATGACGTCACAAATTCATAACGTCACAAAAAAAAGACGTCACAAAATACATAACGTCAAAAAAATAAATGACGTCACAAAATATTAATTACGTCACAAAATACATAACGTCACAAAAATAATTGACGTCACAAAATACATAACGTCACAAAAACATAACGTCACAAAAATAAATGACGTCACAAAATACATAACGTCACAAAAATAAATGACGTCACAAAATACATAACGTCACAAAAATAAATGACGTCACAAAATACAAAACGTCACAAAATACATAACGTCACAAAAATAAATGACGTAACAAAATACATAACGTCACAAAAATAAATGACGTCACAAAATACTCTACGTCACAAAAATAAATGACGTCACAAAATACATAACGTCGAAAAATACATAACGTCACAAAAATAAATGACGTCACAAAATACATAACGTCACAAAAATAAATGACGTCACAAAATACATAACGTCACAAAAATAAATGGCGTCAAAAAAATAATTTAAGTCACTAAATACATAACGTCACAAAAATAAATGACGTCACAAAAATTAATTAAGTCACAAAATACATAAATTCACAAAAATAAATTACGTCACAAAAATTAATTACGTCACAAAATACATAACGTCACAAAAATAAATGACGTCACAAAATACATAACGTCACAAAAATAAATGACGTAACAAAATACATAACGTCACAAACTTAAATGACGTCACAAAATACATAAAGTCACAAAAAAATGACGTCACAAAATACATAACGTCACAAAAAAAGACGTCACAAAATACATAACGTCACAAAAATAAATGACGTCAGAAATTATTAATTACGTCACAAAATACATAACGTCACAAAAATAAATGACGTCACAAATACATAACGTCACAAAAACATAACGTCACAAAAATAAATGACGTCACAAAATACATAACGTCACAAAAATAAATGACGTCACAAAATACATAATGTCACAAAAAAAGACATCACAAAATACATAACGTCACAAAAATAAATGACGTCACAAATTATTAATAACGTCACAAAATACATAACGTCACAAAAATAAATGACGTCACAAAATACATAACGTCACAAAAAAATGACGTCACAAATTACATAACGTCACAAAAAAAGACGTCACAAAATACATAACGTCACAAAAATAAATGACGTCTCAAATTATTTATTTCGTCACAAAATACATAACGTCACAAAAATAAATGACGTCACAAAATACATAACGTCACAAAAACATAACGTCACAAAAATAAATGACGTCACAAAATACATAACGTCACAAAAATAAATGACGTCACAAAAATTAATTAAGTCACAAAATACATAACGTCCCAAACATTAATGACGTCACAAAATACATATTGTCACAAAAATAAATGACGTCACAAAATACATAACGTCACAAAAAAATGACGTCACAAATTACATAACGTCACAAAAAAAGACGTCACAAAATACATAACGTCACAAAAATAAATGACGTCAAAAATTATTTATTACGTCACAAAATACATAACGTCACAAAAATAAATGACGTCACAAAATACATAACGTCACAAAAATAAATGACGTCACAAAATACATAACGTCACAAAAATAAATGGCGTCACAAAAATTAATTAGGTGACAAAATACATAACGTCACAAAAATAAATGACGTCACAAAAATTAATTAAGTCACAAAATACATAACTTCACAAAAATAAATGACGTCACAAAAATTAATTACGTCACAAAATACATAACGTCACAAAAAATGACGTCACAAAATACATAACGTCACAAAATAAGACGTCACAAAATACATAACGTCACAAAAAAATGACGTCACAAAATACATAACGTCACAAAATAAGACGTCACAAAATACATAACGTCACAAAAAAATGACGTCACAAATTACATAACGTCACAAAAAAAGACGTCACAAAATACATAACGTCACAAAAATAAATGACGTCACAAATTATTTATTACGTCACAAAATACATAACGTCACAAAAATAAATGACGTCACAAAATACATAACGTCACAAAAACATAACGTCACAAAATACATAACGTCACAAAAAAATGACGTCACAAAATACATATCGTCACAAATATAAATGACGTCACAAAATACAAAACGTCACAAAAATAAATGACGTCACAAAATACATAACGTCACAAAAATAAATGACGTTAAAAAATTAATTAAGTCACAAAATACATAACATCACAAAAATAAATGACGTCACAAAATACATTACGTCACAAAAATAAATGCCGTCACAAAATACATAACGTCACAAAAATAAATGACGTCACAAAATATTAATTACGTCACAAAATACATAACGTCACAAAAAAATGACGTTACAAAATACATAACGTCACAAAAATAAATGACGTCACAAAATACATAACGTCACAAAAATAAATGACGTCACAAAATACATACCGTCACAAAAATAAATGGAGTCACAAAATATTAATCACGTCACAAAATGCATAACGTCACAAAAATAAATGACGTCAAAAAATACATAACGTCACAAAAATAAATGACGTCACAAAAATTAATTAAGTCACAAAATACATAACGTCACAAAAATAAATTACGTCACAAAATACATAACGTCACAAAATACATAACGTCACAAAATAAATGGCGTCACAAAATACATAACGTCAAAAAAAATGACGTCACAAAATACATAACGTCACAAAAATTAATGACGTCACAAAATACATAACGTCACAAAAATAAATGACGTCACAAAATACATAACGTCACAAAAATAAATGACGTCACAAAAATTAATTAAGTCACAAAATACATAACGTCAAAAAAATAAATGACGTCACAAAATACATAACGTCACAAAAATAAATGACGTCACAAAATACATAACGTCACAAAAATAAATGACGTCACAAAATACATAATGTCACAAAAAATGACGTCACAAAATACATAACGTCACAAAAAAAAGACGTCACAAAATACATAACGTCAAAAAAATAAATGACGTCACATAATATTAATTACGTCACAAAATACATAACGTCACAAAAATAAATGACGTCACAAAATACATAACGTCACAAAAATAAATGACGTCACAAAAATTAATTAAGTCACAAAATACATAACGTCAAAAAAATAAATGACGTCACAAAATACATAACGTCACAAAAATAAATGACGTCACAAAATACATAACGTCACAAAAATAAATGACGTCACAAAATACATAATGTCACAAAAATAAATGACGTCACAAAATACAAAACGTCACAAAATATATAACGTCACAAAAATAAATGACGTAACAAAATACATAACGTCACAAAAATAAATGACGTCACAAAATACTTAACGTCACAAAAATAAATGACGTCACAAAATACATAACGTCACAAAATACATAACGTCACAAAAATAAATGACGTCACAAAATACATAACGTCACAAAAATAAATGACGTCACAAAATACATAACGTCACAAAAATAAATGGCGTCACAAAAATAATTTAAGTCACTAAATACATAACGTCACAAAAATAAATGACGTCACAAAAATTAATTAAGTCACAAAATACATAAATTCACAAAAATAAATGACGTCACAAAAATCAATTACGTCACAAAATACATAACGTCACAAAAATAAATGACGTCACAAAATACATAACGTCACAAAAATAAATGACGTAACAAAATACATAACGTCACAAACTTAAATGACGTCACAAAATACATAAAGTCACAAAAAAATGACGTCACAAAATACATAACGTCACAAAAAAGGACGTCACAAAATACATAACGTCACAAAAATAAATGACGTCAGAAATTATTAATTACGTCACAAAATACATAACGTCACAAAAATAAATGACGTCACAAATACATAACGTCACAAAAACATAACGTCACAAAAATAAATGACGTCACAAAATACATAACGTCACAAAAATAAATGACGTCACAAAATACATAATGTCACAAAAAAAGACATCACAAAATACATAACGTCACAAAAATAAATGACGTCAAAAATTATTAATAACGTCACAAAATACATAACGTCACAAAAATAAATGACGTCACAAAATACATAATGTCACAAAAACATAACGTCACAAAAATAAATGACGTCACAAATACATAACGTCACAAAAATAAATGACGTCCCAAAATACATAACGTCACAAAAGTAAATGACGTCACAAAATACATAACGTCACAAAAATGAATGACGTCACAAAATATTAATTACGTCGCAAAATACATAACGTCACAAAAATAAATGACGTCACAAAATACATAACGTCACAAAATAAATGACGTCACAAAATACATAACGTCACAAAAATAAATGACGTCACAAAATACATAACGTCACAAAAATAAATGACGTCATAAAATACATAACGTATCAAAATACATAACGTCACAAAAATAAATGACGTCGCAAAATACATAACGTCACAAAAATAAATAACGTCACAAAATACTTAACGTCACAAAAGTAAATGACGTCACAAAATACATAACGTCACAAAAATAAATGACGTCACAAAAATTAATGACGTCAAAAAATACACAACGTCACAAAATACATATCGTCACAAAAATAAATGACGTCACAAAATACATAACGTCACAAAATACATAACGTCACAAAAATAAATGACGTCACAAAATACATAACGTCACAAAAAAATACGTCACAAAATACATAACGTCACAAAAAAATGACCTCACAAAATACATATCGTCACAAAAATAAATGACGTCACAAAATACATAATGTCACAAAAAAAGACATCACAAAATACATAACGTCACATAAATAAATGACGTCACAAATTATTAATAACGTCAAAAAATACATAACGTCACAAAAATAAATGACGTCACTAAATACATAACGTCACAAAAGTAAATGACGTCACAAAATACATAACGTCACAAAAATAAATGACGTCACAAATTATTAATAACGTCACAAAATACATAACGTCACAAAAATAAATGACGTCACAAAATACATAATGTCACAAAAACATAACGTCACAAAAATAAATGACGTCACAAAATACATAACGTCACAAAAATAAATGACGTCCCAAAATACATAACGTCACAAAAGTAAATGACGTCACAAAATACATAACGTCACAAAAATAAATGACGTCACAAAATATTAATTACGTCACAAAATACATAACGTCACAAAAATAAATGACGTCACAAAATACATAACGTCACAAAATAAATGACGTCACAAAATACATAACGTCACAAACATAAATGGCGTCACAAAAATTAATTAAGTCACAAAATACATAACGTCACAAAAATAAATGACGTCACAAAAATTAATTAAGTCACAAAATACATAACTTCACAAAAATAAATGACGTCACAAAAATTAATTACGTCACAAAATACATAACGTCACAAAAATAAATGACGTCACAAAATACATAACGTCACAAAAATAAATGACGTCACAAAATAAATAACGTCACAAAAAATTACGTCACAAAATACATAACGTCACAAAAATAAATGACGTCACAAAATACATAACGTCACAAAAACATAACGTCACAAAAATAAATGACGTCACAAAATACATAACGTCACAAAAATAAATGACGTCACAAAATACATAACGTCACAAAAATAAATGACGTCACAAAATACAAAACGTCACAAAATACATCACGTCACAATAATAAATGACGTAACAAAATACATAACGTCACAAAAATAAATGACGTCACAAAATACTTAACGTCACAAAAATAAATGACGTCACAAAATACATAACGTCACAAAATACATAACGTCACAAAAATAAATGACGTCACAAAATACATAACGTCACAAAAATAAATGACGTCACAAAATTCATAACGTCACAAAAATAAATGGCATCACAAAAATAATTTAAGTCACTAAATACATAACGTCACAAAAATAAATGACGTCACAAAAATTAATTAAGTCACAAAATACATAAATTCACAAAAATAAATTACGTCACAAAAATTAATTACGTCACAAAATACATAACGTCACAAAAATAAATGACGTCACAAAATACATAACGTCACAAAAATAAATGACGTAACAAAATACATAACGTCACAAACTTAAATGACGTCACAAAATACATAAAGTCAAAAAAAAATGACGTCACAAAATACATAACGTCACAAAAAAAAGACGTCACAAAATACATAACGTCACAAAAATAAATGACGCCAGAAATTATTAATTACGTCACAAAATACATAACGTCACAAAAATAAATGACGTCACAAATACATAACGTCACAAAAACATAACGTCACAAAAATAAATGACGTCACAAAATACATAACGTCACAAAACTAAATGACGTCACAAAATACATAATGTCACAAAAAAAGACATCACAAAATACATAACGTCACAAAAATAAATGACGTCACAAATTATTAATAACGTCACAAAATACATAACGTCACAAAAATAAATGACGTCACAAAATACATAACGTCACAAAAAAATGACGTCACAAATTACATAACGTCACAAAAAAAGACGTCACAAAATACATAACGTCACAAAAATAAATGACGTCACAAATTATTTATTACGTCACAAAATACATAACGTCACAAAAATAAATGACGTCACAAAATACATAACGTCACAAAAACATAACGTCACAAAAATAAATGACGTCACAAAATACATAACGTAACAAAAATAAATGACGTCACAAAAATTAATTAAGTCACAAAATACATAACGTCCCAAACATTAATGACGTCACAAAATACATAACGTCACAAAAATAAATGACGTCACAAAATACATAACGTCACAAAAAATGACGTCACAAATTACATAACGTCACAAAAAAAGACGTCACAAAATACATAACGTCACAAAAATAAATGACGTCACAAATTATTTATCACGTCACAAAATACATAACGTCACAAAAATAAATGACGTCACAAAATACATAACGTCACAAAAAAATGACGTCACAAATTACATAACGTCACAAAAAAAGACGTCACAAAATACATAACGTCACAAAAATAAATGACGTCACAAATTATTTATTACGTCACAAAATACATAACGTCACAAAAATAAATGACGTCACAAAATACATAACGTCACAAAAACATAACGTCACAAAAATAAATGACGTCACAAAATACATAACGTCACAAAAATAAATGACGTCACAAAATACATAACGTCACAAAAATAAATGACGTCACAAAATACATATCGTCACAAAAATAAATGACGTCACAAAATATAATTTACGTCACAAAATACATAACGTCACAAAAATAAATGACGTCACAAAATACATAACGTCACAAAAATTACGTCACAAAATACATAACGTCACAAAAAAATGACGTCACAAAATACATATCGTCAAAAAAATAAATGACGTCACAAAATACAAAACGTCACAAAAATAAATGACGTCACAAAATACATAGCGTCACAAAAATAAATGACGTTAAAAAATTAATTAAGTCACAAAATACATAACATCACAAAAATAAATGACGTCACAAAATACATTACGTCACAAAAATAAATGCCGTCACAAAATACATAACGTCACAAAAATAAATGACGTCACAAAATATTAATTACGTCACAAAATACATAACGTCACAAAAAAATGACGTTACAAAATTCATAACGTCACAAAAATAAATGACGTCACAAAATACATAACGTCACAAAAATAAATGACGTCACAAAATACATAACGTCACAAAAATAAATGGAGTCACAAAATATTAATCACGTCACAAAATGCATAACGTCACAAAAATAAATGACGTCAAAAAATACATAACGTCACAAAAATAAATGACGTCACAAAATACATAACGTCAAAAAAATGACGTCACAAAATACATAACGTCACAAAAATTAATGATGTCACAAAATACATAACGTCACAAAAATAAATGACGTCAAAAAATACATAACGTCACAAAAATAAATGACGTCAAAAAAATTAATTAAGTCACAAAATACATAACGTCACAAAAATAAATTACGTCACAAAATACATAACGTCACAAAATACATAACGTCACAAAATAAATGGCGTCACAAAATACATAACGTCAAAAAAATGACGTCACAAAATACATAACGTCACAAAAATTAATGATGTCACAAAATACATAACGTCACAAAAATAAATGACCTCACAAAATACATAACGTCACAAAAATAAATGACGTCACAAAAATTAATTAAGTCACAAAATACATAACGTCAAAAAAATAAATGACGTCACAAAATACATAACGTCACAAAAATAAATGACGTCACAAAATACATAACGTCACAAAAATAAATGACGTCACAAAATACATAACGTCACAAAAAATGACGTCACAAAATACATAACGTCACAAAAAAAAGACGTCACAAAATACATAACGTCAAAAAAATAAATGACGTCACAAAATATTAATTACGTCACAAAATACATAACGTCACAAAAATAAATGACGTCACAAAATACATAACGTCACAAAAACATAACGTCACAAAAATAAATGACGTCACAAAATACATAACGTCACAAAAATAAATGACGTCACAAAATACATAACGTCACAAAAATAAATGACGTCACAAAATACAAAACGTCACAAAATACATAACGTCACAAAAATAAATGACGTAACAAAATACATAACGTCACAAAAATAAATGACGTCACAAAATACTTAACGTCACAAAAATAAATGACGTCACAAAATATTAATTACGTCACAAAATACATAACGTCACAAAAAAATGACGTTACAAAATTCATAACGTCACAAAAATAAATGACGTCACAAAATACATAACGTCACAAAAATAAATGACGTCACAAAATACATAACGTCACAAAAATAAATGGAGTCACAAAATATTAATCACGTCACAAAATGCATAACGTCACAAAAATAAATGACGTCAAAAAATACATAACGTCACAAAAATAAATGACGTCAAAAAAATTAATTAAGTCACAAAATACATAACGTCACAAAAATAAATTACGTCACAAAATACATAACGTCACAAAATACATAACGTCACAAAATAAATGGCGTCACAAAATACATAACGTCAAAAAAATGACGTCACAAAATACATAACGTCACAAAAATTAATGATGTCACAAAATACATAACGTCAAAAAAATAAATGACGTCACAAAATACATAACGTCACAAAAATAAATGACGTCACAAAATACATAACGTCACAAAAATAAATGACGTCACAAAATACATAACGTCACAAAAAATGACGTCACAAAATACATAACGTCACAAAAAAAAGACGTCACAAAATACATAACGTCAAAAAAATAAATGACGTCACGAAATATTAATTACGTCACAAAATACATAACGTCACAAAAATAAATGACGTCACAAAATACATAACGTCACAAAAACATAACGTCACAAAAATAAATGACGTCACAAAATACATAACGTCACAAAAATAAATGACGTCACAAAATACATAACGTCACAAAAATAAATGACGTCACAAAATACAAAACGTCACAAAATACATAACGTCACAAAAATAAATGACGTAACAAAATACATAACGTCACAAAAATAAATGACGTCACAAAATACTTAACGTCACAAAAATAAATGACGTCACAAAATACATAACGTCACAAAATACATAACGTCACAAAATACATAACGTCACAAAAATAAATGACGTCACAAAATACATAACGTCACAAAAATAAATGGCGTCACAAAAATAATTTAAGTCACTAAATACATAACGTCACAAAAATAAATGACGTCACAAAAATTAATTAAGTCACAAAATACTTAAATTCACAAAAATAAATGACGTCACAAAAATTAATTACGTCACAAAATACATAACGTCACAAAAATAAATGACGTCACAAAATACATAACGTCACAAAAATAAATGACGTAACAAAATACATAACGTCACAAACTTAAATGACGTCACAAAATACATAAAGTAACAAAAAAATGACGTCACAAAATACATAACGTCACAAAAAAAGACGTCACAAAATACATAACGTCACAAAAATAAATGACGTCAGAAATTATTAATTACGTCACAAAATACATAACGTCACAAAAATAAATGACGTCACAAATACATAACGTCACAAAAACATAACGTCACAAAAATAAATGACGTCACAAAATACATAACGTCACAAAAATAAATGACGTCACAAAATACATAATGTCACAAAAAAAGACATCACAAAATACATAACGTCACAAAAATAAATGACGTCACAAATTATTAATAACGTCACAAAATACATAATGTCACAAAAATAAATGACGTCACAAAATACATAACGTCACAAAAACATAACGTCACAAAAATAAATGACGTCACAAAATACATAACGTCACAAAAATAAATGACGTCCCAAAATACATAACGTCACAAAAGTAAATGACGTCACAAAATACATAACGTCACAAAAATAAATGACGTCACAAAATATTAATTACGTCACAAAATACATAACGTCACAAAAATAAATGACGTCACAAAATACATAACGTCACAAAATAAATGACGTCACAAAATACATAACGTCACAAAAATAAATGACGTCACAAAATACATAACGTCACAAAAATAAATGACGTCATAAAATACATAACGTCACAAAATACATAACGTCACAAAAATAAATGACGTCACAAAATACATAACGTCACAAAAATAAATAACGTCACAAAAGACCTAACGTCACAAAAATTAATGACGTCACAAAAAACATAACGTCACAAAAATAAATGACGTCACAAAAATTAATTAAGTCACAAAATACATAACGTCACAAAAATTAATGACGTCAAAAAATACATAACGTCACAAAATACATATCGTCACAAAAATAAATGACGTCACAAAATACATAACGTCACAAAATACATAACGTCACAAAAATAAAAGACGTCACAAAATACTTAACGTCACAAAAAAAATTACGTCACAAAATACATAACGTCACAAAAAAATGACCTCACAAAATACATATCGTCACAAAAATAAATGACGTCACAAAATACATAATGTCACAAAAAAAGACATCACAAAATACATAACGTCACAAAAATAAATGACGTCACAAATTATTAATAACGTCACAAAATACATAACGTCACAAAAATAAATGACGTCACAAAATACATAACGTCACAAAAAAATGACGTCACAAATTACATAACGGCACAAAAAAAGACGTCACAAAATACATAACGTCACAAAAATAAATTACGTCACAAATTATTTATTACGTCACAAAATACATAACGTCACAAAAATAAATGACGTCACAAAATACATAACGTCACAAAAATAAATGGCGTCACAAAAATAATTTAAGTCACTAAATACATAACGTCACAAAAATAAATGACGTCACAAAAATTAATTAAGTCACAAAATACTTAAATTCACAAAAATAAATGACGTCACAAAAATTAATTACGTCACAAAATACATAACGTCACAAAAATAAATGACGTCACAAAATACATAACGTCACAAAAATAAATGACGTAACAAAATACATAACGTCACAAAAATAAATGACGTCACAAAATACATAAAGTCACAAAAAAATGACGTCACAAAATACATAACGTCACAAAAAAAGACGTGACAAAATACATAATGTCACAAAAATAAATGACGTCAGAAATTATTAATTACGTCACAAAATACATAACGTCACAAAAATAAATGACGTCCCAAATACATAACGTCACAAAAACATAACGTCACAAAAATAAATGACGTCACAAAATACATAACGTCACAAAAATAAATGACGTCACAAAATACATAATGTCACAAAAAAAGACATCACTAAATACATAACGTCACAAAAATAAATGACGTCACAAATTATTAATAACGTCACAAAATACATAACGTCACAAAAATAAATGACGTCACAAAATACATAACGTCACAAAAACATAACGTCACAAAAATAAATGACGTCACAAAATACATAACGTCACAAAAATAAATGACGTCCCAAAATACATAACGTAACAAAAGTAAATGACGTCACAAAATACATAACGTCACAAAAATAAATGACGTCACAAAATATTAATTACGTCACAAAATACATAACGTCACAAAAATAAATGACGTCACAAAATACATAACGTCACAAAATAAATGACGTCACAAAATACATAACGTCACAAAAATAAATGACGTCACAAAATACATAACGTCACAAAAATAAATGACGTCATAAAATACATAACGTCACAAAATACATAACGTCACAAAAATAAATGACGTCACCAAATACATAACGTCACAAAAATAAATAACGTCACAAAAGACTTAACGTCACAAAAATTAATGACGTCACAAAATACATAACGTCACAAAAATAAATGACGTCACAAAAATTAATTAAGTCACAAAATACATAACGTCACAAAAATTAATGACGTCAAAAAATACATAACGTCACAAAATACATATCGTCACAAAAATAAATGACGTCACAAAATACATAACGTCACAAAATACATAACGTCACAAAAATAAATGACGTCACAAAATACTTAACGTCACAAAAAAAATTACGTCACAAAATACATAACGTCACAAAAAAATGACCTCACAAAATACATATCGTCACAAAAATAAATGACGTCACAAAATACATAATGTCACAAAAAAAGACATCACAAAATACATAACGTCACAAAAATAAATGACGTCACAAATTATTAATAACGTCACAAAATACATAACGTCACAAAAATAAATGACGTCACAAAATACATAACGTCACAAAAAAATGACGTCACAAATTACATAACGGCACAAAAAAAGACGTCACAAAATACATAACGTCACAAAAATAAATTACGTCACAAATTATTTATTACGTCACAAAATACATAACGTCACAAAAATAAATGACGTCACAAAATACATAACGTCACAAAAACATAACGTCACAAAAATAAATGACGTCACAAAATACATAACGTCACAAAAATATATGACGTCACAAAAATTAATTAAGTTAAAAAATCCATAACGTCTTAAACATTAATGACGTCACAAAATACATAACGTCACAAAAATAAATGGCGTCACAAAAATTAATTAAGTCACAAAATACATAACGTCACAAAAATAAATGACGTCACAAAAATTAATTAAGTCACAAAATACATAACTTCACAAAAATAAATGACGTCACAAAAATTAATTACGTCACAAAATACATAACGTCACAAAAATAAATGACGTCACAAAATACATAACGTCACAAAAAATGACGTCACAAAATACATAACGTCACAAAATAAGACGTCACAAAATACATAACGTCACAAAAAATGACGTCACAAAATACATAACGTCACAAAATAAGACGTCACAAAATACATAACGTCACAAAAAAATGACGTCACAAATTACATAACGTCACAAAAAAAGACGTCACAAAATACATAACGTCACAAAAATAAATGACGTCACAAATTATTTATTACGTCACAAAATACATAACGTCACAAAAATAAATGACGTCACAAAATACATAACGTCACAAAAAAATGACGTCACAAATTACATAACGTCACAAAAAAATACGTCACAAAATACATAACGTCACAAAAACATAACGTCACAAAAATAAATGACGTCACATAATACATAACGTCACAAAAATATATGACGTCACAAAATACATAACGTCACAAAAATAAATGACGTCACAAAATACATAACGTCACAAAAATAAATGACGTCACAAAATATAATTTACGTCACAAAATACATAACGTCACAAAAATAAATGACGTCACAAAAATAAATGACGTCACAAAAATTAATTAAGTCACAAAATACATAACTTCACAAAAATAAATGACGTCACAAAAGAAATTACGTCACAAAATACATAACGTCACAAGAAAATGACGTCACAAAATACATAACGTCACAAAAACATAACGTCACAAAAATAAATGACGTCACAAAATACATAACGTCACAAAAATAAATGACGTCACAAAATACATAACGTCACAAAAATAAATGACGTCACAAAATACAAAACGTCACAAAATACATAACGTCACAAAAATAAATGACGTCACAAAATACATAACGTCACAAAAATAAATGACGTCACAAAATACTTAACGTCACAAAAATAAATGACGTCACAAAATACATAACGTCACAAAATACATAACGTCACAAAAATAAATGACGTCACAAAATACATAACGTCACAAAAATAAATGATGTCACAAAATACATAACGTCACAAAAATAAATGGCGTCACAAAAATAATTTAAGTCACTAAATACATAACGTCACAAAAATAAATGACGTCACAAAAATTAATTAAGTCACAAAATACATAAATTCACAAAAATAAATGACGTAACAAAAATTAATTACGTCACAAAATACATAACGTCACAAAAATAAATGACGTCACAAAATACATAACGTCACAAAAATAAATGACGTAACAAAATACATAACGTCACAAACTTAAATGACGTCACAAAATACATAAAGTCACAAAAAAATGACGTCACAAAATACATAACGTCACAAAAAAGGACGTCACAAAATACATAACGTCACAAAAATAAATGACGTCAGAAATTATTAATTACGTCACAAAATACATAACGTCACAAAAATAAATGACGTCACAAATACATAACGTCACAAAAACATAACGTCACAAAAATAAATGACGTCACAAAATACATAACGTCACAAAAATAAATGACGTCACAAAATACATAATGTCACAAAAAAAGACATCACAAAATACATAACGTCACAAAAATAAATGACGTCACAAATTATTAATAACGTCACAAAATACATAACGTCACAAAAATAAATGACGTCACAAAATACATAACGTCACAAAAACATAACGTCACAAAAATAAATGACGTCACAAAATACATAACGTCACAAAAATAAATGACGTCCCAAAATACATAACGTCACAAAAGTAAATGACGTCACAAAATACATAACGTCACAAAAATGAATGACGTCACAAAATATTAATTACGTCACAAAATACATAACGTCACAAAAATAAATGACGTCACAAAATACATAACGTCACAAAATAAATGACGTCACAAAATACAAAACGTCACAAAAATAAATGACGTCACAAAATACATAACGTCACAAAAATAAATGACGTCATAAAATACATAACGTAACAAAATACATAACGTCACAAAAATAAATGACGTCGCAAAATACATAACGTCACAAAAATAAATAACGTCACAAAATACTTAACGTCACAAAAATTAATGACGTCACAAAATACATAACGTCACAAAAATAAATTACGCCACAAAAATTAATGACGTCAAAAAATACACAACGTCACAAAATACATATCGTCACAAAAATAAATGACGTCACAAAATACATAACGTCACAAAATACATAACGTCACAAAAATAAATGACGTCACAAAATACATAACGTCACAAAAAAAAATACGTCACAAAATACATAACGTCACAAAAAAATGACCTCACAAAATACATATCGTCACAAAAATAAATGACGTCACAAAATACATAATGTCACAAAAAAAGACATCACAAAATACATAACGTCACAAAAATAAATGACGTCACAAATTATTAATAACGTCACAAAATACATAACGTCACAAAAATAAATGACGTCACAAAATACATAACGTCACAAAAGTAAATGACGTCACAAAATACATAACGTCACAAAAATAAATGACGTCACAAATTATTAATAACGTCACAAAATACATAACGTCACAAAAATAAATGACGTCACAAAATACATAACGTCACAAAAACATAACGTCACAAAAATAAATGACGTCACAAAATACATAACGTCACAAAAATAAATGACGTCCCAAAATACATAACGTCACAAAAGTAAATGACGTCACAAAATACATAACGTCACAAAAATAAATGACGTCACAAAATATTAATTACGTCACAAAATACATAACGTCACAAAAATAAATGACGTCACAAAATACATAACGTCACAAAAATAAATGACGTCACAAAATACATAACGTCACAAAAATAAATGGCGTCACAAAAATTAATTAAGTCACAAAATACATAACGTCACAAAAATAAATGACGTCACAAAAATTAATTAAGTCACAAAATACATAACTTCACAAAAATAAATGACGTCACAAAAATTAATTACGTCACAAAATACATAACGTCACAAAAATAAATGACGTCACAAAATACATAACGTCACAAAAATAAATGACGTCACAAAATAAATAACGTCACAAAAAATTACGTCACAAAATACATAACGTCACAAAAATAAATGACGTCAAAAAATACATAACGTCACAAAAACATAACGTCACAAAAATAAATGACGTCACAAAATACATAACGTCACAAAAATAAATGACGTCACAAAATACATAACGTCACAAAAATAAATGACGTCACAAAATACAAAACGTCACAAAATACATAACGTCACAATAATAAATGACGTAACAAAATACATAACGTCACAAAAATAAATGACGTCACAAAATACTTAACGTCACAAAAATAAATGACGTCACAAAATACATAACGTCACAAAATACATAACGTCACAAAAATAAATGACGTCACAAAATACATAACGTCACAAAAATAAATGACGTCACAAAATTCATAACGTCACAAAAATAAATGGCGTCACAAAAATAATTTAAGTCACTAAATACATAACGTCACAAAAATAAATGACGTCACAAAAATTAATTAAGTCACAAAATACATAAATTCACAAAAATAAATTACGTCACAAAAATTAATTACGTCACAAAATACATAACGTCACAAAAATAAATGACGTCACAAAATACATAACGTCACAAAAATAAATAACGTAACAAAATACATAACGTCACAAACTTAAATGACGTCACAAAATACATAAAGTCAAAAAAAAATGACGTCACAAAATACATAACGTCACAAAAAAAAGACGTCACAAAATACATAACGTCACAAAAATAAATGACGTCAGAAATTATTAATTACGTCACAAAATACATAACGTCACAAAAATAAATGACGTCACAAATACATAACGTCACGAAAACATAACGTCCCAAAAATAAATGACGTCACAAAATACATAACGTCACAAAAATAAATGACGTCACAAAATACATAATGTCACAAAAAAAGACATCACAAAATACATAGCGTCACAAAAATAAATGACGTCACAAATTATTAATAACGTCACAAAATACATAACGTCACAAAAATAAATGACGTCACAAAATACATAACGTCACAAAAAAATGACGTCACAAATTACATAACGTCACAAAAAAAGACGTCACAAAATACATAACGTCACAAAAATAAATGACGTCACAAATTATTTATTACGTCACAAAATACATAACGTCACAAAAATAAATGACGTCACAAAATACATAACGTCACAAAAACATAACGTCACAAAAATAAATGACGTCACAAAATACATAACGTAACAAAAATAAATGACGTCACAAAAATTAATTAAGTCACAAAATACATAACGTCCCAAACATTAATGACGTCACAAAATACATAACGTCACAAAATACATAACGTCACAAAAAATGACGTCACAAATTACATAACGTCACAAAAAAAGACGTCACAAAATACATAACGTCACAAAAATAAATGACGTCACAAAATACATAACGTCACAAAAATAAATGACGTCACAAAATACATAACGTCACAAAAATAAATGGCGTCACAAAAATTAATTAAGTCACAAAATACATAACGTCACAAAAATAAATGACGTCACAAAAATCAATTAAGTCACAAAATACACAACTTCACAAAAATAAATGACGTCACAAAAATTAATTACGTCACAAAATACATAACGTCACAAAAATAAATGACGTCACAAAATACATAACGTCACAAAAAATGACGTCACAAAATATATAACGTCACAAAATAAGACGTCACAAAATACATAACGTCAAAAAAATGACGTCACAAAATACATAACGTCACAAAAAATGACGTCACAAAATACATAACGTCACAAAAAAATGACGTCACAAATTACATAACGTCACAAAAAAAGACGTCACAAAATACATAACGTCACAAAAATAAATGACGTCACAAATTATTTATCACGTCACAAAATACATAACGTCACAAAAATAAATGACGTCACAAAATACATAACGTCACAAAAAAATGACGTCACAAATTACATAACGTCACAAAAAAAGACGTCACAAAATACATAACGTCACAAAAATAAATGACGTCATAAATTATTTATTACGTCACAAAATACATAACGTCACAAAAATAAATGACGTCACAAAATACATAACGTCACAAAAACATAACGTCACAAAAATAAATGACGTCACAAAATACATAACGTCACAAAAATAAATGACGTCACAAAATACATAACGTCACAAAAATAAATGACGTCACAAAATACATATCGTCACAAAAATAAATGACGTCACAAAATATAATTTACGTCACAAAATACATAACGTCACAAAAATAAATGACGTCACAAAATACATAACGTCACAAAAAATTACGTCACAAAATACATAACGTCACAAAAAAATGACGTCACAAAATACATATCGTCAAAAAAATAAATGACGTCACAAAATACAAAACCTCACAAAAATAAATGACGTCACAAAATAAATAACGTCACAAAAATAAATGACGTTAAAAAATTAATTAAGTCACAAAATACATAACATCACAAAAATAAATGACGTGACAAAATACATTACGTCACAAAAATAAATGCCGTCACAAAATACATAACGTCACAAAAATAAATGACGTCACAAAATATTAATTACGTCACAAAATACATAACGTCACAAAAAAATGACGTTACAAAATACATAACGTCACAAAAATAAATGACGTCACAAAATACATAACGTCACAAAAATAAATGACGTCACAAAATACATAACGTCACAAAAATAAATGGAGTCACAAAATATTAATCACGTCACAAAATGCATAACGTCACAAAAATAAATGACGTCAAAAAATACATAACGTCACAAAAATAAATGACGTCACAAAAATTAATTAAGTCACAAAATACATAACGTCACAAAAATAAATGACGTCACAAATTATTTATCACGTCACAAAATACATAACGTCACAAAAAAATGACGTTACAAAATACATAACGTCAAAAAAATGACGTCACAAAAAACATAACGTCACAAAAATTAATGATGTCACAAAATACATAACGTCACAAAAATAAATGACGTCACAAAATACATAACGTCACAAAAATAAATGACGTCACAAAAATTAATTAAGTCACAAAATACATAACGTCAAAAAAATAAATGACGTCACAAAATACATAACGTCACAAAAATAAATGACGTCACAAAATACATAACGTCACAAAAATAAATGACGTCACAAAATACATAACGTCACAAAAAATGACGTCACAAAATACATAACGTCACAAAAAAAAGACGTCACAAAATACATAACGTCAAAAAAATAAATGACGTCACAAAATATTAATTACGTCACAAAATACATAACGTCACAAAAATAAATGACGTCACAAAATACATAACGTCACAAAAACATAACGTCACAAAAATAAATGACGTCACAAAATACATAACGTCACAAAAATAAATGACGTCACAAAATACATAACGTCACAAAAATAAATGACGTCACAAAATACAAAACGTCACAAAATACATAACGTCACAAAAATAAATGACGTAACAAAATACATAACGTCACAAAAATAAATGACGTCACAAAATACTTAACGTCACAAAAATAAATGACGTCACAAAATACATAACGTCACAAAATACATAACGTCACAAAAATAAATGACGTCACAAAATACATAACGTCACAAAAATAAATGACGTCACAAAAATTAATTAAGTCACAAAATACTTAAATTCAGAAAAATAAATGACGTCACAAAAATTAATTACGTCACAAAATACATAACGTCACAAAAATAAATGACGTCACAAATACATAACGTCACAAAAACATAACGTCACAAAAATAAATGACGTCACAAAATACATAACGTCACAAAAATAAATGACGTCACAAAATACATAATGTCACAAAAAAAGACATCACAAAATACATAACGTCACAAAAATAAATGACGTCATAAATTATTAATAACGTCACAAAATACATAACGTCACAAAAATAAATGACGTCACAAAATACATAACGTCACAAAAATATAACGTCACAAAAATAAATGACGTCACAAAATACATAACGTCACAAAAATAAATGACGTCCCAAAATACATAACGTCACAAAAGTAAATGACGTCACAAAATACATAACGTCACAAAAATAAATGACGTCACAAAATATTAATTACGTCACAAAATACATAACGTCACAAAAATAAATGACGTAACAAAATACATAACGTCACAAAATAAATGACGTCACAAAATACATAACGTCACAAAAATAAATGACGTCACAAAATACATAACGTCACAAAAATAAATGACGTCATAAAATACATAACGTCACAAAATACATAACGTCACAAAAATAAATGACGTCACAAAATACATAACGTCACAAAAATAAATAACGTCACAAAAGACTTAACGTCACAAAAATTAATGACGTCACAAAATACATAACGTCACAAAAATAAATGACGTCACAAAAATTAATTAAGTCACAAAATACATAACGTCACAAAAATTAATGACGTCAAAAAATACATAACGTCACAAAATACATATCGTCACAAAAATAAATGACGTCACAAAATACATAACGTCACAAAATACATAACGTCACAAAAATAAATGACGTCACAAAATACTTAACGTCACAAAAAAATTACGTCACAAAATACATAACGTCACAAAAAAATGACCTCACAAAATACATATCGTCACAAAAATAAATGACGTCACAAAATACATAATGTCACAAAAAAAGACATCACAAAATACATAACGTCACAAAAATAAATGACGTCACAAATTATTAATAACGTCACAAAATACATAACGTCACAAAAATAAATGACGTCACAAAATACATAACGTCACAAAAAAATGACGTCACAAATTACATAACGGCACAAAAAAAGACGTCACAAAATACATAACGTCACAAAAATAAATTACGTCACAAAATACATAACGTCACAAAAACATAACGTCACAAAAATAAATGACGTCACAAAATACATAACGTCACAAAAATATATGACGTCACAAAAATTAATTAAGTCAAAAAATCCATAACGTCTTAAACATTAATGACGTCACAAAATACATAACGTCACAAAAATAAATGACGTCACAAAATACATAACGTCACAAAAAAATGACGTCACAAATTACATAACGTCACAAAAAAAGACGTCACAAAATACATAACGTCACAAAAATAAATGACGTCACAAATTATTTATTACGTCACAAAATACATAACGTCACAAAAATAAATGACGTCACAAAATACATAACGTCACAAAAATAAATGACGTCACAAAATACATAACGTCACAAAAATAAATGGCGTCACAAAAATTAATTAAGTCACAAAATACATAACGTCACAAAAATAAATGACGTCACAAAAATTAATTAAGTCACAAAATACATAACTTCACAAAAATAAATGACGTCACAAAAATTAATTACGTCACAAAATACATAACGTCACAAAAATAAAAGACGTCACAAAATACATAACGTCACAAAAAATGACGTCACAAAATACATAACGTCACAAAATAAGACGTCACAAAATACATAACGTCACAAAAAATGACGTCACAAAATACATAACGTCACAAAATAAGACGTCACAAAATACATAACGTCACAAAAAAATGACGTCACAAATTACATAACGTCACAAAAAAAGACGTCACAAAATACATAACGTCACAAAAATAAATGACGTCACAAATTATTTATTACGTCACAAAATACATAACGTCACAAAAATAAATGACGTCACAAAATACATAACGTCACAAAAAAATGACGTCACAAATTACATAACGTCACAAAAAAATACGTCACAAAATACATAACGTCACAAAAATAAATGACGTCACAAATTATTTATTACGTCACAAAATACATAACGTCACAAAAATAAATAACGTCACAAAATACATAACGTCACAAAAACATAACGTCACAAAAATAAATGACGTCACATAATACATAACGTCACAAAAATAAATGACGTCACAAAATACATAACGTCACAAAAATAAATGACGTCACAAAATACATAACGTCACAAAAATAAATGACGTCACAAAATATAATTTACGTCACAAAATACATAACGTCACAAAAATAAATGACGTCACAAAAATTAATTAAGTCACAAAATACATAACTTCACAAAAATAAATGACGTCACAAAAGAAATTACGTCACAAAATACATAACGTCACAAAAAAATGACGTCACAAAATACATATCGTCACAAAAATAAATGACGTCACAAAATACAAAACGTCAAAAAAATAAATGACGTCACAAAATACATAACGTCACAAAAATAAATGACGTTAAAAAATTAATTAAGTCACAAAATACATAACATCACAAAAATAAATGACGTCACAAAATACATTACGTCACAAAAATAAATGCCGTCACAAAATACATAAAGTCACAAAAATAAATGACGTCACAAAATACATAACGTCACAAAAAATGACGTCACAAAATACATAACGTCACAAAAAAAGACGTAACAAAATACATAACGTCAAAAAAATAAATGACGTCACAAAATATTAATTACGTCACAAAATACATAACGTCACAAAAATAAATGACGTCACAAAATACATAACGTCACAAAAACATAACGACAAAAAAATAAATGACGTCACAAAATACATAACGTCACAAAAATAAATGACGTCACAAAATACATAACGTCACAAAAATAAATGACGTTTCAAAATACAAAACGTCACAAAATACATAACGTCACAAAAATAAATGACGTAACAAAATACATAACGTCACAAAAATAAATGACGTCACAAAATACTTAACGTCACAAAAATAAATGACGTCACAAAATACATAACGTCACAAAATACATAACGTCACAAAAATAAATGACGTCACAAAATACATAACGTCACAAAAATAAATGGCGTCACAAAAATAATTTTAGTCACTAAATACATAACGTCACAAAAATAAATGACGTCACAAAAATTAATTAAGTCACAAAATACTTAAATTCACAAAAATAAATGACGTCACAAAAATTAATTACGTCACAAAATACATAACGTCACAAAAATAAATGACGTCACAAAATACATAACGTCACAAAAATAAATGACGTAACAAAATACATAACGTCACAAACTTAAATGACGTCACAAAATACATAAAGTCACAAAATACATAACGTCACAAAAAAGACGTCACAAAATACATAACGTCACAAAAATAAATGACGTCAGAAATTATTAATTACGTCACAAAATACATAACGTCACAAAAATAAATGACGTCACAAATACATAACGTCACAAAAACATAACGTCACAAAAATAAATGACGTCACAAAATACATAACGTCACAAAAATAAATGACGTCACAAAATACATAATGTCACAAAAAAAGACATCACAAAATACATAACGTCACAAAAATAAATGACGTCACAAATTATTAATAACGTCACAAAATACATATCGTCACAAAAATAAATGATGTCACAAAATACATAACGTCACAAAAACATAACGTCACAAAAATAAATGACGTCACAAAATACATAACGTCACAAAAATAAATGACGTCCCAAAATACGTAACGTCACAAAAGTAAATGACGTCACAAAATACATAACGTCACAAAAATAAATGACGTCACAAAATATTAATTACGTCACAAAATACATAACGTCACAAAAATAAATGACGTCACAAAATACATAACGTCACAAAATAAATGACGTCACAAAATACATAACGTCACAAAAATAAATGACGTCACAAAATACATAACGTCACAAAAATAAATGACGTCAAAAAATACATAACGTCACAAAATACATAACGTCAAAAAAATAAATGACGTCACAAAATACATAACGTCACAAAAATAAATAACGTCACAAAAGACTTAACGTCACAAAAATTAATGACGTCACAAAATACATAACGTCACAAAAATAAATGACGTCACAAAAATTAATTAAGTCACAAAATACATAACGTCACAAAAATTATTGACGTCAAAAAATACATAACATCACAAAATACATATCGTCACAAAAATAAATGACGTCACAAAATACATAACGTCACAAAATACATAACGTCACAAAAATAAATGACGTCACAAAATACTTAACGTCACAAAAAAAATTACGTCACAAAATACATAACGTCAAAAAAAATGACCTCACAAAATACATAACGTCACAAAAATAAATGACGTCACAAAATACATAACGTCACAAAAAAATGACGTCACAAATTACATAACGGCACAAAAAAAGACGTCACAAAATACATAACGTCACAAAAATAAATTACGTCACATATTATTTATTACGTCACAAAATACATAACGTCACAAAAATAAATGACGTCACAAAATACATAACGTCACAAAAACATAACGTCACAAAAATAAATGACGTCACAAAATACATAACGTCACAAAAATATATGACGTCACAAAAATTAATTAAGTCAAAAAATCCATAACGTCTTAAACATTAATGACGTCACAAAATACATAACGTCACAAAAATAAATGACGTCACAAAATACATAACGTCACAAAAAAATGACGTCACAAATTACATAACGTCACAAAAAAAGACGTCACAAAATACATAACGTCACAAAAATAAATGACGTCACAAATTATTTATTACGTCACAAAATACATAACGTCACAAAAATAAATGACGTCACAAAATACATAACGTCACAAAAATAAATGACGTCACAAAATACATAACGTCACAAAAATAAATGGCGTCACAAAAATTAATTAAGTCACAAAATACATAACGTCACAAAAATAAATGACGTCACAAAAATTAATTAAGTCACAAAATACATAACTTCACAAAAATAAATGACGTCACAAAAATTAATTACGTCACAAAATACATAACGTCACAAAAATAAAAGACGTCACAAAATACATAACGTCACAAAAAATGACGTCACAAAATACATAACGTCACAAAATAAGACGTCACAAAATACATAACGTCACAAAAAATGACGTCACAAAATACATAACGTCACAAAATAAGACGTCACAAAATACATAACGTCACAAAAAAATGACGTCACAAATTACATAACGTCACAAAAAAAGACGTCACAAAATACATAACGTCACAAAAATAAATGACGTCACAAATTATTTATTACGTCACAAAATACATAACGTCACAAAAATAAATGACGTCACAAAATACATAACGTCACAAAAAAATGACGTCACAAATTACATAACGTCACAAAAAAATACGTCACAAAATACATAACGTCACAAAAATAAATGACGTCACAAATTATTTATTACGTCACAAAATACATAACGTCACAAAAATAAATAACGTCACAAAATACATAACGTCACAAAAACATAACGTCACAAAAATAAATGACGTCACATAATACATAACGTCACAAAAATAAATGACGTCACAAAATACATAACGTCACAAAAATAAATGACGTCACAAAATACATAACGTCACAAAAATAAATGACGTCACAAAATATAATTTACGTCACAAAATACATAACGTCACAAAAATAAATGACGTCACAAAAATTAATTAAGTCACAAAATACATAACTTAACAAAAATAAATGACGTCACAAAAGAAATTACGTCACAAAATACATAACGTCACAAAAAAATGACGTCACAAAATACATATCATCACAAAAATAAATGACGTCACAAAATACAAAACGTCAAAAAAATAAATGACGTCACAAAATACATAACGTCACAAAAATAAATGACGTTAAAAAATTAATTAAGTCACAAAATACATAACATCACAAAAATAAATGACGTCACAAAATACATTACGTCACAAAAATAAATGCCGTCACAAAATACATAACGTCACAAAAATAAATGACGTCACAAAATACATAACGTCACAAAAAATGACGTCACAAAATACATAACGTCACAAAAAAAAGACGTCACAAAATACATAACGTGAAAAAAATAAATGACGTCACAAAATATTAATTACGTCACAAAATACATAACGTCACAAAAATAAATGACGTCACAAAATACATAACGTCACAAAAACATAACGACAAAAAAATAAATGACGTCACAAAATACATAACGTCACAAAAATAAATGGCGTCACAAAAATAATTTTAGTCACTAAATACATAACGTCACAAAAATAAATGACGTCACAAAAATTAATTAAGTCACAAAATACTTAAATTCACAAAAATAAATGACGTCACAAAAATTAATTACGTCACAAAATACATAACGTCACAAAAATAAATGACGTCACAAAATACTTAACGTCACAAAAATAAATGACGTCACAAAATACATAACGTCACAAAATACATAACGTCACAAAAATAAATGACGTCACAAAATACATAACTTCACAAAAATAAATGGCGTCACAAAAATAATTTTAGTCACTAAATACATAACGTCACAAAAATAAATGACGTCACAAAAATTAATTAAGTCACAAAATACTTAAATTCACAAAAATAAATGACGTCACAAAAATTAATTACGTCACAAAATACATAACGTCACAAAAATAAATGACGTAACAAAATACATAACGTCACAAACTTAAATGACGTCACAAAATACATAAAGTCACAAAATACATAACGTCACAAAAAAGACGTCACAAAATACATAACGTCACAAAAATAAATGACGTCAGAAATTATTAATTACGTCACAAAATACATAACGTCACAAAAATAAATGACGTCACAAATACATAACGTCACAAAAACATAACGTCACAAAAATAAATGACGTCACAAAATACATAACGTCACAAAAATAAATGACGTCACAAAATACATAATGTCACAAAAAAAGACATCACAAAATACATAACGTCACAAAAATAAATGACGTCACAAATTATTAATAACGTCACAAAATACATAACGTCACAAAAATAAATGATGTCACAAAATACATAACGTCACAAAAACATAACGTCACAAAAATAAATGACGTCACAAAATACATAACGTCACAAAAATAAATGACGTCCCAAAATACGTAACGTCACAAAAGTAAATGACGTCACAAAATACATAACGTCACAAAAATAAATGACGTCACAAAATATTAATTACGTCACAAAACACATAACGTCACAAAAATAAATGACGTCACAAAATACATAACGTCACAAAATAAATGACGTCACAAAATACATAACGTCACAAAAATAAATGACGTCACAAAATACATAACGTCACAAAAATAAATGACGTCAAAAAATACATAACGTCACAAAATACATAACGTCACAAAATACATAACGTCAAAAAAATAAATGACGTCACAAAATACATAACGTCACAAAAATAAATAACGTCACAAAAGACTTAACGTCACAAAAATTAATGACGTCACAAAATACATAACGTCACAAAAATAAATGACGTCACAAAAATTAATTAAGTCACAAAATACATAACGTCACAAAAATTATTGACGTCAAAAAATACATAACATCACAAAATACATATCGTCACAAAAATAAATGACGTCACAAAATACATAACGTCACAAAATACATAACGTCACAAAAATAAATGACGTCACAAAATACTTAACGTCACAAAAAAAATTACGTCACAAAATACATAACGTCACAAAAAAATGACCTCACAAAATACATATCGTCACAAAAATAAATGACGTCACAAAATACATAATGTCACAAAAAAAGACATCACAAAATACATAACGTCACAAAAATAAATGACGTCACAAATTATTAATAACGTGACAAAATACATAACGTCACAAAAATAAATGACGTCACAAATTATTAATAACGTCACAAAATACATAACGTCACAAAAATAAATGACGTCACAAAATACATAACGGCACAAAAAAAGACCTCACAAAATACATATCGTCACAAAAATAAATGACGTCACAAAATACATAATGTCACAAAAAAAGACATCACAAAATACATAACGTCACAAAAATAAATGACGTCACAAATTATTAATAACGTCACAAAATACATAACGTCACAAAAATAAATGACGTCACAAAATACATAACGGCACAAAAAAAGACGTCACAAAATACAAAACGTCACAAAAATAAATTACGTCACAAATTATTTATTACGTCACAAAATACATAACGTCACAAAAATAAATGACGTCACAAAATACATAACGTCACAAAAACATAACTTCACAAAAATAAATGACGTCACAAAATACATAACGTCACAAAAATATATGACGTCACAAAAATTAATTAAGTCAAAAAATCCATAACGTCTTAAACATTAATGACGTCACAAAATACATAACGTCACAAAAATAAATGACGTCACAAAATACATAACGTCACAAAAAAATGACGTCACAAATTACATAACGTCACAAAAAAAGACGTCACAAAATACATAACGTCACAAAAATAAATGACGTCACAAATTATTTATTACGTCACAAAATACATAACGTCACAAAAATAAATGACGTCACAAAATACATAACGTCACAAAAATAAATGACGTCACAAACAACATAACGTCACAAAAATAAATGGCGTCACAAAAATTAATTAAGTCACAAAATACATAACGTCACAAAAATAAATGACGTCACAAAAATTAATTAAGTCACAAAATACATAACTTCACAAAAATAAATGACGTCACAAAAATTAATTACGTCACAAAATACATAACGTCACAAAAATAAATGACGTCACAAAATACATAACGTCACAAAAAATGACGTCACAAAATACATAACGTCACAAAATAAGACGTCACAAAATACATAACGTCACAAAAAATGACGTCACAAAATACATAACGTCACAAAATAAGACGTCACAAAATACATAACGTCACAAAAAAATGACGTCACAAATTACATAACGTCACAAAAAAAGACGTCACAAAATACATAACGTCACAAAAATAAATGACGTCACAAATTATTTATTACGTCACAAAATACATAACGTCACAAAAAAATGACGTCACAAAATACAAAACGTCACAAAAATAAATGACGTCACAAAATACATAACGTCACAAAAATAAATGACGTTAAAAAATTAATTAAGTCACAAAATACATAACATCACAAAAATAAATGACGTCACAAAATACATTACGTCACAAAAATAAATGCCGTCATAAAATACATAACGTCACAAAAATAAATGACGTCACAAAATATTAATTACGTCACAAAATACATAACGTCACAAAAAAATGACTTTACAAAATACATAACGTCACAAAAATAAATGACGTCACAAAATACATAACGTCACAAAAATAAATGACGTCACAAAATACATAACGTCACAAAAATAAATGGAGTCACAAAATATTAATCACGTCACAAAATGCATAACGTCACAAAAATAAATGACGTCAAAAAATACATAACGTCACAAAAATAAATGACGTCACAAAAATTAATTAAGTCACAAAATACATAACGTCACAAAAATAAATTACGTCACAAAATACATAACGTCACAAAATACATAACGTCACAAAATAAATGGCGTCACAAAATACATAACGTCAAAAAAGATGACGTCACAAAATACATAACGTCACAAAAATTAATGACGTCACAAAATACATAACGTCACAAAAATAAATGACGTCACAAAATACATAACGTCACAAAAATAAATGACGTCACAAAAATTAATTAAGTCACAAAATAAATAACGTCAAAAAAATAAATGACGTCACAAAATACATAACGTCACAAAAATAAATGACGTCACAAAATACATAACGTCACAAAAATAAATGACGTCACAAAATACATAACGTCACAAAAATAAATGACGTCACAAAATATTAATTACGTCACAAAATACATAACGTCACAAAAATAAATGACGTTTCAAAATACAAAACGTCACAAAATACATAACGTCACAAAAATAAATGACGTAACAAAATACATAACGTCACAAAAATAAATGACGTCACAAAATACTTAACGTCACAAAAATAAATGACGTCACAAAATACATAACGTCACAAAATACATAACGTCACAAAAATAAATGACGTCACAAAATACATAACGTCACAAAAAAAATGGCGTCACAAAAATAATTTAAGTCACTAAATACATAACGTCACAAAAATAAATGACGTCACAAAAATTAATTAAGTCACAAAATACTTAAATTCACAAAAATAAATGACGTCACAAAAATTAATTACGTCACAAAATACATAACGTCACAAAAATAAATGACGTCACAAAATACATAACGTCACAAAAATAAATGACGTAACAAAATACATAACGTCACAAACTTAAATGACGTCACAAAATACATAAAGTCACAAAATACATAACGTCACAAAAAAAGACGTCACAAAATACATAACGTCACAAAAATAAATGACGTCAGAAATTATTAATTACGTCACAAAATACATAACGTCACAAAAATAAATGACGTCACAAATACATAACGTCACAAAAACATAACGTCACAAAAATAAATGACGTCACAAAATACATAACGTCACAAAAATAAATGACGTCACAAAATACATAATGTCACAAAAAAAGACATCACAAAATACATAACGTCACAAAAATAAATGACGTCACAAATTATTAATAACGTCACAAAATACATAACGTCACAAAAATAAATGACGTCACAAAATACATAACGTCACAAAAACATAACGTCACAAAAATAAATGACGTCACAAAATACATAACGTCACAAAAATAAATGACGTCCCAAAATACATAACGTCACAAAAGTAAATGACGTCAGAAAATACATAACGTCACAAAAATAAATGACGTCACAAAATATTAATTACGTCACAAAATACATAACGTCACAAAAATAAATGACGTCACAAAATACATAACGTCACAAAATAAATGACGTCACAAAATACATAACGTCACAAAAATAACTGACGTCACAAAATACATAACGTCACAAAAATAAATGACGTCATAAAATACATAACGTCACAAAATACATAACGTCACAAAAATAAATGACGTCACAAAATACATAACGTCACAAAAATAAATAACGTCACAAAAGACTTAACGTCACAAAAATTAATGACGTCACAAAATACATAACGTCACAAAAATAAATGACGTCACAAAAATTAATTAAGTCACAAAATACATAACTTCACAAAAATTAATGACGTCAAAAAATACATAACGTCACATAATACATATCGTCACAAAAATAAATGACGTCACAAAATACATAACGTCACAAAATACATAACGTCACAAAAATAAATGACGTCACAAAATACTTAACGTCACAAAAAAAATTACGTCACAAAATACATAACGTCACAAAAAAATGACCTCACAAAATACATATCGTCACAAAAATAAATGACGTCACAAAATACATAATGTCACAAAAAAAGACATCACAAAATACCTAACGTCACAAAAATAAATGACGTCACAAATTATTAATAACGTCACAAAATACATAACGTCACAAAAATAAATGACGTCACAAAATACATAACGTCACAAAAAAATGACGTCACAAATTACATAACGGCACAAAAAAAGACGTCACAAAATACATAACGTCACAAAAATAAATTACGTCACAAATTATTTATTACGTCACAAAATACATAACGTCACAAAAATAAATGACGTCACAAAATACATAACGTCACAAAAACATAACGTCACAAAAATAAATGACGTCACAAAATACATAACGTCACAAAATTATATGACGTCACAAAAATTAATTAAGTCACAAAATCCTCAACGTCTTAAACATTAATGACGTCACAAAATACATAACGTCACAAAAAAATGACGTCACAAATTACATAACGTCACAAAAAAAGACGTCACAAAATACATAACGTCACAAAAATAAATAACGTCACAAAATACATAACGTCACAAAAACATAACGTCACAAAAATAAATGACGTCACATAATACATAACGTCACAAAAATAAATGACGTCACAAAATACATAACGTCACAAAAATAAATGACGTCACAAAATACATAACGTCACAAAAATAAATGACGTCACAAAATATAATTTACGTCACAAAATACATAACGTCACAAAAATAAATGACGTCACAAAAATTAATTAAGTCACAAAATACATAACTTCACAAAAATAAATGACGTCACAAAAGAAATTACGTCACAAAATACATAACGTCACAAAAAAATGACGTCACAAAATACATATCGTCACAAAAATAAATGACGTCACAAAATACAAAACGTCACAAAAATAAATGACGTCACAAAATACATAACGTCACAAAACTAAATGACGTTAAAAAATTAATTAAGTCACAAAATACATAACATCACAAAAATAAATGACGTCACAAAATACATTACGTCACAAAAATAAATGCCGTCACAAAATACATAACGTCACAAAAATAAATAACGTCACAAAATACATAACGTCACAAAAACATAACGTCACAAAAATAAATGACGTCACATAATACATAACGTCACAAAAATAAATGACGTCACAAAATACATAACGTCACAAAAATAAATGACGTCACAAAATACATAACGTCACAAAAATAAATGACGTCACAAAATATAATTTACGTCACAAAATACATAACGTCACAAAAATAAATGACGTCACAAAAATTAATTAAGTCACAAAATACATAACTTCACAAAAATAAATGACGTTACAAAAGAAATTACGTCACAAAATACATAACGTCACAAAAAAATTACGTCACAAAATACATATCGTCACAAAAATAAATGACGTCACAAAATATAAAACGTCACAAAAATAAATGACGTCACAAAATACATAACGTCACAAAACTAAATGACGTTAAAAAATTAATTAAGTCACAAAATACATAACATCACAAAAATAAATGACGTCACAAAATACATTACGTCACAAAAATAAATGCCGTCAAAAAATACATATCGTCACAAAAATAAATGACGTCACAAAATATTAATTACGTCACAAAATACATAACGTCACAAAAAAATGACGTTACAAAATACATAACGTCACAAAAATAAATCACGTCACAAAATACATAACGTCACAAAAATAAATGACGTCACAAAATACATAACGTCACAAAAATAAATGGAGTCACAAAATATTAATCACGTCACAAAATGCATAACGTCACAAAAATAAATGACGTCAAAAAATACATAACGTCACAAAAATAAATGACGTCACAAAAATTAATTAAGTCACAAAATACATAACGTCACAAAAATAAATTACGTCACAAAATACATAACGTCACAAAATACATAACGTCACAAAATAAATGGCGTCACAAAATACATAACGTCAAAAAAGATGACGTCACAAAATACATAACGTCACAAAAATTAATGACGTCACAAAATACATAACGTCACAAAAATAAATGACGTCACAAAATACATAACGTCACAAAAATAAATGACGTCACAAAAATTAATTAAGTCACAAAATAAATAACGTCAAAAAAATAAATGACGTCACAAAATACATAACATCACAAAAATAAATGACGTCACAAAATACATAACGTCACAAAAATAAATGACGTCACAAAATACATAACGTCACAAAAATAAATGACGTCACAAAATATTAATTACGTCACAAAATACATAACGTCACAAAAAAATGACGTTACAAAATACATAACGTCACAAAAATAAATGACGTCACAAAATACATAACGTCACAAAAATAAATGACGTCACAAAATACATAACGTCACAAAAATAAATGACGTCACAAAATACATAACGTCACAAAAATAAATGACGTCACAAAATACAAAACGTCACAAAATACATAACGTCACAAAAATAAATGACCTAACAAAATACATAACGTCACAAAAATAAATGACGTCACAAAATACTTAACGTCACAAAAATAAATGACGTCACAAAATACATAACGTCACAAAATACATAACGTCACAAAAATAAATGACGTCACAAAATACATAACGTCACAAAAATAAATGACGTCACAAAATACATAACGTCACAAAAATAAATGGCGTCAAAAAAATAATTTAAGTCACTAAATACATAACGTCACAAAAATAAATGACGTCACAAAAATTAATTAAGTCACAAAATACATAAATTCACAAAAATAAATGACGTCACAAAAATTAATTACGTCACAAAATACATAACGTCACAAAAATAAATGACATCACAAAATACATAACGTCACAAAAATAAATGACGTAACAAAATACATAACGTCACAAACTTAAATGACGTCACAAAATACATAAAGTCACAAAAAAATGACGTCACAAAATACATAACGTCACAAAAAAAGACGTCACAAAATACATAACGTCACAAAAATAAATGACGTCAGAAATTATTAATTACGTCACAAAATACATAACGTCACGAAAATAAATGACGTCACAAATACATAACGTCACAAAAACATAACGTCACAAAAATAAATGACGTCACAAAATACATAACGTCACAAAAATAAATGACGTCACAAAATACATAATGTCACAAAAAAAGACATCACAAAATACATAACGTCACAAAAATAAATGACGTCACAAAAATTAATTAAGTCAAAAAATCCATAACGTCCCAAACATTAATGACGTCACAAAATACATAACGTCACAAAAATAAATGACGTCACAAAATACATAACGTCACAAAAAAATGACGTCACAAATTATATAACGTCACAAAAAAAGACGTCACAAAATACATAACGTCACAAAATAAATGACGTCACAAAATATTAATTACGTCACAAAATACATGACGTCACAAAAATAAATGACGTCACAAAATACATAACGTCACAAAATAAATGACGTCACAAAATACATAACGTCACAAAAATAAATGACGTCACAAAATATATAACGTCACAAAAATAAATGACGTCATAAAATACATAACGTCACAAAATACATAACGTCACAAAAATAAATGACGTCACAAAATACATAACGTCACAAAAATAAATAACGTCACAAAATACTTAACGTCACAAAAATTAATGACGTCACAAAATACATAACGTCACAAAAATAAATGACGTCACAAAAATTAATTAAGTCACAAAATACATAACGTCACAAAAATTAATGACGTCAAAAAATACATAACGTCACAAAATACATATCGTCACAAAAATAAATGACGTCACAAAATACATAACGTCACAAAATACATAACGTCACAAAAATAAATGACGTCACAAAATACATAACGTCACAAAAAAATTACGTCACAAAATACATAACGTCACAAAAAAATGACCTCACAAAATACATATCGTCACAAAAATAAATGACGTCACAAAATACATAATGTCACAAAAAAAGACATCACAAAATACATAACGTCACAAAAATAAATGACGTCACAAATTATTAATAACGTCACAAAATACATAACGTCACAAAAATAAATGACGTCACAAAATACATAACGTAACAAAAAAATGACGTCACAAATTACATAACGTCACAAAAAAAGACGTCACAAAATACATAACGTCACAAAAATAAATGGCGTCACAAATTATTTATTACGTCACAAAATACATAACGTCACAAAAATAAATGACGTCACAAAATACATAACGTCACAAAAACATAACGTCACAAAAATAAATGACGTCACAAAATACATAACGTCACAAAAATAAATGACGTCACAAAAATTAATTAAGTCAAAAAATCCATAACGTCCCAAACATTAATGACGTCACAAAATACATAACGTCACAAAAATAAATGACGTCACAAAATACATAACGTCACAAAAAAATGACGTCACAAATTACATAACGTCACAAAAAAAGACGTCACAAAATACATAACGTCACAAAAATAAATGACGTCACAAATTATTTATTACGTCACAAAATACATAACGTCACAAAAATAAATGACGTCCCAAAATACATAACGTCACAAAAATAAATGACGTCACAAAATACATAACGTCACAAAAATAAATGGCGTCACAAAAATTAATTAATTCACAAAATACATAACGTCACAAAAATAAATGACGTCACAAAAATTAATTAAGTCACAAAATACATAACTTCACAAAAATAAATGACGTCACAAAAATTAATTACGTCACAAAATACATAACGTCACAAAAATAAATGACGTCACAAATTATTTATTACGTCACAAAATACATAACGTCACAAAAATAAATGACGTCACAAAATACATAACGTCACAAAAACATAACGTCACAAAAATAAATGACGTCACAAAAATTAATTAAGTCACAAAATACATAACGTCCCAAACATTAATGACGTCACAAAATACATAACGTCACAAAAATAAATGACGTCACAAAATACATAACGTCACAAAAATAAATGACGTCACAAAATATAATTTACGTCACAAAATACATAACGTCACAAAAATAAATGACGTCACAAAAATTAATTAAGTCGCAAAATACATAACTTCACAAAAATAAATGACGTCACAAAAGAAATTACGTCACAAAATACATAACGTCACAAAAAAATGACGTCACAAAATACATATCGTCACAAAAATAAATGACGTCACAAAATACAAAACGTCACAAAAATAAATGACGTCACAAAATACATAACGTCACAAAACTAAATGACGTTAAAAAATTAATTAAGTCACAAAATACATAACATCACAAAAATAAATGACGTCACAAAATACATTACGTCACAAAAATAAATGCCGTCACAAAATACATAACGTCACAAAAATAAATAACGTCACAAAATACATAACGTCACAAAAACATAACGTCACAAAAATAAATGACGTCACATAATACATAACGTCACAAAAATAAATGACGTCACAAAATACATAACGTCACAAAAATAAATGACGTCACAAAATACATAACGTCACAAAAATAAATGACGTCACAAAATATAATTTACGTCACAAAATACATAACGTCACAAAAATAAATGACGTCACAAAAATTAATTAAGTCACAAAATACATAACTTCACAAAAATAAATGACGTTACAAAAGAAATTACGTCACAAAATACATAACGTCACAAAAAAATGACGTCACAAAATACATATCGTCACAAAAATAAATGACGTCACAAAATACAAAACGTCACAAAAATAAATGACGTCACAAAATACATAACGTCACAAAACTAAATGACGTTAAAAAATTAATTAAGTCACAAAATACATAACATCACAAAAATAAATGACGTCACAAAATACATTACGTCACAAAAATAAATGCCGTCAAAAAATACATAACGTCACAAAAATAAATGACGTCACAAAATATTAATTACGTCACAAAATACATAACGTCACAAAAAAATGACGTTACAAAATACATAACGTCACAAAAATAAATCACGTCACAAAATACATAACGTCACAAAAATAAATGACGTCACAAAATACATAACGTCACAAAAATAAATGGAGTCACAAAATATTAATCACGTCACAAAATGCATAACGTCACAAAAATAAATGACGTCAAAAAATACATAACGTCACAAAAATAAATGACGTCACAAAAATTAATTAAGTCACAAAATACATAACGTCACAAAAATAAATTACGTCACAAAATACATAACGTCACAAAATACATAACGTCACAAAATAAATGGCGTCACAAAATACATAACGTCAAAAAAGATGACGTCACAAAATACATAACGTCACAAAAATTAATGACGTCACAAAATACATAACGTCACAAAAATAAATGACGTCACAAAATACATAACGTCACAAAAATGAATGACGTCACAAAAATTAATTAAGTCACAAAATAAATAACGTCAAAAAAATAAATGACGTCACAAAATACATAACATCACAAAAATAAATGACGTCACAAAATACATAACGTCACAAAAATAAATGACGTCACAAAATACATAACGTCACAAAAATAAATGACGTCACAAAATATTAATTACGTCACAAAATACATAACGTCACAAAAAAATGACGTTACAAAATACATAACGTCACAAAAATAAATGACGTCACAAAATACATAACGTCACAAAAATAAATGACGTCACAAAATACATAACGTCACAAAAATAAATGACGTCACAAAATACATAACGTCACAAAAATAAATGACGTCACAAAATACAAAACGTCACAAAATACATAACGTCACAAAAATAAATGACCTAACAAAATACATAACGTCACAAAAATAAATGACGTCACAAAATACTTAACGTCACAAAAATAAATGACGTCACAAAATACATAACGTCACAAAATACATAACGTCACAAAAATAAATGACGTCACAAAATACATAACGTCACAAAAATAAATGACGTCACAAAATACATAACGTCACAAAAATAAATGGCGTCAAAAAAATAATTTAAGTCACTAAATACATAACGTCACAAAAATAAATGACGTCACAAAAATTAATTAAGTCACAAAATACATAAATTCACAAAAATAAATGACGTCACAAAAATTAATTACGTCACAAAATACATAACGTCACAAAAATAAATGACATCACAAAATACATAACGTCACAAAAATAAATGACGTAACAAAATACATAACGTCACAAACTTAAATGACGTCACAAAATACATAAAGTCACAAAAAAATGACGTCACAAAATACATAACGTCACAAAAAAAGACGTCACAAAATACATAACGTCACAAAAATAAATGACGTCAGAAATTATTAATTACGTCACAAAATACATAACGTCACGAAAATAAATGACGTCACAAATACATAACGTCACAAAAACATAACGTCACAAAAATAAATGACGTCACAAAATACATAACGTCACAAAAATAAATGACGTCACAAAATACATAATGTCACAAAAAAAGACATCACAAAATACATAACGTCACAAAAATAAATGACGTCACAAAAATTAATTAAGTCAAAAAATCCATAACGTCCCAAACATTAATGACGTCACAAAATACATAACGTCACAAAAATAAATGACGTCACAAAATACATAACGTCACAAAAAAATGACGTCACAAATTATATAACGTCACAAAAAAAGACGTCACAAAATACATAACGTCACAAAATAAATGACGTCACAAAATATTAATTACGTCACAAAATACATGACGTCACAAAAATAAATGACGTCACAAAATACATAACGTCACAAAATAAATGACGTCACAAAATACATAACGTCACAAAAATAAATGACGTCACAAAATATATAACGTCACAAAAATAAATGACGTCATAAAATACATAACGTCACAAAATACATAACGTCACAAAAATAAATGACGTCACAAAATACATAACGTCACAAAAATAAATAACGTCACAAAATACTTAACGTCACAAAATACATAACGTCACAAAAATAAATGACGTCACAAAATACATAACGTCACAAAAATAAATGACGTCACAAAATATATAACGTCACAAAAATAAATGACGTCATAAAATACATAACGTCACAAAATACATAACGTCACAAAAATAAATGACGTCACAAAAATTAATTAAGTCACAAAATACATAACGTCACAAAAATTAATGACGTCAAAAAATACATAACGTCACAAAATACATATCGTCACAAAAATAAATGACGTCACAAAATACATAACGTCACAAAATACATAACGTCACAAAAATAAATGACGTCACAAAATACATAACGTCACAAAAAAATTACGTCACAAAATACATAACGTCACAAAAAAATGACCTCACAAAATACATATCGTCACAAAAATAAATGACGTCACAAAATACATAATGTCACAAAAAAAGACATCACAAAATACATAACGTCACAAAAATAAATGACGTCACAAATTATTAATAACGTCACAAAATACATAACGTCACAAAAATAAATGACGTCACAAAATACATAACGTCACAAAAAAATGACGTCACAAATTACATAACGTCACAAAAAAAGACGTCACAAAATACATAACGTCACAAAAATAAATGGCGTCACAAATTATTTATTACGTCACAAAATACATAACGTCACAAAAATAAATGACGTCACAAAATACATAACGTCACAAAAATAAATGACGTCACAAAATACATAACGTCACAAAAATAAATGACGTCACAAAAATTAATTAAGTCAAAAAATCCATAACGTCCCAAACATTAATGACGTCACAAAATACATAACGTCACAAAAATAAATGACGTCACAAAATACATAACGTCACAAAAAAATGACGTCACAAATTACATAACGTCACAAAAAAAGACGTCACAAAATACATAACGTCACAAAAATAAATGACGTCACAAATTATGTATTACGTCACAAAATACATAACGTCACAAAAATAAATGACGTCACAAAATACATAACGTCACAAAAATAAATGACGTCACAAAATACATAACGTCACAAAAATAAATGGCGTCACAAAAATTAATTAATTCACAAAATACATAACGTCACAAAAATAAATGACGTCACAAAAATTAATTAAGTCACAAAATACATAACTTCACAAAAATAAATGACGTCACAAAAATTAATTACGTCACAAAATACATAACGTCACAAAAATAAATGACGTCACAAAATACATAACGTCACAAAAACATAACGTCACAAAAATAAATGACGTCACAAAAATTAATTAAGTCACAAAATACATAACGTCCCAAACATTAATGACGTCACAAAATACATAACGTCACAAAAATAAATGACGTCACAAAATACATAACGTCACAAAAAAATGACGTCACAAATTACATAAGGTCACAAAAAAAGACGTCACAAAATACATAACGTCACAAAAATAAATGACGTCACAAATTATTTATTACGTCACAAAATACATAACGTCACAAAAATAAATGACGTCACAAAATACATAACGTCACAAAAATAAATGACGTCACAAAATACATAACGTCACAAAAATAAATGGCGTCACAAAAATTAATAAAGTCACAAAATACATAACGTCACAAAAATAAATGACGTCACAAATTATTAATAACGTCACAAAATACATAACGTCACAAAAATAAATGACGTCACAAAATACATAACGTCACAAAAAAATGACGTCACAAATTACATAGCGTCACAAAAAAAGACGTCACAAAATACATAACGTCACAAAAATAAATGACGTCACAAATTATTTATTACGTCACAAAATACATAACGTCACAAAAATAAATGACGTCACAAAATACATAACGTCACAAAAATAAATGACGTCACAAAAATTAATTAAGTCAAAAAATCCATAACGTCCCAAACATTAATGACGTCACAAAATACATAACGTCACAAAAATAAATGACGTCACAAAATACATAACGTCACAAAAAATGACGTCACAAATTACATAACGTCACAAAAAAGACGTCACAAAATACATAACGTCACAAAAATAAATGACGTCACAAATTATTTATTACGTCACAAAATACATAACGTCACAAAAATAAATGACGTCACAAAATACATAACGACACAAAAATAAATGACGTCACAAAATACATAACGTCACAAAAAAAAATGGCGTCACAAAAATTAATTAAGTCACAAAATACATAACGTCACAAAAATAAATGACGTCACAAAAATTAATTAAGTCACAAAATACATAACTTCACAAAAATAAATGACGTCACAAAAATTAATTACGTCACAAAATACATAACGTCACAAAAATAAATGACGTCACAAATTATTTATTACGTCACAAAATACATAACGTCACAAAAATAAATGACGTCACAAAATACATAACGTCACAAAAACATAACGTCACAAAAATAAATGACGTCACAAAATACATAACGTCACAAAAATAAATGACGTCACAAAAATTAATTAAGTCACAAAATACATAACGTCCCAAACATTAATGACGTCACAAAATATATAACGTCACAAAAATAAATGACGTCACAAAATATATAACGTCACAAAAAAATGACGTCACAAATTACATAACGTCACAAAAAAAGACGTCACAAAATACATAACGTCACAAAAATAAATGACGTCACAAATTATTTATTACGTCACAAAATACATAACGTCACAAAAATAAATGACGTCACAAAATACATAACGTCACAAAAATAAATGACGTCACAAAATACATAACGTCACAAAAATAAATGGCGTCACAAAAATTAATTAAGTCACAAAATACATAACGTCACAAAAATAAATGACGTCACAAAATACATAACGTCACAAAAATAAATGACGTCACAAAATACATAACGTCACAAAAATAAATGACGTCACAAAATATAATTTACGTCACAAAATACATAACGTCACAAAAATAAATGACGTCACAAAATACATAACGTCAAAAAAAAAATTACGTCACAAAATACATAACGTCACAAAAAAATGACGTCACAAAATACATATCGTCACAAACATAAATGACGTCACAAAATACATAACGTTACAAAAATAAATGACGTTAAAAAATTAATTAAGTCACAAAATACATAACATCACAAAAATAAATGACGTCACAAAATACATTACGTCACAAAAATAAATGCCGTCACAAAATACCTAACGTCACAAAAATAAATGACGTCACAAAATATTAATTACGTCACAAAATACATTACATCACAAAAAAATGACGTTACAAAATACATAACGTCACAAAAATAAATGACGTCACAAAATACATAACGTCACAAAAATAAATGACGTCACAAAATACATAACGTCACAAAAATAAATGGAGTCACAAAATACATAACTTCACAAAAATAAATGACGTCACAAAAATTAATTACGTCACAAAATACATAATGTCACAAAAATAAATGACGTCACAAAATACATAACGTCACAAACATTAATGACGTCACAAAATTCATAACGTCACAAAAAATAATAGCGTCACAAATTACATAACGTCACAAAAATAAATGACGTCACAAAATACATAACGTCACAAAAATAAATGGCGTCACAAAAATTAATTAAGTCACAAAATACATAACTTCACAAAAATAAATGACGTCACAAAAATAAATGACGTAACAAAATACATATCGTCACAAAAATAAATGACGTCACAAAATACATAACGTCACCAAAAATGACGTCACAAAATGCATAACGTCACAAAATAAGACGTCACAAAATACATAACGTCACAAAAATAAATGACGTCACAAATTATTATTTACGTCACAAAATACATAACGTCACAAAAATAAATGACGTCACAAAATACATAACGTCACAAAAACATAACGTCACAAAAATAAATGACGTCACAAAATACATAACGTCATAAAAATAAATGACGTCACAAAATACATAACGTCACAAAAATAAATGACGTCACAAAATACATAACGTCACAAAAAAAAATGGCGTCACAAAAATTAATTAAGTCACAAAATACATAACGTCACAAAAATAAATGACGTCACAAAAATTAATTAAGTCACAAAATACATAACTTCACAAAAATAAATGACGTCACAAAAATTAATTACGTCACAAAATAAATAACGTCACAAAAATAAATGACGTCACAAATTATTTATTACGTCACAAAATACATAACGTCACAAAAATAAATGACGTCACAAAATACATCACGTCACAAAAACATAACGTCACAAAAATAAATGACGTCACAAAATACATAACGTCACAAAAATAAATGACGTCACAAAAATTAATTAAGTCACAAAATACATAACGTCCCAAACATTAATGACGTCACAAAATACATAACGTCACAAAAATAAATGACGTCACAAAATATATAACGTCACAAAAAAATGACGTCACAAATTACATAACGTCACAAAAAAAGACGTCACAAAATACATAACGTCACAAAAATAAATGACGTCACAAATTATTTATTACGTCACAAAATACATAACGTCACAAAAATAAATGACGTCACAAAATACATAACGTCACAAAAATAAATGACGTCACAAAATACATAACGTCACAAAAATAAATGGCGTCACAAAAATTAATTAAGTCACAAAATACATAACGTCACAAAAATAAATGACGTCACAAAATACATAACGTCACAAAAATAAATGACGTCACAAAATACATAACGTCACAAAAATAAATGACGTCACAAAATATAATTTACGTCACAAAATACATAACGTCACAAAAATAAATGACGTCACAAAATACATAACGTCACAAAAAAAATTACGTCACAAAATACATAACGTCACAAAAAAATGACGTCACAAAATACATATCGTCACAAACATAAATGACGTCACAAAATACATAACGTCACAAAAATAAATGACGTTAAAAAATTAATTAAGTCACAAAATACATAACATCACAAAAATAAATGACGTCACAAAATACATTACGTCACAAAAATAAATGCCGTCACAAAATACCTAACGTCACAAAAATAAATGATGTCACAAAATATTAATTACGTCACAAAATACATTACATCACAAAAAAATGACGTTACAAAATACATAACGTCACAAAAATAAATGACGTCACAAAATACATAACGTCACAAAAATAAATGACGTCACAAAATACATAACGTCACAAAAATAAATGGAGTCACAAAAAACATAACTTCACAAAAATAAATGACGTCACAAAAATTAATTACGTCACAAAATACATAATGTCACAAAAATAAATGACGTCACAAAATACATAACGTCACAAACATTAATGACGTCGCAAAATTCATAACGTCACAAAAATAAATAGCGTCACAAATTACATAACGTCACAAAAATAAATGACGTCACAAAATACATAACGTCACAAAAATAAATGGCGTCACAAAAATTAATTAAGTCACAAAATACATAACTTCACAAAAATAAATGACGTCACAAAAATAAATGACGTAACAAAATACATATCGTCACAAAAATAAATGACGTCACAAAATACATAACGTCACCAAAAATGACGTCACAAAATGCATAACGTCACAAAATAAGACGTCACAAAATACATAACGTCACAAAAATAAATGACGTCACAAATTATTATTTACATCACAAAATACATAACGTCACAAAAATAAATGACGTCACAAAATACATAACGTCACAAAAACATAACGTCACAAAAATAAATGACGTCACAAAATACATAACGTCATAAAAATAAATGACGTCACAAAATACATAACGTCACAAAAATAAATGATGTCACAAAATACATAACGTCACAAAAATAAATGACGTCACAAAATATTAATTACGTCACAAAATACATAACGTCACAAAAATAAATGACGTCACAAAATACATAACGTCACAAAATATATAACGTCACAAAAATAAATGACGTCACAAAATACATAACGTCACAAAAATAAATGACGTCACAAAATACATAACGTCACAAAAATAAGTGACGTCACAAAATACTTAACGTCACAAAAATAAATGACGTCACAAAATACATAACGTCACAAAAATAAATGACGTCACAAAATACATAACGTCACAAAAATAAATGACGTCACAAAATACATAACGTCAAAAAAATAAATGACGTCACAAAATACATAACGATACAAAAATAAATGACGTCACAAAATATTAATTACGTCACAAAATACATAACGTCACAAAAATAAATGACGTCACAAAATATTAATCACGTCACAAAATGCATAACGTCACAAAAATAAATGACGTCAGAAATTATTAATTACGTCACAAAATACATAACGTCACAAAAATAAATGACGTCACAAATACATAACGTCACAAAAACATAACGTCACAAAAATAAATGACGTCACAAAATACATAACGTCACAAAAATAAATGACGTCACAAAATACATAATGTCACAAAAAAAGACATCACAAAATACATAACGTCACAAAAATAAATGACGTCACAAATTATTAATAACGTCACAAAATACATAACGTCACAAAAATAAATGACGTCACAAAATACATAACGTCACAAAAACATAACGTCACAAAAATAAATGACGTCACAAAATACATAACGTCACAAAAATAAATGACGTCCCAAAATACATAACGTCACAAAAGTAAATGACGTCACAAAATACATAACGTCACAAAAATAAATGACGTCACAAAATATTAATTACGTCACAAAATACATAACGTCACAAAAATAAATGACGTCACAAAATACATAACGTCACAAAATAAATGACGTCACAAAATACATAACGTCACAAAAATAAATGACGTCACAAAATACATAACGTCACAAAAATAAATGACGTCATAAAATACATAACGTCACAAAATACATAACGTCACAAAAATAAATGACGTCACAAAATACATAACGTCACAAAAATAAATAACGTCACAAAATACTTAACGTCACAAAAATTAATGACGTCACAAAATACATAACGTCACAAAAATAAATGACGTCATAAAATACTTAACGTCACAAAAATTAATGACGTCACAAAATACATAACGTCACAAAAATAAATAACGTCACAAAATACTTAACGTCACAAAAATTAATGACGTCACAAAATACATTACGTCACAAAAATAAATGACGTCACAAAAATTAATTAAGTCACAAAATACATAACGTCACAAAAATTAATGACGTCAAAAAATACATAACGTCAAAAAATACATATCGTCACAAAAATAAATGACGTCACAAAATACATAACGTCACAAAAATAAATAACGTCACAAAATACTTAACGTCACAAAAATTAATGACGTCACAAAATACATTACGTCACAAAAATAAATGACGTCACAAAAATTAATTAAGTCACAAAATACATAACGTCACAAAAATAAATGACGTCACAAAATACATAATGTCACAAAAAAAGACATCACAAAATACATAACGTCACAAAAATAAATGACGTCACAAATTATTAATAACGTCACAAAATACATAACGTCACAAAAATAAATGACGTCACAAAATACATAACGTCACAAAAAAATGACGTCACAAATTACATAACGTCACAAAAAAGACGTCACAAAATACATAACGTCACAAAAATAAATGACGTCACAAATTATTTATTACGTCACAAAATACATAACGTCACAAAAATAAATGACGTCACAAAATACATAACGTCACAAAAACATAACGTCACAAAAATAAATGACGTCACAAAATACATAAAGTCACAAAAATAAATGACGTCACAAAAATTAATTAAGTCAAAAAATCCATAATGTCCCAAACATTAATGACGTCACAAAATACATAACGTCACAAAAATAAATGACGTCACAAAATACATAACGTCACAAAAAAAGACGTCACAAATTACATAACGTCACAAAAAAAGACGTCACAAAATACATAACGTCACAAAAATAAATGACGTCACAAATTATTTATTACGTCACAAAATACATAACGTCACAAAAATAAATGACGTCAAAAAAACATAACGTCACAAAAATAAATGACGTCACAAAATACATAACGTCACAAAAATAAATGGCGTCACAAAAATTAATTAAGTCACAAAATACATAACTTCACAAAAATAAATGACGTCACAAAAATTAATTACGTCACAAAATACATAACGTCACAAAAATAAATGACGTCACAAATTATTTATTACGTCACAAAATACATAACGTCACAAAAATAAATGACGTCACAAAATACATAACGTCACAAAAACATAACGTCACAAAAATAAATGACGTCACAAAATACATAACGTCACAAAAATAAATGACGTCACAAAAATTAATTAAGTCACAAAATACATAACGTCCCAAACATTAATGACGTCACAAAATACATAACGTCACAAAAATAAATGACGTCACAAAATACATAACGTCACAAAAAAATGACGTCACAAATTACATAACGTCACAAAAAAAGACTTCACAAAATACATAACGTCACAAAAATAAATGACGTCACAAATTATTTATTACGTCACAAAATACATAACGTCACAAAAATAAATGACGTCACAAAATACATAACGACACAAAAATAAATGACGTCACAAAATACATAACGTCACAAAAATAAATGGCGTCACAAAAATTAATTAAGTCACAAAATACATAACGTCACAAAAATAAATGACGTCACAAAATACATAACGTCACAAAAATAAATGACGTCACAAAATACATAACGTCACAAAAATAAATGACGTCACAAAATACATAACGTCACAAAAATAAATGACGTCACAAAATATAATTTACGTCACAAAATACATAACGTCACAAAAATAAATGACGTCACAAAATACATAACGTCACAAAAAAAATTACGTCACAAAATACATAACGTCACAAAAATAAATGGAGTCACAAAATACATAACTTCACAAAAATAAATGACGTCACAAAAATTAATTACGTCATAAAATACATAATGTCACAAAAATAAATGACGTCACAAAATACATAACGTCACAAACATTAATGACGTCACAAAATTCATAACGTCACAAAAATAAATAGCGTCACAAATTACATAACGTCACAAAAATAAATGACGTCACAAAATACATAACGTCACAAAAATAAATGGCGTCACAAAAATTAATTAAGTCACAAAATACATAACTTCACAAAAATAAATGACGTCACAAAAATAAATGACGTAACAAAATACATATCGTCACAAAAATAAATGACGTCACAAAATACATAACGTCACCAAGAATGACGTCACAAAATACATAACGTCACAAAATAAGACGTCACAAAATACATAACGTCACAAAAATAAATGACGTCACAAATTATTATTTACGTCACAATATACATAACGTCACAAAAATAAATGACGTCACAAAATACATAACGTCACAAAACATAACGTCACAAAAATAAATGACGTCACAAAATACATAACGTCACAAAAATAAATGACGTCACAAAATACATAACGTCACAAAAATAAATGACGTCACAAAATACATAACGTCACAAAAATAAATGACGTCACAAAATATTAATTACGTCACAAAATACATAACGTCACAAAAATAAATGACGTCACAAAATACATAACGTCACAAAATACATAACGTCACAAAAATAAATGACGTCACAAAATACATAACGTCACAAAAATAAATGACGTCACAAAATACATAACGTCTCAAAAATAAATGACGTCACAAAATACTTAACGTCACAAAAATAAATGACGTCACAAAATACATAACGTCACAAAAATAAATGACGTCACAAAATACATAACGTCAAAAAAATAAATGACGTCACAAAATACATAACGATACAAAAATAAATGACGTTACAAAATATTAATTACGTCACAAAATACATAACGTCACAAAAATAAATGACGTCACAAAATATTAATCACGTCACAAAATGCATAACGTCACAAAAATAAATGACGTCACAAAATACATAACGTCACAAAAAAAATTACGTCACAAAATACATAACGTCACAAAAAAATGACGTCACAAAAAACATATCGTCACAAAAATAAATGACGTCACAAAATACAAAACGTCACAAAAATAAATGACGTCACAAAATACATAACGTCACAAAAATAAATGACGTCACAAAAATTAATTAAGTCACAAAATACATAACGTCACAAAAATAAATGACGTCACAAAATACATAACGTCACAAAATACATAACGTCACAAAAATAAATGGCGTCACAAAATACATAACGTCAAAAAAAATGACGTCACAAAATACATAACGTCACAAAAATAAATAGCGTCACAAATTACATAACGTCACAAAAATAAATGACGTCACAAAATACATAACGTCACAAAAATAAATGGCGTCACAAAAATTAATTAAGTCACAAAATACATAACTTCACAAAAATAAATGACGTCACAAAAATAAATGACGTAACAAAATACATATCGTCACAAAAATAAATGACGTCACAAAATACATAACGTCACCAAAAATGACGTCACAAAATGCATAACGTCACAAAATAAGACGTCACAAAATACATAACGTCACAAAAATAAATGACGTCACAAATTATTATTTACGTCACAAAATACATAACGTCACAAAAATAAATGACGTCACAAAATACATAACGTCACAAAAACATAACGTCACAAAAATAAATGACGTCACAAAATACATAACGTCACAAAAAAAAATGGCGTCACAAAAATTAATTAAGTCACAAAATACATAACGTCACAAAAATAAATGACGTCACAAAAATTAATTAAGTCACAAAATACATAACTTCACAAAAATAAATGACGTCACAAAAAATTAATTACGTCACAAAATACATAACGTCACAAAAATAAATGACGTCACAAATTATTTATTACGTCACAAAATACATAACGTCACAAAAATAAATGACGTCACAAAATACATCACGTCACAAAAACATAACGTCACAAAAATAAATGACGTCACAAAATACATAACGTCACAAAAATAAATGACGTCACAACAATTAATTAAGTCACAAAATACATAACGTCCTAAACATTAATGACGTCACAAAATACATAACGTCACAAAAATAAATGACGTCACAAAATATATAACGTCACAAAAAAATGACGTCACAAATTACATAACGTCACAAAAAAAGACGTCACAAAATACATAACGTCACAAAAATAAATGACGTCACAAATTATTTATTACGTCACAAAATACATAACGTCACAAAAATAAATGACGTCACAAAATACATAACGTCACAAAAATAAATGACGTCACAAAATACATAACGTCACAAAAATAAATGGCGTCACAAAAATTAATTAAGTCACAAAATACATAACGTCACAAAAATAAATGACGTCACAAAATACATAACGTCACAAAAATAAATGACGTCACAAAATACATAACGTCACAAAAATAAATGACGTCACAAAATATAATTTACGTCACAAAATACATAACGTCACAAAAATAAATGACGTCACAAAATACATAACGTCACAAAAAAAATTACGTCACAAAATACATAACGTCACAAAAAAATGACGTCACAAAATACATATCGTCACAAACATAAATGACGTCACAAAATACATAACGTCACAAAAATAAATGACGTTAAAAAATTAATTAAGTCACAAAATACATAACATCACAAAAATAAATGACGTCACAAAATACATTACGTCACAAAAATAAATGCCGTCACAAAATACCTAACGTCACAAAAATAAATGACGTCACAAAATATTAATTACGTCACAAAATACATTACATCACAAAAAAATGACGTTACAAAATACATAACGTCACAAAAATAAATGACGTCACAAAATACATAACGTCACAAAAATAAATGACGTCACAAAATACATAACGTCACAAAAATAAATGGAGTCACAAAATACATAACTTCACAAAAATAAATGACGTCACAAAAATTAATTACGTCACAAAATACATAATGTCACAAAAATAAATGACGTCACAAAATACATAACGTCACAAACATTAATGACGTCACAAAATTCATAACGTCACAAAAATAAATAGCGTCACAAATTACATAACGTCACAAAAATAAATGACGTCACAAAATACATAACGTCACAAAAATAAATGGCGTCACAAAAATTAATTAAGTCACAAAATACATAACTTCACAAAAATAAATGACGTCACAAAAATAAATGACGTAACAAAATACATATCGTCACAAAAAAAAATGACGTCACAAAATACATAACGTCACCAAAAATGACGTCACAAAATGCATAACGTCACAAAATAAGACGTCACAAAATACATAACGTCACAAAAATAAATGACGTCACATATTATTATTTACATCACAAAATACATAACGTCACAAAAATAAATGACGTCACAAAATACATAACGTCACAAAAACATAACGTCACAAAAATAAATGACGTCACAAAATACATAACGTCATAAAAATAAATGACGTCACAAAATACATAACGTCACAAAAATAAATGATGTCACAAAATACATAACGTCACAAAAATAAATGACGTCACAAAATATTAATTACGTCACAAAATACATAACGTCACTAAAATAAATGACGTCACAAAATACATAACGTCACAAAATATATAACGTCACAAAAATAAATGACGTCACAAAATACATAACGTCACAAAAATAAATGACGTCACAAAATACATAACGTCACAAAAATAAGTGACGTCACAAAATACTTAACGTCACAAAAATAAATGACGTCACAAAATACATAACGTCACAAAAATAAATGACGTCACAAAATACATAACGTCACAAAAATAAATGACGTCACAAAATACATAACGTCAAAAAAATAAATGTCACAAAATACATAACGATACAAAAATAAATGACGTCACAAAATATTAATTACGTCACAAAATACATAACGTCACAAAAATAAATGACGTCACAAAATATTAATCACGTCACAAAATGCATAACGTCACAAAAATAAATGACGTCAGAAATTATTAATTACGTCACAAAATACATAACGTCACAAAAATAAATGACGTCACAAATACATAACGTCACAAAAACATAACGTCACAAAAATAAATGACGTCACAAAATACAAAACGTCACAAAAATAAATGACGTCACAAAATACATAATGTCACAAAAAAAGACATCACAAAATACATAACGTCACAAAAATAAATGACGTCACAAATTATTAATAGCGTCACAAAATACATAACGTCACAAAAATAAATGACGTCACAAAATACATAACGTCACAAAAACATAACGTCACAAAAATAAATGACGTCACAAAATACATAACGTCACAAAAATAAATGACGTCCCAAAATACATAACGTCACAAAAGTAAATGACGTCACAAAATACATAACGTCACAAAAATAAATGACGTCACAAAGTATTAATTACGTCACAAAATACATAACGTCACAAAAATAAATGACGTCACAAAAATTAATTAAGTCACAAAATACATAACGTCACAAAAATTAATGACTTCAAAAAATACATAACGTCACAAAATACATATCGTCACAAAAATAAATGACGTCACACAATTCATAACGTCACAAAAATAAATGACGTCACAAAATACATAACGTCACAAAAAAATGACGTCACAAATTACATAACGTCACAAAAAAAGACGTCACAAAATACATAACGTCACAAAAATAAATGACGTCACAAATTATTTATTACGTCACAAAATACATAACGTCACAAAAATAAATGACGTCACAAAATACATAACGTCACAAAAATAAATGACGTCATAAAATACTTAACGTCACAAAAATTAATGACGTCACAAAATACATAACGTCACAAAAATAAATAACGTCACAAAATACTTAACGTCACAAAAATTAATGACGTCACAAAATACATAACGTCACAAAAATAAATGACGTCACAAAAATTAATTAAGTCACAAAATACATAACGTCACAAAAATTAATGACGTCAAAAAATACATAACGTCAAAAAATACATATCGTCACAAAAATAAATGACGTCACAAAATACATAACGTCACAAAAATAAATGACGTCACAAAATACATAACGTCACAAAAAAAATTACGTCACAAAATACATAACGTCACAAAAAAATGACCTCCCAAAATACATATCGTCACAAAAATAAATGACGTCACAAAATACATAATGTCACAAAAAAAGACATCACAAAATACATAACGTCACAAAAATAAATGACGTCACAAATTATTAATAACGTCACAAAATACATAACGTCACAAAAATAAATGACGTCACAAAATACATAACGTCACAAAAAAATGACGTCAAAAATTACATAACGTCACAAAAAAAGACGTCACAAAATACATAACGTCACAAAAATAAATGACGTCACAAATTATTTATTACGTCACAAAATACATAACGTCACAAAAATAAATGACACAAATAATTACACAAACATACATAACGTCACAAAAACATAACATCACAAAAATAAATGACGTCACAAAATACATAAAGTCACAAAAATAAATGACGTCACAAAAATTAATTAAGTCAAAAAATCCATAACGTCCCAAACATTAATGACGTCACAAAATACATAACGTCACAAAAATAAATGACGTCACAAAATACATAACGTCACAAAAAAAGACGTCACAAATTACATAACGTCACAAAAAAAGACGTCACAAAATACATAACGTCACAAAAATAAATGACGTCACAAATTATTTATTACGTCACAAAATACATAACGTCACAAAAATAAATGACGTCAAAAAAACATAACGTCACAAAAATAAATGACGTCACAAAATACATAACGTCACAAAAATAAATGGCGTCACAAAAATTAATTAAGTCACAAAATACATAACGTCACAAAAATAAATGACGTCACAAAAATTAATTAAGTCACAAAATACATAACTTCACAAAAATAAATGACGTCACAAAAATTAATTACGTCACAAAATACATAACGTCACAAAAATAAATGACGTCACAAATTATTTATTACGTCACAAAATACATAACGTCACAAAAATAAATGACGTCACAAAATACATAACGTCACAAAAACATAACGTCACAAAAATAAATGACGTCACAAAATACATAACGTCACAAAAATAAATGACGTCACAAAAATTAATTAAGTCACAAAATACATAACGTCCCAAACATTAATGACGTCACAAAATACATAACGTCACAAAAATAAATGACGTCACAAAATACATAACGTCACAAAAAAATGACGTCACAAATTACATAACGTCACAAAAAAAGACTTCACAAAATACATAACGTCACAAAAATAAATGACGTCACAAATTATTTATTACGTCACAAAATACATAACGTCACAAAAATAAATGACGTCACAAAATACATAACGTCACAAAAATAAATGACGTCACAAAATACATAACGTCACAAAAATAAATGGCGTCACAAAAATTAATTAAGTCACAAAATACATAACGTCACAAAAATAAATGACGTCACAAAATACATAACGTCACAAAAATAAATGACGTCACAAAATACATAACGTCACAAAAATAAATGACGTCACAAAATATAATTTACGTCACAAAATACATAACGTCACAAAAATAAATGACGTCACAAAATACATAACGTCACAAAAAAAATTACGTCACAAAATACATAACGTCACAAAAAAATGACGTCACAAAATACATATCGTCACAAAAATAAATGACGTCACAAAATACATAACATCACAAAAATAAATGACGTTAAAAAATTAATTAAGTCACAAAATACATAACATCACAAAAATAAATGACGTCACAAAATACATTACGTCACAAAAATAAATGCCGTCACAAAATACCTAACGTCACAAAAATAAATGACGTCACAAAATATTAATTACGTCACAAAATACATAACGTCACAAAAAAATGACGTTACAAAATACATAACGTCACAAAAATAAATGACGTCACAAAATACATAACGTCACAAAAATAAATGACGTCACAAAATACATAACGTCACAAAAATAAATGGAGTCACAAAATACATAACTTCACAAAAATAAATGACGTCACAAAAATTAATTACGTCACAAAATACATAATGTCACAAAAATAAATGACGTCACAAAATACATAACGTCACAAACATTAATGACGTCACAAAATTCATAACGTCACAAAAATAAATAGCGTCACAAATTACATAACGTCACAAAAATAAATGACGTCACAAAATACATTACGTCACAAAAATAAATGCCGTCACAAAATACATAACTTCACAAAAATAAATGACGTCACAAAAATAAATGACGTAACAAAATACATATCGTCACAAAAATAAATGACGTCACAAAATACATAACGTCACCAAGAATGACGTCACAAAATACATAACGTCACAAAATAAGACGTCACAAAATACATAACGTCACAAAAATAAATGACGTCACAAATTATTATTTACGTCACAATATACATAACGTCACAAAAATAAATGACGTCACAAAATACATAACGTCACAAAACATAACGTCACAAAAATAAATGACGTCACAAAATACATAACGTCACAAAAATAAATGACGTCACAAAATACATAACGTCACAAAAATAAATGACGTCACAAAATACATAACGTCACAAAAATAAATGACGTCACAAAATATTAATTACGTCACAAAATACATAACGTCACAAAAATAAATGACGTCTCAAAATACATAACGTCACAAAATACATAACGTCACAAAAATAAATGACGTCACAAAATACATAACGTCACAAAAATAAATGACGTTACAAAATACATAACGTCTCAAAAATAAATGACGTCACAAAATACTTAACGTCACAAAAATAAATGACGTCACAAAATACATAACGTCACAAAAATAAATGACGTCACAAAATACATAACGTCACAAAAATAAATGACGTCACAAAATACATAACGTCAAAAAAATAAATGACGTCACAAAATACATAACGATACAAAAATAAATGACGTTACAAAATATTAATTACGTCACAAAATACATAACGTCACAAAAATAAATGACGTCACAAAATATTAATCACGTCACAAAATGCATAACGTCACAAAAATAAATGACGTCACAAAATACATAACGTCACAAAAAAAATTACGTCACAAAATACATAACGTCACAAAAAAATGACGTCACAAAAAACATATCGTCACAAAAATAAATGACGTCACAAAATACAAAACGTCACAAAAATAAATGACGTCACAAAATACATAACGTCACAAAAATAAATGACGTCACAAAAATTAATTAAGTCACAAAATACATAACGTCACAAAAATAAATGACGTCACAAAATACATAACGTCACAAAATACATAACGTCACAAAAATAAATGGCGTCACAAAATACATAACGTCAAAAAAAATGACGTCACAAAATACATAACGTCACAAAAATAAATGACGTCACAAAATACATAATGTCACAAAAAAAGACATCACAAAATACATAACGTCACAAAAATAAATGACGTCACAAATTATTAATAACGTCACAAAATACATAACGTCACAAAAATAAATGACGTCACAAAATACATAACGTCACAAAAACATAACGTCACAAAAATAAATGACGTCACAAAATACATTACGTCACAAAAATAAATGACGTCCCAAAATACATAACGTCACAAAAGTAAATGACGTCACAAAATACATAACGTCACAAAAATAATAACGTCACAAAATATTAATTACGTCACAAAATACATAACATCACAAAAATAAATGACGTCACAAAATACATAACGTCACAAAATAAATGACGTCACAAAATACATAACGTCACAAAAATAAATGACGTCACAAAATACATAACGTCACAAAAATAAATGACGTCATAAAATACATAACGTCACAAAATACATAACGTCACAAAAATAAATGACGTCACAAAATACATAACGTCACAAAAATAAATAACGTCACAAAATACTTAACGTCACAAAAATTAATGACGTCACAAAATACATAACGTCACAAAAATAAATGACGTCACAAAAATTAATTAAGTCACAAAATACATAACGTCACAAAAATTAATGACGTCAAAAAATACATAACGTCACAAAATACATATCGTCACAAAAATAAATGACGTCACAAAAAAATGACCTCACAAAATACATATCGTCACAAAAATAAATGACGTCACAAAATACATAATGTCACAAAAAAAGACATCACAAAATACATAACGTCACAAAAATAAATGACGTCACAAATTATTAACAACGTCACAAAATACATAACGTCACAAAAATAAATGACGTCACAAAATACATAACGTCACAAAAAAATGACGTCACAAATTACATAACGTCACAAAAAAAGACGTCACAAAATACATAACGTCACAAAAATAAATGACGTCACAAATTATTTATTACGTCACAAAATACATAACGTCACAAAAATAAATGACGTCACAAAATACATAACGTCACAAAAACATAACGTCACAAAAATAAATGACTTCACAAAATACATAAAGTCACAAAAATAAATGACGTCACAAAAATTAATTAAGTCAAAAAATCCATAACGTCCCAAACATTAATGACGTCAGAAAATACATAACGTCACAAAAATAAATGACGTCACAAAATACATAACGTCACAAAAAAATGACGTCACAAATTACATAACGTCACAAAAAAGACGTCACAAAATACATAACGTCACAAAAATAAATGACGTCACAAATTATTTATTACGTCACAAAATACATAACGTCACAAAAATAAATGACGTCACAAAAAACATAACGTCACAAAAATAAATGACGTCACAAAATACATAACGTCACAAAAATAAATGGCGTCACAAAAATTAATTAAATCACAAAATACATAACGTCACAAAAATAAATGACGTCACAAAAATTAATTAAGTCACAAAATACATAACTTCACAAAAATAAATGACGTCACAAAAATTAATTACGTCACAAAATACATAACGTCACAAAAATAAATGACGTCACAAATTATTTATTACGTCACAAAATACATAACGTCACAAAAATAAATGACGTCACAAAATACATAACGTCACAAAAACATAACGTCACAAAAATAAATGACGTCACAAAATACATAACGTCACAAAAATAAATGACGTCACAAAAATTAATTAAGTCACAAAATACATAACGTCCTAAACATTAATGACGTCACAAAATACATAACGTCACAAAAATAAATGACGTCACAAAATACATAACGTCACAAAAAAATGACGTCACAAATTACATAACGTCACAAAAAAAGACTTCACAAAATACATAACGTCACAAAAATAAATGACGTCACAAATTATTTATTACGTCACAAAATACATAACGTCACAAAAATAAATGACGTCACAAAATACATAACGTCACAAAAATAAATGACGTCACAAAATACATAACGTCACAAAAATAAATGGCGTCACAAAAATTAATTAAGTCACAAAATACATAACGTCACAAAAATAAATGACGTCACAAAATACATAACGTCACAAAAATAAATGACGTCACAAAATACATAACGTCACAAAAATAAATGACGTCACAAAATATAATTTACGTCACAAAATACATAACGTCACAAAAATAAATGACGTCACAAAATACATAACGTCACAAAAAAAATTACGTCACAAAATACATAACGTCACAAAAAAATGACGTCACAAAATACATATCGTCACAAAAATAAATGACGTCACAAAATACATAACGTCACAAAAATAAATGACGTTAAAAAATTAATTAAGTCACAAAATACATAACATCACAAAAATAAATGACGTCACAAAATACATTACGTCACAAAAATAAATGCCGTTACAAAATACCTAACGTCACAAAAATAAATGACGTCACAAAATATTAATTACGTCACAAAATACATAACGTCACAAAAAAATGACGTTACAAAATACATAACGTCACAAAAATAAATGACGTCACAAAATACATAACGTCACAAAAATAAATGACGTCAAAAAATACATAACGTCACAAAAATAAATGGAGTCACAAAATACATAACTTCACAAAAATAAATGACGTCACAAAAATTAATTACGTCACAAAATACATAATGTCACAAAAATAAATGACGCACAAAATACATAACGTCACAAACATTAATGACGTCACAAAATTCATAACGTCACAAAAATAAATAGCGTCACAAATTACATAACGTCACAAAAATAAATGACGTCACAAAATACATAACGTCACAAAAATAAATGGCGTCACAAAAATTAATTAAGTCACAAAATACATAACTTCACAAAAATAAATGACGTCACAAAAATAAATGACGTAACAAAATACATATCGTCACAAAAATAAATGACGTCACAAAATACATAACGTCACCAAGAATGACGTCACAAAATGCATAACGTCACAAAATAAGACGTCACAAAATACATAACGTCACAAAAATAAATGACGTCACAAATTATTATTTACGTCACAAAATACATAACGTCACAAAAATAAATGACGTCACAAAATACATAACGTCACAAAACATAACGTCACAAAAATTAATGACGTCACAAAATACATAACGTCACAAAAATAAATGACGTCACAAAATACATAACGTCACAAAAATAAATGACGTCACAAAATACATAACGTCACAAAAATAAATGACGTCACAAAATATTAATTACTTCACAAAATACATAACGTCACAAAAATAAATGACGTCACAAAATACATAACGTCACAAAATACATAACGTCACAAAAATAAATGACGTCACAAAATACATAACGTCACAAAAATAAATGACGTCACAAAATATATAACGTCACAAAAATAAATGACGTCACAAAATACTTAACGTCACAAAAATAAATGACGTCACAAAATACATAACGTCACAAAAATAAATGACGTCACAAAATACATAACGTCACAAAAATAAATGACGTCACAAAATTCATAACGTCAAAAAAATAAAAGACGTCACAAAATACATAACGATACAAAAATAAATGACGTCACAAAATATTAATTACGTCACAAAATACATAACGTCACAAAAATAAATGACGTCACAAAATATTAATCACGTCACAAAATGCATAACGTCACAAAAATAAATGACGTCACAAAATACATAACGTCACAAAAAAAATTACGTCACAAAATACATAACGTCACAAAAAAATGACGTCACAAAAAACATATCGTCACAAAAATAAATGACGTCACAAAATACAAAACGTCACAAAAATAAATGACGTCACAAAATACATAACGTCACAAAAATAAATGACGTCACAAAAATTAATTAAGTCACAAAATACATAACGTCACAAAAATAAATGACGTCACAAAATACATAACGTCACAAAATACATAACGTCACAAAAATAAATGGCGTCACAAAATACATAACGTCAAAAAAAATGACGTCACAAAATACATAACGTCACAAAAATAAATGACGTCACAAAATACATAACGTCACAAAAATAAATGACGTCACAAAATACATCACGTCACAAAAATAAATGACATCACAAAATACATAACGTCACAAAAATAAATGACGTCACAAAATATTAATTACGTCACAAAATACATAACGTCACAAAAAAATGACGTTACAAAATACATAACGTCACAAAAATAAATGACGTCACAAAATATATAACGTCACAAAAATAAATGACGTCACAAAATACATAACGTCACAAAAATAAATGGAGTCACAAAATACATAACTTCACAAAAATAAATGACGTCACAAAAATTAATTACGTCACAAAATACATAATGTCACAAAAATTAATGACGTCACAAAATTCATAACGTCACAAACATTAATGACGTCAAAAAATTCATAACGTCACAAAAATAAATAGCGTCACAAATTACATAACGTCAAAAAATTAAATGACGTCACAAAATACATAACGTCACAAAAATAAATGGCGTCACAAAAATTAATTAAGTCACAAAATACATAACGTCACAAAAATAAATGACGTCACAAAAATTAATTAAGTCACAAAATACATAACTTCAAAAAAATAAATGACGTCACAAACATTAATTACGTCACAAAATACATAACGTCACAAAAAAGACGTCACAAAATACATAACCTCACAAAAATAAATGACGTCACAAATTATTAATTACGTCACAAATTACACAACGTCACAAAAATAAATGACGTCACTAAATACATAAAATCACAAAAATAAATGACGTCACAAAATACATAACGTCACAAAAATAAATGACGTCACAAAATACATAACGTCACAAAAATAAATGACGTCACAAAATACATAACGTCACAAAAATAAATGAAGTCACAAAATATTAACTACGTCACAAAATACATAACGTCACAAAAATAAATGACGTCACAAAATACATAACGTCACAAAATACATAACGTCACAAAAATAAATGACGTCACACAATACATAACGTCACAAAAATAAATTACGTCACAAAATACATAACGTCACAAAAATAAATGACGTCACAAAATACATAACGTCACAAAAATAAATGACGTCACAAAAATTAATTAAGTCACAAAATACATAACGTCAAAAAAATAAATGACGTCAAAAAATACATAATGTCACAAAAATAAATGACGTCACAAAATACATAACGTCACAAAAATAAATGACGTCACAAAATACATAACGTCACAAAAAATGACGTCACAAAATACATAACGTCACAAAAAAAGACGTCACAAAAAACATAACGTCACAAAAATAAATGACGTCACAAATTATTAATTACGTCACAAAATACATAACGTCACAAAAATAAATGACGTCACAAAATACATAACGTCACAAAAACATAACGTCATAAAAATAAATGACGTCACAAAATACATAACGTCACAAAAATAAATGACGTCACAAAATACATAACGTCACAAAAATAAATGACGTCACAAAATACATAACGTCACAAAAATAAATGACGTCATAAAATATAATTTACGTCACAAAATACATAACGTCACAAAAATAAATGACGTCACAAAATACATAACGTCACAAAAAAAATTACGTCACAAAATACATAACGTCACAAAAAAATGACGTCACAAAAAACATATCGTCACAAAAATAAATGACGTCACAAAATACAAAACGTCACAAAAATAAATGACGTCACAAAATACATAACGTCACAAAAATAAATGACGTCACAAAAATTAATTAAGTCACAAAATACATAACGTCACAAAAATAAATGACGTCACAAAATACATCACGTCACAAAAATAAATGACATCACAAAATACATAACGTCACAAAAATAAATGACGTCACAAAATATTAATTACGTCACAAAATACATAACGTCACAAAAAAATGACGTTACAAAATACATAACGTCACAAAAATAAATGACGTCACAAAATATATAACGTCACAAAAATAAATGACGTCACAAAATACATAACGTCACAAAAATAAATGGAGTCACAAAATACATAACTTCACAAAAATAAATGACGTCACAAAAATTAATTACGTCACAAAATACATAATGTCACAAAAATTAATGACGTCACAAAATTCATAACGTCACAAACATTAATGACGTCAAAAAATTCATAACGTCACAAAAATAAATAGCGTCACAAATTACATAACGTCACAAAATTAAATGACGTCACAAAATACATAACGTCACAAAAATAAATGGCGTCACAAAAATTAATTAAGTCACAAAATACATAACGTCACAAAAATAAATGACGTCACAAAATACATAACGTCACAAAAATAAATGACGTCACAAAATACATAACGTCACAAAAATAAATGACGTCACAAAATACATAACGTCACAAAAATAAATGAAGTCACAAAATATTAACTACGTCACAAAATACATAACGTCACAAAAATAAATGACGTCACAAAATACATAACGTCACAAAATACATAACGTCACAAAAATAAATGACGTCACAAAATACATAACGTCACAAAAATAAATTACGTCACAAAATACATAACGTCACAAAAATAAATGACGTCATAAAATACATAACGTCACAAAATACATAACGTCACAAAAATAAATGACGTCACAAAATACATAACGTCACAAAAATAAATGACGTCACAAAATACTTAACGTCACAAAAATAAATGACGTCACAAAATACATAACGTCACAAAAAATAAATGACGTCACAAAATACATAACGTCACAAAAATAAATGACGTCACAAAATACATAACGTCAAAAAAACAAATGACGTCACAAAATACATAACGTTACAAAAATAAATGACGTCACAAAATATTAATTACGTCACAAAATACATAACGTCACAAAAATAAATGACGTCACAAAAATTAATTAAGTCACAAAATACATAACGTCACAAAAATAAATGACGTCACAAAATACATTACGTCACAAAAATAAATGACATTACAAAATACATATCGTCACAAAAATAAATGACGTCACAAAATATTAATTACGTCACAAAATACATAACGTCACAAAAAAATGACGTTACAAAATACATAACGTCACAAAAATAAATGACGTCACAAAATACATAACGTCACAAAAATAAATGACGTCACAAAATACATAACGTCACAAAAATAAATGGAGTCACAAAATACATAACTTCACAAAAATAAATGACGTCACAAAAATTAATTACGTCACAAAATACATAATGTCACAAAAATAAATGACGTCAAAAAATTCATAACGTCACAAACATGAATGACGTCAAAAAATTCATAACGTCACAAAAATAAATAGCGTCACAAATTACATAACGTCACAAAAATAAATGACGTCACAAAATACATAACGTCACAAAAATAAATGGCGTCACAAAAATTACTTAAGTCACAAAATACATAACGTCACAAAAATAAATGACGTCACAAAAATTAACTAAGTCACAAAATACATAACTTCACAAAAATAAATGACGTCACAAAAATAAATGACGTAACAAAATACATATCGTCACAAAAATAAATGACGTCACAAAATACATAACGTCACCAAGAATGACGTCACAAAATGCATAACGTCACAAAATAAGACGTCACAAAATACATAACGTCACAAAAATAAATGACGTCACAAATTATTATTTACGTCACAAAATACATAACGTCACAAAAATAAATGACGTCACAAAATACATAACGTCACAAAACATAACGTCACAAAAATTAATGACGTCACAAAATACATAACGTCACAAAAATAAATGACGTCACAAAATACATAACGTCACAAAAATAAATGACGTCACAAAATACATAACGTCACAAAAATAAATGACGTCACAAAATATTAATTACGTCACAAAATACATAACGTCACAAAAATAAATGACGTCACAAAATACATAACGTCACAAAATACATAACGTCACAAAAATAAATGACGTCACAAAATACATAACGTCACAAAAATAAATGACGTCACAAAATACATAACGTCACAAAAATAAATGACGTCACAAAATACTTAACGTCACAAAAATAAATGACGTCACAAAATACATAACGTCACAAAAATAAATGACGTCACAAAATACATAACGTCACAAAAATAAATGACGTCACAAAATTCATAACGTCAAAAAAATAAAAGACGTCACAAAATACATAACGATACAAAAATAAATGACGTCACAAAATATTAATTATGTCACAAAATACATAACGTCACAAAAATAAATGACGTCACAAAATATTAATCACGTCACAAAATGCATAACGTCACAAAAATAAATGACGTCACAAAATACATAACGTCACAAAAAAAATTACGTCACAAAATACATAACGTCACAAAAAAATGACGTCACAAAAAACATATCGTCACAAAAATAAATGACGTCACAAAATACAAAACGTCACAAAAATAAATGACGTCACAAAATACATAACGTCACAAAAATAAATGACGTCACAAAAATTAATTAAGTCACAAAATACATAACGTCACAAAAATAAATGACGTCACAAAATACATAACGTCACAAAATACATAACGTCACAAAAATAAATGGCGTCACAAAATACATAACGTCAAAAAAAATGACGTCACAAAATACATAACGTCACAAAAATAAATGACGTCACAAAATACATAACGTCACAAAAATAAATGACGTCACAAAATACATAACGTCACAAAAATAAATGACGTCACAAAAATTAATTAAGTCACAAAATACATAACGTCAAAAAAATAAATGACGTCAAAAAATACATAACGTCACAAAAATAAATGACGTCACAAATTATTAATTACGTCACAAAATACATAACGTCACAAAAATAAATGACGTCACAAAATACATAACGTCACAAAAACATAACGTCATAAAAATAAATGACGTCACAAAATACATAACGTCACAAAAATAAATGACGTCACAAAATACATAACGTCACAAAAATAAATGACGTCACAATATATAATTTACGTCACAAAATACATAACGTCACAAAAATTAATGACGTCACAAAATACATAACGTCACAAAAAAAATTACGTCACAAAATACATAACGTCACAAAAAAATGACGTCACAAAAAACATATCGTCACAAAAATAAATGACGTCACAAAATACAAAACGTCACAAAAATAAATGACGTCACAAAATACATAACGTCACAAAAATAAATGACGTCACAAAAATTAATTAAGTCACAAAATACATAACGTCACAAAAATAAATGACGTCACAAAATACATCACGTCACAAAAATAAATGACATCACAAAATACATAACGTCACAAAAATAAATGACGTCACAAAATATTAATTACGTCACAAAATACATAACGTCACAAAAAAATGACGTTACAAAATACATAACGTCACAAAAATAAATGACGTCACAAAATATATAACGTCACAAAAATAAATGACGTCACAAAATACATAACGTCACAAAAATAAATGGAGTCACAAAATACATAACTTCACAAAAATAAATGACGTCACAAAAATTAATTACGTCACAAAATACATAATGTCACAAAAATTAATGACGTCACAAAATTCATAACGTCACAAACATTAATGACGTCAAAAAATTCATAACGTCACAAAAATAAATAGCGTCACAAATTACATAACGTCAAAAAATTAAATGACGTCACAAAATACATAACGTCACAAAAATAAATGGCGTCACAAAAATTAATTAAGTCACAAAATACATAACGTCACAAAAATAAATGACGTCACAAAAATTAATTAAGTCACAAAATACATAACTTCAAAAAAATAAATGACGTCACAAACATTAATTACGTCACAAAATACATAACGCCACAAAAAAGACGTCACAAAATACATAACCTCACAAAAATAAATGACGTCACAAATTATTAATTACGTCACAAATTACACAACGTCACAAAAATAAATGACGTCACTAAATACATAAAATCACAAAAATAAATGACGTCACAAAATACATAACGTCACAAAAATAAATGACGTCACAAAATACATAACGTCACAAAAATAAATGACGTCACAAAATACATAACGTCACAAAAATAAATGAAGTCACAAAATATTAACTACGTCACAAAATACATAACGTCACAAAAATAAATGACGTCACAAAATACATAACGTCACAAAATACATAACGTCACAAAAATAAATGACGTCACAAAATACATAACGTCACAAAAATAAATTACGTCACAAAATACATAACGTCACAAAAATAAATGACGTCACAAAATACATAACGTCACAAAAATAAATGACGTCACAAAAATTAATTAAGTCACAAAATACATAACGTCAAAAAAATAAATGACGTCAAAAAATACATAATGTCACAAAAATAAATGACGTCACAAAATACATAACGTCACAAAAATAAATGACGTCACAAAATACATAACGTCACAAAAAATGGCGTCACAAAATACATAACGTCACAAAAAAAGACGTCACAAAAAACATAACGTCACAAAAATAAATGACGTCACAAATTATTAATTACGTCACAAAATACATAACGTCACAAAAATAAATGACGTCACAAAATACATAACGTCACAAAAACATAACGTCATAAAAATAAATGACGTCACAAAATACATAACGTCACAAAAATAAATGACGTCACAAAATACATAACGTCACAAAAATAAATGACGTCACAAAATACATAACGTCACAAAAATAAATGACGTCACAAAATATAATTTACGTCACAAAATACATAACGTCACAAAAATAAATGACGTCACAAAATACATAACGTCACAAAAAAAATTACGTCACAAAATACATAACGTCACAAAAAAATGACGTCACAAAAAACATATCGTCACAAAAATAAATGACGTCACAAAAAAATAACGTCACAAAAATAAATGACGTCACAAAATACATAACGTCACAAAAATAAATGACGTCACAAAAATTAATTAAGTCACAAAATACATAACGTCACAAAAATAAATGACGTCACAAAATACATCACGTCACAAAAATAAATGACATCACAAAATACATAACGTCACAAAAATAAATGACGTCACAAAATATTAATTACGTCACAAAATACATAACGTCACAAAAAAATGACGTTACAAAATACATAACGTCACAAAAATAAATGACGTCACAAAATATATAACGTCACAAAAATAAATGACGTCACAAAATACATAACGTCACAAAAATAAATGGAGTCACAAAATACATAACTTCACAAAAATAAATGACGTCACAAAAATTAATTACGTCACAAAATACATAATGTCACAAAAATTAATGACGTCACAAAATTCATAACGTCACAAACATTAATGACGTCAAAAAATTCATAACGTCACAAAAATAAATAGCGTCACAAATTACATAACGTCACAAAATTAAATGACGTCACAAAATACATAACGTCACAAAAATAAATGGCGTCACAAAAATTAATTAAGTCACAAAATACATAACGTCACAAAAATAAATGACGTCACAAAATACATAACGTCACAAAAATAAATGACGTCACAAAATACATAACGTCACAAAAATAAATGACGTCACAAAATACATAACGTCACAAAAATAAATGAAGTCACAAAATATTAACTACGTCACAAAATACATAACGTCACAAAAATAAATGACGTCACAAAATACATAACGTCACAAAATACATAACGTCACAAAAATAAATGACGTCACAAAATACATAACGTCACAAAAATAAATTACGTCACAAAATACATAACGTCACAAAAATAAATGACGTCATAAAATACATAACGTCACAAAATACATAACGTCACAAAAATAAATGACGTCACAAAATACATAACGTCACAAAAAAAATTACGTCACAAAATACATAACGTCACAAAAAAATGACGTCACAAAAAACATATCGTCACAAAAATAAATGACGTCACAAAATACAAAACGTCACAAAAATAAATGACGTCACAAAATACATAACGTCACAAAAATAAATGACGTCACAAAAATTAATTAAGTCACAAAATACATAACGTCACAAAAATAAATGACGTCACAAAATACATCACGTCACAAAAATAAATGACATCACAAAATACATAACGTCACAAAAATAAATGACGTCACAAAATATTAATTACGTCACAAAATACATAACGTCACAAAAAAATGACGTTACAAAATACATAACGTCACAAAAATAAATGACGTCACAAAATATATAACGTCACAAAAATAAATGACGTCACAAAATACATAACGTCACAAAAATAAATGGAGTCACAAAATACATAACTTCACAAAAATAAATGACGTCACAAAAATTAATTACGTCACAAAATACATAATGTCACAAAAATTAATGACGTCACAAAATTCATAACGTCACAAACATTAATGACGTCAAAAAATTCATAACGTCACAAAAATAAATAGCGTCACAAATTACATAACGTCACAAAATTAAATGACGTCACAAAATACATAACGTCACAAAAATAAATGGCGTCACAAAAATTAATTAAGTCACAAAATACATAACGTCACAAAAATAAATGACGTCACAAAATACATAACGTCACAAAAATAAATGACGTCACAAAATACATAACGTCACAAAAATAAATGACGTCACAAAATACATAACGTCACAAAAATAAATGAAGTCACAAAATATTAACTACGTCACAAAATACATAACGTCACAAAAATAAATGACGTCACAAAATACATAACGTCACAAAATACATAACGTCACAAAAATAAATGACGTCACAAAATACATAACGTCACAAAAATAAATTACGTCACAAAATACATAACGTCACAAAAATAAATGACGTCATAAAATACATAACGTCACAAAATACATAACGTCACAAAAATAAATGACGTCACAAAATACATAACGTCACAAAAATAAATGACGTCACAAAATACTTAACGTCACAAAAATAAATGACGTCACAAAATACATAACGTCACAAAAAATAAATGACGTCACAAAATACATAACGTCACAAAAATAAATGACGTCACAAAATACATAACGTCAAAAAAACAAATGACGTCACAAAATACATAACGTTACAAAAATAAATGACGTCACAAAATATTAATTACGTCACAAAATACATAACGTCACAAAAATAAATGACGTCACAAAAATTAATTAAGTCACAAAATACATAACGTCACAAAAATAAATGACGTCACAAAATACATTACGTCACAAAAATAAATGACATTACAAAATACATATCGTCACAAAAATAAATGACGTCACAAAATATTAATTACGTCACAAAATACATAACGTCACAAAAAAATGACGTTACAAAATACATAACGTCACAAAAATAAATGACGTCACAAAATACATAACGTCACAAAAATAAATGACGTCACAAAATACATAACGTCACAAAAATAAATGGAGTCACAAAATACATAACTTCACAAAAATAAATGACGTCACAAAAATTAATTACGTCACAAAATACATAATGTCACAAAAATAAATGACGTCACAAAATTCATAACGTCACAAACATGAATGACGTCAAAAAATTCATAACGTCACAAAAATAAATAGCGTCACAAATTACATAACGTCACAAAATTAAATGACGTCACAAAATACATAACGTCACAAAAATAAATGGCGTCACAAAAATTAATTAAGTCACAAAATACATAACGTCACAAAAATAAATGACGTCACAAAATACATAACGTCACAAAAATAAATGACGTCACAAAATACATAACGTCACAAAAATAAATGACGTCACAAAATACATAACGTCACAAAAATAAATGAAGTCACAAAATATTAACTACGTCACAAAATACATAACGTCACAAAAATAAATGACGTCACAAAATACATAACGTCACAAAATACATAACGTCACAAAAATAAATGACGTCACAAAATACATAACGTCACAAAAATAAATTACGTCACAAAATACATAACGTCACAAAAATAAATGACGTCATAAAATACATAACGTCACAAAATACATAACGTCACAAAAATAAATGACGTCACAAAATACATAACGTCACAAAAATAAATGACGTCACAAAATACTTAACGTCACAAAAATAAATGACGTCACAAAATACATAACGTCACAAAAAATAAATGACGTCACAAAATACATAACGTCACAAAAATAAATGACGTCACAAAATACATAACGTCAAAAAAACAAATGACGTCACAAAATACATAACGTTACAAAAATAAATGACGTCACAAAATATTAATTACGTCACAAAATACATAACGTCACAAAAATAAATGACGTCACAAAAATTAATTAAGTCACAAAATACATAACGTCACAAAAATAAATGACGTCACAAAATACATTACGTCACAAAAATAAATGACATTACAAAATACATATCGTCACAAAAATAAATGACGTCACAAAATATTAATTACGTCACAAAATACATAACGTCACAAAAAAATGACGTTACAAAATACATAACGTCACAAAAATAAATGACGTCACAAAATACATAACGTCACAAAAATAAATGACGTCACAAAATACATAACGTCACAAAAATAAATGGAGTCACAAAATACATAACTTCACAAAAATAAATGACGTCACAAAAATTAATTACGTCACAAAATACATAATGTCACAAAAATAAATGACGTCACAAAATTCATAACGTCACAAACATGAATGACGTCAAAAAATTCATAACGTCACAAAAATAAATAGCGTCACAAATTACATAACGTCACAAAAATAAATGACGTCACAAAATACATAACGTCACAAAAATAAATGGCGTCACAAAAATTACTTAAGTCACAAAATACATAACGTCACAAAAATAAATGACGTCACAAAAATTAACTAAGTCACAAAATACATAACTTCACAAAAATAAATGACATCACAAACATTAATTACGTCACAAAATACATAACGTCACAAAAATAAATGACGTCACAAAATACATAACGTCACAAAAATAAATGACGTCACAAAATACATAACGTCACAAAAATAAATGACGTCACAAAATACATAACGTCACAAAAAATGACGTCACAAAATACATAACGTCACAAAAAAGACGTCACAAAATACATAACGTCACAAAAATAAATGACGTCACAAATTATTAATTACGTCACAAATTACACAACGTCACAAAAATAAATGACGTCACAAAATACATAACGTCACAAAAACATAACGTCACAAAAATAAATGACGTCACAAAATACATAACGTCACAAAAATAAATGACGACACAAAATACATAACGTCACAAAAATAAATGACGTCACAAAATACATAACGTCACAAAAATAAATGACGTCACAAAATATTAATTACGTCACAAAATACATAACGTCACAAAAATAAATGACGTCACAAAATATATAACGTCACAAAATACATAACGTCACAAAAATAAATGACGTCACAAAATACATAACGTCACAAAAATAAATTACGTCACAAAATACATAACGTCACAAAAATAAATGACGTCATAAAATACATAACGTCACAAAATACATAACGTCACAAAAATAAATGACGTCACGAAATACATAACGTCACAAAAATAAATGACGTCACAATATACTTAACGTCACAAAAATAAATGACGTCACAAAATACATAACGTCACAAAAATAAATGACGTCACAAAATACATAACGTCACAAAAATAAATGACGTCACAAAATACATAACGTCAAAAAAACAAATGACGTCACAAAATACATAACGTTACAAAAATAAATGACGTCACAAAATATTAATTACGTCACAAAATACATAACGTCACAAATATAAATGACGTCACAAAATATTAATCACGTCACAAAATGCATAACGTCACAAAAATAAATGACGTCAAAAAATACATAACGTCACAAAAATAAATGACGTCACAAAAATTTATTAAGTCACAAAATACATAACGTCACAAAAATAAATGACGTCACAAAATACATAACGTCACAAAAACATAACGTCACAAAAATAAATGACGTCACAAAATACATAAAGTCACAAAAATAAATGACGTCACAAAAATTAATTAAGTCAAAAAATCCATAACGTCCCAAACATTAATGACGTCACAAAATACATAACGTCACAAAAATAAATGACGTCACAAAATACATAACGTCACAAAAAAATGACGTCACAAATTACATAACGTCACAAAAAAAGACGTCACAAAATACATAACGTCACAAAAATAAATGACGTCACAAATTATTTATTACGTCACAAAATACATAACGTCACAAAAATAAATGACGTCACAAAAAACATAACGTCACAAAAATAAATGACGTCACAAAATACATAACGTCACAAAAATAAATGGCGTCACAAAAATTAATTAAGTCACAAAATACATAACGTCACAAAAATAAATGACGTCACAAAAATTAATTAAGTCACAAAATACATAACTTCACAAAAATAAATGACGTCACAAAAATTAATTACGTCAAAAAATACATAACGTCACAAAAATAAATGACGTCACAAATTATTTATTACGTCACAAAATACATAACGTCACAAAAATAAATGACGTCACAAAATACATAACGTCACAAAAACATAACGTCACAAAAATAAATGACGTCACAAAATACATAACGTCACAAAAATAAATGACGTCACAAAAATTAATTAAGTCACAAAATACATAACGTCCCAAACATTAATGACGTCACAAAATACATAACGTCACAAAAATAAATGACGTCACAAAATACATAACGTCACAAAAAAATGACGTCACAAATTACATAACGTCACAAAAAAAGACGTCACAAAATACATAACGTCACAAAAATAAATGACGTCACAAATTATTTATTACGTCACAAAATACATAACGTCACAAAAATAAATGACGTCACAAAATACATAACGTCACAAAAATAAATGACGTCACAAAATACATAACGTCACAAAAATAAATGGCGTCACAAAAATTAATTAAGTCACAAAATACATAACGTCACAAAAATAAATGACGTCACAAAATACATAACGTCACAAAAATAAATGACGTCACAAAATATTAATTACATCACAAAATACATAACGTCACAAAAAAATGACGTTACAAAATACATAACGTCACAAAAATAAATGACGTCACAAAATACATAACGTCACAAAAATAAATGACGTCACAAAATACATAACGTCACAAAAATAAATGGAGTCACAAAATACATAACTTCACAAAAATAAATGACGTCACAAAAATTAATTACGTCACAAAATACATAATGTCACAAAAATAAATGACGTCACAAAATACATAACGTCACAAACATTAATGACGTCACTAAATTCATAACGTCACAAAAATAAATAGCGTCACAAATTACATAACGTCACAAAAATAAATGACGTCACAAAATACATAACGTCACGAAAATAAATGGCGTCACAAAAAGTAATTAAGTCACAAAATACATAACTTCACAAAAATAAATGACGTCACAAAAATAAATGACGTAACAAAATACATATCGTCACAAAAATAAATGACGTCACAAAATACATAACGTCACCAAAAATGACGTCACAAAATACATAACGTCACAAAATAAGACGTCACAAAATACATAACGTCACAAAAATAAATGACGTTACAAATTATTATTTACGTCACAAAATACATAACGTCACAAAAATAAATGACGTCACAAAATACATAACGTCACAAAAATAAATGACGTCACAAAATACATAACGTCACAAAAATAAATGGCGTCACAAAAATTAATTAAGTCACAAAATACATAACGTCACAAAAATAAATGACGTCACAAAATACATAACGTCACAAAAATAAATGACGTCACAAAATATTGATTACGTCACAAAATACATAACGTCACAAAAATAAATGACGTCACAAAATACATAACGTCACAAAATACATAACGTCACAAAAATAAATGACGTCACAAAATACATAACGTCACAAAAATAAATGACGTCACAAAATACATAACGTCACAAAAATAAATGACGTCACAAAATACTTAACGTCACAAAAATAAATGACGTCACAAAATACATAACGATACAAAAATAAATGACGTCACAAAATATTAATTACGTCACAAAATACATAACGTCACAAAAATAAATGACGTCACAAAATATTAATCACGTCACAAAATGCATAACGTCACAAAAATAAATGACGTCACAAAATACATAACGTCACAAAAAAAATTACGTCACAAAATTTAATTAAGTCACAAAATACATAACGTCACAAAAATAAATTTCGTCACAAAATACATAACGTCACAAAAACATAACGTCACAAAAATAAATGACGTCACAAAATACATAACGTCACAAAAATAAATGACGTTACAAAATACATAACTTTTCAAATAGAAATGACGTCACAAAATACATAACGTTTCAAAAATAAATGACGTCACAAAATACATAACGTCACAAAAATAAATGACGTCACAAAAATAAATGACGTCACAAAATACATAACGTCAAAAAAATAAATGACGTCACAAAATACAAAACGTCACAAAATACATAACGTCACAAAAATAAATGACGTCACAAAATACATAACGTCACAAAAATAAATGGCGTCACAAAATACATAATGTCACAAAAAATGACGTCACAAAATACATAACGTCACAAAAAAAAGACGTCACAAAATACATAACGTCACAAAAATAAATGACGTCACAAAATATTAATTACGTCACAAAATACATAACGTCACAAAAATAAATGACGTCACAAAATACATAACGTCACAAAAATAAATGACGTCACAAAATACATAACGTCAAAAAAATGACGTCACAAAATACATAACGTCACCAAAATAAATGACGTCACAAAATATTAATTACATCACAAAATACATAACGTCACAAAAATAAATGACGTCACAAAATACATAACGTCACAAAAATAAATGACGTCACAAAATATTAATCACGTCACAAAATGCATAACGTCACAAAAATAAATGACGTCAAAAAATTAATTAAGTCACAAAATACATAACGTCACAAAAATAAATTACGTCACAAAATACATAACGTCACAAAAATAAATTACGTCACAAAATACATAACGTCACAAAATACATAACGTCACAAAAATAAATGGCGTCACAAAATACATAACGTCAAAAAAAATGACGTCACAAAATACATAACGTCACAAAAATAAATGACGTCACAAAATACATAACGTCACAAAAATAAATTACGTCACAAAATACATAACGTCACAAAAATAAATGACGTCACAAAAATTAATTAAGTCACAAAATACATAACGTCAAAAAAATAAATGTCGTCACAAAATACATAACGTCAAAAAAATAAATGACGTCACAAAATACATAACGTCAAAAAAATAAATGACGTCACAAAATACATAACGTCACAAAAAAAAGACGTCACAAAATACATATGGTCACAAAAATAAATGACGTCACAAAATATTAATTACGTCACAAAATACATAACGTCACAAAAATAAATGACGTCACAAAATACATAACGTCACAAAAACATAACGTCACAAAAATAAATGACGTCGCAAAATACATAACGTCACAAAAATAAATGACGTTACAAAATACATAACGTTTCAAAAATAAATGACGTCACAAAATACATAACGTCACAAAAATAAATGACGTCACAAAAATAAATGACGTCACAAAATACATAACGTCAAAAAAATAAATGACGTCACAAAATACATAACGTCACAAAAAAAAGACGTCACAAAATACATATGGTCACAAAAATAAATGACGTCACAAAATATTAATTACGTCACAAAATACATAACGTCAAAAAAATAAATGACGTCACAAAATACATAACGTCAAAAAAATAAATGACGTCACAAAATACATAACGTCACAAAAATAAATGACGTCACAAAATACATAACGTCACAAAAATAAATGACGTCACAAAATACATAACGTCACAAAAATAAATGACGTCACAAAATACATAACGTCACAAAAATAAAGTACGTCACAAAATACATAACGTCACAAAAATAAATGACGTCACAAAAATTGATTAAGTCACAAAATACATAACTTCACAAAAATAAATGACGTCACAAAAATTAATTACGTCACAAAATACATAACGTCACAAAAATAAATGACGTCACAAAATACATAACGTCACAAAAATAAATGGCGTCACAAAATACATAACGTAACAAAAATAAATGACGTCACAAAATACATAACGTCACAAAATACATAACGTCACAAAAATAAATGGCGTCACAAAATACATAACGTCAAAAAAATAAATGACGTCACAAAATACATAACGTCACAAAAATAAATGACGTCACAAAATACATAACGTCACAAAAATAAATGACGTCACAAAATACATAACGTCACAAAAATAAATGACGTCACAAAATACATAACGTCACAAAAATAAAGTACGTCACAAAATACATAACGTCACAAAAATAAATGACGTCACAAAAATTGATTAAGTCACAAAATACATAACTTCACAAAAATAAATGACGTCACAAAAATTAATTACGTCACAAAATACATAACGTCACAAAAATAAATGACGTCACAAAATACATAACGTCACAAAAATAAATGGCGTCACAAATACATAACGTAACAAAAATAAATGACGTCACAAAATACTTAACGTCACAAAAATAAATGACGTCACAAAAATAAAGTACGTCACAAAATACATAACGTCACAAAAAAATAACGTCACAAAAATAAATGACGTTACAAAATACATAACGTTTCAAAAATAAATGACGTCACAAAATACATAACGTCAAAAAAAAATTACGTCACAAAATACATAACGTCACCAAAATAAATGACGTCACAAAATATTAATTACATCACAAAATACATAACGTCACAAAAATAAATGACGTCACAAAATACATAACGTCACAAAAATAAATGACGTCACAAAATATTAATCACGTCACAAAATGCATAACGTCACAAAAATAAATGACGTCAAAAAATTAATTAAGTCACAAAATAGATAACGTCACAAAAATAAATTACGTCACAAAATACATAACGTCACAAAATACATAACGTCAGAAAAATAAATGGCGTCACAAAATACATAACGTCACAAAAAAATGACGTCACAAAATACATAACGTCACAAAAAATGACGTCACAAAATACATAACGTCACAAAAAAAAGACGTCACAAAATACATATGGTCACAAAAATAAATGACGTCACAAAATATTAATTACGTCACAAAATACATAACGTCACAAAAATAAATGACGTCACAAAATACATAACGTCACAAAAACATAACGTCACAAAAATAAATGACGTCACAAAATACATAACGTCACAAAAATAAATGACGTTACAAAATACATAACGTTTCAAAAATAAATGACGTCACAAAATACATAACGTCACAAAAATAAATGACGTCACAAAAATAAATGACGTCACAAAAAATGACGTCAAAAAATACATAACGTCACAAAAATAAATGACGTCACAAAATACATAACGTCAAAAAAATAAATGACGTCACAAAAATTAATTAAGTCACAAAATACATAACGTCACAAAAATAAATTACGTCACAAAATACATAACGTCACAAAATACATAACGTCACAAAAATAAATGGCGTCACAAAATACATAACGTCAAAAAAATAAATGACGTCACAAAATACATAACGTCACAAAAATAAATGACGTCACAAAATACATAACGTCACAAAAATAAATTACGTCACAAAATACATAACGTCACAAAAATAAATGACGTCACAAAAATTGATTAAGTCACAAAATACATAACTTCAGAAAACTAAATGACGTCACAAAAATTAATTACGTCACAAAATACATAACGTCACAAAAATAAATGACGTCACAAAATACATAACGTCACAAAAATAAATGGCGTCACAAAATACATAACGTAACAAAAATAAATGACGTCACAAAATACTTAACGTCACAAAAATAAATGACGTCACAAAAATAAAGTACGTCACAAAATACATAACGTCACAAAAAAATAACGTCACAAAAATAAATGACGTCACAAAATACATAACGTCACAAAAATAAATGACGTTACAAAATACATAACGTTTCAAAAATAAATGACGTCACAAAATACATAACGTCAAAAAAATGACGTCACAAAATACATAACGTCACCAAAATAAATGACGTCACAAAATATTAATTACATCACAAAATACATAACGTCACAAAAATAAATGACGTCACAAAATACATAACGTCACAAAAATAAATGACGTCACAAAATATTAATCACGTCACAAAATGCATAACGTCACAAAAATAAATGACGTCAAAAAATTAATTAAGTCACAAAATACATAACGTCACAAAAATAAATTACGTCACAAAATACATAACGTCACAAAAATAAATGACGTCACAAAATACATAACGTCACAAAAACATAACGTCACAAAAATAAATGACGTCACAAAATACATAACGTCACAAAAATAAATGACGTTACAAAATACATAACGTTTCAAAAATAAATGACGTCACAAAATACATAACGTCACAAAAATAAATGACGTCACAAAAATAAATGACGTCATAAAAAAATGACGTCACAAAATACATAACGTCACAAAAATAAATGACGTCACAAAATACATAACGTCACAAAAATAAATGACGTCACAAAATACATAACGTCACAAAAATTAATGGCGTCACAAAATACATAATGTCAAAACAAATGACGTCACAAAATACATAACGTCACAAAAAAAAAGACGTCACAAAATACATAACGTCACAAAAATAAATGACGTCACAAAATATTAATTACGTCACAAAATACATAACGTCACAAAAATAAATGACGTCACAAAATACATAACGTCACAAAAAAATAACGTCACAAAAATAAATGACGTCACAAAATACATAACGTCACAAAAATAAATGACGTCACAAAATACATAACGTCAAAAAAAATGACGTCACAAAATACATAACGTCACCAAAATAAATGACGTCACAAAATATTAATTACATCACAAAATACATAACGTCACAAAAATAAATGACGTCACAAAATACATAACGTCACAAAAATAAATGACGTCACAAAATATTAATCACGTCACAAAATGCATAACGTCACAAAAATAAATGACGTCAAAAAATTAATTAAGTCACAAAATACATAACGTCACAAAAATAAATTACGTCACAAAATACATAACGTCACAAAAATAAATTACGTCACAAAATACATAACGTCACAAAATACATAACGTCACAAAAATAAATGGCGTCACAAAATACATAACGTCAAAAAAAATGACGTCACAAAATACATAACGTCACAAAAATAAATGACGTCACAAAATACATAACGTCACAAAAATAAATTACGTCACAAAATACATAACGTCACAAAAATAAATGACGTCACAAAAATTAATTAAGTCACAAAATACATAACGTCAAAAAAATAAATGACGTCACAAAATACATAACGTCAAAAAAATAAATGACGTCACAAAATACATAACGTCACAAAAATAAATGACGTCACAAAATACATAACGTCACAAAAAATGACGTCACAAAATACATAACGTCACAAAAAAAAGACGTCACAAAATACATATGGTCACAAAAATAAATGACGTCACAAAATATTAATTACGTCACAAAATACATAACGTCACAAAAATAAATGACGTCACAAAATACATAACGTCAAAAAAACATAACGTCACAAAAATAAATGACGTCACAAAATACATAACGTCACAAAAATAAATGACGTTACAAAATACATAACTTTTCAAAAATAAATGACGTCACAAAATACATAACGTCACAAAAATAAATGACGTCACAAAAATAAATGACGTCACAAAATACATAACGTCAAAAAAATAAATGACGTCACAAAATACATATGGTCACAAAAATAAATGACGTCACAAAATATTAATTACGTCACAAAATACATAACGTCAAAAAAATAAATGACGTCACAAAATACATAACGTCAAAAAAATAAATGACGTCACAAAATACATAACGTCACAAAAATAAATGACATCACAAAATACATAACGTCACAAAAATAAATGACGTCACAAAAATTAATGACGTCAGAAAAATTGATTAAGTCACAAAATACATAACTTCACAAAAATAAATGACGTCACAAAAATTAATTACGTCACAAAATACATAACGTCACAAAAATAAATGACGTCACAAAATACATAACGTCACAAAAATAAATGGCGTCACAAAATACATAACGTAACAAAAATAAATGACGTCACAAAATACTTAACGTCACAAAAATAAATGACGTCACAAAAATAAAGTACGTCACAAAATACATAACGTCACAAAAAAATAACGTCACAAAAATAAATGACGTCACAAAATACATAACGTCACAAAAATAAATGACGTTACAAAATACATAACGTTTCAAAAATAAATGACGTCACAAAATACATAACGTCAAAAAAAAATTACGTCACAAAATACATAACGTCACCAAAATAAATGACGTCACAAAATATTAATTACATCACAAAATACATAACGTCACAAAAATAAATGACGTCACAAAATACATAACGTCACAAAAATAAATGACGTCACAAAATATTAATCACGTCACAAAATGCATAAGGTCACAAAAATAAATGACGTCAAAAAATTAATTAAGTCACAAAATAGATAACGTCACAAAAATAAATTACGTCACAAAATACATAACGTCACAAAATAGATAACGTCACAAAAATAAATTACGTCACAAAATACATAACGTCACAAAATACATAACGTCACAAAAATAAATGGCGTCACAAAATACATAACGTAACAAAAATAAATGACGTCACAAAATACTTAATGTCACAAAAATAAATGACGTCACAAAAATAAAGTACGTCACAAAATACATAACGTCACAAAAAAATAACGTCACAAAAATAAATGACGTCACAAAATACATAACGTCACCAAAATAAATGACGTCACAAAATATTAATTACGTCACAAAATACATAACGTCACAAAAATAAATGACGTCACAAAATACATAACGTCACAAAAACATAACGTCACAAAAATAAATGACGTCACAAAATACATAACGTCACAAAAATAAATGACGTTACAAAATACATAACGTTTCAAAAATAAATGACGTCACAAAATACATAACGTCACAAAAATAAATGACGTCACAAAAATAAATGACGTCACAAAAAAAATGACGTCACAAAATACATAACGTCACAAAAATAAATGACGTCACAAAATACATAACGTCACAAAAATAAATGACGTCACAAAAATTAATTAAGTCACAAAATACATAACGTCACAAAAATAAATTACGTCACAAAATACATAACGTCACAAAATACATAACGTCACAAAAATAAATGGCGTCACAAAATACATAACGTCAAAAAAATAAATGACGTCACAAAATACATAACGTCACAAAAATAAATGACGTCACAAAATACATAACGTCACAAAAATAAATTACGTCACAAAATACATAACGTCACAAAAATAAATGACGTCACAAAAATTGATTAAGTCACAAAATACATAACTTCAGAAAAATAAATGACGTCACAAAAATTAATTACGTCACAAAATACATAACGTCACAAAAATAAATGACGTCACAAAATACATAACGTCACAAAAATAAATGGCGTCACAAAATACATAACGTAACAAAAATAAATGACGTCACAAAATACTTAACGTCACAAAAATAAATGACGTCACAAAAATAAAATACGTCACAAAATACATAACGTCACAAAAAAAAACGTCACAAAAATAAATGACGTCACAAAATACATAACGTCACAAAAATAAATGACGTTACAAAATACATAACGTTTCAAAAATAAATGACGTCACAAAATACATAACGTCAAAAAAATGACGTCACAAAATACATAACGTCACCAAAATAAATGACGTCACAAAATATTAATTACATCACAAAATACATAACGTCACAAAAATAAATGACGTCACAAAATATTAATCACGTCACAAAATGCATAACGTCACAAAAATAAATGACGTCAAAAAATTAATTAAGTCACAAAATACATAACGTCACAAAAATAAATTACGTCACAAAATACATAACGTCACAAAATACATAACGTCACAAAAATAAATGGCGTCACAAAATACATAACGTCACAAAAATAAATGACGTCACAAAATACATAACGTCACAAAAAATGACGTCACAAAATACATAATGTCACAAAAAAAGACGTCACAAAATACATATGGTCACAAAAATAAATGACTTCACAAAATATTAATTACGTCACAAAATACATAACGTCACAAAAATAAATGACGTCACAAAATACATAACGTCACAAAAACATAACGTCACAAAAATAAATGACGTCACAAAATATATAACGTCACAAAAATAAATGACGTTACAAAATACATAACGTTTCAAAAATAAATGACGTCACAAAATACATAACGTCACAAAAATAAATGACGTCACAAAAATAAATGACGTCACAAAAAAATGACGTCACAAAATACATAACGTCACAAAAATAAATGACGTCACAAAATACATAACGTCACAAAAATAAATGACGTCACAAAAATTAATTAAGTCACAAAATACATAACGTCACAAAAATAAATTACGTCACAAAATACATAACGTCACAAAATACATTACGTCACAAAAATAAATGGCGTCACAAAATACATAACGTCAAAAAAATAAATGACGTCACAAAATACATAACGTCACAAAAATAAATGACGTCACAAAATACATAACGTCACAAAAATAAATGACGTCACAAAATACATAACGTCACAAAAAAAATGACGTCACAAAATACATAACGTCACCAAAATAAATGACGTCACAAAATATTAATTACATCACAAAATACATAACGTCACAAAAATAAATGACGTCACAAAATACATAACGTCACAAAAAATGACGTCACAAAATACATAACGTCACAAAAAAAAGACGTCACAAAATACATTTGGTCACAAAAATAAATGACGTCACAAAATATTAATTACGTCACAAAATACATAACGTCACAAAAATAAATGACGTCACAAAATACATAACGTCACAAAAACATAACGTCACAAAAATAAATGACGTCACAAAATACATAACGTCACAAAAATAAATGACGTTACAAAATACATAACGTTTCAAAAATAAATGACGTCACAAAATACATAACGTCACAAAAATAAATTACGTCACAAAATACATAACGTCACAAAATACATAACGTCACAAAAATAAATGACGTCACAAAATACATAACGTCACAAAAATAAATGACGTCACAAAATATTAATCACGTCACAAAATGCATAACGTCACAAAAATAAATGACGTCAAAAAATTAATTAAGTCACAAATACATAACTTCAAAAAAATAAATGACGTCACAAAATACATAACGTCAAAAAAATAAATGACGTCACAAAATACATAACGTCACAAAAATAAATGACGTCACAAAATACATAACGTCACAAAAAATGACGTCACAAAATACATAACGTCACAAAAAAAAGACGTCACAAAATACATAACGTCACAAAAATAAATGACGTCACAAAATACATAACGTCACAAAAACATAACGTCACAAAAATAAATGACGTCACAAAATACATAACGTCAAAAAAATAAATGACGTTACAAAATACATAACGTTTCAAAAATAAATGACGTCACAAAATACATAACGTCACAAAAATAAATGACGTCACAAAAATAAATGACGTCACAAAAAAATGACGTCACAAAATACATAACGTCACAAAAATAAATGACGTCACAAAATACATAACGTCACAAAAATAAATGACGTCACAAAAATTAATTAAGTCACAAAATACATAACGTCACAAAAATAAATTACGTCACAAAATACATAACGTCACAAAATACATAACGTCACAAAAATAAATGGCGTCACAAAATACATAACGTCAAAAAAATAAATGACGTCACAAAATACATAACGTCACAAAAATAAATGACGTCACAAAATACATAACGTCACAAAAATAAATGACGTCACAAAATACATAACGTCACAAAAATAAATGACGTCACAAAAATTGATTAAGTCACAAAATACATAACTTCACAAAAATAAATGACGTCACAAAAATTAATTACGTCACAAAATACATAACGTCACAAAAATAAATGACGTCACAAAATACATAACGTCACAAAAATAAATGGCGTCACAAAATACATAACGTAACAAAAATAAATGACGTCACAAAATACATAACGTCACAAAAAATGACGTCACAAAATACATAACGTCACAAAAAAAAGACGTCACAAAATACATAACGTCACAAAAATAAATGACGTCACAAAATATTAATTACGTCACAAAATACATAACGTCACAAAAATAAATGACGTCACAAAATACATAACGTCACAAAAACATAACGTCACAAAAATAAATGACGTCACAAAATACATAACGTCACAAAAATAAATGACGTTACAAAATACATAACGTTTCAAAAATAAATGACGTCACAAAATATATAACTTCATAAAAATAAATGACGTCACAAAATATAATTTACGTCACAAAATACATAACGTCACAAAAATAAATGACGTCACAAAATATTAATCACGTCACAAAATGCATAACGTCACAAAAATAAATGACGTCAAAAAATACATAACTTCACAAAAATAAATGACGTCACAAAATACATAACGTCACAAAAATAAATGACGTCACAAAATACATAACGTCACAAAAATAAATGACGTCACAAAAATTAATTAAGTCACAAAATACATAACGTCACAAAAATAAATTACGTCACAAAATACATAACGTCAAAAAATACATAACGTCACAAAAATAAATGGCGTCACAAAATACATAACGTCAAAAAAATAAATGACGTCACAAAATACATAACGTCACAAAAATAAATGACGTCACCAAATACATAACGTCACAAAAATAAATGACGTCACAAAATACATAACGTCACAAAAATAAATGACGTCACAAAATACATAACGTCACAAAAATAAATGACGTCACAAAATACATAACGTCACAACAATAAATGACGTCACAAAAATTAATTAAGTCACAAAATACATAACTTCACAAAAATAAATGACGTCACAAAAATTAATTACGTCACAAAATACATAACGTCACAAAAATAAATGACGTCACAAAATACATGACGTCACAATGACGTCACAAAATACATAACGTCACAAAAAAAAGACGTCACAAAATACATAACGTCACAAAAATAAATGACGTCACAAAATATTAATTACGTCACAAAATACATAACGTCACAAAAATAAATGACGTCACAAAATATTAATTACATCACAAAATACATAACGTCAAAAAAATAAATGACGTCACAAAATACATAACGTCACAAAAATAAATGACGTCACAAAATACATAACGTCACAACAATAAATGACGTCACAAAAATTAATTAAGTCACAAAATACATAACGTCACAAAAATAAATGACGTCACAAAATATTAATTACATCACAAAATACATAACGTCACAAAAATAAATGACGTCACAAAATACATAACGTCACAAAAATAAATGACGTCACAAAATATTAATCACGTCAAAAAATGCATAACGTCACAAAAATAAGTGACGTCAAAAAATTAATTAAGTCACAAAATACATAACGTCACAAAATACATAACGTCACAAAAATAAATGCCGTCACAAAATACATAACGTCAAAAAATGACGTCACAAAATACATAACGTCACAAAAATAAATGACGTCACAAAATACATAACCTCACAAAAATAAATGACGTCACAAAATACATAGCGTCACAAAAATAAATGACGTCACAAAAATTAATTAAGTCACAAAATACATAACGTCAAAAAATAAATGACGTCACAAAATACATAACGTCACAAAAACATAACGTCACAAAAATAAATGACGTCACAAAATACATAACGTCACAAAAATAAATGACGTTACAAAATACATAACTTTTCAAAAATAAATGACGTCACAAAATACATAACGTCACAAAAATAAATGACGTCACAAAATACAAAACGTCACAAAATACATAACGTCACAAAAATAAATGACGTCACACAATACATAACGTCACAAAAATAAATGGCGTCACAAAATACATAACGTAACAAAAATAAATGACGTCACAAAATACATAATGTCACAAAAAAATGACGTCACAAAATACATGACGTCACAAAAAAAAGACGTCCCAAAATACATAACGTCACAAAAATAAATGACGTCACAAAATACATAACGTCACAAAAAAATAACGTCACAAAAATAAATGACGTCACAAAATACATAACGTCACAAAAATAAATGACGTTACAAAATACATAACGTTTCAAAAATAAATGACGTCACAAAATACATAACGTCAAAAAAAATGACGTCACAAAATACATAACGTCACCAAAATAAATGACGTCACAAAATATTAATTACATCACAAAATACATAACGTCACAAAAATTAATGACGTCACAAAATACATAACGTCACAAAAATAAATGACGTCACAAAATATTTATCACGTCACAAAATGCATAACGTCACAAAAATAAATGACGTCAAAAAATTAATTAAGTCACAAAATACATAACGTCACAAAAATAAATTACGTCACAAAATACATAACGTCACAAAATACATAACGTCACAAAAATAAATGGCGTCACAAAATACATAACGTCAAAAAAATGACGTCACAAAATACATAACGTCACAAAAATAAATGACGTCACAAAATACATAACGTCACAAAAATAAATTACGTCACAAAATACATAACGTCACAAAAATAAATGACGTCACAAAAATTAATTAAGTCACAAAATACATAACGTCAAAAAAAATGACGTCACAAAATACATAACGTCAAAAAAATAAATGACGTCACAAAATACATAACGTCACAAAAATAAATGACGTCACAAAATATTTATCACGTCACAAAATGCATAACGTCACAAAAATAAATGACGTCAAAAAATTAATTAAGTCACAAAATACATAACGTCACAAAAATAAATGACGTCACAAAATACATAACGTCACAAAAAATGACGTCACAAAATACATAACGACACAAAAAAAAGACGTCACAAAATACATATGGTCACAAAAATAAATGACGTCACAAAATACATAACGTCACAAAAATAAATGACGTCACAAAATATTAATCACGTCACAAAATGCATAACGTCACAAAAATAAATGACGTCAAAAAATACATAACGTCACAAAAATAAATGACGTCACAAAATACATAACGTCACAAAAATAAATGACGTCACAAAATACATAACGTCAAAAAAATAAATGACGTCACAAAAATTAAATAAGTCACAAAATACATAACGTCACAAAAATAAATTACGTCACAAAATACATAACGTCAAAAAATACATAACGTCACAAAAATAAATGGCGTCACAAAATACATAACGTCAAAAAAATAAATGACGTCACAAAATACATAACGTCACAAAAATAAATGACGTCACAAAATACATAACGTCACAAAAATAAATGACGTCACAAAATACATAACGTCACAAAAAAAAATGACGTCACAAAAATAAATGACGTCACAAAATACATAACGTCACAACAATAAATGACGTCACAAAAATTAATTAAGTCACAAAATACATAACTCCACAAAAATAAATGACGTCACAAAAATTAATTACGTCACAAAATACATAACGTCACAAAAATAAATGACGTCACAAAATACATAACGTCACAAAAATAAATGGCCTCACAAAATACATAACGTAACAAAAATAAATGACGTCACAAAATATATAACGTCACAAAAAAATGACGTCACAAAATACATAACGTCACAAAAAAAGACGTCACAAAATACATAACGTCACAAAAATAAATGACGTCACAAAATATTAATTACGTCACAAAATACATAACGTCACAAAAATAAATGACGTCACAAAATATTAATTACATCACAAAATACATAACGTCACAAAAATAAATGACGTCACAAAATACATAACGTCACAAAAATAAATGACGTCACAAAATATTAATCACGTCAAAAAATGCATAACGTCACAAAAATAAATGACGTCAAAAAATTAATTAAGTCACAAAATACATAACGTCACAAAATACATAACGTCACAAAAATAAATGGCGTCACAAAATACATTACGTCAAAAAAATGACGTCACAAAATACATAACGTCACAAAAATAAATGACGTCACAAAATACATAACCTCACAAAAATAAATGACGTCACAAAATACATAACGTCACAAAAATAAATGACGTCACAAAAATTAATTAAGTCACAAAATACATAACGTCAAAAAATAAATGACGTCACAAAATACATAACGTCACAAAAACATAACGACACAAAAATAAATGACGTCACAAAATACATAACGTCACAAAAATAAATGACGTTACAAAATACATAACTTTTCAAAAATAAATGACGTCACAAAATACATAACGTCACAAAAATAAATGACGTCACAAAATACAAAACGTCACAAAATACATAACGTCACAAAAATAAATGACGTCACACAATACATAACGTCACAAAAATAAATGGCGTCACAAAATACATAACGTAACAAAAATAAATGACGTCACAAAAAAAAGACGTCACAAAATACATAACGTCACAAAAATAAATGACGTCACAAAATATTAATTACGTCACAAAATACATAACGTCACAAAAATAAATGACGTCACAAAATACATAACGTCACAAAAAAATAACGTCACAAAAATAAATGACGTCACAAAATACATAACGTCACAAAAATAAATGACGTTACAAAATACATAACGTTTCAAAAATAAATGACGTCACAAAATACATAACGTCAAAAAAATGACGTCACAAAATACATAACGTCACCAAAATAAATGACGTCACAAAATATTAATTACATCACAAAATACATAACGTCACAAAAATAAATGACGTCACAAAATACAAAACGTCACAAAATACATAACGTCACAAAAATAAATGACGTCACACAATACATAACGTCACAAAAATAAATGGCGTCACAAAATACATAACGTAACAAAAATAAATGACGTCACAAAATACATAATGTCACAAAAAAATGACGTCACAAAATACATAACGTCACAAAAAAAAGACGTCCCAAAATACATAACGTCACAAAAATAAATGACGTCACAAAATACATAACGTCACAAAAAAATAACGTCACAAAAATAAATGACGTCACAAAATACATAACGTCACAAAAATAAATGACGTTACAAAATACATAACGTTTCAAAAATAAATGACGTCACAAAATACATAACGTCAAAAAAAATGACGTCACAAAATACATAACGTCACCAAAATAAATGACGTCACAAAATATTAATTACATCACAAAATACATAACGTCACAAAAATAAATGACGTCACAAAATACATAACGTCACAAAAATAAATGACGTCACAAAATATTAATCACGTCACAAAATGCATAACGTCACAAAAATAAATGACGTCAAAAAATTAATTAAGTCACAAAATACATAACGTCACAAAAATAAATTACGTCACAAAATACATAACGTCACAAAATACATAACGTCACAAAAATAAATGGCGTCACAAAATACATAACGTCAAAAAAAATGACGTCACAAAATACATAACGTCACAAAAATAAATGACGTCACAAAATACATAACGTCACAAAAATAAATTACGTCACAAAATACATAACGTCACAAAAATAAATGACGTAACAAAAATTAATTAAGTCACAAAATACATAACGTCAAAAAAATAAATGACGTCACAAAATACATAACGTCAAAAAAATAAATGACGTCACAAAATACATAACGTCACAAAAATAAATGACGTCACAAAATACATAACGTCACAAAAAATGACGTCACAAAATACATAACGTCACAAAAAAAAGACGTCACAAAATACATATGGTCACAAAAATAAATGACGTCACAAAATACATAACGTCACAAAAATAAATGACGTCACAAAATATTAATCACGTCACAAAATGCATAACGTCACAAAAATAAATGACGTCAAAAAATACATAACGTCACAAAAATAAATGACGTCACAAAATACATAACGTCACAAAAATAAATGACGTCACAAAATACATAACGTCACAAAAATAAATGACGTCACAAAAATTAATTAAGTCACAAAATACATAACGTCACAAAAATAAATTACGTCACAAAATACATAACGACAAAAAATACATAACGTCACAAAAATAAATGGCGTCACAAAATACATAACGTCAAAAAAATAAATGACGTCACAAAATACATAACGTCACAAAAATAAATGACGTCACAAAATACATAACGTCACAAAAATAAATGACGTCACAAAATACATAACGTCACAAAAATAAATGACGTCACAAAATACATAACGTCACAAAAATAAATGACGTCACAAAATACATAACGTCACAACAATAAATGACGTCACAAAAATTAATTAAGTCACAAAATACATAACTTCACAAAAATAAATGACGTCACAAAAATTAATTACGTCACAAAATACATAACGTCACAAAAATAAATGACGTCACAAAATACATAACGTCACAAAAATAAATGGCCTCACAAAATACATAACGTAACAAAAATAAATGACGTCACAAAATATATAACGTCACAAAAAAATGACGTCACAAAATACATAACGTCACAAAAAAAAGACGTCACAAAATACATAACGTCACAAAAATAAATGACGTCACAAAATATTAATAACGTCACAAAATACATAACGTCACAAAAATAAATGACGTCACAAAATATTAATTACATCACAAAATACATAACGTCACAAAAATAAATGACGTCACAAAATACATAACGTCACAAAAATAAATGACGTCACAAAATATTAATCACGTCAAAAAATGCATAACGTCACAAAAATAAATGACGTCAAAAAATTAATTAAGTCACAAAATACATAACGTCACAAAATACATAACGTCACAAAAATAAATGGCGTCACAAAATACATTACGTCAAAAAAATGACGTCACAAAATACATAACGTCACAAAAATAAATGACGTCACAAAATACATAACCTCACAAAAATAAATGACGTCACAAAATACATAACGTCACAAAAATAAATGACGTCACAAAAATTAATTAAGTCACAAAATACATAACGTCAAAAAATAAATGACGTCACAAAATACATAACGTCACAAAAACATAACGACACAAAAATAAATGACGTCACAAAATACATAACGTCACAAAAATAAATGACGTTACAAAATACATAACTTTTCAAAAATAAATGACGTCACAAAATACATAACGTCACAAAAATAAATGACGTCACAAAATACAAAACGTCACAAAATACATAACGTCACAAAAATAAATGACGTCACACAATACATAACGTCACAAAAATAAATGGCGTCACAAAATACATAACGTAACAAAAATAAATGACGTCACAAAAAAAAGACGTCACAAAATACATAACGTCACAAAAATAAATGACGTCACAAAATATTAATTACGTCACAAAATACATAACGTCACAAAAATAAATGACGTCACAAAATACATAACGTCACAAAAAAATAACGTCACAAAAATAAATGACGTCACAAAATACATAACGTCACAAAAATAAATGACGTTACAAAATACATAACGTTTCAAAAATAAATGACGTCACAAAATACATAACGTCAAAAAAATGACGTCACAAAATACATAACGTCACCAAAATAAATGACGTCACAAAATATTAATTACATCACAAAATACATAACGTCACAAAAATAAATGATGTCACAAAATACAAAACGTCACAAAATACATAACGTCACAAAAATAAATGACGTCACACAATACATAACGTCACAAAAATAAATGGCGTCACAAAATACATAACGTAACAAAAATAAATGACGTCACAAAATACATAATGTCACAAAAAAATGACGTCACAAAATACATAACGTCACAAAAAAAAGACGTCCCAAAATACATAACGTCACAAAAATAAATGACGTCACAAAATACATAACGTCACAAAAAATAACGTCACAAAAATAAATGACGTCACAAAATACATAACGTCACAAAAATAAATGACGTTACAAAATACATAACGTTTCAAAAATAAATGACGTCACAAAATACATAACGTCAAAAAAAATGACGTCACAAAATACATAACGTCACCAAAATAAATGACGTCACAAAATATTAATTACATCACAAAATACATAACGTCACAAAAATAAATGACGTCACAAAATACATAACGTCACAAAAATAAATGACGTCACAAAATATTAATCACGTCATAAAATGCATAACGTCACAAAAATAAATGACGTCAAAAAATACATAACGTCACAAAAATAAATGACGTCACAAAATACATAACGTCACAAAAATAAATGACGTCACAAAAATTAATTAAGTCACAAAATACATAACGTCACAAAAATAAATTACGTCACAAAATACATAACGACAAAAAATACATAACGTCACAAAAATAAATGGCGTCACAAAATACATAACGTCAAAAAAATAAATGACGTCACAAAATACATAACGTCACAAAAATAAATGACGTCACAAAATACATAACGTCACAAAAATAAATGACGTCACAAAATACATAACGTCACAAAAATAAATTACGTCACAAAATACATAACGTCACAAAAATAAATGACGTAACAAAAATTAATTAAGTCACAAAATACATAACGTCAAAAAAATAAATGACGTCACAAAATACATAACGTCAAAAAAATTAATGACGTCACAAAATACATAACGTCACAAAAATAAATGACGTCACAAAATACATAACGTCACAAAAAATGACGTCACAAAATACATAACGTCACAAAAAAAAGACGTCACAAAATACATATGGTCACAAAAATAAATGACGTCACAAAATACATAACGTCACAAAAATAAATGACGTCACAAAATATTAATCACGTCACAAAATGCATAACGTCACAAAAATAAATGACGTCAAAAAATACATAACGTCACAAAAATAAATGACGTCACAAAATACATAACGTCACAAAAATAAATGACGTCACAAAATACATAACGTCACAAAAATAAATGACGTCACAAAAATTAATTAAGTCACAAAATACATAACGTCACAAAAATAAATTACGTCACAAAATACATAACGACAAAAAATACATAACGTCACAAAAATAAATGGCGTCACAAAATACATAACGTCAAAAAAATAAATGACGTCACAAAATACATAACGTCACAAAAATAAATGACGTCACAAAATACATAACGTCACAAAAATAAATGACGTCACAAAATACATAACGTCACAAAAATAAATGACGTCACAAAATACATAACGTCACAAAAATAAATGACGTCACAAAATACATAACGTCACAACAATAAATGACGTCACAAAAATTAATTAAGTCACAAAATACATAACTTCACAAAAATAAATGACGTCACAAAAATTAATTACGTCACAAAATACATAACGTCACAAAAATAAATGACGTCACAAAATACATAACGTCACAAAAATAAATGGCCTCACAAAATACATAACGTAACAAAAATAAATGACGTCACAAAATATATAACGTCACAAAAAAATGACGTCACAAAATACATAACGTCACAAAAAAAAGACGTCACAAAATACATAACGTCACAAAAATAAATGACGTCACAAAATATTAATTACGTCACAAAATACATAACGTCACAAAAATAAATGACGTCACAAAATATTAATTACATCACAAAATACATAACGTCACAAAAATAAATGACGTCACAAAATACATAACGTCACAAAAATAAATGACGTCACAAAATATTAATCACGTCAAAAAATGCATAACGTCACAAAAATAAATGACGTCAAAAAATTAATTTAGTCACAAAATACATAACGTCACAAAATACATAACGTCACAAAAATAAATGGCGTCACAAAATACATTACGTCAAAAAAATGACGTCACAAAATACATAACGTCACAAAAATAAATGACGTCACAAAATACATAACCTCACAAAAATAAATGACGTCACAAAATACATAACGTCACAAAAATAAATGACGTCACAAAAATTAATTAAGTCACAAAATACATAACGTCAAAAAATAAATGACGTCACAAAATACATAACGTCACAAAAACATAACGTCACAAAAATAAATGACGTCACAAAATACATAACGTCACAAAAATAAATGACGTTACAAAATACATAACTTTTCAAAAATAAATGACGTCACAAAATACATAACGTCACAAAAATAAATGACGTCACAAAATACAAAACGTCACAAAATACATAACGTCACAAAAATAAATGACGTCACACAATACATAACGTCACAAAAATAAATGGCGTCACAAAATACATAACGTAACAAAAATAAATGACGTCACAAAAAAAAGACGTCACAAAATACATAACGTCACAAAAATAAATGACGTCACAAAATATTAATTACGTCACAAAATACATAACGTCACAAAAATAAATGACGTCACAAAATACATAACGTCACAAAAAAATAACGTCACAAAAATAAATGACGTCACAAAATACATAACGTCACAAAAATAAATGACGTTACAAAATACATAACGTTTCAAAAATAAATGACGTCACAAAATACATAACGTCAAAAAAAATGACGTCACAAAATACATAACGTCACCAAAATAAATGACGTCACAAAATATTAATTACATCACAAAATACATAACGTCACAAAAATAAATGACGTCACAAAATACATAACGTCACAAAAATAAATGACGTCACAAAATATTAATCACGTCACAAAATGCATAACGTCACAAAAATAAATGACGTCAAAAAATTAATTAAGTCACAAAATACATAACGTCACAAAAATAAATTACGTCACAAAATACATAACGTCACAAAATACATAACGTCACAAAAATAAATGGCGTCACAAAATACATAACGTCAAAAAAATGAAGTCACAAAATACATAACGTCACAAAAATAAATGACGTCACAAAATACATAACGTCACAAAAATAAATTACGTCACAAAATACATAACGTCACAAAAATAAATAACGTCACAAAATACATAACGTCACAAAAATAAATGACGTCACAAAATACATAACGTCAAAAAAATAAATGACGTCACAAAATACATAACGTCACCAAAATAAATGACGTCACAAAATACATAACGTCACAAAAAATGACGTCACAAAATACATAACGTCACAAAAAAAAGACGTCACAAAATACATATGGTCACAAAAATAAATGACGTCACAAAATATTAATTACGTCACAAAATACATAACGTCACAAAAATAAATGACGTCACAAAATACATAAAGTCACAAAAACATAACGTCACAAAAATAAATGACGTCACAAAATACATAACGTCATAAAAATAAATGACGTTCCAAAATACATAACGTTTCAAAAATAAATGACGTCACAAAATACATAACGTCACAAAAATAAATGACGTCACAAAATACATAACGTCACAAAAAAAATGACGTCACAAAATACATAACGTCACAAAAATAAATGACGTCACAAAATACAAAACGTCACAAAATACATAACGTCACAAAAATAAATGACGTAACAAAATACATAACGTCACAAAAATAAATGACGTCACAAAATACTTAACGTCACAAAAATAAATGACGTCGAAATATACATAACGTCACAAAAATAAATGACGTCACAAAATACATAACGTCAAAAAAATTAATGACGTCACAATATACATAACGTCACAAAAATAAATGACGTCACAAAATACATAACGTCACAAAAATAAATGACGTCAATAAATATATAACGTCACAAAAATAAATGACGTCACAAAATATAATTTACGTCACAAAATACATAACGTCACAAAAATAAATGACGTCACAAAATATTAATCACGTCACAAAAATAAATGACGTCACAAAATACATAACGTCACAAAAATAAATGACGTCACAAAAAACATAACGTCACAAAAATAAATGACGTCACAAAATACATAACGTCACAAAAATAAATGACGTCACAAAATACATAACGTCACAAAAATAAATTACGTCACAAAATACATAACGTCACAAAAATAAATGACGTCACAAAAATTAATTAAGTCACAAAATACATAACTTCACAAAAATAAATGACGTCACAAAAATTAATTACGTCACAAAATACATAACGTCACAAAAATAAATGACGTCACAAAATACATAACGTCAAAAAAATAAATGGCGTCACAAAATACATAACGTAACAAAAATAAATGACGTCACAAAATACATAACGTCAGAAAAATATGACGTCACAAAATACATACCGTCACAAAAAAGACGTCACAAAATACATAACGTCACAAAAATAAATGACGTCACAAAATATTAATTACGTCACAAAATATATAACGTCACAAAAATAAATGACGTCACAAAATATTAATTACATCACAAAATACATAACGTCACAAAAATAAAAGACGTCACAAATTACATAACGTCACAAAAATAAATGACGTCACAAAAATTAATTAAGTCACAAAATATATAACTTCACAAAAATAAATAATGTCACAAAAATTAATTACGTCACAAAATACATAACGTCACAAAAATAAATGACGTCACAAAATACATAACGTCACAAAAATAAATGACGTCACAAAATACATAACGTCACAAAAATAAATGAGGTCACAAAATACATAATGTCACAAAAAAATGACGTCACAAAATACATAACATCACAAAAATAAATGACGTCACAAAATATTAATCACGTCACAAAATGCATAACGTCACAAAAATAAATGACGTCACAAAATACATAACGTCACAAAAATAAATGACGTCACAAAAATTAATTAAGTCACAAAATACATAACTTCACAAAAATAAATGACGTCACAAAAATTAATTACGTCACCAAATACATAACGTCACAAAAATAAATGACGTCACGAAATACATAACGTCACAAAAATAAATGGCGTCACAAAATACATAACGTAACAAAAATAAATGACGTCACAAAATACATAACGTCACAAAAAAACGACGTCACAAAATACATAACGTCACAAAAAAAAGACGTCACAAAATACATAACGTCACAAAAATAAATGACGTCACAAAATATTAATTACGTCACAAAATACATAACGTCACAAAAATAAATGACGTCACAAAATATTAATTACATCACAAAATACATAACGTCACAAAAATAAATGACGTCACAAAATACATAACGTCACAAAAATAAATGACGTCACAAAATATTAATCACGTCACAAAATGCATAACGTCACAAAAATAAATGACGTCAAAAAATTAATTAAGTCACAAAATACATATCGTCACAAAATAGATAACGTCACAAAAATAAATGGCGTCACAAAATACATAACGTCAAAAAAAATGACGTCACAAAATACATAACGTCACAAAAATAAATGACTTCACAAAATACATAACGTCACAAAAATAAATGACGTCACAAAATACATAACGTCACAAAAATAAATGACGTCACAAAAATTAATTAAGTCACAAAATACATAACGTCAAAAAAATAAATGACGTCACAAAATACATAACGTCACAAAAATAAATGACGTCACAAAATACATAACGTCACAAAAATAAATGACGTCACAAAATACATAACGTCACAAAAAATGACGTCACAAAATACATAACGGCACAAAAAAAGACGTCACAAAATACATAACGTCACAAAAATAAATGACGTCACAAAATATTAATTACGTCACAAAATACATAACGTCACAAAAATAAATGACGTCACAAAATACATAACGTCACAAAAACATAACGCAACAAAAATAAATGACGTCACAAAATACATAACTTCACAAAAATAAATGACGTTACAAAATACATAACGTTTCAAAAATAAATGACGTCACAAAATACATAACGTCACAAAAATAAATGACGTCACAAAAATAAATGACGTCACAAAAAAAATGACGTCACAAAAAAAATGACGTCACAAAATACATAACGTCACAAAAATAAATGACGTCACAAAATACATAACGTCACAAAAATAAATGACGTCACAAAAATTAATTAAGTCACAAAATACATAACGTCACAAAAATAAATGGCGTCACAAAATACATAACGTCAAAAAATAAATGACGTCACAAAATACATAACGTCACAAAAATAAATGACGTCACAAAATACATAACGTCACAAAAATAAATGACGTCACAAAAATTGATTAAGTCACAAAATACATAACTTCACAAAAATAAATGTCGTCACAAAAATTAATTAAGTCACATAATACATAACGTCACAAAAATAAATGACGTCACAAAATACATAACGTCACAAAAATAAATGGCGTCACAAAATACATAACATCACGAAAATAAATGACGTCACAAAATATTAATCACGTCACAAAATGCATAACGTCACAAAAATAAATGACGTCACAAAATACATAACGTCACTAAAATAAATGACGTCACAAAAATTAATTAAGTCACAAAATACATAACTTCACAAAAATAAATGACGTCACAAAAATTAATTACGTCACAAAATACATAACGTCACAAAAATAAATGGCGTCACAAAATACATAACGTCAAAAAAAATGACGTCACAAAAAACATAACGTCACAAAAATAAATGACGTCAAAAAATACATAACGTCACAAAAATAAATGACGTTACAAAATACATAACGTCACAAAAATAAATGACGTCACAAAAATTAATTAAGTCACAAAATACATAACGTCAAAAAAATAAATGACGTCACAAAATACATAACGTCACAAAAATAAATGACGTCACAAAATACATAACGTCACAAAAATAAATGACGTCACAAAATACATAACGTCACAAAACATGACGTCACAAAATACATAACGTCACAAAAAAAGACGTCACAAAATACATAACGTCACAAAAATAAATGACGTCACAAAATATTAATTACGTCACAAAATACATAACGTCACAAAAATAAATGACGTCACAAAATACATAACGTCACAAAAACATAACGTCACAAAAATAAATGACGTCACAAAATACATAACTTCACAGAAATAAATGACGTTACAAAATACATAACGTTTAAAAAATAAATGACGTCACAAAATACATAATGTCACAAAAATAAATGACGTCGCAAAAATAAATGACGTCACAAAAAAATGACGTCACAAAATACATAACGTCACAAAAATAAATGACGTCACAAAATACATAACGTCACAAAAATAAATGACGTCACAAAAATTAATTAAGTCACAAAATACATAACGTCACAAAAATAAATTACGTCACAAAATACATAAAGTCACAAAATACATAACGTCACAAAAATAAATGGCGTCACAAAATACATAACGTCAAAAAAATAAATGACGTCACAAAATACATAACGTCACAAAAATAAATGACGTCACAAAATACATAACGTCACAAAAATAAATGACGTCACAAAATACATAACGTCACAAAAAAAAATGACGTCACAAAATACATAACGTCACAAAAATAAATGATGTCCCAAAATACATAACGTCACAAAAATAAATGACGTCACAAAAATTGATTAAGTCACAAAATACATAACTTCACAAAAATAAATGACGTCACAAAAATTAATTACGTCACATAATACATAACGTCACAAAAATAAATGACGTCACAAAATACATAACGTCACAAAAATAAATGGCGTCGCAAAATACATAACGTAACAAAAATAAATGACGTCACAAAATACATAACGTCACAAAAAAATGACGTCACAAAATACATAACGTCACAAAAAAAAGACGTCATACATAACGTCACAAAAATAAATGACGTCACAAAATACATAACGTCACAAAAACATAACGTCACAAAAATAAATGACGTCACAAAATACATAACGTCACAAAAATAAATGACGTTACAAAATATATAACGTTTCAAAAATAAATGACGTCACAAAATACATAACGTCACAAAAATAAATGACGTCACAAAATACATAATGTCACAAAAATAAATGACGTCACAAAATACATAACGTCACAAAAATAAATGACGTCACAAAATACATAACGTCACAAAAATAAATGACGTCACAAAATATTAATCACGTCACAAAATGCATAACGTCACAAAAATAAATGACGTCAAAAAATTAATTAAGTCACAAAATACATAACGTCACAAAAATAAATATGTCACAATATACATAACGTCACAAAATACATAACGTCACAAAAATAAATGGCGTCACAAAATACATAACGTCAAAAAAATGACGTCACAAAATACATAACGTCACAAAAATAAATGACGTTACAAAATACATAACGTTTCAAAAATAAATGACGTCACAAAATACATAACGTCACAAAAATAAATGACGTCACAAAAATAAATGACGTCACAAAAAAAATGACGTCACAAAAAAAATGACGTCACAAAATACATAACGTCACAAAAATAAATGACGTCACAAAATACATAACGTCACAAAAATAAATGACGTCACAAAAATTAATTAAGTCACAAAATAAATAACGTCACAAAAATAAATTACGTCACAAAATACATAACGTCACAAAATACATAACGTCACAAAAATAAATGGCGTCACAAAATACATAACGTCAAAAAATAAATGACCTCACAAAATACATAACGTCACAAAAATAAATGACGTCACAAAATACATAACGTCACAAAAATAAATGACGTCACAAAATACATAACGTCACAAAAATAAATGACGTCACAAAATACATAACGTCACAAAAATAAATGACGTCACAAAATACATAACGTCACAAAAATAAATGACGTCACAAAAATTGATTAAGTCACAAAATACATAACTTCACAAAAATAAATGTCGTCACAAAAATTAATTAAGTCACATAATACATAACGTCACAAAAATAAATGACGTCACAAAATACATAACGTCACAAAAATAAATGGCGTCACAAAATACATAACATCACGAAAATAAATGACGTCACAAAATATTAATCACGTCACAAAATGCATAACGTCACAAAATTAAATGACGTCACAAAACACATAACGTCACAAAAATAAATGACGTCACAAAATACATAACGTCACAAAACATGACGTCACAAAATACATAACGTCACAAAAAAAGACGTCACAAAATACATAACGTCACAAAAATAAATGACGTCACAAAATATTAATTACGTCACAAAATACATAACGTCACAAAAATAAATGACGTCACAAAATACATAACGTCACAAAAACATAACGTCACAAAAATAAATGACGTCACAAAATACATAAGTTCACAGAAATAAATGACGTTACAAAATACATAACGTTTAAAAAATAAATGACGTCACAAAATACATAATGTCACAAAAATAAATGACGTCACAAAAATAAATGACGTCACAAAAAAATGACGTCACAAAATACATAACGTCACAAAAATAAATGACGTCACAAAATACATAACGTCACAAAAATAAATGACGTCACAAAAATTAATTAAGTCACAAAATGCATAACGTCACAAAAATAAATAACGTCAAAAAATTAATTAAGTCACAAAATACATAACGTCACAAAAATAAATTACGTCACAAAATACATAACGTCACAAAATACATAACGTCACAAAAATAAATGGCGTCACAAAATACATAACGTCAAAAAAAATGACGTCACAAAAAACATAACGTCACAAAAATAAATGACGTCACAAAATACTCAACGTCACAAAAATAAATGACGTTACAAAATACATAACGTCACAAAAATAAATGACGTCACAAAAATTAATTAAGTCACAAAATACATAACGTTAAAAAAATAAATGACGTCACAAAATACATAACGTCACAAAACATGACGTCAGAAAATACATAACGTCACAAAAAAAGACGTCACAAAATACATAACGTCACAAAAATAAATGACGTCACAAAATATTAATTACGTCACAAAATACATAACGTCACAAAAATAAATGACGTCACAAAATACATAACGTCACAAAAACATAACGTCACAAAAATAAATGACGTCACAAAATACATAACTTCACAGAAATAAATGACGTTACAAAATACATAACGTTTAAAAAATAAATGACGTCACAAAATACATAATGTCACAAAAATAAATGACGTCACAAAAATAAATGACGTCACAAAAAAATGACGTCACAAAATACATAACGTCACAAAAATAAATGACGTCACAAAATACATAACGTCACAAAAATAAATGACGTCACAAAAATTAATTAAGTCACAAAATACATAACGTCACAAAAATAAATTACGTCACAAAATACATAAAGTCACAAAATACATAACGTCACAAAAATAAATGGCGTCACAAAATACATAACGTCAAAAAAATAAATGACGTCACAAAATACATAACGTCACAAAAATAAATGACGTCACAAAATACATAACGTCACAAAAATAAATGACGTCACAAAATACATAACGTCACAAAAAAAAATGACGTCACAAAATACATAACGTCACAAAAATAAATGATGTCACAAAATACATAACGTCACAAAAATAAATGACGTCACAAAAATTGATTAAGTCACAAAATACATAACTTCACAAAAATAAATGACGTCACAAAAATTAATTACGTCACATAATACATAACGTCACAAAAATAAATGACGTCACAAAATACATAACGTCACAAAAATAAATGGCGTCGCAAAATACATAACGTAACAAAAATAAATGACGTCACAAAATACATAACGTCACAAAAAAATGACGTCACAAAATACATAACGTCACAAAAAAAAGACGTCATACATAACGTCACAAAAATAAATGACGTCACAAAATACATAACGTCACAAAAACATAACGTCACAAAAATAAATGACGTCACAAAATACATAACGTCACAAAAATAAATGACGTTACAAAATATATAACGTTTCAAAAATAAATGACGTCACAAAATACATAACGTCACAAAAATAAATGACGTCACAAAATACATAATGTCACAAAAATAAATGACGTCACAAAATACATAACGTCACAAAAATAAATGACGTCACAAAATACATAACGTCACAAAAATAAATGACGTCACAAAATATTAATCACGTCACAAAATGCATAACGTCACAAAAATAAATGACGTCAAAAAATTAATTAAGTCACAAAATACATAACGTCACAAAAATAAATATGTCACAATATACATAACGTCACAAAATACATAACGTCACAAAAATAAATGGCGTCACAAAATACATAACGTCAAAAAAATGACGTCACAAAATACATAACGTCACAAAAATAAATGACGTTACAAAATACATAACGTTTCAAAAATAAATGACGTCACAAAATACATAACGTCACAAAAATAAATGACGTCACAAAAATAAATGACGTCACAAAAAAAATGACGTCACAAAAAAAATGACGTCACAAAATACATAACGTCACAAAAATAAATGACGTCACAAAATACATAACGTCACAAAAATAAATGACGTCACAAAAATTAATTAAGTCACAAAATAAATAACGTCACAAAAATAAATTACGTCACAAAATACATAACGTCACAAAATACATAACGTCACAAAAATAAATGGCGTCACAAAATACATAACGTCAAAAAATAAATGACCTCACAAAATACATAACGTCACAAAAATAAATGACGTCACAAAATACATAACGTCACAAAAATAAATGACGTCACAAAATACATAACGTCACAAAAATAAATGACGTCACAAAATACATAACGTCACAAAAATAAATGACGTCACAAAATACATAACGTCACAAAAATAAATGACGTCACAAAAATTGATTAAGTCACAAAATACATAACTTCACAAAAATAAATGTCGTCACAAAAATCAATTAAGTCACATAATACATAACGTCACAAAAATAAATGACGTCACAAAATACATAACGTCACAAAAATAAATGGCGTCACAAAATACATAACATCACGAAAATAAATGACGTCACAAAATATTAATCACGTCACAAAATGCATAACGTCACAAAATTAAATGACGTCACAAAATACATAACGTCACAAAAATAAATGACGTCACAAAAATTAATTAAGTCACAAAATACATAACTTCACAAAAATAAATGACGTCACAAAAATTAATTACGTCACAAAATACATAACGTCACAAAAATAAATGACGTCACGAAATACATAACGTCACAAAAATAAATGGCGTCACAAAATACATAACGTAACAAAAATAAATGACGTCACAAAATACATAACGGCAAAAAAAATGACGTCACAAAATACATAACGTCACAAAAAAAGACGTCACAAAAAAAATAACGTCACAAAAATAAATGACGTCACAAAATATTAATTACGTCACAAAATACATAACGTCACAAAAATAAATGACGTCACAAAATATTAATTACATCACAAAATACATAACGTCACAAAAATAAATGACGTCACAAAATGCATAACGTCACAAAAATAAATGACGTCAAAAAATTAATAAAGTCACAAAATACATAACGTCACAAAAATAAATTACGTCACAAAATACATAACGTCACAAAAATAAATGACGTCACAAAATATTAATCACGTCACAAAATACATAACGTCACAAAAATAAATGGCGTCACAAAATACATAACGTCAAAAAAATGACGTCACAAAATACATAACGTCACAAAAATAAATGACGTCACAAAATACATAACGTCACAAAAATAAATGACGTCACAAAATACATAACGTCACAAAAATAAATGACGTCACAAAAATTAATTAAGTCACAAAATACATAACGTCAAAAAAATAAATGACGTCACAAAATACATAACGTCACAAAAATAAATGACGTCACAAAATACATAACGTCACAAAAATAAATGACGTCACAAAATACATAACGTCACAAAAAATGACGTCACAAAATACATAACGTCACAAAAAAAGACGTCGCAAAATACATAACGTCACAAAAATAAATGACGTCACAAAATATTAATTACGTCACAAAATACATAACGTCATAAAAATAAATGACGTCACAAAATACATAACGTCACAAAAACATAACGTCACAAAAATAAATGACGTCACAAAATACATAACTTCACAGAAATAAATGACGTTACAAAATACATAACGTTTAAAAAATAAATGACGTCACAAAATACATAACGTCACAAAAATAAATGACGTCACAAAAATAAATGACGTAACAAAAAAAATGACGTCACAAAATACATAACGTCACAAAAATAAATGACGTCACAAAATACATAACGTCACAAAAATAAATGACGTCACAAAAATTAATTAAGTCACAAAATACATAACGTCACAAAAATAAATTACGTCACAAAATACATAACGTCACAAAATACATAACGTCACAAAAATAAATGGCGTCACAAAATACATAACGTCAAAAAAATAAATGACGTCACAAAATACATAACGTCACTAAAATAAATGACGTCACAAAATACATGACGTCACAAAAATAAATGACGTCACAAAAATTGATTAAGTCACAAAATACATAACTTCACAAAAATAAATTACGTCACAAAAATTAATTACGTCACATAATACATAACGTCACAAAAATAAATGACGTCACAAAATACATAACGTCACAAAAATAAATGGCGTCACAAAATACATAACGTAACAAAAATAAATGACGTCACAAAATACATAACGTCACAAAAAAATGACGTCACAAAATACATAACGTCACAAAAAAAAGACGTCATACATAACGTCACAAAAATAAATGACGTCACAAAATACATAACGTCACAAAAACATAACGTCACAAAAATAAATGACGTCACAAAATACATAACGTCACAAAAATAAATGACGTCACAAAATACATAACGTCACAAAAATAAATGACGTTACAAAATATATAACGTTTCAAAAATAAATGACGTCACAAAATACATAACGTCAAAAAAATGACGTCACAAAATACATAACGTCACAAAAATAAATGACGTCACAAAAATTAATTACATCACAAAATACATAACGTCACAAAAATAAATGGTGTCACAAAATACATAACGTCACAAAAATAAATGACGTCACAAAATATTAATCACGTCACAAAATGCATAACGTCACAAAAATAAATGACTTCAAAAAATTAATTAAGTCACAAAATACATAACGTCACAAAAATAAATTACGTCACAATATACATAACGTCACAAAATACATAACGTCACAAAAATAAATGGCGTCACAAAATACATAACGTCAAAAAAAAATGACGTCACAAAATACATAACGTCACAAAAATAAATGACGTCACAAAATACATAACGTTACAAAAATAAATGACGTCACAAAATACATAACGTCACAAAAATAAATGACGTCACAAAAATTAATTAAGTCACAAAATACATAACGTCAAAAAAATAAATGTCGTCACAAAATACATAACAAAAAAATAAATGACGTCACAAAATACAAAACGTCACAAAAATAAATGACGTCACAAAATACATAACATCACAAAAAATGACGTCACAAAATACATAACGTCACAAAAAAAAGACGTCACAAAATACGTAACGTCACAAAAATAAATGACGTCACAAAATATTAATTACGTCACAAAATACATAACGTCACAAAAATAAATGACGTCACAAAATACATAACGTCACAAAAAAAATGACGTCACAAAATACATAACGTCACAAAAATAAATGACGTCACAAAATACATAACGTCACAAAAATAAATGACGTCACAAAATATATAACGTCACAAAAATAAATGACGTCACAAAATATAATTTACGTCACAAAATACATAACGTCACAAAAATAAATGACGTCACAAAATATTAATCACGTCACAAAATGCATAACATCACAAAAATAAATGACGTCACAAAAATTAATTAAGTCACAAAATACATAACGTCACAAAAAAAATTACGTCACAAAATACATAACGTCACAAAATACATAACGTCACAAAAATAAATGGCGTCACAAAATACATAACGTCACAAAAATAAATGACGTCACAAAATACATAACGTCACAAAAATAAATGACGTCACAAAATACATAACGTCACAAAAATAAATGGCGTCACAAAATACATAACGTCAAAAAAATAAATGACGCCACAAAATACATAACGTCACAAAAATAAATGACGTCACAAAATACATAACGTCAAAAAAATAAATGACGTCACAAAATACATAACGTCACAAAAATAAATGACGTCACAAAATACATAACGTCACAAAAATAAATGACGTCACAAAATACATAAGGTCACAAAAATAAATGACGTCACAAACATTGATTAAGTCACAAAATACATAACTTCACAAAAATAAATGACGTCACAAAAATTAATTACGTCACATAATACATAACGTCACAAAAATGAATGACGTCACAAAATACATAACGTCACAAAAATAAATGGCGTCACAAAATACATAACGTAACAAAAATAAATGACGTCACAAAATACATAACGTCACAAAAAAATGACGTCACAAAATACATAACGTCACAAAAAAAAAGACGTCATACATAACGTCACAAAAATAAATGACGTCACAAAATACATAACGTCACAAAAACATAACGTCACAAAAATAAATGACGTCACAAAATACATAACGTCACAAAAACATAACGTCACAAAAATAAATGACGTCACAAAATACATAACGTCAAAAAAATGACGTCACAAAATACATAACGTCACAAAAATAAATGAAGTCACAAAATATTAATTACATCACAAAATACATAACGTCACAAAAATAAATGACGTCACAAAATACATAACGTCACAAAAATAAATGACGTCACAAAATATTAATCACGTCACAAAATGCATAACGTCACAAAAATAAATGACGTCAAAAAATTAACTAAGTCACAAAATACATAATTCACAAAAATAAATTACGTCACAATATACATAACGTCACAAAATACATAACGTCACAAAAATAAATGGCGTCACAAAATACATAACGTCAAAAAAATGACGTCACAAAATACATAACGTCTCAAAAATAAATGACGTCACAAAAATTAATTAAGTCACAAAATACATAATGTCAAAAAATAAATGTCGTCACAAAATACATAACAAAAAAATAAATCACGTCACAAAATACAAAACGTCACAAAAATAAATGACGTCACAAAATACATAACGTCACAAAAAATGACGTCACAAAATACATAACGTCACAAAAAAAGACGTCACAAAATACATAACGTCACAAAAATAAATGACGTCAAAAAATATTAATTACGTCACAAAATACATAACGTCACAAAAATAAATGACGTCACAAAATACATAACGTCACAAAAATAAATGACGTCACAAAATACATAACGTCACAAAAATAAATGACGTCACAAAATATATAACGTCACAAAAATAAATGACGTCACAAAATATAATTTACGTCACAAAATACATAACGTCACAAAAATAAATGACGTCACAAAATATTAATCACGTCACAAAATGCATAACATGACAAAAATAAATGACGTCACAAAAATTAATTAAGTCACAAAATACATAACGTCACAAAAAAAAATTACGTCACAAAATACATAACGTCACAAAATACATAACGTCACAAAAATAAATGGCGTCACAAAATACATAACGTCACAAAAATAAATGACGTCACAAAATACATAACGTCACAAAAATAAATGACGTCACAAAAATTAATTAAGTCACAAAATACATAACGTCACAAAAATAAATGACGTCACAAAATATTAATCACGTCACAAAATGCATAACATGACAAAAATAAATGACGTCACAAAAATTAATTAAGTCACAAAATACATAACGTCACAAAAAAAAATTACGTCACAAAATACATAACGTCACAAAATACATAACGTCACAAAAAAAAATTACGTCACAAAATGCATAACGTCACAAAATACATAACGTCACAAAAATAAATGGCGTCACAAAATACATAACGTCACAAAATACATAACGTCACAAAATACATAACGTCACAAAAATAAATGGCGTCACAAAATACATAACGTCAAAAAAATAAATGACGTCACAAAATACATAACGTCACAAAAATAAATGACGTCACAAAATACATAACGTCACAAAAATAAATGACGTCACAAAAATTAATTACGTCACAAAATACATAACGTCACAAAAATAAATGACGTCACAAAATACATAACGTCACAAAAAAATGACGTCACAAAAATTAATTAAGTCACAAAATACATAACTTCACAAAAGTAAATGGCGTCAAAAAAATTAATTACGTCACAAAATACATAACGTCACAAAAATAAATGACGTCACAAAATACATAACGTCACAAAAAAAAGACGTCACAAAATACATAACGTCACAAAAAAAGACGTCACAAAATACATAACGTCACAAAAATAAATGACGTCACAAAAATTAATTAAGTCACAAAATACATAACGTCACAAAAATAAATTACGTCACAAAATACATAACGTCACAAAATACATAACGTCACAAAAATAAATGACGTCACAAAATACTCATCGTCACAAAAATAAATGACGTCACAAAATACATAAGGTCACAAAAATAAATGACGTCACAAAAATTAATGACGTCACAAAATACATAACGTCACAAATTACATAACGTCACAAAAATAAATGACGTCACAAAATACTCATCGTCACAAAAATAAATGACGTCACAAAATACATAAGGTCACAAAAATAAATGACGTCACAAAAATTAATTACGTCACAAAATACATAACGTCAGAAAAATAAATGACGTCACAAAATACATAACGTCACAAAAATTAATGACGTCACGAAATACATAACGTCACAAAAATAAATGACGTCACAAAAATTAATTACGTCAAAAAATTAATTACGTCACAAAATACATAACGTCACAAAAATAAATGACGTCACAAAATACATAACATCACAAAAATAAATGACGTCACAAAATACATAACGTCACAAAAATAAATGACGTCACAAAATACATAACGTAACAAAAATAAATTAAGTCACAAAATACATAACGTCACAAAAATAAATGACGTCAAAAAATTTAATTAAGTCACAAAACATATAACGTCACAAAAATAAATGACGTCACAAAATACATAACGTCACAAAAATAAATGACGTTAAAAAATTAATTATGTCACAAAATACATAACATCACAAAAATAAATGACGTCACAAAATACATAACGTCACAAAATACATAACGTCACAAAAATAAATGGCGTCACAAAATACATAACGTCAAAAAAATAAATGACGTCACAAAATACATAACGTCACAAAAATAAATGACGTCACAAAATACATAACGTCACAAAAATAAATGACGTCACAAAAATTAATTACGTCACAAAATACATAACGTCACAAAAATAAATGACGTCACAGAATACATAACGTCACAAAAAAATGACGTCACAAAAATTAATTAAGTCACAAAATACATAATTTCACAAAAGTAAATGGCGTCAAAAAAATTAATTACGTCACAAAATACATAACGTCACAAAAATAAATGACGTCACAAAATACATAACGTCACAAAAATAAATGGCGTCACAAAATACATAACGTAACAAATATAAATGACGTCACAAAATACATAACGTCACAAAAAAAAGACGTCACAAAATACATAACGTCACAAAAAAAGACGTCACAAAATACATAACGTCACAAAAATAAATGACGTCACAAAAATTAATTAAGTCACAAAATACATAACGTCACAAAAATAAATTACGTCACAAAATACATAACGTCACAAAATACATAACGTCACAAAAATAAATGACGTCACAAAATACTCATCGTCACAAAAATAAATGACGTCACAAAATACATAAGGTCACAAAAATAAATGACGTCACAAAAATTAATGACGTCACAAAATACATAACGTCACAAAATACATAACGACACAAAAATAAATGACGTCACAAAATACTCATCGTCACAAAAATAAATGACGTCACAAAATACATAAGGTCACAAAAATAAATGACGTCACAAAAATTAATTACGTCACAAAATACATAACGTCACAAAAATAAATGACGTCACAAAATACATAACGTCACAAAAATTAATGACGTCACGAAATACATAACGTCACAAAAATAAATGACGTCACAAAAATTAATTACGTCAAAAAATTAATTACGTCACAAAATACATAACGTCACAAAAATAAATGACGTCACAAAATACATAACATCACAAAAATAAATGACGTCACAAAATACATAACGTCACAAAAATAAATGACGTCACAAAATACATAACGTAACAAAAATAAATTAAGTCACAAAATACATAACGTCACAAAAATAAATGACGTCAAAAAATTTAATTAAGTCACAAAACATATAACGTCACAAAAATAAATGACGTCACAAAATACATAACGTCACAAAAATAAATGACGTTAAAAAATTAATTATGTCACAAAATACATAACATCACAAAAATAAATGACGTCACAAAATACATAATGTCACAAAAAAAGACATCACAAAATACATAACGTCACAAAAATAAATGACGTCACAAATTATTAATAACGTCACAAAATACATAACGTCACAAAAATAAATGACGTCACAAAATACATAACGTCACAAAAAAATGACGTCACAAATTACATAACGGCACAAAAAAAGACGTCACAAAATACATAACGTCACAAAAATAAATTACGTCACAAATTATTTATTACGTCACAAAATACATAACGTCACAAAAATAAATGACGTCACAAAATACATAACGTCACAAAAACATAACGTCACAAAAATAAATGACGTCACAAAATACATAACGTCACAAAAATTAATGACGTCACGAAATACATAACGTCACAAAAATAAATGACGTCACAAAAATTAATTACGTCAAAAAATTAATTACGTCACAAAATACATAACGTCACAAAAATAAATGACGTCACAAAATACATAACATCACAAAAATAAATGACGTCACAAAATACATAACGTCACAAAAATAAATGACGTCACAAAATACATAACGTAACAAAAATAAATTAAGTCACAAAATACATAACGTCACAAAAATAAATGACGTCAAAAAATTTAATTAAGTCACAAAACATATAACGTCACAAAAATAAATGACGTCACAAAATACATAACGTCACAAAAATAAATGACGTTAAAAAATTAATTATGTCACAAAATACATAACATCACAAAAATAAATGACGTCACAAAATACATAATGTCACAAAAAAAGACATCACAAAATACATAACGTCACAAAAATAAATGACGTCACAAATTATTAATAACGTCACAAAATACATAACGTCACAAAAATAAATGACGTCACAAAATACATAACGTCACAAAAAAATGACGTCACAAATTACATAACGGCACAAAAAAAGACGTCACAAAATACATAACGTCACAAAAATAAATTACGTCACAAATTATTTATTACGTCACAAAATACATAACGTCACAAAAATAAATGACGTCACAAAATACATAACGTCACAAAAACATAACGTCACAAAAATAAATGACGTCACAAAATACATAACGTCACAAAAATATATGACGTCACAAAAATTAATTAAGTCAAAAAATCCATAACGTCTTAAACATTAATGACGTCACAAAATACATAACGTCACAAAAATAAATGACGTCACAAAATACATAACGTCACAAAAAAATGACGTCACAAATTACATAACGTCACAAAAAAAGACGTCACAAAATACATAACGTCACAAAAATAAAAGACGTCACAAATTATTTATTACGTCACAAAATACATAACGTCACAAAAATAAATGACGTCACAAAATACATAACGTCACAAAAATAAATGACGTCACAAAATACATAACGTCACAAAAATAAATGGCGTCACAAAAATTAATTAAGTCACAAAATACATAACGTCACAAAAATAAATGACGTCACAAAATACATAACGTCACAAAATACATAACGTCACAAAAATAAATGACGTCACAAAATACATAACGTCAAAAAAATAAATGACGTCACAAAATACATAACGTCACAAAAATAAATGACGTCACAAAATACATAACGTCACAAAAATAAATGACGTCACAAAAATTAATTACGTCACAAAATACATAACGTCACAAAAATAAATGACGTCACAGAATACATAACGTCACAAAAAAATGACGTCACAAAAATTAATTAAGTCACAAAATACATAATTTCACAAAAGTAAATGGCGTCAAAAAAATTAATTACGTCACAAAATACATAACGTCACAAAAATAAATGACGTCACAAAATACATAACGTCACAAAAATAAATGGCGTCACAAAATACATAACGTAACAAATATAAATGACGTCACAAAATACATAACGTCACAAAAAAAAGACGTCACAAAATACATAACGTCACAAAAAAAGACGTCACAAAATACATAACGTCACAAAAATAAATGACGTCACAAAAATTAATTAAGTCACAAAATACATAACGTCACAAAAATAAATTACGTCACAAAATACATAACGTCACAAAATACATAACGTCACAAAAATAAATGACGTCACAAAATACTCATCGTCACAAAAATAAATGACGTCACAAAATACATAAGGTCACAAAAATAAATGACGTCACAAAAATTAATGACGTCACAAAATACATAACGTCACAAAATACATAACGACACAAAAATAAATGACGTCACAAAATACTCATCGTCACAAAAATAAATGACGTCACAAAATACATAAGGTCACAAAAATAAATGACGTCACAAAAATTAATTACGTCACAAAATACATAACGTCACAAAAATAAATGACGTCACAAAATACATAACGTCACAAAAATTAATGACGTCACGAAATACATAACGTCACAAAAATAAATGACGTCACAAAAATTAATTACGTCAAAAAATTAATTACGTCACAAAATACATAACGTCACAAAAATAAATGACGTCACAAAATACATAACATCACAAAAATAAATGACGTCACAAAATACATAACGTCACAAAAATAAATGACGTCACAAAATACATAACGTAACAAAAATAAATTAAGTCACAAAATACATAACGTCACAAAAATAAATGACGTCAAAAAATTTAATTAAGTCACAAAACATATAACGTCACAAAAATAAATGACGTCACAAAATACATAACGTCACAAAAATAAATGACGTTAAAAAATTAATTATGTCACAAAATACATAACATCACAAAAATAAATGACGTCACAAAATACATAATGTCACAAAAAAAGACATCACAAAATACATAACGTCACAAAAATAAATGACGTCACAAATTATTAATAACGTCACAAAATACATAACGTCACAAAAATAAATGACGTCACAAAATACATAACGTCACAAAAAAATGACGTCACAAATTACATAACGGCACAAAAAAAGACGTCACAAAATACATAACGTCACAAAAATAAATTACGTCACAAATTATTTATTACGTCACAAAATACATAACGTCACAAAAATAAATGACGTCACAAAATACATAACGTCACAAAAACATAACGTCACAAAAATAAATGACGTCACAAAATACATAACGTCACAAAAATTAATGACGTCACGAAATACATAACGTCACAAAAATAAATGACGTCACAAAAATTAATTACGTCAAAAAATTAATTACGTCACAAAATACATAACGTCACAAAAATAAATGACGTCACAAAATACATAACATCACAAAAATAAATGACGTCACAAAATACATAACGTCACAAAAATAAATGACGTCACAAAATACATAACGTAACAAAAATAAATTAAGTCACAAAATACATAACGTCACAAAAATAAATGACGTCAAAAAATTTAATTAAGTCACAAAACATATAACGTCACAAAAATAAATGACGTCACAAAATACATAACGTCACAAAAATAAATGACGTTAAAAAATTAATTATGTCACAAAATACATAACATCACAAAAATAAATGACGTCACAAAATACATAATGTCACAAAAAAAGACATCACAAAATACATAACGTCACAAAAATAAATGACGTCACAAATTATTAATAACGTCACAAAATACATAACGTCACAAAAATAAATGACGTCACAAAATACATAACGTCACAAAAAAATGACGTCACAAATTACATAACGGCACAAAAAAAGACGTCACAAAATACATAACGTCACAAAAATAAATTACGTCACAAATTATTTATTACGTCACAAAATACATAACGTCACAAAAATAAATGACGTCACAAAATACATAACGTCACAAAAACATAACGTCACAAAAATAAATGACGTCACAAAATACATAACGTCACAAAAATATATGACGTCACAAAAATTAATTAAGTCAAAAAATCCATAACGTCTTAAACATTAATGACGTCACAAAATACATAACGTCACAAAAATAAATGACGTCACAAAATACATAACGTCACAAAAAAATGACGTCACAAATTACATAACGTCACAAAAAAAGACGTCACAAAATACATAACGTCACAAAAATAAAAGACGTCACAAATTATTTATTACGTCACAAAATACATAACGTCACAAAAATAAATGACGTCACAAAATACATAACGTCACAAAAATAAATGACGTCACAAAATACATAACGTCACAAAAATAAATGGCGTCACAAAAATTAATTAAGTCACAAAATACATAACGTCACAAAAATAAATGACGTCACAAAAATTAATTAAGTCACAAAATACATAACTTCACAAAAATAAATGACGTCACAAAAATTAATTACGTCACAAAATACATAACGTCACAAAAATAAATGACGTCACAAAATACATAACGTCACAAAAAATGACGTCACAAAATACATAACGTCACAAAATAAGACGTCACAAAATACATAACGTCACAAAAAATGACGTCACAAAATACATAACGTCACAAAATAAGACGTCACAAAATACATAACGTCACAAAAATAAATGACGTCACAAATTATTTATTACGTCACAAAATACATAACGTCACAAAAATAAATGACGTCACAAAATACATAACGTCACAAAAAAATGACGTCACAAATTACATAACGTCACAAAAAAATACGTCACAAAATACATAACGTCACAAAAATAAATGACGTCACAAATTATTTATTACGTCACAAAATACATAACGTCACAAAAATAAATAACGTCACAAAATACATAACGTCACAAAAACATAACGTCACAAAAATAAATGACGTCACATAATACATAACGTCACAAAAATAAATGACGTCACAAAATACATAACGTCACAAAAATAAATGACGTCACAAAATACATAACGTCACAAAAATAAATGACGTCACAAAATATAATTTACGTCACAAAATACATAACGTCACAAAAATAAATGACGTCACAAAAATTAATTAAGTCACAAAATACATAACTTCACAAAAATATATGACGTCACAAAAGAAATTACGTCACAAAATACATAACGTCACAAAAAAATGACGTCACAAAATACATATCGTCACAAAAATAAATGCCGTCACAAAATACTAAACGTCACAAAAATAAATGACGTCACAAAATACATAACGTCACAAAAATAAATGACGTTAAAAAATTAATTAAGTCACAAAATACATAACATCACAAAAATAAATGACGTCACAAAATACATTACGTCACAAAAATAAATGCCGTCACAAAATACATAACGTCACAAAAATAAATGACGTCACAAAATACTCATCGTCACAAAAATAAATGACGTCACAAAATACATAAGGTCACAAAAATAAATGACGTCACAAAAATTAATTACGTCACAAAATACATAACGTCAGAAAAATAAATGACGTCACAAAATACATAACGTCACAAAAATTAATGACGTCACGAAATACATAACGTCACAAAAATAAATGACGTCACAAAAATTAATTACGTCAAAAAATTAATTACGTCACAAAATACATAACGTCACAAAAATAAATGACGTCACAAAATACATAACATCACAAAAATAAATGACGTCACAAAATACATAACGTCACAAAAATAAATGACGTCACAAAATACATAACGTAACAAAAATAAATTAAGTCACAAAATACATAACGTCACAAAAATAAATGACGTCAAAAAATTTAATTAAGTCACAAAACATATAACGTCACAAAAATAAATGACGTCACAAAATACATAACGTCACAAAAATAAATGACGTTAAAAAATTAATTATGTCACAAAATACATAACATCACAAAAATAAATGACGTCACAAAATACATAACGTCACAAAATACATAACGTCACAAAAATAAATGGCGTCACAAAATACATAACGTCAAAAAAATAAATGACGTCACAAAATACATAACGTCACAAAAATAAATGACGTCACAAAATACATAACGTCACAAAAATAAATGACGTCACAAAAATTAATTACGTCACAAAATACATAACGTCACAAAAATAAATGACGTCACAAAATACATAACGTCACAAAAAAATGACGTCACAAAAATTAATTAAGTCACAAAATACATAATTTCACAAAAGTAAATGGCGTCAAAAAAATTAATTACGTCACAAAATACATAACGTCACAAAAATAAATGACGTCACAAAATACATAACGTCACAAAAATAAATGGCGTCACAAAATACATAACGTAACAAATATAAATGACGTCACAAAATACATAACGTCACAAAAAAAAGACGTCACAAAATACATAACGTCACAAAAAAAGACGTCACAAAATACATAACGTCACAAAAATAAATGACGTCACAAAAATTAATTAAGTCACAAAATACATAACGTCACAAAAATAAATTACGTCACAAAATACATAACGTCACAAAATACATAACGTCACAAAAATAAATGACGTCACAAAATACTCATCGTCACAAAAATAAATGACGTCACAAAATACATAAGGTCACAAAAATAAATGACGTCACAAAAATTAATGACGTCACAAAATACATAACGTCACAAAATACATAACGTCACAAAAATAAATGACGTCACAAAATACTCATCGTCACAAAAATAAATGACGTCACAAAATACATAAGGTCACAAAAATAAATGACGTCACAAAAATTAATTACGTCACAAAATACATAACGTCACAAAAATAAATGACGTCACAAAATACATAACGTCACAAAAATTAATGACGTCACGAAATACATAACGTCACAAAAATAAATGACGTCACAAAAATTAATTACGTCAAAAAATTAATTACGTCACAAAATACATAACGTCACAAAAATAAATGACGTCACAAAATACATAACATCACAAAAATAAATGACGTCACAAAATACATAACGTCACAAAAATAAATGACGTCACAAAATACATAACGTAACAAAAATAAATTAAGTCACAAAATACATAACGTCACAAAAATAAATGACGTCAAAAAATTTAATTAAGTCACAAAACATATAACGTCACAAAAATAAATGACGTCACAAAATACATAACGTCACAAAAATAAATGACGTTAAAAAATTAATTATGTCACAAAATACATAACATCACAAAAATAAATGACGTCACAAAATACATAATGTCACAAAAAAAGACATCACAAAATACATAACGTCACAAAAATAAATGACTTCACAAATTATTAATAACGTCACAAAATACATAACGTCACAAAAATAAATGACGTCACAAAATACATAACGTCAGAAAAAAATGACGTCACAAATTACATAACGGCACAAAAAAAGACGTCACAAAATACATAACGTCACAAAAATAAATTACGTCACAAATTATTTATTACGTCACAAAATACATAACGTCACAAAAATAAATGACGTCACAAAATACATAACGTCACAAAAACATAACGTCACAAAAATAAATGACGTCACAAAATACATAACGTCACAAAAATATATGACGTCACAAAAATTAATTAAGTCAAAAAATCCATAACGTCTTAAACATTAATGACGTCACAAAATACATAACGTCACAAAAATAAATGACGTCACAAAATACATAACGTCAAAAAAAAATGACGTCACAAATTACATAACGTCACAAAAAAAGACGTCACAAAATACATAACGTCACAAAAATAAAAGACGTCACAAATTATTTATTACGTCACAAAATACATAACGTCACAAAAATAAATGACGTCACAAAATACATAACGTCACAAAAATAAATGACGTCACAAAATACATAACGTCACAAAAATAAATGGCGTCACAAAAATTAATTAAGTCACAAAATACATAACGTCACAAAAATAAATGACGTCACAAAAATTAATTAAGTCACAAAATACATAACTTCACAAAAATAAATGACGTCACAAAAATTAATTACGTCACAAAATACATAACGTCACAAAAATAAATGACGTCACAAAATACATAACGTCACAAAAAATGACGTCACAAAATACATAACGTCACAAAATAAGACGTCACAAAATACATAACGTCACAAAAAATGACGTCACAAAATACATAACGTCACAAAATAAGACGTCACAAAATACATAACGTCACAAAAATAAATGACGTCACAAATTATTTATTACGTCACAAAATACATAACGTCACAAAAATAAATGACGTCACAAAATACATAACGTCACAAAAAAATGACGTCACAAATTACATAACGTCACAAAAAAATACGTCACAAAATACATAACGTCACAAAAATAAATGACGTCACAAATTATTTATTACGTCACAAAATACATAACGTCACAAAAATAAATAACGTCACAAAATACATAACGTCACAAAAACATAACGTCACAAAAATAAATGACGTCACATAATACATAACGTCACAAAAATAAATGACGTCACAAAATACATAACGTCACAAAAATAAATGACGTCACAAAATACATAACGTCACAAAAATAAATGACGTCACAAAATATAATTTACGTCACAAAATACATAACGTCACAAAAATAAATGACGTCACAAAAATTAATTAAGTCACAAAATACATAACTTCACAAAAATATATGACGTCACAAAAGAAATTACGTCACAAAATACATAACGTCACAAAAAAATGACGTCACAAAATACATATCGTCACAAAAATAAATGACGTCACAAAATACAAAACGTCACAAAAATAAATGACGTCACAAAATACATAACGTCACAAAAATAAATGACGTTAAAAAATTAATTAAGTCATAAATACATAACATCACAAAAATAAATGACGTCACAAAATACATTACGTCACAAAAATAAATGCCGTCACAAAATACATAACGTCACAAAAATAAATGACGTCACAAAATATTAATTACGTCACAAAATACATAACGTCACAAAAAAATGACGTTACAAAATACATAACGTCACAAAAATAAATGACGTCACAAAATACATAACGTCACAAAAATAAATGACGTCACAAAATACATAACGTCACAAAAATAAATGGAGTCACAAAATATTAATCACGTCACAAAATGCATAACGTCACAAAAATAAATGACGTCAAAAAATACATAACGTCACAAAAATAAATGACGTCACAAAAATTAATTAAGTCACAAAATACATAACGTCACAAAAATAAATTACGTCACAAAATACATAACGTCACAAAATACATAACGTCACAAAATAAATGGCGTCACAAAATACATAACGTCAAAAAAGATGACGTCACAAAATACATAACGTCACAAAAATTAATGACGTCACAAAATACATAACGTCACAAAAATAAATGACGTCACATAATACATAACGTCACAAAAATAAATGACGTCACAAAAATTAATTAAGTCACAAAATAAATAACGTCAAAAAAATAAATGACGTCACAAAATACATAACGTCACAAAAATAAATGACGTCACAAAATACATAACGTCACAAAAATAAATGACGTCACAAAATACATAACGTCACAAAAATAAATGACGTCACAAAATATTAATTACGTCACAAAATACATAACGTCACAAAAATAAATGACGTTTCAAAATACAAAACGTCACAAAATACATAACGTCACAAAAATAAATGACGTAACAAAATACATAACGTCACAAAAATAAATGACGTCACAAAATACTTAACGTCACAAAAATAAATGACGTCACAAAATACATAACCTCACAAAATACATAACGTCACAAAAATAAATGACGTCACAAAATACATAACGTCACAAAAAAATGACGTCACAAATTACATAACGTCACAAAAAAAGTCGTCACAAAATACATAACGTCACAAAAATAAAAGACGTCACAAATTATTTATTACGTCACAAAATACATAACGTCACAAAAATAAATGACGTCACAAAATACATAACGTCACAAAAATAAATGACGTCACAAAATACATAACGTCACAAAAATAAATGGCGTCACAAAAATTAATTAAGTCACAAAATACATAACGTCACAAAAATAAATGACGTCACAAAAATTAATTAAGTCACAAAATACATAACTTCACAAAAATAAATGACGTCACAAAAATTAATTACGTCACAAAATACATAACGTCACAAAAATAAATGACGTCACAAAATACATAACGTCACAAAAAATGACGTCACAAAATACATAACGTCACAAAATAAGACGTCACAAAATACATAACGTCACAAAAAATGACGTCACAAAATACATAACGTCACAAAATAAGACGTCACAAAATACATAACGTCACAAAAATAAATGACGTCACAAATTATTTATTACGTCACAAAATACATAACGTCACAAAAATAAATGACGTCACAAAATACATAACGTCACAAAAAAATGACGTCACAAATTACATAACGTCACAAAAAAATACGTCACAAAATACATAACGTCACAAAAATAAATGACGTCACAAATTATTTATTACGTCACAAAATACATAACGTCACAAAAATAAATAACGTCACAAAATACATAACGTCACAAAAACATAACGTCACAAAAATAAATGACGTCACATAATACATAACGTCACAAAAATAAATGACGTCACAAAATACATAACGTCACAAAAATAAATGACGTCACAAAATACATAACGTCACAAAAATAAATGACGTCACAAAATATAATTTACGTCACAAAATACATAACGTCACAAAAATAAATGACGTCACAAAAATTAATTAAGTCACAAAATACATAACTTCACAAAAATATATGACGTCACAAAAGAAATTACGTCACAAAATACATAACGTCACAAAAAAATGACGTCACAAAATACATATCGTCACAAAAATAAATGACGTCACAAAATACAAAACGTCACAAAAATAAATGACGTCACAAAATACATAACGTCACAAAAATAAATGACGTTAAAAAATTAATTACGTCACAAAATACATAACGTCACAAAAAAATGACGTTACAAAATACATAACGTCACAAAAATAAATGACGTCACAAAATACATAACGTCACAAAAATAAATGACGTCACAAAATACATAACGTCACAAAAATAAATGGAGTCACAAAATATTAATCACGTCACAAAATGCATAACGTCACAAAAATAAATGACGTCAAAAAATACATAACGTCACAAAAATAAATGACGTCACAAAAATTAATTAAGTCACAAAATACATAACGTCACAAAAATAAATTACGTCACAAAATACATAACGTCACAAAATACATAACGTCACAAAATAAATGGCGTCACAAAATACACAACGTCAAAAAAGATGACGTCACAAAATACATAACGTCACAAAAATTAATGACGTCACAAAATACATAACGTCACAAAAATAAATGACGTCACAAAATACATAACGTCACAAAAATAAATGACGTCACAAAAATTAATTAAGTCACAAAATAAATAACGTCAAAAAAATAAATGACGTCACAAAATACATAACGTCACAAAAATAAATGACGTCACAAAATACATAACGTCACAAAAATAAATGACGTCACAAAATACATAACGTCACAAAAATAAATGACGTCACAAAATATTAATTACGTCACAAAATACATAACGTCACAAAAATAAATGACGTTTCAAAATACAAAACGTCACAAAATACATAACGTCACAAAAATAAATGACGTAACAAAATACATAACGTCACAAAAATAAATGACGTCACAAAATACTTAACGTCACAAAAATAAATGACGTCACAAAATACATAACCTCACAAAATACATAACGTCACAAAAATAAATGACGTCACAAAATACATAACGTCACAAAAATAAATGGCGTCACAAAAATAATTTAAGTCACTAAATACATAACGTCACAAAAATAAATGACGTCACAAAAATTAATTAAGTCACAAAATACTTAAATTCACAAAAATAAATGACGTCACAAAAATTAATTACGTCACAAAATACATAACGTCACAAAAATAAATGACGTCACAAAATACATAACGTCACAAAAATAAATGACGTAACAAAATACATAACGTCACAAACTTAAATGACGTCACAAAATACATAAAGTCACAAAATACATAACGTCACAAAAAAAGACGTCACAAAATACATAACGTCACAAAAATAAATGACGTCAGAAATTATTAATTACGTCACAAAATACATAACGTCACAAAAATAAATGACGTCACAAATACATAACGTCACAAAAACATAACGTCACAAAAATAATTGACGTCACAAAATACATAACGTCACAAAAATAAATGACGTCACAAAATACATAATGTCACAAAAAAAGACATCACAAAATACATAACGTCACAAAAATAAATGACGTCACAAATTATTAATAACGTCACAAAATACATAACGTCACAAAAATAAATGACGTCACAAAATACATAACGTCACAAAAACATAACGTCACAAAAATAAATGACGTCACAAAATACATAACGTCACAAAAATAAATGACGTCCCAAAATACATAACGTCACAAAAGTAAATGACGTCACAAAATACATAACGTCACAAAAATAAATGACGTCACAAAATATTAATTACGTCACAAAATACATAACGTCACAAAAATAAATGACGTCACAAAATACATAACGTCACAAAATAAATGACGTTACAAAATACATAACGTCACAAAAATAAATGACGTCACAAAATACATAACGTCACAAAAATAAATGACGTCATAAAATACATAACGTCACAAAATACATAACGTCACAAAAATAAATGACGTCACAAAATACATAACGTCACAAAAATAAATAACGTCACAAAAGACTTAACGTCACAAAAATTAATGACGTCACAAAATACATAACGTCACAAAAATAAATGACGTCACAAAAATTAATTAAGTCACAAAATACATAACGTCACAAAAATTAATGACGTCAAAAAATACATAACGTCACAAAATACATATCGTCACAAAAATAAATGACGTCACAAAATACATAACGTCACAAAATACATAACGTCACAAAAATAAATGACGTCACAAAATACTTAACGTCACAAAAATACATAACGTCACAAAAAAATGATCTCACAAAATAAATATCGTCACAAAAATAAATGACGTCACAAAATACATAATGTCACAAAAAAAGACATCACAAAATACATAACGTCAAAAAAATAAATGACGTCACAAATTATTAATAACGTCACAAAATACATAACGTCACAAAAATAAATGACGTCACAAAATACATCACGTCACAAAAAAATGACGTCACAAATTACATAACGGCACAAAAAAAGACGTCACAAAATACATAACGTGACAAAAATAAATTACGTCACAAATTATTTATTACGTCACAAAATACATAACGTCACAAAAATAAATGACGTCACAAAATACATAACGTCACAAAAACATAACGTCACAAAAATAAATGACGTCACAAAATACATAACGTCACAAAAATATATGACGTCACAAAAATTAATTAAGTCAAAAAATCCATAACGTCTTAAACATTAATGACGTCACAAAATACATAACGTCACAAAAATAAATGACGTCACAAAATACATAACGTCACAAAAAAATGACGTCACAAATTACATAACGTCACAAAAAAAGACGTCACAAAATACATAACGTCACAAAAATAAATGACGTCACAAATTATTTATTACGTCACAAAATACATAACGTCACAAAAATAAATGACGTCACAAAATACATAACGTCACAAAAATAAATGACGTCACAAAATACATAACGTCACAAAAATAAATGGCGTCACAAAAATTAATTAAGTCACAAAATACATAACGTCACAAAAATAAATGACGTCACAAAAATTAATTAAGTCACAAAATACATAACTTCACAAAAATAAATGACGTCACAAAAATTAATTACGTCACAAAATACATAACGTCACAAAAATAAATGACGTCACAAAATACATAACGTCACAAAAAATGACGTCACAAAATACATAACGTCACAAAAAAATGACGCCACAAAATACATAACGTCACAAAAATAAATGACGTCACAAATTATTTATTACGTCACAAAATACATAACGTCACAAAAATAAATGACGTCACAAAATACATAACGTCACAAAAAAATGACGTCACAAATTACATAACGTCACAAAAAAATACGTCACAAAATACATAACGTCACAAAAATAAATGACGTCACAAATTATTTATTACGTCACAAAATACATAACGTCACAAAAATAAATAACGTCACAAAATACATAACGTCACAAAAACATAACGTCACAAAAATAAATGACGTCACATAATACATAACGTCACAAAAATAAATGACGTCACAAAATACATAACGTCACAAAAATAAATGACGTCACAAAATACATAACGTCACAAAAATAAATGACGTCACAAAATATAATTTACGTCACAAAATACATAACGTCACAAAAATAAATGACGTCACAAAAATTAATTAAGTCACAAAATACATAACTTCACAAAAATAAATGACGTCACAAAAGAAATTACGTCACAAAATACATAACGTCACAAAAATAAATGACGTCACAAAATACAAAACGTCACAAAAATAAATGACGTCACAAAATACATAACGTCACAAAAATAAATGGAGTCACAAAAATTAATTAAGTCACAAAATAAATAACGTCAAAAAAATAAATGACGTCACAAAATACATAACGTCACAAAAATAAATGACGTCACAAAATACATAACGTCACAAAAATAAATGACGTCACAAAATACATAACGTCACAAAAATAAATGACGTCACAAAATATTAATTACGTCACAAAATACATAACGTCACAAAAATAAATGACGTTTCAAAATACAAAACGTCACAAAATACATAACGTCACAAAAATAAATGACGTAACAAAATACATAACGTCACAAAAATAAATGACGTCACAAAATACTTAACGTCACAAAAATAAATGACGTCACAAAATACATAACCTCACAAAATACATAACGTCACAAAAATAAATGACGTCACAAAATACATAACGTCACAAAAAAATGACGTCACAAATTACATAACGTCACAAAAAAAGACGTCACAAAATACATAACGTCACAAAAATAAAAGACGTCACAAATTATTTATTACGTCACAAAATACATAACGTCACAAAAATAAATGACGTCACAAAATACATAACGTCACAAAAATAAATGACGTCACAAAATACATAACGTCACAAAAATAAATGGCGTCACAAAAATTAATTAAGTCACAAAATACATAACGTCACAAAAATAAATGACGTCACAAAAATTAATTAAGTCACAAAATACATAACTTCACAAAAATAAATGACGTCACAAAAATTAATTACGTCACAAAATACATAACGTCACAAAAATAAATGACGTCACAAAATACATAACGTCACAAAAAATGACGTCACAAAATACATAACGTCACAAAATAAGACGTCACAAAATACATAACGTCACAAAAAATGACGTCACAAAATACATAACGTCACAAAATAAGACGTCACAAAATACATAACGTCACAAAAATAAATGACGTCACAAATTATTTATTACGTCACAAAATACATAACGTCACAAAAATAAATGACGTCACAAAATACATAACGTCACAAAAAAATGACGTCACAAATTACATAACGTCACAAAAAAATACGTCACAAAATACATAACGTCACAAAAATAAATGACATCACAAATTATTTATTACGTCACAAAATACATAACGTCACAAAAATAAATAACGTCACAAAATACATAACGTCACAAAAACATAACGTCACAAAAATAAATGACGTCACATAATACATAACGTCACAAAAATAAATGACGTCACAAAATACATAACGTCACAAAAATAAATGACGTCACAAAATACATAACGTCACAAAAATAAATGACGTCACAAAATATAATTTACGTCACAAAATACATAACGTCACAAAAATAAATGACGTCACAAAAATTAATTAAGTCACAAAATACATAACTTCACAAAAATATATGACGTCACAAAAGAAATTACGTCACAAAATACATAACGTCACAAAAAAATGACGTCACAAAATACATATCGTCACAAAAATAAATGACGTCACAAAATACAAAACGTCACAAAAATAAATGACGTCACAAAATACATAACGTCACAAAAATAAATGACGTTAAAAAATTAATTACGTCACAAAATACATAACGTCACAAAAAATGACGTTACAAAATACATAACGTCACAAAAATAAATGACGTCACAAAATACATAACGTCACAAAAATAAATGACGTCACAAAATACATAACGTCACAAAAATAAATGGAGTCACAAAATATTAATCACGTCACAAAATGCATAACGTCACAAAAATAAATGACGTCAAAAAATACATAACGTCACAAAAATAAATGACGTCACAAAAATTAATTAAGTCACAAAATACATAACGTCACAAAAATAAATTACGTCACAAAATACATAACGTCACAAAATACATAGCGTCACAAAATAAATGGCGTCACAAAATACACAACGTCAAAAAAGATGACGTCACAAAATACATAACGTCACAAAAATTAATGACGTCACAAAATACATAACGTCACAAAAATAAATGACGTCACAAAATACATAACGTCACAAAAATAAATGACGTCACAAAAATTAATTAAGTCACAAAATAAATAACGTCAAAAAAATAAATGACGTCACAAAATACATAACGTCACAAAAATAAATGACGTCACAAAATACATAACGTCACAAAAATAAATGACGTCACAAAATACATAACGTCACAAAAATAAATGACGTCACAAAATATTAATTACGTCACAAAATACATAACGTCACAAAAATAAATGACGTTTCAAAATACAAAACGTCACAAAATACATAACGTCACAAAAATAAATGACGTAACAAAATACATAACGTCACAAAAATAAATGACGTCACAAAATACTTAACGTCACAAAAATAAATGACGTCACAAAATACATAACCTCACAAAATACATAACGTCACAAAAATAAATGACGTCACAAAATACATAACGTCACAAAAATAAATGGCGTCACAAAAATAATTTAAGTCACTAAATACATAACGTCACAAAAATAAATGACGTCACAAAAATTAATTAAGTCACAAAATAATTAAATTCACAAAAATAAATGACGTCACAAAAATTAATTACGTCACAAAATACATAACGTCACAAAAATAAATGACGTCACAAAATACATAACGTCACAAAAATAAATGACGTAACAAAATACATAACGTCACAAACTTAAATGACGTCACAAAATACATAAAGTCACAAAATACATAACGTCACAAAAAAAGACGTCACAAAATACATAACGTCACAAAAATAAATGACGTCAGAAATTATTAATTACGTCACAAAATACATAACGTCACAAAAATAAATGACGTCACAAATACATAACGTCACAAAAACATAACGTCACAAAAATAATTGACGTCACAAAATACATAACGTCACAAAAATAAATGACGTCACAAAATACATAATGTCACAAAAAAAGACATCACAAAATACATAACGTCACAAAAATAAATGACGTCACAAATTATTAATAACGTCACAAAATACATAACGTCACAAAAATAAATGACGTCACAAAATACATAACGTCACAAAAACATAACGTCACAAAAATAAATGACGTCACAAAATACATAACGTCACAAAAATAAATGACGTCCCAAAATACATAACGTCACAAAAGTAAATGACGTCACAAAATACATAACGTCACAAAAATAAATGACGTCACAAAATATTAATTACGTCACAAAATACATAACGTCACAAAAATAAATGACGTCACAAAATACATAACGTCACAAAATAAATGACGTTACAAAATACATAACGTCACAAAAATAAATGACGTCACAAAATACATAACGTCACAAAAATAAATGACGTCATAAAATACATAACGTCACAAAATACATAACGTCACAAAAATAAATGACGTCACAAAATACATAACGTCACAAAAATAAATAACGTCACAAAAGACTTAACGTCACAAAAATTAATGACGTCACAAAATACATAACGTCACAAAAATAAATGACGTCACAAAAATTAATTAAGTCACAAAATACATAACGTCACAAAAATTAATGACGTCAAAAAATACATAACGTCACAAAATACATATCGTCACAAAAATAAATGACGTCACAAAATACATAACGTCACAAAATACATAACGTCACAAAAATAAATGACGTCACAAAATACTTAACGTCACAAAAATACATAACGTCACAAAAAAATGATCTCACAAAATACATATCGTCACAAAAATAAATGACGTCACAAAATACATAATGTCACAAAAAAAGACATCACAAAATACATAACGTCACAAAAATAAATGACGTCACAAATTATTAATAACGTCACAAAATACATAACGTCACAAAAATAAATGACGTCACAAAATACATAACGTCACAAAAAAATGACGTCACAAATTACATAACGGCACAAAAAAAGACGTCACAAAATACATAACGTCACAAAAATAAATTACGTCACAAATTATTTATTACGTCACAAAATACATAACGTCACAAAAATAAATGACGTCACAAAATACATAACGTCACAAAAACATAACGTCACAAAAATAAATGACGTCACAAAATACATAACGTCACAAAAATATTTGACGTCACAAAAATTAATTAAGTCGAAAAATCCATAACGTCTTAAACATTAATGACGTCACAAAATACATAACGTCACAAAAATAAATGACGTCACAAAATACATAACGTCACAAAAAAATGACGTCACAAATTACATAACGTCACAAAAAAAGACGTCACAAAATACATAACGTCACAAAAATAAATGACGTCACAAATTATTTATTACGTCACAAAATACATAACGTCACAAAAATAAATGACGTCACAAAATACATAACGTCACAAAAATAAATGACGTCACAAAATACATAACGTCACAAAAATAAATGGCGTCACAAAAATTAATTAAGTCACAAAATACATAACGTCACAAAAATAAATGACGTCACAAAAATTAATTAAGTCACAAAATACATAACTTCACAAAAATAAATGACGTCACAAAAATTAATTACGTCACAAAATACATAACGTCACAAAAATAAATGACGTCACAAAATACATAACGTCACAAAAAATGACGTCACAAAATACATAACGTCACAAAAAAATGACGCCACAAAATACATAACGTCACAAAAATAAATGACGTCACAAATTATTTATTACGTCACAAAATACATAACGTCACAAAAATAAATGACGTCACAAAATACATAACGTCACAAAAAAATGACGTCACAAATTACATAACGTCACAAAAAAATACGTCACAAAATACATAACGTCACAAAAATAAATGACGTCACAAATTATTTATTACGTCACAAAATACATAACGTCACAAAAATAAATAACGTCACAAAATACATAACGTCACAAAAACATAACGTCACAAAAATAAATGACGTCACATAATACATAACGTCACAAAAATAAATGACGTCACAAAATACATAACGTCACAAAAATAAATGACGTCACAAAATACATAACGTCACAAAAATAAATGACGTCACAAAATATAATTTACGTCACAAAATACATAACGTCACAAAAATAAATGACGTCACAAAAATTAATTAAGTCACAAAATACATAACTTCACAAAAATAAATGACGTCACAAAAGAAATTACGTCACAAAATACATAACGTCACAAAAAAATGACGTCACAAAATACATATCGTCACAAAAATAAATGACGTCACAAAATACAAAACGTCACAAAAATAAATGACGTCACAAAATACATAACGTCACAAAAATAAATGACGTTAAAAAATTAATTAAGTCACAAAATACATAACATCACAAAAATAAATGACGTCACAAAATACATTACGTCACAAAAATAAATGCCGTCACAAAATACATAACGTCACAAAAATAAATGACGTCACAAAATATTAATTACGTCACAAAATACATAACGTCACAAAAAATGACGTTACAAAATACATAACGTCACAAAAATAAATCACGTCACAAAATACATAACGTCACAAAAATAAATGACGTCACAAAATACATAACGTCACAAAAATAAATGGAGTCACAAAATATTAATCACGTCACAAAATGCATAACGTCACAAAAATAAATGACGTCAAAAAATACATAACGTCACAAAAATAAATGACGTCACAAAAATTAATTAAGTCACAAAATACATAACGTCACAAAAATAAATTACGTCACAAAATACATAACGTTACAAAATACATAACGTCACAAAATAAATGGCGTCACAAAATACATAACGTCAAAAAAGATGACGTCACAAAATACATAACGTCACAAAAATTAATGACGTCACAAAATACATAACGTCACAAAAATAAATGACGTCACAAAATACATAACGTCACAAAAATAAATGACGTCACAAAAATTAATTAAGTCACAAAATAAATAACGTCAAAAAAATAAATGACGTCACAAAATACATAACGTCACAAAAATAAATGACGTCACAAAATACATAACGTCACAAAAATAAATGACGTCACAAAATACATAACGTCACAAAAATAAATGACGTCACAAAATATTAATTACGTCACAAAATACATAACGTCACAAAAAAATGACGTTACAAAATACATAACGTCACAAAAATAAATGACGTCACAAAATACATAACGTCACAAAAATAAATGACGTCACAAAATACATAACGTCACAAAAATAAATGACGTCACAAAATACATAACGTCACAAAAATAAATGGCGTCACAAAAATAATTTAAGTCACTAAATACATAACGTCACAAAAATAAATGACGTCACAAAAATTAATTAAGTCACAAAATACATAAATTCACAAAAATAAATGACGTCACAAAAATTAATTACGTCACAAAATACATAACGTCACAAAAATAAATGACATCACAAAATACATAACGTCACAAAAATAAATGACGTAACAAAATACATAACGTCACAAACTTAAATGACGTCACAAAATACATAAAGTCACAAAAAAATGACGTCACAAAATACATAACGTCACAAAAAAAGACGTCACAAAATACATAACGTCACAAAAATAAATGACGTCAGAAATTATTAATTACGTCACAAAATACATAACGTCACGAAAATAAATGACGTCACAAATACATAACGTCACAAAAACATAACGTCACAAAAATAAATGACGTCACAAAATACATAACGTCACAAAAATAAATGACGTCACAAAATACATAATGTCACAAAAAAAGACATCACAAAATACATAACGTCACAAAAATAAATGACGTCACAAAAATTAATTAAGTGAAAAAATCCATAACGTCCCAAACATTAATGACGTCACAAAATACATAACGTCACAAAAATAAATGACGTCACAAAATACATAACGTCACAAAAAAATGACGTCACAAATTACATAACGTCACAAAAAAAGACGTCACAAAATACATAACGTCACAAAATAAATGACGTCACAAAATATTAATTACGTCACAAAATACATGACGTCACAAAAATAAATGACGTCACAAAATACATAACGTCACAAAATAAATGACGTCACAAAATACATAACGTCACAAAAATAAATGACGTCACAAAATACATAACGTCACAAAAATAAATGACGTCATAAAATACATAACGTCACAAAATACATAACGTCACAAAAATAAATGACGTCACAAAATACATAACGTCACAAAAATAAATAACGTCACAAAATTCTTAACGTCACAAAAATTAATGACGTCACAAAATACATAACGTCACAAAAATAAATGACGTCACAAAAATTAATTAAGTCACAAAATACATAACGTCACAAAAATTAATGACGTCAAAAAATACATAACGTCACAAAATACATATCGTCACAAAAATAAATGACGTCACAAAATACATAACGTCACAAAATACATAACGTCACAAAAATAAATGACGTCACAAAATACATAACGTCACAAAAAAATTACGTCACAAAATACATAACGTCACAAAAAAATGACCTCACAAAATACATATCGTCACAAAAATATATGACGTCACAAAATACATAATGTCACAAAAAAAGACATCACAAAATACATAACGTCACAAAAATAAATGACGTCACAAATTATTAATAACGTCACAAAATACATAACGTCACAAAAATAAATGACGTCACAAAATACATAACGTCACAAAAAAATGACGTCACAAATTACATAACGTCAGAAAAAAGACGTCACAAAATACATAACGCCACAAAAATAAATGACGTCACAAATTATTTATTACGTCACAAAATACATAACGTCACAAAAATAAATGACGTCACAAAATACATAACGTCACAAAAACATAACGTCACAAAAATAAATGACGTCACAAAATACATAACGTCACAAAAATAAATGACGTCACAAAAATTAATTAAGTCAAAAAATCCATAACGTCCCAAACATTAATGACGTCACAAAATACATAACGTCACAAAAATAAATGACGTCACAAAATAAATAACGTCACAAAAAAATGACGTCACAAATTACATAACGTCACAAAAAAAGACGTCACAAAATACATAACGTCACAAAAATAAATGACGTCACAAATTATTTATTACGTCACAAAATACATAACGTCACAAAAATAAATGACGTCACAAAATACATAACGTCACAAAAATAAATGACGTCACAAAATACATAACGTCAAAAAAATAAATGGCGTCACAAAAATTAATTAAGTCACAAAATACATAACGTCACAAAAATAAATGACGTCACAAAAATTAATTAAGTCACAAAATACATAACTTCACAAAAATAAATGACGTCACAAAAATTAATTACGTCACAAAATACATAACGTCACAAAAATAAATGACGTCACAAATTATTTATTACGTCACAAAATACATAACGTCACAAAAATAAATGACGTCACAAAATACATAACGTCACAAAAACATAACGTCACAAAAATAAATGACGTCACAAAAATTAATTAAGTCACAAAATACATAACGTCCCAAACATTAATGACGTCACAAAATACATAACGTCACAAAAATAAATGACGTCACAAAATACATAACGTCACAAAAAAATGACGTCACAAATTACATAAGGTCACAAAAAAAGACGTCACAAAATACATAACGTCACAAAAATAAATGACGTCACAAATTATTTATTACGTCACAAAATACATAACGTCACAAAAATAAATGACGTCACAAAATACATAACGTCACAAAAATAAATGACGTCACAAAATACATAACGTCACAAAAATAAATGGCGTCACAAAAATTAATAAAGTCACAAAATACATAACGTCACAAAAATAAATGACGTCACAAATTATTAATAACGTCACAAAATACATAACGTCACAAAAATAAATGACGTCACAAAATACATAACGTCACAAAAAAATGACGTCACAAATTACATAACGTCACAAAAAAAGACGTCACAAAATACATAACGTCACAAAAATAAATGACGTCACAAATTATTTATTACGTCACAAAATACATAACGTCACAAAAATAAATGACGTCACAAAATACATAACGTCACAAAAATAAATGACGTCACAAAATACATAACGTCACAAAAATAAATGACGTCACAAAATACATAACGTCACAAAAATAAATGACGTCACAAAATACATAACGTCACAAAAATAAATGACGTCACAAAATACATAACGTCACAAAAATAAATGACGTCACAAAATATTAATCACGTCACAAAATGCATAACGTCACAAAAATAAATGACGTCACAAAATACATAACGTCACAAAAATAAATGACGTCAAAAAATATAATTTACGTCACAAAATACATAACGTCACAAAAATAAATGACGTCACAAAATATTAATCACGTCACGAAATGCATAACGTCACAAAATAAATGACATCAAAAAATACATAACGTCACAAAAATAAATGACGTCACAAAATACATAACGTCACAAAAATTAATTACGTCACAAAATACATAACGTCACAAAATACATAACGTCACAAAATACATAACGTCACAAAAATAAATGGCGTCACAAAATACATAACGTCAAAAAAATAAATGACGTCACAAAATACATAACGTCACAAAAACAAATGACTTCACAAAATACATAACGTCACAAAAATAAATGACGTCACAAAATACATAACGTCACAAAAATAAATGACGTCACAAAAATTAATTAAGTCACAGAATACATAACGTAACAAAAATAAATGACGTCACAAAATACATAACGTCACAAAAAAATGACGTCACAAAATACATAACGTCACAAAAAAAAGACGTCACAAAATACATAACGTCACAAAAATAAATGACGTCACAAAATATTAATTACGTCACAAAATACATAACGTCACAAAAATAAATGACGTCACAAAATATTAATTACATCACAAAATACATAACGTCACAAAAATAAATGACGTCACAAAATACATAACGTCACAAAAATAAATGACGTCACAAAATATTAATCACGTCACAAAATGCATAACGTCACAAAAATAAATGACGTCAAAAAATTAATTAAGTCACAAAATACATAACGTCACAAAAATAAATTACGTCACAAAATACATAACGTCACAAAATACATAACGTCACAAAAATAAATGGCGTCACAAAATACAAAACGTCAAAAAAAATGACGTCACAAAATACATAGCGTCACAAAAATAAATGACGTCACAAAATACATAACGTCACAAAAAATTGACGTCACAAAATACATAACGTCACAAAAATAAATGACGTCACAAAATACAAAACGTCACAAAATACATAACGTCACAAAAATAAATGACGTAACAAAATACATAACGTCACAAAAATAAATGACGTCACAAAATACTTAACGTCACAAAAATAAATGACGTCACAAAATACATAACGTCACAAAAATAAATGACGTCACAAAATACATAACGTCACAAAAATAAATGAAGTCACAAAATACATAACGTCACAAAAATAAATGACGTCACAAAATACATAACGTCACAAAAATAAATGACGTCACAAAATACATAACGTCACAAAAATAAATGACGTCACAAAATATAATTTACGTCACAAAATACATAACGTCACAAAAATAAATGACGTCACAAAATATTAATCACGTCACAAAATGCATAACATCACAAAAATAAATGGCGTCACAAAATACATAACGTCAAAAAAATGAAGTCACAAAATACATAACGTCACAAAAATAAATGACGTCACAAAATACATAACGTCACAAAAATAAATGACGTCACAAAATACAAAACGTCACAAAAATAAATGACGTCACAAAATACATAATGTCACAAAAAAAGACATCACAAAATACATAACGTCACAAAAATAAATGACGTCACAAAAATTAATTAAGTCAAAAAATCCATAACGTCCCAAACATTAATGACGTCACAAAATACATAACGTCACAAAAAAAGACGTCACAAAATACATAACGTCACAAAAATAAATGACGTCAGAAATTATTAATTACGTCACAAAATACATAACGTCACGAAAATAAATGACGTCACAAATACATAACGTCACAAAAACATAACGTCACAAAAATAAATGACGTCACAAAATACATAACGTCACAAAAATAAATGACGTCACAAAATACATAATGTCACAAAAAAAGACATCACAAAATACATAACGTCACAAAAATAAATGACGTCACAAAAATTAATTAAGTCAAAAAATCCATAACGTCCCAAACATTAATGACGTCACAAAATACATAACGTCACAAAAATAAATGACGTCACAAAATACATAACGTCACAAAAAAATGACGTCACAAATTACATAACGTCACAAAAAAAGACGTCACAAAATACATAACGTCACAAAATAGATGACGTCACAAAATATTAATTACGTCACAAAATACATGACGTCACAAAAATAAATGACGTCACAAAATACATAACGTCACAAAATAAATGACGTCACAAAATACATAACGTCACAAAAATAAATGACGTCACAAAATACATAACGTCACAAAAATAAATGACGTCATAAAGTACATAACGTCACAAAATACATAACGTCACAAAAATAAATGACGTCACAAAATACATAACGTCACAAAAATAAATAACGTCACAAAATTCTTAACGTCACAAAAATTAATGACGTCACAAAATACATAACGTCACAAAAATAAATGACGTCACAAAAATTAATTAAGTCACAAAATACATAACGTCACAAAAATTAATGACGTCAAAAAATACATAACGTCACAAAATACATATCGTCACAAAAATAAATGACGTCACAAAATACATAACGTCACAAAATACATAACGTCACAAAAATAAATGACGTCACAAAATACATAACGTCACAAAAAAATTACGTCACAAAATACATAACGTCACAAAAAAATGACCTCACAAAATACATATCGTCACAAAAATATATGACGTCACAAAATACATAATGTCACAAAAAAAGACATCACAAAATACATAACGTCACAAAAATAAATGACGTCACAAATTATTAATAACGTCACAAAATACATAACGTCACAAAAATAAATGACGTCACAAAATACATAACGTCACAAAAAAATGACGTCACAAATTACATAACGTCAGAAAAAAAGACGTCACAAAATACATAACGTCACAAAAATAAATGACGTCACAAATTATTTATTACGTCACAAAATACATAACGTCACAAAAATAAATGACGTCACAAAATACATAACGTCACAAAAACATAACGTCACAAAAATAAATGACGTCACAAAATACATAACGTCACAAAAATAAATGACGTCACAAAAATTAATTAAGTCAAAAAATCCATAACGTCCCAAACATTAATGACGTCACAAAATACATAACGTCACAAAAATAAATGACGTCACAAAATACATAACGTCACAAAAAAATGACGTCACAAATTACATAACGTCACAAAAAAAGACGTCACAAAATACATAACGTCACAAAAATAAATGACGTCACAAATTATTTATTACGTCACAAAATACATAACGTCACAAAAATAAATGACGTCACAAAATACATAACGTCACAAAAATAAATGACGTCACAAAATACATAACGTCACAAAAATAAATGGCGTCACAAAAATTAATTAAGTCACAAAATACATAACGTCACAAAAATAAATGACGTCACAAAAATTAATTAAGTCACAAAATACATAACTTCACAAAAATAAATGACGTCACAAAAATTAATTACGTCACAAAATACATAACGTCACAAAAATAAATGACGTCACAAATTATTTATTACGTCACAAAATACATAACGTCACAAAAATAAATGACGTCACAAAATACATAACGTCACAAAAACATAACGTCACAAAAATAAATGACGTCACAAAAATTAATTAAGTCACAAAATACATAACGTCCCAAACATTAATGACGTCACAAAATACATAACGTCACAAAAATAAATGACGTCACAAAATACATAACGTCACAAAAAAATGACGTCACAAATTACATAAGGTCACAAAAAAAGACGTCACAAAATACATAACGTCACAAAAATAAATGACGTCACAAATTATTTATTACGTCACAAAATACATAACGTCACAAAAATAAATGACGTCACAAAATACATAACGTCACAAAAATAAATGACGTCACAAAATACATAACGTCACAAAAATAAATGGCGTCACAAAAATTAATAAAGTCACAAAATACATAACGTCACAAAAATAAATGACGTCACAAATTATTAATAACGTCACAAAATACATAACGTCACAAAAATAAATGACGTCACAAAATACATAACGTCACAAAAAAATGACGTCACAAATTACATAACGTCACAAAAAAAGACGTCACAAAATACATAACGTCACAAAAATAAATGACGTCACAAATTATTTATTACGTCACAAAATACATAACGTCACAAAAATAAATGACGTCACAAAATACATAACGTCACAAAAATAAATGACGTCACAAAATACATAACGTCACAAAAATAAATGACGTCACAAAATACATAACGTCACAAAAATAAATGACGTCACAAAATACATAACGTCACAAAAATAAATGACGTCACAAAATATTAATCACGTCACAAAATGGATAACGTCACAAAAATAAATGACGTCACAAAATACATAACGTCACAAAAATAAATGACGTCAAAAAATATAATTTACGTCACAAAATACATAACGTCACAAAAATAAATGACGTCACAAAATATTAATCACGTCACGAAATGCATAACGTCACAAAATAAATGACATCAAAAAATACATAACGTCACAAAAATAAATGACGTCACAAAATACATAACGTCACAAAAATAAATGACGTCACAAAATACATAACGTCGAAAAAATAAATGACGTCACAAAATACATAACGTCACAAAAATAAATGACGTCACAAAATACATAACGTCACTAAAATAAATGACGTCACAAAATACATAACGTCACAAAAATAAATGACGTCACAAAAATTAATTAAGTCACAAAATACATAACGTCACAAAAATAAATGACGTCACAAAATACATAACGTCAAAAAAATAAATGACGTCACAAAATACATAACGTCACAAAAACAAATGACTTCACAAAATACATAACGTCACAAAAATAAATGACGTCACAAAATACATAACGTCACAAAAATAAATGACGTCACAAAAATTAATTAAGTCACAGAATACATAACGTAACAAAAATAAATGACATCACAAAATACATAACGTCACAAAAAAATTACGTCACAAAATACATAACGTCACAAAAAAAAGACGTCACAAAATACATAACGTCACAAAAATAAATGACGTCACAAAATATTAATTACGTCACAAAATACATAACGTCACAAAAATAAATGACGTCACAAAATATTAATTACATCACAAAATACATAACGTCACAAAAATAAATGACGTCACAAAATACATAACGTCACAAAAATAAATGACGTCACAAAATATTAATCACGTCACAAAATGCATAACGTCACAAAAATAAATGACGTCAAAAAATTAATTAAGTCACAAAATACATAACGTCACAAAAATAAATTACGTCACAAAATACATAACGTCACAAAATACATAACGTCACAAAAATAAATGGCGTCACAAAATACAAAACGTCAAAAAAAATGACGTCACAAAATACATAGCGTCACAAAAATAAATGACGTCACAAAATACATAACGTCACAAAAAATTGACGTCACAAAATACATAACGTCACAAAAATAAATGACGTCACAAAATACAAAACGTCACAAAATACATAACGTCACAAAAATAAATGACGTAACAAAATACATAACGTCACAAAAATAAATGACGTCACAAAATACTTAACGTCACAAAAATAAATGACGTCACAAAATACATAACGTCACAAAAATAAATGACGTCACAAAATACATAACGTCACAAAAATAAATGAAGTCACAAAATACATAACGTCACAAAAATAAATGACGTCACAAAATACATAACGTCACAAAAATAAATGACGTCACAAAATACATAATGTCACAAAAATAAATGACGTCACAAAATATAATTTACGTCACAAAATACATAACGTCACAAAAATAAATGACGTCACAAAATATTAATCACGTCACAAAATGCATAACATCACAAAAATAAATGGCGTCACAAAATACATAACGTCAAAAAAAATGAAGTCACAAAATACATAACGTCACAAAAATAAATGACGTCACAAAATACATAACGTTACAAAAATAAATGACGTCACAAAATACAAAACGTCACAAAAATAAATGACGTCACAAAAAATAATTAGGTCACAAAATACATAACGTCAAAAAAATAAATGACGTCACAAAATACATAACGTCACAAAAATAAATGACGTCACAAAATACATAACGTCACAAAAATAAATGACGTCACAAAATACATAACGTCAAAAAAATGACGTCACAAAATACATAACGTCACAAAAAAAAGACGTCACGAAATACATAACGTCACAAAAATAAATGACGTCACAAAATATTAATTACGTCACAAAATACATAACGTCACAAAAATAAATGACGTCACAAAATACATAACGTCACAAAAACATAACGTCACAAAAATAAATGACGTCACAAAATACATAACGTCACAAAAATAAATGACGTTACAAAATACATAACGTTTCAAAAATAAATGACGTCACAAAATACATAACGTCACAAAAATAAATGACGTCACAAAAATAAATGACGTCACAAGAAAAATGACGTAACAAAATACATAACGTCACAAAAATAAATGACGTCACAAAATACATAACGTCACAAAAATAAATGACGTCACAAAAATTAATTAAGTCACAAAATGCATAACATCACAAAAATACATGACGTCAAAAAATACATAACGTTACAAAAATAAATGACGTCACAAAATACATAACGTCACAAAAATAAATGGCGTCACAAAATACATAACGTCAAAAAAATAAATGACGTCACAAAATACATAACGTCACAAAAATACATAACGTCACAAAATACATAACGTCACAAAAATAAATGACGTCACAAAATACATAACGTCACAAAAATAAATGACGTCACAAAATACATAACGTCACAAAAATAAATGACGTCACAAAATACATAACGTCACAAAAATAAATGACGTCACAAAAATTAATTAAGTCACAAAATACATAACTTCACAAAAATAAATGACGTCACAAAAATTAATTACGTCACAAAATACATAATGTCACAAAAATAAATGACCTCACAAAATACATAACGTCCCAAACATTAATGACGTCACAAAATTCATAACGTCACAAAAATAAATAGCGTCACAAAATACATAACGTCACAAAAATAAATGACGTCACAAAATACATAACGTCACAAAAATAAATGACGTCACAAAATTTAATTAAGTCACAAAATACATAACGTCCCAAACATTAATGACGTCACAAAATACATAACGTCACAAAAATAATTGACGTCACAAAATACATAACGTCACAAAAAAATGACGTCACAAATTACATAACGTCACAAAAAAAGACGTCACAAAATACATAACGTCACAAAAATAAATGACGTCACAAATTATTTATTACGTCACAAAATACATAACGTCACAAAAATAAATGACGTCACAAATTATTTATTACGTCACAAAAACATAACGTCACAAAAATAAATGACGTCACAAAATACATAACGTCACAAAAATAAATGACGTCACAAAATACATAACGTCATGAAAATAAATGACGTCACAAAATACATAACGTCACAAAAATAAATGACGTCACAAAATATAATTTACGTCACAAAATACATAACGTCACAAAAATAAATGACGTCACAAAATACATAACGTCACAAAAAAAATTACGTCACAAAATACATAACGTCACAAAAAAATGACGTCACAAAATACATATCGTCACAAAAAAAAAATGACGTCACAAAATACAAAACGTCACAAAAATAAATGACGTCACAAAAATAAATGACGTCAAAAAATTAATTAAGTCACAAAATACATAACGTCACAAAAATAAATGACGTCACAAAATACATTACGTCACAAAAATAAATGACGTCACAAAATACATAACGTCACAAAAATAAATGACGTCACAAAATATTAATTACGTCACAAAATACATAACGTCACAAAAAAAATACGTTACAAAATACATAACGTCACAAAAATAAATGACGTCACAAAATACATAACGTCACAAAAATAAATGACGTCACAAAATACATAACGTCACAAAAATAAATGGAGTCACAAAATACATAACTTCACAAAAATAAATGACGTCATAAAAATTAATTACTTCACAAAATACATAATGTCACAAAAATAAATGACGTCACAAAATACATAACGTCACAAACATTAATGACGTCACAAAATTCATAACGTCACAAAAATAAATAGCGTCACAAATTACATAACGTCACAAAAATAAATGACGTCACAAAATACATAACGTCACAAAAATTAATGGCGTCACAAAAATTAATTAAGTCACAAAATACATAACGTCACAAAAATAAATGACGTCACAAAAATTAATTAAGTCACAAAATACATAACTTCACAAAAATAAATGACGTCACAAAAATTAATTACGTCACAAAATACATAACGTCACAAAAATAAATGACGTCACAAAATACATAACGTCACAAAAAATGACGTCACAAAATACATAACGTCACAAAATAAGACGTCACAAAATACATAACGTCACAAAAATAAATGACGTCACAAATTATTATTTACGTCACAAAATACATAACTTCACAAAAATAAATGACGTCACAAAATACATAACGTCACAAAAACATAACGTTACAAAAATAAATGACGTCACAAAATACATAACGTCACAAAAATAAATGACGTCACAAAATATAATTTACGTCACAAAATACATAACGTCACAAAAATAAATGACGTCACAAAATACATAACGTCACAAAAAAAATTACGTCACAAAATACATAACGTCACAAAAAAATGACGTCACAAAATACATATCGTCACAAAAATAAATGACGTCACAAAATACAAAACGTCACAAAAATAAATGACGTCACAAAATACATAACGTCACAAAAATAAATGACGTCAAAAAATTAATTAAGTCACAAAATACATAACGTCACAAAAATAAATGACGTCACAAAATACATTACGTCACAAAAATAAATGACGTCACAAAATACATAACGTCACAAAAATAAATGACGTCACAAAATATTAATTACGGTACAAAATACATAACGTCACAAAAAAATGACGTTACAAAATACATAACGTCACAAAAATAAATGACGTCACAAAATACATAACGTCACAAAAATAAATGACGTCACAAATTATTTATTACGTCACAAAATACATAACGTCACAAAAATAAATGACGTCACAAAATACATAACGTCACAAAAGCATAACGTCACAAAAATAAATGACGTCACAAAATACATAACGTCACAAAAATAAATGACGTCACAAAAATTAATTAAGTCACAAAATACATAACGTCCCAAACATTAATGACGTCACAAAATACATAACGTCACAAAAATAAATGACGTCACAAAATACATAACGTCACAAAAAAATGACGTCACAAATTACATAACGTCACAAAAAAATACGTCACAAAATACATAACGTCACAAAAATAAATGACGTCACAAATTATTTATTACGTCACAAAATACATAACGTCACAAAAATAAATGACGTCACAAAATACGTAACGTCACAAAAACATAACGTCACAAAAATAAATGACGTCACAAAATACATAACGTCACAAAAATAAATGACGTCACAAAATACATAACGTCACAAAAATAAATGACGTCACAAAATACATAACATCACAAAAATAAATGACGTCACAAAATATAATTTACGTCACAAAATACATAACGTCACAAAAAAATGACGTCACAAATTACATAGCGTCACAAAAAAAGACGTCACAAAATACATAACGTCACAAAAATAAATGACGTCACAAATTATTTATTACGTCACAAAATACATAACGTCACAAAAATAAATGACATCACAAAATACGTAACGTCACAAAAACATAACGTCACAAAAATAAATGACGTCACATTTATTTTTACTCTTGTAAAATGTAATACATTTTACAAGAGTCTCCTCCAACTCTAGACCTTATAGTACATTTTTAAAGAGTCCCCTCTTACTCTAGTTCTTAAAACACATTTTACAAGAGTCTCCTCAAACTCTACACTTTATAGTACATTATTAAAGATTCCCCTCTTACTCTAGTTCTTAAACCACAATTTATAGGAATAGTTAATTTAGTATTTATTGGATCCGAACTAGACTATCTTGTAATAGTTGTATATACGGTATATTAATTTTACAAGAGTCTCCTCCTACTCTAGATTTTATAATACATTTTACAAGAGTCTCCTAAAACTCTACACTTTATAGTACATTTTTAAAGATTCCCCTCTTACTCTAGTTCTTACAACACATTTTATAGGAATTGTTTAGTTTAGTATTTATTGGATCCGAACTAGACTATCTTGTAATAGTTGTATATACTTTATATTAATTTTACAAGAGTCTCCTCCTACTCTAGAATTTATAATACATTTTACAAGGGTCTCCTCCTACTCTACACTTTATAGTACATTTTTAAAGAGTCCCCTCTTACTCTATTTCCTACAACACATTTTACAAGAGTCTCCTCCTAATTGTTAAGTTTAGTATTTATTGGATTCGAACTAGACAATCTTGTAATAGTTGTATATAACTTATTTTAATTTTACAAGAGTCTCCTCCTACTCTAAATTTTATAATACATTTTACAAGAGTCTCCTCCAACTCTACACCTTATAGTACATTTTTAAATAGTCCCTTCTTACTCTAGTTCTTACAACACATTTTACAAGAGTCTCCTCAAACTCTACACTTTATAGTACATTTTTAAAGATTCCCCTCTTACTCTAGTTCTTAAAACACATTTTATAGGAATAGTTTAGTTTAGTATTTATTGGATCCGAACTAGACAATCTTGTAATAGTTGTATATACGTTATATTAATTTTACAAGAGTCTCCTCCTACTCTAGATTTTATAATACATTTTACAAGAGTCTCCTAAAACTCTACACTTTATAGTACATTTTTAAAGATTCCCCTCTTACTCTAGTTCTTACAACACATTTCATAGTAAATGTTTGGCTTAGTATTTATGGGATCGTACCTAGACCATCTTCTAATAGTTGTATATACCTTATATTAATTTTAAAAGAGTCTCCTCCTACTCTAGACCCTATAGTACATTTTTTAAGACTCCCCTCTTAATCTAGTTCTAACAACACATTTTACAAGAGTCTCCTCTATTTTTAATTTATTATTTATTGGATCCGAACTAGACTATCTTGTAATAGTTGTATATACGTTATATTAATTTTACAAGAGTCTCCTCCTACTCTAGATTTTATAATACATTTTACAAACGTGTCCTCCAACTCTACACTTTATAGTACATTTTTAAAGATTCCCTCCATTACTCTAGTTCTTAAAACAAATTTTATAGGATTTTTTTAGTTTAGTATTTTTTTTATCCAAACTAGACCATCTTTCAATAGTTGTATTTACCCTATATTAATTTTATAAGTGTCCCCTCCTACTCTAGACTCTATAGTACATTTTTAAAGACTCCCCACTTAATCTAGTTCTTACAACACATTTTAAAAGAGTCTCATGTATTTTTTAATTTAGTATTTATTAGATCCGAACTAGACTATCTTCTAATAGTTGTATATACCTTATATTAATTTTACAAGAGTCTCCTCCTACTCTAGACACTATAGTACATTTTTAAAGACTCCCCTCTTAATCTAGTTCCTACAACACATTTTACAAGAGTCTCTCTATTTTGTAATTTAGTATTTATGGGATCGTAACTAGACTATCTTGTAATAGTTGTATATAACTTATTATAATTTTACAAGAGTCTTCTCCTACTCTAGATTTTATAATATATTTTACAAGAGTCTCCTCCAACTCTAGACTTTATAGTACATTTTTAAAGAGTCCCCTCTTACTCTAGTTCTTACAACACATTTTACAAGAGTCTCCTCCTAATTGTTTAATTTAGTATTTATTGGATCCGAACTAGACTATCTTCTAATAGTTGTATATACCTTATATTAATTTTACAAGAATTTCCTCCTACTCTAGATTTTATAATACATTTTACAAGAGTCTCCTCCAACTCTACACTTTATAGTACATTTTACAAACGTGTCCTCCAACTCTCCACTTTATAGTACATTTTTAAAGATTCCCTCCATTACTCTATTTCTTAAAACAGATTTTATAGGATTTTTTTTAGTATTTATTGGATCCAAACTAGACCATCTTTCAATGGTTGTATTTACCCTATATTAATTTTTACAAGAGTCTCCTCCTACTCTAGACTCTATAGTACATTTTTAAAGACACCCCTCTTAATCTAGTTCTTACAACACATTTTACAAGAGTCTCCTCCTAAATGTTTAATTTAGTATTTATTGGATCCGAACTAGACTATCTTCTAATAGTTGTATATACCTTATATTAATTTTACAAGAATTTCCTCCTACTCTAGATTTTATAATACATTTTACAAGGGTCTCCTCCAACTCTACACTTTATAGTACATTTTACAAACGTGTCCTCCAACTCTACACTTTATAGTACATTTTAAAAGATTCCCTCCATTACTCTATTTCTTAAAACAAATTTTATAGGAATTTTTTTGTTTAGTATTTATTGGATCCAAACTAGACCATCTTTCAATAGTTGTATTTACCCTATATTAATTTTACAAGAGTCCCCTCCTACTCTAGGCTCTATAGTACATTTTTAAAGACTCCCCTCTTAATCTAATTCCTACAACACATTTTACAAGAGTCTCCTCTATTTTGTAATTTAGTATTTATTGGATCCAAACTAGACAATCTTGTAATAGTTGTATATAACTTATATTAATTTTACAAGGGTCTCCTCCTACTCTAAATTTTATGATACATTTTACAAGAGTCTCCTCAAACTCTACACTTTATAGTACATTGTTGAAGATTCCCCTCTTACTCTACTTCTTAAAACACATTCTATAGGAATTGTTTAGTTTAGTATTTATTGGATCCGAACTAGACTATCTTGTAATAGTTGTATATACCTTTTATGATTCTACAAGAATTTCCTCCTACTCTAGATTTTATAATACATTTTACAAGGGTCTCCTCCTACTCTACACTTTATAGTACATTTTTAAAGAGTCCCCTCTTACTCTAGTTCTTACAACACATTACATAGGAAATGTTTGGATTAGTATTTTTGGGATCCTAACGAGACTATCTTGTAATAGTTGTATATAACTTATATTAATTTTACAAGAGTCTCCTCCTACTCTAGATTTTATAATACATTTTACAAGAGTCTCCTCCATTTCTAGACTTTATAGTACATTTTTAAAGAGTCCCCTCTTACTCTAGTTCTTACAACACATTTTACAAGAGTCTCTCTATTTTGTAATTTAGTATTTATTGGATCCGAACTAGACAATCTTGTAATAGTTGTATATAACTTATTTTAATTTTACAAGAGTCTCCTCATATTTTAAATTTTATAATACATTTTACAAGAGTCTCCTCCAACTCTAGACTTTATAGTACATTTTTAAAGAGTCCCCTCTTACTCTAGTTCTTAAAACACATTTTACAAGAGTCTCCTCAAACTCTACACTTTATAGTACATTTTTAAAGATTCCCCTCTTACTCTAGTTCTAAAACACATTTTATAGGAATAGTTTAGTTTAGTATTTATTGGATCCGAACTAGACTATCTTGTAATAGTTGTATATATGTTATATTAATTTTACAAGAGTCTCCTCCTACTCTAGATTTTATAATACATTTTACAAGAGTCTCCTAAAACACTACACTTTATAGTACATTTTTAAAGATTCCCCTCTTACTCTAGTTCTTACAACACATTTTATAGGAATTGTTTAGTTTAGTATTTATTGGATCCAAACTAGACTATCTTGTAATAGTTGTATATACTTTATATTAATTTTACAAGAGTCTCCTCCTACTCTAGAATTTATAATACATTTTACAAGGGTCTCCTCCTACTCTACACTTTATAGTACATTTTTAAAGATTCCCCTCTTACTCTAGTTCTTACAACACATTTTATAGGAATTGTTTAGTTTAGTATTTATTGGATCCGAACTAGACTATCTTGTAATAGTTGTATATATGTTATATTAATTTTACAAGAGTCTCCTCCTACTCTAGATTTTATAATACATTTTACAAGAGTCTCCTAAAACTCTACACTTTATAGTACATTTTTAAAGATTCCCCTCTTACTCTAGTTCTTACAACACATTTCATAGGAAATGTTTGGTTTAGTATTTATGGGATCGTAACTAGACTATCTTGTAATAGTTGTATAACTTATATTAATTTACAAGAGTCTTCTCCTACTCTAGATTTTATAATACATGTTACAAGAGTCTCCTCCAACTCTTGACGTTATAGTATATTTTTAAAGAGTCCCCTCTTACTCTAGTTCTTACAACACATTTCATAGGAATTGTTTGGCTTAGTATTTATGGGATCCTAACTAGACTATCTTGTAATAGTTGTATATAACTTATATTAATTTTACAAGAGTCTCCTCCTACTCTAGATTTTATAATACATTTTACAAGAGTCTCCTTTAACTCTACAATTTATAGTACATTTTTAAAGAGTCCCCTCTTACTCTAGTTCTTACAACACATTTTACAAGAGTCTCCTCCTAATTGTTAAGTTTAGTATTTATTGGATCCGAACTAGACAATCTTGTAATAGTTGTATATAACTTATTTTAATTTTACAAGAGTCTCCTCCTACTCTAAATTTTATAATACATTTTACAAGAGTCTCCTCCAACTCTAGACCTTATAGTACAATTTTAAATAGTCCCTTCTTACTCTAGTTCTTACAACACATTTTACAAGAGTCTCCTCAAACTCTACAATTTATAGTACATTTTTAAGGATTCCCCTCTTACTTTAGATCTTAAAACACATTTTATAGGAATAGTTTAGTTTAGTATTTATTGGATCCGAACTAGACTATCTTGTAATAGTTGTAAATACGTTATATTAATTTTACAAGAGTCTCCTCCTACTCTAGATTTTATAATACATTTTACAAGAGTCTCCTAAAACTCTACACTTGATAGTACATTTTTAAAGATTCCCCTCTTACTCTAGTTCTTACAACACATTTCATAGGAAATGTTTGGCTTAGTATTTATGGGATCGTAACTAGACTATCTTCTAATAGTTGTATATACCGTATATTAATTTTACAAGAGTCTCCTCCTACTCTAGACTCTATAGTATATTTTTAAAGACTCCCCTCTTAATCTAGTTCTTACAACACATTTTACAAGAGTCTCCTCTATTTTTAATTTATTATTTATTGGATCCGAACTAGACTATCTTGTAATAGTTGTATATACGTTATATTAATTTTACAAGAGTCTCCTCCTACTCTAGATTCTATAATACATATTACAAACGTGTCCTCCAACTCTACACTTTATAGTACATTTTTAAAGATTCCCTCCATTACTCTAGTTCTTAAAACAAATTTTATAGGATTTTTTTAGTTTAGTATTTATTGAATTCAAACTAGACCATCTTTCAATAGCTGTATTTACCCTATATTAATTTTACAAGAGTCTCCTCCTACTCTAGACTCTATAGTACATTTTTAAAGACTCCCCTCTTAATCTAGTTCTTACAACACATTTTACAAGAGTCTCCTGTATTTTTTAATTTATTATTTATTGGATCCGAACTAGACTATCTTGTATTAGTTGTATATACCTTATATTAATTTTACAAGAGTCTCCTCCTACTCTAGACTCTATAGTACATTTTTAAAGAGTCCCCTCTTACTCTAGTTCTTAAAACACATTTCATAGGAAATGTTTGGCTTAGTATTTATGGGATCGTAACTAGACTATCTTCTAATAGTTGTGTATACCTTATATTAATTTTACAAGAGTCTCCTCTATTTTTAATTTATTATTTATTGGATCCGAACTAGACAATCTTGTAATAGTTGTATATAACTTATATTAATTTTACAAGAGTTTCCTCCTATTCTAGATTTTATAATACATTTTACAAGGGTCTCCTCCAACTCTACACTTTATAGTACATTTTTAAAGAGTCCCCTCTTACTCTAGTAATTACAACACATTTTACAAGAGTCTCCTCCTAATTGTTAAGTTTAGTATTTATTGTATACGAACTAGACTATCTTGTAATAGTTGTATGTACCTTATATTAATTTTACAATATTCTCCTCCTTCTCTAGATTTCATAATACATTTTACAAGAGTCTCCTCCTACTCTAACCTCTATAGTACATTTATTAAGAGTTCCCTCTCACTCTTGTTTTTACAATATACTTTACAAGAGTCTCCTCCAAATTGATTAAATTAGTATTTATTGGATCAGAACTATACTATCTTGTAATAGTTGTATATATCTTATATTAATTTTACAAGAGTCTCCTCCTACTCTAGATTTTATAATACATTTTACAAGGGTCTCCTCCTACTCTACACTTTATAGTACATTTTTAAAGAGTCCCCTCTTACTCTAGTTCTTACAACATATTTCATAGGAATTAATTGGCTTAGTATTTATGGGATCCTAACTAGACTATCTTGTAATAGTTGTATATAACTTATATTAATTTTGCTAGAGTCTTCTCCTACTCTAGATTTTATAATACATTTTACAAGAGTCTCCTCCAACTCTAGACTTCATAGTACATTTTTAAAGAGTCCCTTCTTACTCAAGTTCTTACAACACATTTTACAAGAGTCTCCTCCTAATTGTTTAATTTAGTATTTATTGGATCCTAACTAGACTATCTTCTAATAGTTGTATATACCTTATATAAATTTTACAAGAATTTCCTCCTACTCTAGATTTTATAATACATTTTACAAGAGTCTCCTCCAACTCTACACTTTATAGTACATTTTACAAACGTGTCCTCCAACTCTACACTTTATAGTACATTTTTAAAGATTCCCTCCATTACTCTAGTTTTAAAACAAATTTTATAGGATTTGTTTAGTTTAGTATTTATTGGATCCGAACTAGACTATCTTGTAATAGTTGTATATACGTTATATTAATTTTACAAGAGTCTCCTCCTACTCTAGATTTTATAATACATTTTACAAACGTGTCCTCCAACTCTACACTTTATAGTACATTTTTAAAGATTCCCTCCATTACTCTAGTTCTTAAAACAAATTTTATAGGATTTACACGTATGGAGAATCCTGGTCCTCGGGCGATGACCACGATGGCGACGAGTTGGAGGTTGCCGACGTTTCGGACGCGTAGCAGCAGTCCATTATCAAGGCGAATTCCTACACTTATTCACTGGCCGGCGGGCCCTCTGCCTCAGGTTATATAGGCTCGGGGGTGGGGGAGGGTTGTTTACACCTCCCGTTGTTTTCCCGGAAGGCGCGGCTGACCTGGAGCTTTTTCGAACACATTCGTATCTTAGCTTTTCTATAAGGGGAATCCATTTACAACTAAGCTCCATCCCGTTATCTCTATTGAAATTATTACGATGTTTTCTGATTTCTAGGGCTTCCAGAACCTTCCTCTCAAAATAATTATTACTTGTAGCTAAGATTTGAATTTCATCGAAATAAATGTCGTGTCTAGTCATGGTGGCATGTTCGGCAACTGCAGATGTGTTGGTATCTAAATTTCTTGTACTTCTTATATGTTCTTTAACTCTTGTCGAAATTAAACGTCCTGTTTCCCCTACATAACATTTCCCACAACTGCATTTAATATGGTAGACGCCAGATTTGCTAAGAGGAATGCGGTCCTTTATCGGTCTTAATACTTGCTGTATTTTTATGTAAGGCTTGAAAATTGTTTTTATTTCATATTTACGTAATATATTACTGATTTTGTCAGTGGTTCCTTGAATATATGGTAGGAAGGCGCGTTTATCATTTAGAGGATTTTCAGTTGTATTTTTACTATTTAAATTTAGCTTCCTTTTTTGCTTGTCAATTGCTCGTAAAATGTTCTGTTTTGGGTAGCCATTTTGTTGCAAAGTTGTGATTAAATGGTATTTTTCTTGAGAAAGGCTCTCTTTGTCGGATATTGCAAACATTCTATTGACTAAAGTATTTAAAACTGCTTTTTTTTTGAATGGGATGGTGGTGGGATGAAGCATGTAAATATCTGTCAGTATGTGTAGGTTTCCTATAAACCGAATGACCTAATGTGCCGTCTGTTTTTCGTGTTACTAATACGTCCAGAAAAGGAATACAGCCATTCTTTTCTATTTCCATAGTGAATTGAATATTTGGATGGACTGAATTTAAATGTAGTAAAAAATTGTCTAGATTGATTTTACCATGGGGCCAAATTACAAAGGTACAAAGGTAATTTATAGGATTTGTTTAGTTTAGTATTTTTTGGATCCAAGCTAGACCATCTTTCAATAGTTGTATTTACCCTATATTAATTTTACAAGTGTCTCCTCCTACTCTAGACTCTATAGTACATTTTTAAAGACTCCCCACTTAATCTAGTTCTTACAACACATTTTACAAGAGTCTCCTGTATTTTTTAATTTAGTATTTATTAGATCCGAACTAGACTATCTTCTAATAGTTGTATATACCTTATATTAATTTTACAAGAGTCTCCTCCTACTCTAAACTCTATAGTACATTTTTAAAGACTCCCCTCTTAATCTAGTTCCTACAACACATTTTACAAGAGTCTCTCTATTTTGTAATTTAGTATTTATTGGATCCGAACTAGACAATCTTGTAATAGTTGTATATAACTTATTTTAATTTTACAAAAGTCTCCTCCTACTCTAAATTTTATAATACATTTTACAAGAGTCTCCTCCAACTCTAGACTTTATAGTACATTTTTAAAGAGTCCCCTCTTACTCTAGTTCTTACAACACATTTTACAAGAGTCTCCTCAAACTCTACACTTTATAGTGCATTTTTAAAGATTCCCCTCTTACTCTAGTTCTTAAAACACATTTTATAGGAATAGTTTAGTTTAGTATTTATTGGATCCGAACTAGACTATCCTGTAATAGTTGTATATACGTTATATTAATTTTACAAGAGTCTTCTCCTACTCTAGATTTTATAATACATTTAACAAGAGTCTCCTCCAACTCTAGACTTTATAGTACATTTTTAAAGAGTCCCCTCTTACTCTAGTTCTTACAACACATTTTACAAGAGTCTCCTCCTAATTGTTTAATTTAGTATTTATTGGATCCGAACTAGACTATCTTCTAATAGTTGTATATACCTTATATTAATTTTACAAGAATTTCCTCTTACTCTAGATTTTATAATACATTTTACAAGAGTCTCCTCCAACTCTACACTTTATAGTACATTTTACAAACGTGTCCTCCAACTCTACACTTTATTGTACATTTTTAAAGATTCCCTCCATTACTCTATTTCTTAAAACAAATTTTATAGGATTTTTTTTGTTTAGTATTTATTGGATCCAAACTAGACCATCTTTCAATAGTTGTATTTACCCTATATTAATTTTACAAGAGTCTCCTCCTACTCTAGACTCTACAGTACATTTTTAAAGACTCCCCTCTTAATCTAGTTCTTACAACACATTTTACAAGAGTCTCCTCTATTTTTTAATTTATTATTTATTGGATCCGAAGTAGACTATCTTCTAATAGTTGTATATATCTTATATTAATTGTACAAGAGTCTCCTCCTACTCTAGACTCTATAGTACATTTTTAAAGACTCCCCTCTTAATCTAGTTCCTACAACACATTTTATAAGAGTCTCCTCTATTTAATAATTTAGTATTTATTGGATCTGAAGTAGACTATCTTGTAATAGTTGTATATACCTTATATTAATTTTACAAGAGTGTTCTCCTACTCTAGATTTTATAATACATTTTACAAGGGTCTCCTCCTACTCTACACTTTATAGTACATTTTTAAAGAGTCCCCTCTTACTCTAGTTCTTACAACACATTTCATAGGAATTGTTTGGCTCAGTATTTATGGGATCCTAACTAGACTATTTTGTAATAGTTGTATATAACTTATATTAATTTTACAAGAATCTCCTCCTACTCTAGATTTTATAATACATTTTACAACAGTCTCCTCCAACTCTACACTTTAAAGTACATTTTTAAAGAGTCCCCTCTTACTCTAGTTCTTACAACACATTTTACAAGAGTCTCCTCCTAATTGTTAAGTTTAGTATTTATTGGATCCGAACTAGACAATCTTGTAATAGTTGTATATAACTTATTTAATTTTACAAGAGTCTCCTCCTACTCTTAATTTTATAATACATTTTACAAGGGTCTCCTCCTACTCTACACTTTATAGTACATTTTTAAAGAGTCCCCTCTTACTCTAGTTCTTACAACACATTTTACAAGAGTCTCCTCAAACTCTACACTTTATAGTACATTTTTAAAGATTCCCCTCTTACTCTAGTTCTTAAAACACATTTTATAGGAATAGTTTAGTTTAGTAATTATTGGATCCGAACTAGACTATCTTGTAATAGTTGTATATACGTTATATTAATTTTACAAGAGTCTCCTCTTACTCTAGATTTTATAATACATTTTACAAGAGTCTCCTAAAACTCTACACTTTATAGTACATTTGTAAAGATTCCCCTCTCACTCTAGTTCTTACAACACATTTTATAGGAATTGTTTAGTTTAGTATTTATTGGATCCGAACTAGACTATCTTGTAATAGTTTTATATACTTTATATTAATTTTACAAGTGTCTCCTCCTACTCTAGAATTTATAATACATTTTACAAGGGTCTCCTCCTACTCTACAATTTATAGTACATTTTTAAAGTGTCCCCTCTTACTCTAGTTCTTACAACACATTTCATAGGAAATGTTTGGCTTAGTATTTATGGGATCGTAACTAGACTATCTTGTAATAGTTGTATATAACTTATATTAATTTTACAAGAGTCTTCTCCTACTCTAGATTTTATAATACATTTAACAAGAGTCTCCTCCAACTCTAGACCTTATAGTACATTTGTAAAGAGTCCCCTCTTACTCTAGTTCTTACAACACATTTTACAAGAGTCTCCTCCTAATTGTTTAATTTAGTATTTATTGGATCCGAACTAGACTATCTTCTAATAGTTGTATATACCTTATATTAATTTTACAAGAATTTCCTCCTACTCTAGATTTTATAATACATTTTACAAGAGTCTCCCCCAACTCTACACTTTATAGTACATTTAACAAACGTGTCCTCCAACTCTACACTTTATTGTACATTTTTAAAGATTCCCTCCATTACTCTATTTCTTAAAACAAATTTTATAGGATTTTTTTTGTTTAGTATTTATTGGATCCAAACTAGACCATCTTTCAATAGTTGTATTTACCCTAAATTAATTTACAAGAGTCTCCTCCTACTCTAGACTCTACAGTACATTTTTAAAGACTTCCCTCTTAATCTAGTTCTTACAACACATTTTACAAGAGTCTCCTCTATTTTTTAATTTATTATTTATTGGATCCGAACTAGACTATCTTCTAATAGTTGTATATACCTTATATTGATTCTCCAAGAGTTTCCTCCTACTCTAGACTCTATAGTACATTTTTAAAGACTCCCCTCTTAATCTAGTTCCTACAACACATTTTACAAGAGTCTCCTCTATTTTGTAATTTAGTATTTATTGGATCCGAACTAGACTATCTTGTAATAGTTGTATATAACTTATATTAATTTTACAAGAGTCTCCTCCTACTCTAAATTTTATAATACATTTTACAAGAGTCTCCTCAAACTCTACACTTTATAGTACATTGTTAAAGATTCCCCTCTTACTCTAGTTCTTAAAACACATTCTATAGGAATTGTTTAGTTTAGTATTTATTGTATCCGAACTAGACTATCTTGTAATAGTTGTATATACCTTATATTAATTTTACAAGAATGTCCTCCTACTCTAGATTTTATAATACATTTTACAAGGGTCTCCTCCTACTCTACACTTTATAGTACATTTTTAAAGAGTCCCCTCTTACTCTAGTTCTTACAACACATTTTATAGGAATTGTTTGGCTTAGTATTTATGGGATCCTAACGAGACTATCTTGTAATAGTTGTATATACGTTATATTATTTTACAAGAGTCTTCTCCTACTCTAGATTTTATAATACATTTTACAAGAGTCTCCAAAAACTCTACACTTTATAGTACATTTTTAAAGATTCCCCTCTTACTCTAGTTCTTACAACACATTTTATAGGAATTGTTTAGTTTAGTATTTATTGGATCCGAACTAGACTATCTTGTAATAGTTGTATATACTTTATATTAATTTTACAAGAGTCTCCTCCTACTCTAGAATTTATAATAAATTTTACAAGGGTCTCATCCTACTCTACACTTTATAGTACATTTTTAAAGAGTCCCCTCCTACTCTAGTTCTTACAATACATTTCATAGGAAATGTTTGGCCTAGTATTTATGGGATCGTAACTAGACTATCTTGTAATAGTTGTATAGCTTATATTAATTTACAAGAGCCTTCTCCTACTCTAGATTTTATAATACATGTTACAAGAGTATCCAACTCTTTACTTTATTGTACATTTTTAAAGAGACCCCTCTTACTCTAGTTCTTACAACACATTTTACAAGAGTCTCCTCCTAATTGTTTAGTTTAGTATTTATTGGATCCGAACTAGACTATCTTCTAATAGTTGTATATACCTTATATTAATTTTACAAGAATTTCCTCCTACTCTAGATTTCATAATACATTTTACAAGAGTCTCCTCAAATTTCTACACTTTATAGTACATTTTTAAAGATTCCCCTCTTACTCTAGTCCTTAAAACACATTTTATAGGAATTGTTTAGTTTAGTATTTATTGGATCCGAACTAGACTATCTTGTAATAGTTGTATATAACTTATATTAATTTTACAAGAGTGTCCTCCTACTCTAGATTTTATAATACATTTTACAAGGGTCTCCTCCTACTCTACGCTTTATAGTACATTTTTAAAGAGTCCCCTCTTACTCTAGTTCTTACAACACATTTTACAAGAGTCTCCTCCTAATTGTTAAGTTTAGTATTTATTGGATCCGAACTAGACAATCTTGTAATAGTTGTATATAACTTATTTAATTTTTCAAGAGTCTCCTCCTACTCTTAATTTTATAATACATTTTACAAGAGTCTCCTCAAACTCTACACTTTATAGTACATTTTTAAAGATTCCCCTCTTACTCTAGTTCTTACAACACATTTTACAAGAGTCTCCTCCTAATTGTTAAGTTTAGTATTTATTGGATCCGAACTAGACAATCTTGTAATAGTTGTATATAACTTATTTAATTTTTACAAGAGTCTCCTCCTACTCTAGATTTTATAATACTTTTTACAAGAGTCTCCTCCATTTCTAGACTTTATAGTACATTTTTAAAGATTCCCCTCTTACTCTAGTTCTTAAAACACATTTTATAGGAATTGTTTAGTTTAGTATTTATTGGATCCGAACTAGACTATCTTGTAATAGTTTTATATACTTTATATTAATTTTACAAGTGTCTCCTCCTTTTCTAGAATTTTTAATACATTTTGCAAGGGTCTCCTCCTACTCTACACTTTATAGTACATTTTTAAAGAGTCCCCTCTTACTCTAGTTCTTACAACACATTTCATAGGAAATGTTTGTCTTAGTATTTATTGGATCCGAACTAGACTATCTTCTTATAGTTGTATATACCTTATATTTTACCTTATATATTACCTTATAATTATACAACTATTAGAAGATAGTCTAGTTACGATCCCATAAATACTAAGCCAAACAATTCCTATGAAATGTGTTGTAAGAACTAGAGTAAGAGGGGACTCTTTAAAAATGTACTATAAAGTGTGGAGTAGGAGGAGACCCTTGTAAAATGTATTATAAATTCTAGAGTAGGAGGAGACTCTTGTAAAATTAATATAAAGTATATACAACTATTACAAGATAGTCTAGTTCGGATCCAATAAATACTAAACTAAACAATTCCTATAAAATGTGTTGTAAGAACTAGAGTAAGAGGGGAATCTTTAAAAATGTACTATAAAGTGTAGAGTCTTAGGAGACTCTTGTAAAATGTATTATAAAATCTATTGTAGGAGGAGACTCTTGTAAAATGAATATAACGTATATACAACTATTATAAGATAGTCTAGTTCGGATCCAATAAATACTAAACTAAACTATTCCTATAAAATGTGTTTTAAGAACTAGAGTAAGAGGGGAATCTTTAAAAAGTACTATAAAGTCTAGAGTTGGAGGAGACTCTTGTAAAATGTATTATAAAATTTAGAGTAGGAGGAGACTCTTGTAAAAATTAAATAAATTATATACAACTATTACAAGATTGTCTAGTTCGGATCCAATAAATACTAAACTTAACAATTAGGAGGAGACTCTTGTAAAATGTGTTGTAAGAACTAAAGTAAGAGGGGACTCTTTAAAAATGTACTATAAAGTGTAGAGTAGGAGGAGACCCTTGTAAAATGTATTATAAAATCTAGAGTAGGAGGACACTCTTGTAAAATTAATATAAGTTATATACAACTATTACAAGATAGTCTAGTTCGGATCCAATAAATACTAAACTAAACAATTCCTATAAAATGTGTTTTAAGGACTAGAGTAAGAGGGGAATCTTCAAAAATGTACTATAAAGTGTAGAGTTTGAGGAGACTCTTGTAAAATGTATTATGAAATCTAGAGTAGGAGGAAATTCTTGTAAAATTAATATAAGGTATATACAACTATTAGAAGATAGTCTAGTTCGATTCCAATAAATACTAAATTAAACAATTAGGAGGAGACTCTTGTAAAATGTGTTGTAAGAACTAGAGTAAGAGGGGTCTCTTTAAAAATGTACTATAAAGTCAAGAGTTGGAGGAGACTCTTGTAACATGTATTATAAAATCTAGAGTAGGAGAAGGCTCTTGTAAATTAATATAAGCTATACAACTATTACAAGATAGTCTAGTTACGATGCAATAAGTACTAGGCCAAACATTTCCTATGAAATGTGTTGTAAGAACTAGAGTAGGTGGGGACTCTTTAAAAATGTACTATAAAGTGTAGAGTAGGATGAGACCCTTGTAAAATGTATTATAAATTCTAGAGTAGGAGGAGACTCTTGTAAAATTAATATAAAGTATATACAATTGTAACAAGATAGTCTAGTTCGGATCCAATAAATACTAAACTAAACAATTCCTATAAAATGTGTTGTAAGAACTAGAGTAAGAGGGGAATCTTTAAAAATGTACTATAAAGTGTAGAGTTTGAGGAGACTCTTGTAAAATGTATTATAAAATTAAGAGTAGGAGGAGACTCTTGAAAAATTAAATAAGTTATATACAACTATTACAAGATTGTCTAGTTCGGATCCAATAAATACTAAACTTAACAATTAGGAGGAGACTCTTGTAAAATGTGTTGTAAGAACTAGAGTAAGAGGGGACTCTTTAAAAATGTACTATAAAGTGTAGAGTAGGAGGAGACCCTTGTAAAATGTATTATAAAATCTAGAGTAGGAGAACACTCTTGGAAAATTAATATAAGGTATATACAACTATTACAAGATAGTCTACTTCGGATCCAATAAATACTAAACTAAACATTTCCTATAAAATGTGTTTTAAGGACTAGAGTAAGAGGGGAATCTTTAAAAATGTACTATAAAGTGTAGAGTTTGAGGAGACTCTTGTAAAATGTATTATAAAATTTAGAGTAGGAGGAGACTCTTGTAAAATTAATATAAGTTATATACAACTATTACAAGATTGTCTAGTTCGGATGCAATAAATACTAAATTATTAAATAGAGGAGACTCTTATAAAATGTGTTGTAGGAACTAGATTAAGAGGGGAGTCATTAAAAATGTTCTATAGAGTCTAGAGTAGGAGGAGACTCTTGTACAATTAATATAGGGTATATACAACTATTAGAAGATAGTCTACTTCGGATCCAATAAATAATAAATTAAAAAATAGAGGAGACTCTTGTAAAATGTGTTGTAAGAACTAGATTAAGAGGGTAGTCTTTAAAAATGTACTATAGAGTCTAGAGTAGGAGCAGACTCTTGTAAAATTAATATAGGGTAAATACAACTATTGAAAGATGGTCTAGTTTGGATCCAATAAATTCTAAACTAAAAAAATCCTATAAAATTTGTTTTAAGAACTAGAGTAATGGAGGGAATCTTTAAAAATGTACTATAAAGTGTAGAGTTGGAGGACACGTTTGTAAAATGTATTATAAAATCTAGAGTAGGAAGAAACTCTTGTAAAATTAATATAACGTATATACAACTATTACAAGATAGTCTAGTTCGGATCCAATAAATTCTAAACTAAACAAATCCTATAAAATTTGTTTTAAGAACTAGAGTAATGGAGGGAATTTTTAAAAATGTACTATAAAGTGTAGAGTTGGAGGACACGTTTGTAAAATGTACTATAAAGTGTAGAGTTGGAGGAGACTCTTGTAAAATGTATTATGAAATATAGAGTAGGAGGAAATTCTTGTAAAATTAATATAAGGTATATACAACTATTAGAAGATAGTCTAGTTCGGATCCAATAAATACTAAATTAAACAATTAGGAAGAGACTCTTGTAAAATGCGTTGTAAGAACTAGAGTAAGAGGGGTCTCTTTAAAAATGTACTATAAAGTCAAGAGTTGGATGAGACTCTTGTAACATGTATTATAAAATCTATAGTAGGAGAAGACTCTTGTAAATTAATATAAGCTATACAACTATTACAAGATAGTCTAGTTACGATCCCATAAATACTAAGCCAAACATTTCCTATGAAATGTGTTGTAAGAACTAGAGTAGGAGGGGACTCTTTAAAAATGTACTATAAAGTGTAGAGTATGATGAGACCCTTGTAAAATGTATTATAAATTCTAGAGTAGGAGGAGACTCTTGTAAAATTAATATAAAGTATATACAACTATTACAAGATAGTCTAGTTCGGATCCAATAAATACTAAACTAAACAATTCCTATAAAATGTGTTGTAAGAACTAGAGTAAGAGGGGAATCTTTAAAAATGTACTATAAAGTGTAGAGTTTTAGCAGACTCTTGTAAAATGTATTATAAAATCTAGAGTAGGAGGAGACTCTTGTAAAATTAATATAACGTATATACAACTATTACAAGATAGTCTAGTTCGGATCCAATAAATACTAAACTAAACTATTCCTATAAAATGTGTTTTAAGAACTAGAGTAAGAGAGGACTCTTTAAAAATGTACTATAAAGTCTAGAAATGGAGGAGACTCTTGTAAAATGTATTATAAAATCTAGAGTAGGAGGAGACTCTTGTAAAATTAATATAAGTTATATACAACTACTACAAGATAGTCTCGTTAGGATCCCATAAATACTAAGCCAAACAATTCCTATGAAATGTGTTGTAAGAACTAGAGTATGAGGGGACTCTTTAAAAATGTACTATAAAGTGTAGAGTAGGAGGAGACCCTTGTAAAATGTATTATAAAATCTAGAGTAGGAGGACATTCTTGTAAAATTAATATAAGGTATATACAACTATTATAAGATAGTCTAGTTCGGATACAATAAATACTAAACTAAACAATTCCTATAGAATGTGTTTTAAGAACTAGAGTGAGAGGGGAATCTTTAACAATGTACTATAAAGTGTAGAGTTTGAGGAGACTCTTGTAAAATGTATTATAAAATTTAGAGTAGGAGGAGACTCTTGTAAAATTAATATAACGTATATACAACTATTACAAGATAGTCTAGTTCGGATTTAATAATAACTAAATTACAAAATAGAGGAGACTCTTGTAAAATGTGTTGTAGGAACTAGATTAAGAGGGGAGTCTTTAAAAATGTACTATAGAGTCTAGAGTAGGAGGAGACTCTTGTAAAATCAATATAAGGTATATACAACTATTAGAAGATTGTCTAGTTCGGATTTAATATATACTAAATTACAAAATAGAGGAGACTCTTGTAAAATGTGTTGTAGGAACTAGATTAAGAGGGGAGTCTTTAAAAATGTACTGTAGAGTCTAGAGTAGGAGGAGACTCTTGTAAAATTAATATAGGGTAAATACAACTATTGAAAGATAGTCTAGTTTGGATCCAATAAATACTAAACAAAAAAAATCCTATAAAATTTGTTTTAAGAAACAGAGTAATGGAGGGAATCTTTAAAAATGTACTATAAAGTGTAGAGTTGGAGGACACGTTTGTAAAATGTATTATAAAATCTAGAGTAGGAAGAAACTCTTGTAAAATTAATATAACGTATATACAACTATTACAAGATAGTCTAGTTCGGATCCAATAAATTCTAAACTAAACAAATCCTATAAAATTTGTTTTAAGAACTAGAGTAATGGAGGGAATTTTTAAAAATGTACTATAAAGTGTAGAGTTGGAGGACACGTTTGTAAAATGTACTATAAAGTGTAGAGTTGGAGGAGACTCTTGTAAAATGTATTATGAAATATAGAGTAGGAGGAAATTCTTGTAAAATTAATATAAGGTATATATAACTATTAGAAGATAGTCTAGTTCGGATCCAATAAATACTAAATTAAACAATTAGGAGGAGACTCTTGTAAAATGTGTTGTAAGAACTAGAGTAAGAGGGGTCTCTTTAAAAATGTACTATAAAGTCAAGAGTTGGATGAGACTCTTGTAACATGCATTATAAAATCTATAGTAGGAGAAGACTCTTGTAAATTAATATAAGCTATACAACTATTACAAGATAGTCTAGTTACGATCCCATAAATACTAAGCCAAACATTTCCTATGAAATGTGTTGTAAGAACTAGAGTAGGAGGGGACTCTTTAAAAATGTACTATAAAGTGTAGAGTATGATGAGACCCTTGTAAAATGTATTATAAATTCTAGAGTAGGAGGAGACTCTTGTAAAATTAATATAAAGTATATACAACTATTACAAGATAGTCTAGTTCGGATCCAATAAATACTAAACTAAACAATTCCTATAAAATGTGTTGTAAGAACTAGAGTAAGAGGGGAATCTTTAAAAATGTACTATAAAGTGTAGAGTTTTAGCAGACTCTTGTAAAATGTATTATAAAATCTAGAGTAGGAGGAGACTCTTGTAAAATTAATATAACGTATATACAACTATTACAAGATAGTCTAGTTCGAATCCAATAAATACTAAACTAAACTATTCCTATAAAATGTGTTTTAAGAACTAGAGTAAGAGAGGACTCTTTAAAAATGTAATATAAAGTCTAGAAATGGAGGAGACTCTTGTAAAATGTATTATAAAATCTAGAGTAGGAGGAGACTCTTGTAAAATTAATATAAGTTATATACAACTACTACAAGATAGTCTCGTTAGGATCCCATAAATACTAAGCCAAACAATTCCTATGAAATGTGTTGTAAGAACTAGAGTAAGAGGGGACTCTTTAAAAATGTACTATAAAGTGTAGAGTAGGAGGAGACCCTTGTAAAATGTATTATAAAATCTAGAGTAGGAGGACATTCTTGTAAAATTAATATAAGGTATATACAACTATTATAAGATAGTCTAGTTCGGATACAATAAATACTAAACTAAACAATTCCTATAGAATGTGTTTTAAGAACTAGAGTAAGAGGGGAATCTTTAACAATGTACTATAAAGTGTAGAGTTTGAGGAGACTCTTGTAAAATGTATTATAAAATTTAGAGTAGGAGGAGACTCTTGTAAAATTAATATAAGTTATAAACAACTATTACAAGATTGTCTAGTTCGGATTTAATAATAACTAAATTACAAAATAGAGGAGACTCTTGTAAAATGTGTTGTAGGAACTAGATTAAGAGGGGAGTCTTTAAAAATGTACTATAGAGTCTAGAGTAGGAGGAGACTCTTGTAAAATCAATATAAGGTATATACAACTATTAGAAGATTGTCTAGTTCGGATTTAATATATACTAAATTACAAAATAGAGGAGACTCTTGTAAAATGTGTTGTAGGAACTAGATTAAGAGGGGAGTCTCTAAAAATGTACTGTAGAGTCTAGAGTAGGAGGAGACTCTTGTAAAATTAATATAGGGTAAATACAACTATTGAAAGATAGTCTAGTTTGGATCCAATAAATACTAAACAAAAAAAATCCTATAAAATTTGTTTTAAGAAATAGAGTAATGGAGGGAATCTTTAAAATGTACTATAAAGTGTAGAGTTGGAGGAGACTCTTGTAAAATGTATTATAAAATCTAGAGTAGGAGGAAATTCTTGTAAAATTAATATAAGGTATATACAACTATTAGAAGATAGTCTAGTTCGGATCCAATAAATACTAAACTAAACAAATCCTATAAAATTTGTTTTAAGAACTAGAGTAATGGAGGGAATTTTTGAAAATGTACTATAAAGTGTAGAGTTGGAGGACACGTTTGTAAAATGTACTATAAGGTGTAGAGTTGGAGGAGACTCTTGTAAAATGTATTATGAAATCTAGAGTAGGAGGAAATTCTTGTAAAATTAATATAAGGTATATACAACTATTAGAAGATAGTCTAGTTCAGATCCAATAAATACTTAATTAAACAATTAGGAGGAGACTCTTGTAAAATGTGTTGTAAGAACTAGAGTAAGAGGGGTCTCTTTAAAAATGTACTATAAAGTCAAGAGTTGGATGAGACTCTTGTAACATGTATTATAAAATCTAGAGTGGGAGAAGACTCTTGTAAATTAATATAAGCTATACAACTATTACAAGATAGTCTAGTTACGATCCCATAAATACTAAGCCAAACATTTCCTATGAAATGTGTTGTAAGAACTAGAGTAGGAGGGGACTCTTTAAAAATGTACTATAAAGTGTAGAGTATGATGAGACCCTTGTAAAATGTATTATAAATTCTAGAGTAGGAGGAGACTCTTGTAAAATTAATATAAAGTATATACAACTATTACAAGATAGTCTTGTTCGGATCCAATAAATACTAAACTGAACAATTCCTATAAAATGTGTTGTAAGAACTAGAGTAAGAGGGGAATCTTTAAAAATGTACTATAAAGTGTAGAGTTTTAGCAGACTCTTGTTAAATGTATTATAAAATCTAGAGTAGGAGGAGACTCTTGTAAAATTAATATAACGTATATACAACTATTACAAGATAGTCTAGTTCGGATCCAATAAATACTAAACTAAACTATTCCTATAAAATGTGTTTTAAGAACTAGAGTAAGAGGGGAATCTTTAAAAATGTACTATAAAGTGTAGAGTTTGAGGAGACTCTTGTAAAATGTATTATAAAATTAAGAGTAGGAGGAGACTCTTGTAAAATTAAATAAGTTATATACAACTATTACAAGATTGTCTAGTTCGGTTCCAATAAATACTAAACTTAACAATTAGGAGGAGACTCTTGTAAAATGTGTTGTAAGAACTAGAGTAAGAGGGGACTCTTTAAAAATGTACTATAAAGTGTAGAGTTTGAGGAGACTCTTGTAAAATGTATTATAAAATTTAGAGTAGGAGGAGACTCTTGTAAAATTAATATAAGTTATATACAACTATTACAAGATTGTCTAGTTCGGATGCAATAAATACTAAATTATTAAATAGAGGAGACTCTTATAAAATGTGTTGTAGGAACTAGATTAAGAGGGGAGTCATTAAAAATGTACTATAGAGTCTAGAGTAGGAGGAGACTCTTGTACAATTAATATAAGGTATATACAGCAATTAGAAGATAGTCTACTTCGGATCCAATAAATAATAAATTAAAAAATAGAGGAGACTCTTGTTAAATGTGTTGTAAGAACTAGATTAAGAGGGTAGTCTTTAAAAATGTACTATAGAGTCTTGAGTAGGAGCAGACTCTTGTAAAATTAATATAGGGTAAATACAACTATTGAAAGATGGTTTAGTTTGGATCCAATAAATTCTAAACTAAAAAAATCCTATAAAATTTGTTTTAAGAACTAGAGTAATGGAGGAAATCTTTAAAAATGTACTATAAAGTGTAGAGTTGGAGGACACGTTTGTAAAATGTATTATAAAATCTAGAGTAGGAGGAAACTCTTGTAAAATTAATATAACGTATATACAACTATTACAAGATAGTCTAGTTCGGATCCAATAAATACTAAACTAAACAAATCCTATAAAATTTGTTTTAAGAACTAGAGTAATGGAGGGAATTTTTAAAAATGTACTATAAAGTGTAGAGTTGGAGGACACGTTTGTAAAATGTACTATAAAGTGTAGAGTTGGAGGAGACTCTTGTAAAATGTATTATGAAATCTAGAGTAGGAGGAAATTCTTGTAAAATTAATATAAGGTATATACAACTATTAGAAGATAGTCTAGTTCGGATCCAATAAATACTAAATTAAACAATTAGGAGGAGACTCTTGTAAAATGTGTTGTAAGAACTAGAGTAAGAGGGGTCTCTTTAAAAATGTACTATAAAGTCAAGAGTTGGATGAAACTCTTGTAACATGTATTATAAAATCTAGAGTAGGAGAAGACTCTTGTAAATTAATATAAGCTATACAACTATTACAAGATAGTCTAGTTACGATCCCATAAATACTAAGCCAAACATTTCCTATGAAATGTGTTGTAAGAACTAGAGTAGGAGGGGACTCTTTAAAAATGTACTATAAAGTGTAGAGTATGATGAGACCCTTGTAAAATGTATTATAAATTCTAGAGTAGGAGGAGACCCTTGTAAAATTAATATAAAGTATATACAACTATTACAAGATAGTCTAGTTCGGATCCAATAAATACTAAACTAAACAATTCCTATAAAATGTGTTGTAAGAACTAGAGTAAGAGGGGAATCTTTAAAAATGTACTATAAAGTGTAGATTTTTAGCAGACTCTTGTAAAATGTATTATAAAATCTGGAGTAGGAGGAGACTCTTGTAAAATTAATATAACGTATATACAACTATTACAAGATAGTCTAGTTCGGATCCAATAAATACTAAACTAAACTATTCCTATAAAATGTGTTTTAAGAACTAGAGTAAGAGAGGACTCTTTAAAAATGTACTATAAAGTCTAGAAATGGAGGAGACTCTTATAAAATGTATTATAAAATCTAGAGTAGGAGGAGACTCTTGTAAAATTAATATAAGTTATATACAACTACTACAAGATAGTCTCGTTAGGATCCCATAAATACTAAGCCAAACAATTCCTATGAAATGTGTTGTAAGAACTAGAGTAAGAGGGGACTCTTTAAAAATGTACTATAAAGTGTAGAGTAGGAGGAGACCCTTGTAAAATGTATTATAAAATCTAGAGTAGGAGGACATTCTTGTAAAATTAATATAAGGTATATACAACTATTACAAGATAGTCTAGTTCGGATACAATAGATACTAAACTAAACAATTCCTATAGAATGTGTTTTAAGAACTAGAGTAAGAGGGGAATCTTTAACAATGTACTTTAAAGTGTAGAGTTTGAGAAGACTCTTGTAAAATGTATTATAAAATTTAGAGTAGGAGGAGACTCTTGTAAAATTAATATAAGTTATATACAACTATTACAAGATTGTCTAGTTCGGATTTAATAAATACTAAATTACAAAATAGAGGAGACTCTTGTAAAATGTGTTGTAGGAACTAGATTAAGAGGGGAGTCTTTAAAAATGTACTATAGAGTCTAGAGTAGGAGGAGACTCTTGTAAAATCAATATAGGGTATATACAACTATTAGAAGATTGTCTAGTTCGGATTTAATATATACTAAATTACAAAATAGAGGAGACTCTTGTAAAATGTGTTGTAGGAACTAGATTAAGAGGGGAGACTTTAAAAATGTACTGTAGAGTCTAGAGTAGGAGGAGACTCTTGTAAAATTAATATAGGGTAAATACAACTATTGAAAGATAGTCTAGTTTGGATCCAATAAATACTAAACAAAACTATTCCTATAAAATGTGTTTTAAGAACTAGAGTAAGAGGGGAATCTTTAAAAATGTACTATAAAGTGTAGAGTTTGAGGAGACTCTTGTAAAATGTATTATAAAATTAAGAGTAGGAGGAGACTCTTGTAAAATTAAATAAGTTATATACAACTATTACAAGATTGTCTAGTTCGGTTCCAATAAATACTAAACTTAACAATTAGGAGGAGACTCTTGTAAAATGTGTTGTAAGAACTAGAGCAAGAGGGGACTCTTTAAAAATGTACTATAAAGTGTAGAGTTGGAGGAGACTGTTGTAAAATGTATTATAAAATCTAGAGTAGGAGGAGATTCTTGTAAAATTAATATAAGTTATATACAACTATTACAAAATAGTCTAGTTAGGATCCTATAAATACTGAGCCAAACAATTCCTATGAAATGTGTTGTAAGAACTAGAGTAAGAGGGGACTCTTTAAAAATGTACTATAAAGTGTAGAGTAGGAGGAGACCCTTGTAAAATGTATTATAAAATCTAGAGTAGGAGAACACTCTTGGAAAATTAATATAAGGTATATACAACTATTACAAGATAGTCTACTTCGGATCCAATAAATACTAAACTAAACAATTCCTATAAAATGTGTTTTAAGGACTAGAGTAAGAGGGGAATCTTTAAAAATGTACTATAAAGTGTAGAGTTTGAGGAGACTCTTGTAAAATGTATTATAAAATTTAGAGTAGGAGGAGACTCTTGTAAAATTAATATAAGTTATATACAACTATTACAAGATAGTCTAGTTCGGATGCAATAAATACTAAATTATTAAATAGAGGAGACTCTTATAAAATGTGTTGTAGGAACTAGATTAAGAGGGGAGTCATTAAAAATGTACTATAGAGTCTAGAGTAGGAGGAGACTCTTGTACAATTAATATAAGGTATATACAACTATTAGAAGATAGTCTACTTCGGATCCAATAAATAATAAATTAAAAAATAGAGGAGACTCTTGTAAAATGTGTTGTAAGAACTAGATTAAGAGGGTAGTCTTTAAAAATGTACTATAGAGTCTAGAGTAGGAGCAGACTCTTGTAAAATTAATATAGGGTAAATACAACTATTGAAAGAGGGTCTAGTTTGGATCCAATAAATTCTAAACTAAAAAAATCCTATAAAATTTGTTTTAAGAACTAGATTAATGGAGGGAATCTTTAAAAATGTACTATAAAGTGTAGAGTTGGAGGACACGTTTGTAAAATGTATTATAAAATCTAGAGTAGGAGGAAACTCTTGTAAAATTAATATAACGTATATACAACTATTACAAGATAGTCTAGTTCGGATCCAATAAATACTAAACTAAACAAATCCTATAAAATTTGTTTTAAGAACTAGAGTAATGGAGGGAATTTTTAAAAATGTACTATAAAGTGTAGAGTTGGAGGACACGTTTGTAAAATGTAGTATAAAGTGTAGAGTTGGAGGAGACTCTTGTAAAATGTATTATGAAATCTAGAGTAGGAGGAAATTCTTGTAAAATTATTATAAGGTATATACAACTATTAGAAGATAGTCTAGTTCGGATCCAATAAATACTAAATTAAACAATTAGGAGGAGACTCTTGTAAAATGTGTTGTAAGAACTAGAGTAAGAGGGGTCTCTTTAAAAATGTACTATAAAGTCAAGAGTTGGATGAGACTCTTGTAACATGTATTATAAAATCTAGAGTAGGAGAAGACTCTTGTAAATTAATATAAGCTATACAACTATTACAAGATAGTCTCGTTAGGATCCCATAAATACTAAGCCAAACAATTCCTATGAAATGTGTTGTAAGAACTAGAGTAAGAGGGGACTCTTTAAGAATGTACTATAAAGTGTAGAGTAGGAGGAGACCCTTGTAAAATGTATTATAAAATCTAGAGTAGGAGGACATTCCTGTAAAATTAATATAAGGTATATACAACTATTACAAGATAGTCTAGTTCGGATACAATAAATACTAAACTAAACAATTCCTATAGAATGTGTTTTAAGAACTAGAGTAAGAGGGGAATCTTTAACAATGTACTATAAAGTGTAGAGTTTGAGGAGACTCTTGTAAAATGTATTATAAAATTTAGAGTAGGAGGAGACTCTTGTAAAATTAATATAAGTTATATACAACTATTACAAGATTGTCTAGTTCAGATTTAATAAATACTAAATTACAAAATAGAGGAGACTCTTGTAAAATGTGTTGTAGGAACTAGATTAAGAGGGGAGTCTTTAAAAATGTACTATAGAGTCTAGAGTATTAGGAGACTCTTGTAAAATCAATATAAGGTATATACAACTATTAGAAGATTGACTAGTTCGGATTTAATAAATACTAAATTACAAAATAGAGGAGACTCTTGTAAAATGTGTTGTAGGAACTAGATTAAGAGGGGAGTCTTTAAAAATGTACTGTAGAGTCTAGAGTAGGAGGAGACTCTTGTAAAATTAATATAGGGTAAATACAACTATTGAAAGATAGTCTAGTTTGGATCCAATAAATACTAAACAAAAAAAATCCTATAAAATTTGTTTTAAGAAATAGAGTAATAGAGGGAATCTTTAAAAATGTACTATAAAGTGTAGAGTTGGAGGAGACTCTTGTAAAATGTATTATAAAATCTAGAGTAGGAGGAAATTCTTGTAAAATTAATATAAGGTATATACAACTATTAGAAGATAGTCTAGTTCGGATCCAATAAATACTAAATTAAACAATTAGGAGGAGACTCTTGTAAAATGTGTTGTAAGAACTAGAGTAAGAGGGGACTCTTTAAAAATGTACTATAAAGTCTAGAGTTGGAGCAGACTCTTGTTAAATGTATTATAAAATCTAGAGTAGGAGAAGACTCTTTTAAAATTAATATAAGTTATAAACAACTATTACAAGATAGTCTAGTTACGATCCCATAAATACTAAGCCAAACATTTCCTATGAAATGTGTTATAGGAACTAGAGTAAGAGGGGACACTTTAAAAATGTACTATAAATTGTAGAGTAGGAGGAGACCCTTGTAAAATGTATTATAAATTCTAGAGTAGGAGGAGACTCTTGTAAAATTAATATAAAGTATATACAACTATTACAAGATAGTCTAGTTCGGATCCAATAAATACTATACTAAACAAATCCTATAAAATTTGTTTTAAGAACTAGAGTAATGGAGGGAATTTTTAAAAATGTACTATAAAGTGTAGAGTTGGAGGACACATTTGTAAAATGTACTATAAGGTGTAGAGTTGGAGGAGACTCTTGTAAAATGTATTATGAAATCTAGAGTAGGAGGAAATTCTTGTAAAATTAATATAAGGTATATACAACTATTAGAAGATAGTCTAGTTCGGATCCAATGAATACTAAATTAAACAATTAGGAGGAGACTCTTGTAAAATGTGTTGTAAGAACTAGAGTAAGAGGGGTCTCTTTAAAAATGTTCTATAAAGTCAAGAGTTGGATGAGACTCTTGTAACATGTATTATAAAATCTAGAGTAGGAGAAGACTGTTGTAAATTAATATAAGCTATACAACTATTACAAGATAGTCTAGTTACGATCCCATAAATACTAAGCCAAACATTTCCTATGAAATGTGTTGTAAGAACTAGAGTAGGAGGGGACTCTTTAAAAATGTACTATAAAGTGTAGAGTATGATGAGACCCTTGTAAAATGTATTATAAATTCTAGAGTAGGAGGAGACTCTTGTAAAATTAATATAAATTATATACAACTATTACAAGATAGTCTAGTTCGGATCCAATAAATACTAAACTAAACAATTCCTATAAAATGTGTTGTAAGAACTAGAGTAAGAGGGGAATCTTTAAAAATGTACTATAAAGTGTAGAGTTTTAGCAGACTCTTGTAAAATGTATTATAAAATCTAGAGTAAGAGGAGACTCTTGTAAAATTAATATAACGTATATACAACTATTACAAGATAGTCTAGTTCGGATCCAATAAATACTAAACTAAACTATTCCTATAAAATGTGTTTTAAGAACTAGAGTAAGAGGGGAATCTTTAAAAATGTACTATAAAGTGTAGAGTTTGAGGAGACTCTTGTAAAATGTATTATAAGATTAAGAGTAGGAGGAGACTCTTGTAAAATTAAATAAGTTATATACAACTATTACAAGATTGTCTAGTTCGGTTCCAATAAATACTAAACTTAACAATTAGGAAGAGACTCTTGTAAAATGTGTTGTAAGAACTAGAGTAAGAGGGGACTCTTTAAAAATGTACTATAAAGTGTAGAGTTGGAGGAGACTGTTGTAAAATGTATTATAAAATCTAGAGTAGGAGGAGATTCTTGTAAAATTAATATAAGTTATATACAACTATTACAAAATAGTCTAGTTAGGATCCCATAAATACTGAGCCAAACAATTCCTATGAAATGTGTTGTAAGAACTAGAGTAAGAGGGGACTCTTTAAAAATGTACTATAAAGTGTAGAGTAGGAGGAGACCCTTGTAAAATGTATTATAAAATCTAGAGTAGGAGAACACTCTTGGAAAATTAATATAAGGTATATACAACTATTACAAGATAGTCTACTTCGGATCCAATAAATACTAAACTAAACAATTCCTATAAAATGTGTTTTAAGGACTAGAGTAAGAGGGGAATCTTTAAAAATGTACTATAAAGTGTAGAGTTTGAGGAGACTCTTGTAAAATGTATTATAAAATTTAGAGTAGGAGGAGACTCTTGTAAAATTAATATAAGTTATATACAACTATTACAAGATTGTCTAGTTCGGATGCAATAAATACTAAATTATTAAATAGAGGAGACTCTTATAAAATGTGTTGTAGGAACTAGATTAAGAGGGGAGTCATTAAAATTGTACTATAGAGTCTAGAGTAGGAGGAGACTCTTGTACAATTAATATAAGGTATATACAACTATTAGAAGATAGTCTACTTCGGATCCAATAAATAATAAATTAAAAAATAAAGGAGACGCTTGTAAAATGTGTTGTCAGAACTAGATTAAGAGGGTAGTCTTTAAAAATGTACTATAGAGTCTAGAGTAGGAGCAGACTCTTGTAAAATTAATATAGGGTAAATACAACTATTGAAAGATGGTCTAGTTTGGATCCAATAAATTCTAAACTAAAAAAATCCTATAAAATTTGTTTTAAGAACTAGATTAATGGAGGGAATTTTTAAAAATGTACTATAAAGTGTAGAGTTGGAGGACACGTTTGTAAAATGTATTATAAAATCTAGAGTAGGAGGAAACTCTTGTAAAATTAATATAACGTATATACAACTATTACAAGATAGTCTAGTTCGGATCCAATAAATACTAAACTAAACAAATTCTATAAAATTTGTTTTAAGAACTAGAGTAATGGAGGGAATTTTTAAAAATGTACTATAAAGTGTAGAGTTGGAGGACACGTTTGTAAAATGTACTATAAAGTGTAGAGTTGGAGGAGACTCTTGTAAAATGTATTATGAAATCTAGAGTAGGAGGAAATTCTTGTAAAATTAATATAAGGTATATACAACTATTAGAAGATAGTCTAGTTCGGATCCAATAAATACTAAATTAAACAATTAGGAGGAGACTCTTGTAAAATGTGTTGTAAGAACTAGAGTAAGAGGGGTCTCTTTAAAAATGTACTATAAAGTCAAGAGTTGGATGAGACTCTTGTAACATGTATTATAAAATCTAGAGTATGAGAAGACTCTTGTAAATTAATATAAGCTATACAACTATTACAAGATAGTCTAGTTACGATCCCATAAATACTAAGCCAAACATTTCCTATGAAATGTGTTGTAAGAACTAGAGTAGGAGGGGACTCTTTAAAAATGTACTATAAAGTGTAGAGTATGATGAGACCCTTGTAAAATGTATTATAAATTCTAGAGTAGGAGGAGACTCTTGTAAAATTAATATAAATTATATACAACTATTACAAGATAGTCTAGTTCGGATCCAATAAATACTAAACTAAACAATTCCTATAAAATGTGTTGTAAGAACTAGAGTAAGAGGGGAATCTTTAAAAATGTACTATAAAGTGTAGAGTTTTAGCAGACTCTTGTAAAATGTATTATAAAATCTAGAGTAGGAGGAGACTCTTGTAAAATTAATATAACGTATATACAACTATTACAAGATAGTCTAGTTCGGATCCAATAAATACTAAACTAAACTATTCCTATAAAATGTGTTTTAAGAACTAGAGTAAGAGAGGACTCTTTAAAAATGTACTATAAAGTCTAGAAATGGAGGAGACTCTTGTAAAATGTATTATAAAATCTAGAGTAGGAGGAGACTCTTGTAAAATTAAAATAAGTTATATACAACTACTAAAAGATAGTCTCGTTAGGATCCCATAAATACTAAGCCAAACAATTCCTATGAAATGTGTTGTAAGAACTAGAGTAAGAGGGGACTCTTTAAAAATGTACTATAAAGTGTAGAGTAGGAGGAGACCCTTGTAAAATGTATTATAAAATCTAGAGTAGGAGGACATTCTTGTAAAATTAATATAAGGTATATACAACTATTACAAGATAGTCTAGTTCGGATCCAATAAATACTAAACTAAACTATTCCTATAAAATGTGTTTTAAGAACTAGAGTAAGAGGGGACACTTTAAAAATGTACTATAAATTGTAGAGCAGGAGGAGACCCTTGTAAAATGTATTATAAATTCTAGAGTAGGAGGAGACACTTGTAAAATTAATATAAAGTATATAAAACTATTACAAGATAGTATAGTTCGGATCCAATAAATACTAAACTAAACAATTCCTATAAAATGTGTTGTAAGAACTAGAGTAAGATGGGAATCTTTAAAAATGTACTATAAAGTGTAGAGTTTTAGGAGACTCTTGTTTAATGTATTATAAAATCTAGAGTAGGAGGAGACTCTTGTAAAATTAATATAACGTATATACAACAATTACAAGATAGTCTAGTTCGGATCCAATAAATACTAAACTAAACTATTCCTATAAAATGTGTTTTAAGAACTAGAGTAAGAGGGGAATCTTTAAAAATGTACTATAAAGTGTAGAGTTTGAGGAGACTCTTGTAAAATGTGTTGTAAGAACTAGAGTAAGAGGGGACTCTTTAAAAATGTACTATAAAGTCTAGAGTTGGAGGAGACTCTTGTAAAATGTATTATAAAATTTAGAGTAGGAGGAGACTCTTGTAAAATTAAAATAAGTTATATACAACTATTACAAGATTGTCTAGTTCGGATCCAATAAATACTAAATTACAAAATAGAGAGACTCTTGTAAAATGTGTTGTAGGAACTAGATTAAGAGGGGAGTCTTTAAAATGTACTATAGAGTCTAGAGTAGGAGGAGACTCTTGTAAAATTAATATAAGGTATATACAACTATTAGAAGATAGTCTAGTTCGGATCTAATAAATACTAAATTAAAAAATACAGGAGACTCTTGTAAAATATGTTGTAAGAACTAGATTAAGTGGGGAGTCTTTAAAAATGTACTATAGAGTCTAGAGTAGGAGGAGACACTTGTAAAATTAATATAGGGTAAATACAACTATTGAAAGATGGTCTAGTTTGGATCCAAAAAATACTAAACTAAACAAATCCTATAAATTACCTTTGTACCTTTGTAATTTTGCCCCATGGTAAAAGCAATCTAGACAATTTTTTACTACATTTAAATTCAGTCCATCCAAATATTCAATTCACTATGGAAATAGAAAAGAATGGCTGTATTCCTTTTCTGGACGTATTAGTAACACGAAAAACAGACGGCACATTAGGTCATTCGGTTTATAGGAAACCTACACATACTGACAGATATTTACATGCTTCATCCCACCACCATCCCATTCAAAAAAAAAACAGTTTTAAATACTTTAGTCAATAGAATGTTTGCAATATCCGACAAAGAGAGCCTTTCTCAAGAAAAATACCATTTAATCACAACTTTGCAACAAAATGGCTACCCAAAACAGAACATTTTACGAGCAATTGACAAGCAAAAAAGGAAGCTAAATTTAAATAGTAAAAATACAACTGAAAATCCTCTAAATGATAAACGCGCCTTCCTACCATATATTCAAGGAACCACTGACAAAATCAGTAATATATTACGTAAATATGAAATAAAAACAATTTTCAAGCCTTACATAAAAATACAGCAAGTATAAAGGACCGCATTCCTCTTAGCAAATCTGGCGTCTACCATATTAAATGCAGTTGTGGGAAATGTTATGTAGGGGAAACAGGACGTTTAATTTCGACAAGAGTTAAAGAACATATAAGAAGTACAAGAAATTTAGATACCAACACATCTGCAGTTGCCGAACATGCCACCATGACTAGACACGACATTTATTTCGATGAAATTCAAATCTTAGCTACAAGTAATAATTATTTTGAGAGGAAGGTTCTGGAAGCCCTAGAAATCAGAAAACATCGTAATAATTTCAATAGAGATAACGGGATGGAGCTTAGTTGTAAATGGATTCCCCTTATAGAAAAGCTAAGATACGAATGTGTTCGAGAAAGCTCCAGGTCAGCCGCGCCTTCCGGGAAAACAACGGGAGGTGTAAACAACCCTCCCCATCCCCCGAGCCTATATAACCTGAGGCAGAGGGCCCGCCGGCCAGTAAATGAGTGTAGGAATTCGCCTTGATAATGGACTGCTGCTACGCGTCCGAAACGTCGGCAACCTCCAACTCGTCGCCATCGTGGTCATCGCCCGAAGACCAGGATTCTCCATATGTGTAAATCCTATAAAATTTGTTTTAAGAACTAGAGTTATGGAGGGAATCTTTAAAAATGTACTATAAAGTGTAGAGTTGGAGGACACGTTTGTAAAATGTATTATAAAATCTAGAGTAGGAGGAGACTCTTGTAAAATTAATATAACGTATATACAACTATTACAAGATAGTCTAGTTCGGATCCAATAAATACTAAACTAAACAAATCCTATTAAATTTGTTTTAAAACTAGAGTAATGGAGGGAATCTTTAAAAATGTACTATAAAGTGTAGAGTTGGAGGACACGTTTGTAAAATGTACTATAAAGTGTAGAGTTGGAGGAGACTCTTGTAAAATGTATTATAAAATCTAGAGTAGGAGGAAATTCTTGTAAAATTTATATAAGGTATATACAACTATTAGAAGATAGTCTAGTTAGGATCCAATAAATACTAAATTAAACAATTAGGAGGAGACTCTTGTAAAATGTGTTGTAAGAACTAGAGTAAGAGGGGACTCTTTAAAAATGTACTATGAAGTCTAGAGTTGGAGGAGACTCTTGTAAAATGTATTATAAAATCTAGAGTAGGAGGAGACTCTAGCAAAATTAATATAAGTTATATACAACTATTACAAGATAGTCTAGTTAGGATCCCATAAATACTAAGCCAATTAATTCCTATGAAATGTGTTGTAAGAACTAGAGTAAGAGGGGACTCTTTAAAAATGTACTATAAAGTGTAGAGTAGGAGGAGACCCTTGTAAAATGTATTATAAAATCTAGAGTAGGAGGAGATTCTTGTAAAATTAATATAAGATATATACAACTATTACAAGATAGTATAGTTCTGATCCAATAAATACTAATTTAATCAATTTGGAGGAGACTCTTGTAAAGTATATTGTAAAAACAAGAGTAAGAGGGAACTCTTTAAAAATGTACTATAGAGGTTAGAGTAGGAGGAGACTCTTGTAAAATGTATTATGAAATCTAGAGTAGGAGGAGAATCTTGTAAAATTAATATAAGGTATATACAACTATTACAAGATAGTCTAGTTCGTATCCAATAAATACTAAACTTAACAATTAGGAGGAGACTCTTGTAAAATGTGTTGTAATTACTAGAGTAAGAGGGGACTCTTTAAAAATGTACTATAAAGTGTAGAGTTGGAGGAGACTCTTGTAAAATGTATTATAAAATCTAGAGTAGGAGGAAACTCTTGTAAAATTAATATAAGTTATATACAACTATTACAAGTTTGTCTAGTTCGGATCCAATAAATAATAAATTAAAAATAGAGGAGACTCTTGTAAAATTAATATAAGGTATATACAACTATTAGAAGATAGTCTAGTTACGATCCCATAAATACTAAGCCAAACATTTCCTATGAAATGTGTTGTAAGAACTAGAGTAAGAGGGGACTCTTTAAAAATTTACTATAGAGTCTAGAGTAGGCGGAGACTCTTGTAAAATTAATATAAGGTATATACATATATTAGAAGATAGTCTAGTTCGGATCCAATAAATAATAAATTAAAAAATACAGGAGACTCTTGTAAAATGTGTTGTAAGAACTAGATTAAGAGGGGAGTCTTTAAAAATGTACTATAGAGTCTAGAGTAGGAGGAGACTCTTGTAAAATTAATATAGGGTAAATACAGCTATTGAAAGATGGTCTAGTTTGAATTCAATAAATACTAAACTAAAATAATCCTATAAAATTTGTTTTAAGAACTAGAGTAATGGAGGGAATCTTTCAAAATGTACTATAAAGTGTAGAGTTGGAGGACACGTTTGTAAAATGTATTATAAAATCTAGAGTAGGAGGAGACTCTTGTAAAATTAATATAACGTATATACACCTATTACAAGATAGTCTAGTTCGGATCCAATAAATAATAAATTAAAAATAGAGGAGACTCTTGTAAAATGTGTTGTAAGAACTAGATTAAGAGGGGAGTCTTTAAAAATGTACTATAGAGTCTAGAGTAGGAGGAGACTCTTGTAAAATTAATATAAGGTATATACAACTATTAAAAGATAGTCTAGTTACGATCCCATAAATACTAAGCCAAACATTTCCTATGAAATGTGTTGTAAGAACTAGAGTAAGAGGGGAATCTTTAAAAATGTACTATCAAGTGTAGAGAAAACGTGATAAAGAAAAAAAAAGTGATAAAGAAAAAAAATGTTGCAATATTTCGCTAAAACAAAATGGAACTGTTGTTACTGATCCCAATGCTGTTGCAAATATCTTAAATGACAATTTTGTTGAAATGGTTGATAAGTTTGTAATTCCTAATCTAAAAAATAGTAATTTTTCGCAAACAAATTTCATACAATCCCCTTCTAATCATAAATTTTTTTGCCATACAATTGATTACAAAGAATTAAATGATATAATAGATTCAATAAAACCAAAGTGGTCTTCTGGCCATGACCAAATACCTATGAAAATTATTAAATCTGTAAAATTATCGATCATAAGACCACTTCTCCATGTCATAAATACGTCCCTAATCACTGGTGTTTATCCAAAAGAGCTAAAGATATCAAAGGTGATACCAGTATTCAAAAAAGGGGAACAGACTGACCCTCTCAATTACCGACCTTTAGCAATCCAACCATCTTTATCAAAAATTCTAGAAAAGTGCATGCTTTCTCAGTTAATTACTTATTTTGAGTGCAATAAATTGTTGGATGTAGAACAGCATGGATATCGTGTAAATAAATCAACCATAACTGCTCTTGTTGATTATATTGAAGCTGTCTTAGAAAATTTAGACAAAGGAAACCATTCTGTTGGGGCATTTTTGGACATGACTAAAGCCTTTGACAATGTAAACCACACAATGTTACTCAATAAACTAAAATGCTATGGTATAGAGGGGAAGGAGTGGAATTGGATTAAATCTTACTTAGAGGGCCGAATGCAGTATGTCAGTATTCAAAATATGAATAATGGTTACCTTTGTAATATTAGTTCTCAAACCAAATGTATAAATTACTCTGTTCCACAAGGATCAGTTTTAGGACCTTTTTTATTCCTGTGCTATTTGGGGGGGATACCTAAACATCTTTACAATTACTTAGAAAAAACTAAATTGTGTTTATATGCTGATGACATTAGCCTAATTGTAACAGACAAAGACTTAACTTTAGCTAAACAAAACTGTGAGGATTCAATAGAAATTTTAAAAAATTATTTGGATGATAAAAATATTTTACTTAATTCAAATAAAACTAAAATAATTCAATTTAGTTGCAGAAATTCTGCACTGCTGCAAAATAACATCGATAGACAATATGAAATGAAAACGAATTTCTTAGGACTCATATTGGACAATACTCTTAGCTGGACATCACATGTCAATAAAATTTGTAATAAAATCACTTCTGGTATTTTTGTACTCAAAAGACTAGCTTCAAATTGTTCGAGAGAAATATTGAAATCTGTTTATTTTGCCGCTATACACTCTCATATCGTCTATGGGATTGAAATATATGGTGGAACAAGTTGTTTTAATCTGAATAAAATTTTAGTACTACAGAAAAAAGCAATAAGATGCATACTCAACCTAAAAAAAGAGGAATCCTGTAAAACACACTTTACTGAGTTGGAAATCATGACTGTTTATAGCCTTTATATATACAGAACAATACTTTTTGTACGTACAAATCAAGCTCATCTAAACCGGCAATGTGATGTTCATAATTACAACACGAGAAACAAAGAACATTTTATTGTAAAAAAGCATAAAAAAGAAAAGTATAAGCAAAGTACATATTATAGTGGGGCAAAATTTATTACCTACCTTCCAGATAGCATCAGGAATGAGAAAAAATTTATAAAATTTAAACAATTACTTAAGGATTATTTAATAGCACACCCAAATTATTGTGTAAATGATTTTTATAGTATAGCAAAGAAATAAATTATATATGGCAGGATAGGCATAGTTACTTAAGGGGCAATTCTGTATTGTTTTTTTTTTAACTTGGTTGTATTTGAAGAAATAATTCTGTATTGTTTTTTGACTTGGTTGTTACAATTAACTAACTTGCTTTATACAATTAAGTTGGACGCATTCATGTACATTTTCTGTGTATGATTGAATAAAGATATTTTGATTGATTGATTGATTGATAGAGTTTTAGGAGACTCTTGTAAAATGTATTATAAAATCTAGAGTAGGAGGAGACTCTTGTAAAATTAATATAACGTATATACAACTATTACAAGATAGTCTAGTTCGGATCCAATAAATACTAAACTAAACTATTCCTATAAAATGTGTTTTAAGAACTAGAGTAAGAGGGGAATCCTTAAAAATGTACTATAAAGTGTAGAGTTTGAGGAGACTCTTGTAAAATGTGTTGTAAGAACTAGAGTAAGAAGGGACTATTTAAAAATGTACTATAAGGTCTAGAGTTGGAGGAGACTCTTGTAAAATGTATTATAAAATTTAGAGTAGGAGGAGACTCTTGTAAAATTAAAATAAGTTATATACAACTATTACATGATTGTCTAGTTCGGATCCAATAAATACTAAACTTAACAATTAGGAGGAGACTCTTGTAAAATGTGTTGTAATTACTAGAGTAAGAGGGGACTCTTTAAAAATGTACTATAAAGTGTAGAGTTGGAGGAGACTCTTGTAAAATGTATTATAAAATCTAGAGTAGGAGGAAACTCTTGTAAAATTAATATAAGTTATATAACCCTATTACAAGATTGTCTAGTTCGGATCCAATAAATAATAAATTAAAAATAGAGGAGACTCTTGTAAAATTAATATAAGGTATATACAACTATTAGAAGATAGTCTAGTTACGATCCCATAAATACTAAGCCAAACATTTCCTATGAAATGTGTTGTAAGAACTAGAGTAAGAGGGGACTCTTTAAAAATGTACTATAGAGTCTAGAGTAGGAGGAGACTCTTGTTAAATTAATATAAGGTATATACATATATTAGAAGATAGTCTAGTTCGGATCCAATAAATAATAAATTAAAAAATACAGGAGACTCTTGTAAAATGTGTTGTAAGAACTAGATTAAGAGGGGAGTCTTTAAAAATGTACTATAGAGTCTAGAGTAGGAGGAGACTCTTATAAAATTAATATAGGGTAAATACAGCTATTGAAAGATGGTCTAGTTTGAATTCAATAAATACTAAACTAAAAAAATCCTATAAAATTTGTTTTAAGAACTAGAGTAATGGAGGGAATCTTTAAAAATGTACTATAAAGTGTAGAGTTGGAGGACACGTTTGTAAAATGTATTATAAAATCTAGAGTAGGAGGAGACTCTTGTAAAATTAATATAACGTATATACACCTATTACAAGATAGTCTAGTTCGGATCCAATAAATAATAAATTAAAAATAGAGGAGACTCTTGTAAAATGTGTTGTAAGAACTAGATTAAGAGGGGAGTCTTTAAAAATGTACTATAGAGTCTAGAGTAGGAGGAGACTCTTGTAAAATTAATATAAGGTATATACAACTGTTAGAAGATAGTCTAGTTACGACCCCTTAAATACTAAGCCAAACATTTCCTATGAAATGTGTTGTAAGAACTAGAGTAAGAGGGGAATCTTTAAAAATGTACTATCAAGTGTAGAGGTTTTAGGAGACTCTTGTAAAATGTATTATAAAATCTAGAGTAGGAGGAGACTCTTGTAAAATTAATATAACGTATATACAACTATTACAAGATAGTCTAGTTCGGATCCAATAAATACTAAACTAAACTATTCCTATAAAATGTGTTTTAAGAACTAGAGTAAGAGGGGAATCCTTAAAAATGTACTATAACGTGTAGAGTTTGAGGAGACTCTTGTAAAATGTGTTGTAAGAACTAGAGTAAGAAGGGACTATTTAAAAATGTACTATAAGGTCTAGAGTTGGAGGAGACTCTTGTAAAATGTATTATAAAATTTAGAGTAGGAGGAGACTCTTGTAAAATTAAAATAAGTTATATACAACTATTACAAGATTGTCTAGTTCGGATCCAATAAATACTAAACTTAACAATTAGGAGGAGACTCTTGTAAAATGTGTTGTAAGAACTAGAGTAAGAGGGGACTCTTTAAAAATGTACTATAAAGTCTAGAAATGGAGGAGACTCTTGTAAAATGTATTATAAAAGCTAGAGTAGGAGGAGACTCTTGTAAAATTAATATAAGTTATATACAACTATTACAAGATAGTCTCGTTAGGATCCCATAAATACTAAGCCAAACAATTCCTATGAAATGTGTTGTAAGAACTAGAGTAAGAGGGGACTCTTTTAAAAAATGTACTATAAAGTGTAGAGTAGGAGGAGACCCTTGTAAAATGTATTATAAAATCTAGAGTAGGAGGACATTCTTGTAAAATATATATAAGGTATATACAACTATTACAAGATAGTCTAGTTCGGATCCAATAAACACTGAACTAAACAATTCCTATAAAATGTGTTTTAAGAACTAGAGTAAGAGGGGAATCTTTAACAATGTACTATAAAGTGTAGAGTTTGAGGAGACTCTTGTAAAATGTATCATAAAATTTAGAGTAGGAGGAGACTCTTGTAAAATTAATATAAGTTATATACAACTATTACAAGATTGTCTAGTTCGGATCCAATAAATACTAAATTACAAAATAGAGGAGACTCTTGTAAAATGTGTTGTAGGAACTAGATTAAGAGGGGAGTCTTTAAAAATGTACTATAGAGTCTAGAGTAGGAGGAGACTCTTGTAAAATTAATATAGGGTAAATACAACTATTGAAAGATGGACTAGTTTGGATCCAATAAATACTAAACAAAAAAAATCCTATAAAATTTGTTTTAAGAAATAGAGTAATGGAGGGAATCTTAAAAAATGTACTATAAAGTGTAGAGTTGGAGGACACGTTTGTAAAAGGTACTATAAAGTGTAGAGTTGGAGGAGATTCTTGTAAAATGTATTATAAAATCTAGAGTAGGAGGAAATTCTTGTAAAATTAATATATGGTATGTACAACTATTAGAAGATAGTCTAGTTCGGATCCAATAAATACTAAATTAAACATTTAGGAGGAGACTCTTGTAAAATGTGTTGTAGGAACTAGATTAAGAGGGGTGTCTTTAAAAATGTACTATAGAGTCTAGAGTAGGAGGAGACTCTTGTAAAAATTAATATAGGGTAAATACAACTATTGAAAGATGGTCTAGTTTGGATCCAATAATACTAAAAGAAAATCCTATAAAATTTGTTTTAAGAAATAGAGTAATGGAGGGAATCTTTAAAAATGTACTATAAAGTGTAGAGTTGGGGGACACGTTTGTAAAATGTACTATAAAGTGTAGAGTTGGAGGAGACTCTTGTAAAATGTATTATAAAATCTAGAGTAGGAGGAAATTCTTGTAAAATTAATATAAGGTATATACAACTATTAGAAGATAGTCTAGTTCGGATCCAATAAATACTAAATTAAACAATTAGGAGGAGACTCTTGTAAAATGTGTTGTAAGAACTAGAGTAAGAGGGGACTCTTTTGAAATGTACTATAAAGTCTAGAGTTGGAGGAGACTCTTGTAAAATATATTATAAAATCTAGAGTAGGAGAAGACTCTTGTAAAATTAATATAAGTTATATACAACTATTACAAGATAGTCTAGTTACGATCCCATAAATACTAAGCCAAACATTTCCTATGAAATGTGTTGTAAGAACTAGAGTAAGAGGGGAATCTTTAAAAATGTACTATAAAGTGTAGAGTTTGAGGAGACTCTTGTAAAATGTGTTGTAAGAACTAGAGTAAGAGGGGACTCTTTAAAAATGTACTATAAAGTCTAGAGTTGGAGGAGACTCTTGTAAAATGTATTATAAAATTTAGAGTAGGAGGAGACTCTTGTAAAATTAATATAAGGTAAATACAACTATTGAAAAATGGTCTAGTTTGGATCCAAAAAATACTAAACTAAAAAAATCCTATAAAATTTGTTTTAAGAACTAGAGTAATAGAGGGAATCCTTAAAAATGTACTATAAAGTGTAGAGTTGGAGGACACGTTTGTAAAATGTATTATAAAATCTAGAGTAGGAGGAGACTCTTGTAAAATTAATATAACGTATATACAACTATTACAAGATAGTCTAGTTCGGATCCAATAAATAATAAATTAAAAATAGAGGAGACTCTTGTAAAATGTGTTGTTAGAACTAGATTAAGAGGGGAGTCTTTAAAAATGTACTATAGAGTCTAGAGTATGAGGAGACTCTTGTAAAATTAATATAAGGTATATACAACTATTAGAAGATGGTCTAGTTACGATCCCATAAATACTAAGCCAAACATTTCCTATGAAATGTGTTGTAAGAACTAGAGTAGGAGGGGACTCTTTAAAAATGTACTATAAAGTGTAGAGTAGGAGGAGACCCTTGTAAAATGTCTTATAAATTCTAGAGTAGGAGGAGACTCTTGTAAAATTAATATAACGTATATACAACTATTACAAGATAGTCTAGTTCGGATCCAATAAATAATAAATTAAAAATAGAGGAGACTCTTGTAAAATGTGTTGTTAGAACTAGATTAAGAGGGGAGTCTTTAAAAATGTACTATAGAGTCTAGAGTAGGAGGAGACTCTTGTAAAATTAATATAAGGTATATACAACAATTAGAAGATGGTCTAGTTACGATCCCATAAATACTAAGCCAAACATTTCCTATGAAATGTGTTGTAAGAACTAGAGTAAGAGGGGAATCTTTAAAAATGTACTATAAAGTGTAGAGTTTTAGGAGACTCTTGTAAAATGTATTATAAAATCTAGAGTAGGAGGAGACTCTTGTAAAATTAATATAACGTATATACAACTATTACAAGATAGTCTAGTTCGGATCCAATAAATACTAAACTAAACTATTCCTATAAAATGTGTTTTAAGAACTAGAGTAAGAGGGGAATCTTTAAAAATGTACTATAAAGTGTAGAGTTTGAGGAGACTCTTGTAAAATGTGTTGTAAGAACTAGAGTAAGAAGGGACTATTTAAAAATGTACTATAAGGTCTAGAGTTGGAGGAGACTCTTGTAAAAAGTATTATAAAATTTAGAGTAGGAGGAGACTCTTGTAGAATTAAAATAAGTTTAATACAACTATTACAAGATTGTCTAGTTCGAATCCAATAAATACTAAACTTAACAATTAGGAGGAGACTCTTGTAAAATGTGTTCAAAGAAATAGAGTAAGAGGGGACTCTTTAAAAATGTACTATAAAGTGTAGAGTTAAAGGAGACTCTTGTAAAATGTATTATAAAATCTAGAGTAGGAGGAGACTCTTGTAAAATTAATATAAGTTATATACAACTATTACAAGATAGTCTAGTTCGGATCCAATAAATACTAAATTAACTATTCCTATAAAATGTGTTTTAAGAACTAGAGTAAGAGGGGAATCTTTAAAAATGTACTATAAAGTGTAGAGTTTGAGGAGACTCTTGTAAAATTAATATAAGTTATATACAACTATTACAAGACTGTCTAGTTCGGATCCAATAAATACTAAATTACAAAATAGAGAGACTCTTGTAAAATGTGTTGAAAGAACTAGAGTATGAGGGGACTCTTTAAAAATGTACTATAAAGTCTAGAAAAGGAGGAGACTCTTGTAAAATGTATTATAAAATGTAGAGTTGGAGGAGACTCTTGTAAAATTAATATAAGTTATATACAACTATTACAAGATAGTCTCGTTAGGATTCCATAAATACTAAGCCAAACAATTCCTATGAAATGTGTTGTAAGAACTAGAGTAAGAGGGGACTCTTTAAAAATGTACCATAAAGTGTAGAGTAGGAGGAGACCCTTGTAAAATGTATTATAAAATCTAGAGTAGGAGGACATTCTTGTAAAATTAATATAAGGTATATACAACTATTACAAGATAGTCTAGTTCGGATCCAATAAATACTAAACTAAACAATTCCTATAGAATGTGTTTTAAGAACTAGAGTAAGAGGGGAATCTTTAACAATGTACTATAAAGTGTAGAGTTTGAGGAGACTCTTGTAAAATGTATTATAAAATTTAGAGTAGGAGGAGACTCTTGTAAAATTAAAATAAGTTATATACAACTATTACAAGATTGTCTAGTTCGAATCCAATAAATACTAAACTTAACAATAAGGAGGAGACTCTTGTAAAATGTGTTGTAAGAAATAGAGTAAGAGGGGCTCTTTAAAAATGTACTATAAAGTGTAGAGTTAAAGGAGACTCTTGTAAAATGTATTATAAAATCTAGAGTAGGAGGAGACTCTTGTAAAATTAATATAACGTATATACACCTATTACAAGATAGTCTAGTTCGGATCCAATAAATAATAAATTAAAAATAGAGGAGACTCTTGTAAAATGTGTTGTAAGAACTAGATTAAGAGGGGAGTCTTTAAAAATGTACTATAGAGTCTAGAGTAGGAGGAGACTCTTGTAAAATTAATATAAGGTATATACAACTATTAGAAGATAGTCTAGTTACGATCCCATAAATACTAAGCCAAACATTTCCTATGAAATGTGTTGAAAGAACTAGAGTAAGAGGGGAATCTTTAAAAATGTACTATCAAGTGTAGAGTTTTAGGAGACTCTTGTAAAATGTATTATTAAATCTAGAGTAGGAGGAGACTCTTGTAAAATTAATATAACGTGTATACAACTATTACAAGATAGTCTAGTTCGGATCCAATAAATACTAAACTAAACTATTCCTATAAAATGTGTTTTAAGAACTAGAATAAGAGGGGAATCCTTAAAAATGTACCATAACGTGTAGAGTTTGAGGAGACTCTTGTAAAATGTGTTGTAAGAACTAGAGTAAGAAGGGACTATTTAAAAATGTACTATAAGGTCTAGAGTTGGAGGAGACTCTTGTAAAATGTATTATAAAATTTAGAGTAGGAGGAGACTCTTGTAAAATTAAAATAAGTTATATACAACTATTACAAGATTGTCTAGTTCGGATCCAATAAATACTAAACTTAACAATTAGGAGGAGACTCTTGTAAAATGTGTTGTAAGAACTAGAGTAAGAGGGGACTCTTTAAAAATGTACTATAAAGTCTAGAAATGGAGGAGACTCTTGTAAAATGTATTATAAAATCTAGAGTGGGAGGAGACTCTTGTAAAATTAATATAAGTTATATACAACTATTACAAGATAGTCTCGTTAGGATCCCATAAATACTAAGCCAAACAATTCCTATGAAATGTGTTGTAAGAACTAGAGTAAGAGGGGACTCTTTTAAAAAATGTACTATAAAGTGTAGAGTAGGAGGAGACCCTTGTAAAATGTATTATAAAATCTAGAGTAGGAGGACATTCTTGTAAAATATATATAAGGTATATACAACTATTACAAGATAGTCTAGTTCGGATCCAATAAATACTGAACCAAACAATTCCTATAGAATGTGTTTTAAGAACTAGAGTAAGAGGGGAATCTTTAACAATGTACTATAAAGTGTAGAGTTTGAGGAGACTCTTGTAAAATGTATCATAAAATTTAGAGTAGGAGGAGACTCTTGTAAAATTAATATAAGTTATATACAACTATTACAAGATTGTCTAGTTCGGATCCAATAAATACTAAATTACAAAATAGAGGAGACTCTTGTAAAATGTGTTGTAGGAACTAGATTAAGAGGGGAGTCTTTAAAAATGTACTATAGAGTCTAGAGTAGGAGGAGACTCTTGTAAAATTAATATAGGGTAAATACAACTATTGAAAGATGGTCTAGTTTGGATCCAATAAATACTAAACAAAAAAAATCCTATAAAATTTGTTTTAAGAAATAGAGTAATGGAGGGAATCTTAAAAAATGTACTATAAAGTGTAGAGTTGGAGGACACGTTTGTAAAATGTACTATAAAGTGTAGAGTTGGAGGAGACTCTTGTAAAATGTATTATAAAATCTAGAGTAGGAGTAAATTCTTGTAAAATTAATATATGGTATATACAACTATTAGAAGATAGTCTAGTTCGGATCCAATAAATACTAAATTAAACATTTAGGAGGAGACTCCTGTAAAATGTGTTGTAGGAACTAGATTAAGAGGGGTGTCTTTAAAAATGTACTATAGAGTCTAGAGTAGGAGGAGACTCTTGTAAAAATTAATATAGGGTAAATACAACTATTGAAAGATGGTCTAGTTTGGATCCAATAATACTAAAAGAAAATCCTATAAAATTTGTTTTAAGAAATAGAGTAATGGAGGGAATCTTTAAAAATGTACTATAAAGTGTAGAGTTGGAGGACACGTTTGTAAAATGTACTATAAAGTGTAGAGTTGGAGGAGACTCTTGTAAAATGTATTATAAAATCTAGAGTAGGAGGAAATTCTTGTAAAATTAATATAAGGTATATACAACTATTAGAAGATAGTCTAGTTCGGATCCAATAAATACTAAATTAAACAATTAGGAGGAGACTCTTGTAAAATGTGTTGTAAGAACTAGAGTAAGAGGGGACTCTTTTAAAATGTACTATAAAGTCTAGAGTTGGAGGAGACTCTTGTAAAATGTATTATAAAATCTAGAGTAGGAGAAGACTCTTGTAAAATTAATATAAGTTATATACAACTATTACAAGATAGTCTAGTTACGATCCCATAAATACTAAGCCAAACATTTCCTATGAAATGTGTTGTAAGAACTAGAGTAAGAGGGGAATCTTTAAAAATGTACTTTAAAGTGTAGAGTTTGAGGAGACTCTTGTAAAATGTGTTGTAAGAACTAGAGTAAGAGGGGACTCTTTAAAAATGTACTATAAAGTCTAGAGTTGGAGGAGACTCTTGTAAAATGTATTATAAAATTTAGAGTAGGAGGAGACTCTTGTAAAATTAATATAAGGTAAATACAACTATTGAAAAATGGTCTAGTTTGGATCCAAAAAATACTAAACTAAAAAAATCCTATAAAATTTGTTTTAAGAACTAGAGTAATGGAGGGAATCCTTAAAAATGTACTATAAAGTGTAGAGTTGGAGGACACGTTTGTAAAATGTATTATAAAATCTAGAGTAGGAGGAGACTCTTGTAAAATTAATATAACGTATATACAACTATTACAAGATAGTCTAGTTCGGATCCAATAAATAATAAATTAAAAATAGAGGAGACTCTTGTAAAATGTGTTGTTAGAACTAGATTAAGAGGGGAGTCTTTAAAAATGTACTATAGAGTCTAGAGTAGGAGGAGACTCTTGTAAAATTAATATAAGGTATATACAACTATTAGAAGATGGTCTAGTTACGATCCCATAAATACTAAGCCAAACATTTCCTATGAAATGTGTTGTAAGAACTAGAGTAGGAGGGGACTCTTTAAAAATGTACTATAAAGTGTAGAGTAGGAGGAGACCCTTGTAAAATGTCTTATAAATTCTAGAGTAGGAGGAGACTCTTTTAAAATTAATATAACGTATATACAACTATTACAAGATAGTCTAGTTCGGATCCAATAAATAATAAATTAAAAATAGAGGAGACTCTTGTAAAATGTGTTGTTAGAACTAGAATAAGAGGGGAGTCTTTAAAAATGTACTATAGAGTCTAGAGTAGGAGGAGACTCTTGTAAAATTAATATAAGGTATATACAACTATTAGAAGATGGTCTAGTTACGATCCCATAAATACTAAGCCAAACATTTCCTATGAAATGTGTTGTAAGAACTAGAGTAAGAGGGGAATCTTTAAAAATGTACTATAAAGTGTAGAGTTTTAGGAGACTCTTGTAAAATGTATTATAAAATCTAGAGTAGGAGGAGACTCTTGTAAAATTAATATAACGTATATACAACTATTACAAGATAGTCTAGTTCGGATCCAATAAATACTAAACTAAACTATTCCTATAAAATGTGTTTTAAGAACTAGAGTAAGAGGGGAATCTTTAAAAATGTACTATAAAGTGTAGAGTTTGAGGAGACTCTTGTAAAATGTGTTGTAAGAACTAGAGTAAGAAGGGACTATTTAAAAATGTACTATAAGGTCTAGAGTTGGAGGAGACTCTTGTAAAAAGTATTATAAAATTTAGAGTAGGAGGAGACTCTTGTAAAATTAAAATAAGTTTAATACAGCTATTACAAGATTGTCTAGTTCGAATCCAATAAATACTAAACTTAACAATTAGGAGGAGACTCTTGTAAAATGTGTTCAAAGAAATAGAGTAAGAGGGGACTCTTTAAAAATGAACTATAAACTGTAGAGTTAAAGGAGACTCTTGTAAAATGTATTATAAAATCTAGAGTAGGAGGAGACTCTTGTAAAATTAATATAAGTTATATACAACTATTACAAGATAGTCTAGTTACGATCCCATAAATACTAAGCCAAACATTTCCTATGAAATGTGTTGTAAGAACTAGAGTAGGAGGGGACTCTTTAAAAATGTACAATAAAGTGTAGAGTAGGAGGAGACCCTTGTAAAATGTCTTATAAATTCTAGAGTAGGAGGAGACTCTTGTAAAATTAATATAAAGTATATACAACTATTACAAGATAGTCTAGTTCGGATCCAATAAATACTAAACTAAACAATTCCTATAAAATGTGTTTTAAGAACTAGAGTAAGAGGGGAATCTTTAAAAATGTACTATAAAATGTAGAGTTTTTGGAGACTCTTGTAAAATGTATTATAAAATCTAGAGTAGGAGGAGACTCTTGTAAAATTAATATAACGTATATACAACTATTACAAGATAGTCTAGTTCGGATCCAATAAATACTAAATTAACTATTCCTATAAAATGTGTTTTAAGAACTAGAGTAAGAGGGGAATCTTTAAAAATGTACTATAAAGTGTAGAGTTTGAGGAGACTCTTGTAATATGTGTTTTAAGAACTAGAGTAAGAGGGGACTCTTTAAAAATGTACTATAAAGTCTAGAGTTTGAGGAGACTCTTGTAAAATGTATTATAAAATTTAGAGTAGGAGGAGACTCTTGTAAAATTAAAATAAGTTATATACAACTATTACAAGACTGTCTAGTTCGGATCCAATAAATACTAAATTACAAAATAGAGAGACTCTTGTAAAATGTGTTGTAAGAACTAGAGTATGAGGGGACTCTTTAAAAATGTACTATAAAGTCTAGAAAAGGAGGAGACTCTTGTAAAATGTATTATAAAGTCTAGAGTTGGAGGAGACTCTTGTAAAATTAATATAAGTTATATACAACTATTACAAGATAGTCTCGTTAGGATTCCATAAATACTAAGCCAAACAATTCCTATGAAATGTGTTGTAAGAACTAGAGTAAGAGAGGACTTTTTAAAAATGTACTATAAAGTCTAGAGTTGGAGGAGACTCTTGTAAAATATATTATAAAATCTAGAGTAGGAGAAGACTCTTGTAAAATTAATATAAGTTATATACAACTATTACAAGATAGTCTAGTTACGATCCCATAAATACTAAGCCAAACATTTCCTATGAAATGTGTTGTAAGAACTAGAGTAAGAGGGGAATCTTTAAAAATGTACTATAAAGTGTAGAGTTTGAGGAGACTCTTGTAAAATGTGTTGTAAGAACTAGAGTAAGAAGGGACTCTTTAAAAATGTACTATAAAGTCTAGAGTTGGAGGAGACTCTTGTAAAATGTATAATAAAATTTAGAGTAGGAGGAGACTCTTGTAAAATTAATATAAGGTAAATACAACTATTGAAAGATGGTCTAGTTTGGATCCAAAAAATACTAAACTAAAAAAATCCTATAAAATTTGTTTTAAGAACTAGAGTAATGGAGGGAATCTTTAAAAATGTACTATAAAGTGTAGAGTTGGAGGACACGTTTGTAAAATGTATTATAAAATCTAGAGTAGGAGGAGACTCTTGTAAAATTAATATAACGTATATACAACTATTACAAGATAGTCTAGTTCGGATCCAATAAATAATAAATTAAAAATAGAGGAGACTCTTGTAAAATGTGTTGTTAGAACTAGATTAAGAGGGGAGTCTTTAAAAATGTACTATAGAGTCTAGAGTAGGAGGAGACTCTTGTAAAATTAATATAAGGTATATACAACTATTAGAAGATGGTCTAGTTACGATCCCATAAATACTAAGCCAAACATTTCCTATGAAATGTGTTGTAAGAACTAGAGTAAGAGGGGAATCTTTAAAAATGTACTATAAAGTGTAGAGTTTTAGGAGACTCTTGTAAAATGTATTATAAAATCTAGAGTAGGAGGAGACTCTTGTAAAATTAATATAACGTATATACAACTATTACAAGATAGTCTAGTTCGGATCCAATAAATACTAAACTAAACTATTCCTATAAAATGTGTTTTAAGAACTAGAGTAAGAGGGGAATCTTTAATAATGTACTATAAAGTGTAGAGTTTGAGGAGACTCTTGTAAAATGTGTTGTAAGAACTAGAGTAAGAAGGGACTATTTAAAAATGTACTATAAGGTCTAGAGTTGGAGGAGACTCTTGTAAAAAGTATTATAAAATTTAGAGTAGGAGGAGACTCTTGTAAAATTAAAATAAGTTTAATACAACTATTACAAGATTGTCTAGTTCGAATCCAATAAATACTAAACTTAACAATTAGGAGGAGACTCTTGTAAAATGTGTTCAAAGAAATAGAGTAAGAGGGGACTCTTTAAAAATGTACTATAAAGTGTAGAGTTAAAGGAGACTCTTGTAAAATGTATTATAAAATCTAGAGTAGGAGGAGACTCTTGTAAAATTAATATAAGTTATATACAACTATTACAAGATAGTCTAGTTCGGATCCAATAAATACTAAATTAACTATTCCTATAAAATGTGTTTTAAGAACTAGAGTAAGAGGGGAATCTTTAAAAATGTACTATAAAGTGTAGAGTTTGAGGAGACTCTTGTAAAATTAATATAAGTTATATACAACTATTACAAGACTGTCTAGTTCGGATCCAATAAATACTAAATTACAAAATAGAGAGACTCTTGTAAAATGTGTTGTAAGAACTAGAGTATGAGGGGACTCTTTAAAAATGTACTATAAAGTCTAGAAAAGGAGGAGACTCTTGTAAAATGTATTATAAAATCTAGAGTTGGAGGAGACTCTTGTAAAATTAATATAAGTTATATACAACTATTACAAGATAGTCTCGTTAGGATTCCATAAATACTAAGCCAAACAATTCCTATGAAATGTGTTGTAAGAACTAGAGTAAGAGGGGACTCTTTAAAAATGTACCATAAAGTGTAGAGTAGGAGGAGACCCTTGTAAAATGTATTATAAAATCTAGAGTAGGAGGACATTCTTGTAAAATTAATATAAGGTATATACAACTATTACAAGATAGTCTAGTTCGGATCCAATAAATACTAAACTAAACAATTCCTATAGAATGTGTTTTAAGAACTAGAGTAAGAGGGGAATCTTTAATAATGTACTATAAAGTGTAGAGTTTGAGGAGACTCTTGTAAAATGTATTATAAAATTTAGAGTAGGAGGAGACTCTTGTAAAATTAAAATAAGTTATATACAACTATTACAAGATTGTCTAGTTCGAATCCAATAAATACTAAACTTAACAATTAGGAGGAGACTCTTGTAAAATGTGTTGTAAGAAATAGAGTAAGAGGGGACTCTTTAAAAATGTACTATAAAGTGTAGAGTTAAAGGAGACTCTTGTAAAATGTATTATAAAATCTAGAGTAGGAGGAGACTCTTGTAAAATTAATATTAGTTATATACAACTATTACAAGATAGTCTAGTTACGATCCCATAAATACTAAGCCAAACATTTCCTATGAAATGTGTTGTAAGAACTAGAGTAGGAGGGGACTCTTTAAAAATGTACTATAAAGTGTAGAGTAGGAGGAGACCCTTGTAAAATGTATTATAAATTCTAGTGTAGGAGGAGACTCTTGTAAAATTAATATAAAGTATATACAACTATTACAAGATAGTCTAGTTCGGATCCAATAAAAAATAAACTAAACAATTCCTATAAAATGTGTTGTAAGAACTAGAGTAAGAGGGGAATCTTTAAAAATGTACTATAAAGTGTAGAGTTTGAGGAGACTCTTGTAAAATGTGTTTTAAGAACTAGAGTAAGAGGGGACTCTTTAAAAATGTACTATAAAGTCTAGAGTTGGAGGAGACTCTTGTAAAATGTATTATAAAATTTAGAGTAGGAGGAGACTCTTGTAAAATTAAAATAAGTTATATACAACTATTACAAGACTGTCTAGTTCGGATCCAATAAATACTAAATTACAAAATAGAGAGACTCTTGTAAAATGTGTTGTAAGAACTAGAGTATGAGGGGACTCTTTAAAAATGTACTATAAAGTCTAGAAAAGGAGGAGACTCTTGTAAAATGTATTATAAAATCTAGAGTTGGAGGAGACTCTTGTAAAATTAATATAAGTTATATACAACTATTACAAGATAGTCTCGTTAGGATTCCATAAATACTAAGCCAAACAATTCCTATGAAATGTGTTGTAAGAACTAGAGTAAGAGGGGACTCTTTAAAAATGTACCATAAAGTGTAGAGTAGGAGGAGACCCTTGTAAAATGTATTATAAAATCTAGAGTAGGAGGACATTCTTGTAAAATTAATATAAGGTATATACAACTATTACAAGATAGTCTAGTTCGGATCCAATAAATACTAAACTAAACAATTCCTATAGAATGTGTTTTAAGAACTAGAGTAAGAGGGGAATCTTTAACAATGTACTATAAAGTGTAGAGTTTGAGGAGACTCTTGTAAAATGTATTATAAAATTTAGAGTAGGAGGAGACTCTTGTAAAATGTGTTGTAAGAAATAGAGTAAGAGGGGACTCTTTAAAAATGTACTATAAAGTGTAGAGTTAAAGGAGACTCTTGGAAAATGTATTATAAAATCTAGAGTAGGAGGAGACTCTTGTAAAATTAATTTAAGTTATATACAACTATTACAAGATAGTTTAGTTACGATCCCATAAATACTAAGCCAAACATTTCCTATGAAATGTGTTGTAAGAACTAAAGTAGGAGGGGACTCTTTAAAAATGTACTATAAAGTGTAGAGTAGGAGGAGACCCTTGTAAAATGTATTATAAATTCTAGTGTAGGAGGAGACTCTTGTAAAATTAATATAAAGTATATACAACTATTACAAGATAGTCTAGTTCGGATCCAATAAATACTAAACTAAACAATTCCTATAAAATGTGTTGTAAGAACTAGAGTAAGAGGGGAATCTTTAAAAATGTACTATAAAGTCTAGAGTTGGAGGAGACTCTTGTAAAATGTATTATAAAATTAAGAGTAGGAGGAGACTCTTGTAAAATTAAAATAAGTTATATACAACTATTACAAGACTGTCTAGTTTGGATCCAATAAATACTAAATTACAAAATAGAAAGACTCTTGTAAAATGTGTTGTAAGAACTAGAGTATGAGGGGACTCTTTAAAAATGTACTATAAAGTCTAGAAAACGAGGAGACTCTTGTAAAATGTATTATAAAATCTAGAGTTGGAGGAGACTCTTGTAAAATTAATATAAGTTATATACAACTATTACAAGATAGTCTAGTTACGATCCCATAAATACTAAGCCAAACATTTCCTATGAAATGTGTTGTAAGAACTAGAGTAGGAGGGGACTCGTTAAAAATGAACTATAAAGTGTAGAGTAGGAGGAGACCCTTGTAAAATGTATTATAAATTCTAGTGTAGGAGGAGACTGTTGTAAAATTAATATAAAGTATATACAACTATTACAAGATAGTCTAGTTCGGATCCAATAAATACTAAACTAAACAATTCCTATAAAAAGTGTTGTAAGAACTAGAGTAAGAGGGGAATCTTTAAAAATGTACTATAAAGTGTAGAGTTTTAGGAGACTCTTGTAAAATGTATTATAAAATCTAGAGTAGGAGGAGACTCTTGTAAAATTAATATAACGTATATACAACTATTACAAGATAGTCTAGTTCGGATCCAATAAATACTAAATTAACTATTCCTATAAAATGTGTTTTAAGAACTAGAGTAAGAGGGGAATCTTTAAAAATGTACTATAAAGTGTAGAGTTTGAGGAGACTCTTGTAAAATGTGTTTTAAGAACTAGAGTAAGAGGGGACTCTTTAAAAATGTACTATAAAGTCTAGAGTTGGAGGAGACTTTTGTAAAATGTATTATAAAATTTAGAGTAGGAGGAGACTCTTGTAAAATTAAAATAAGTTATATACAACTATTACAAGACTGTCTAGTTCGGATCCAATAAATACTAAATTACAAAATAGAGAGACTCTTGTAAAATGTGTTGTAAGAACTAGAGTATGAGGGGACTCTTTAAAAATGTACTATAAAGTCTAGAAAAGGAGGAGACTCTTGTAAAATGTATTATAAAATCTAGAGTTGGAGGAGACTCTTGTAAAATTAATATAAGTTATATACAAATATTACAAGATAGTCTCGTTAGGATTCCATAAATACTAAGCCAAACAATTCCTATGAAATGTGTTGTAAGAACAAGAGTAAGAGGGGACTCTTTAAAAATGTACCATAAAGTGTAGAGTAGGAGGAGACCCTTGTAAAATGTATTATAAAATCTAGAGTAGGAGGACATTCTTGTAAAATTAATATAAGTTATATACAACTATTACAAGATAGTCTAGTTACGATCCCATAAATACTAAGCCAAACATTTCCTATGAAATGTGTTGTAAGAACTAGAGTAAGAGGGGAATCTTTAAAAATGTACTATAAAGTGTAGAGTTTGAGGAGACTCTTGTAAAATGTGTTGTAAGAACTAGAGTAAGAAGGGACTCTTTAAAAATGTACTATAAAGTCTAGAGTTGGAGGAGACTCTTGTAAAATGTATTATACAATTTAGAGTAGGAGGAGACTCTTGTAAAATGAATATAAGGTAAATACAACTATTGAAAGATGGTCTAGTTTGGATCCAAAAAATACTAAACTAAAAAAATCCTATAAAATTTGTTTTAAGAACTAGAGTAATGGAGGGAATCTTTAAAAATGTACTATAAAGTGTAGAGTTGGAGGACACGTTTGTAAAATGTATTATAAAATCTAGAGTAGGAGGAGACACTTGTAAAATTAATATAACGTATATACAACTATTACAAGATAGTCTAGTTCGGATCCAATGAATAATAAATTAAAAATAGAGGAGACTCTTGTAAAATGTGTTGTTAGAACTAGATTAAGAGGGGAGTCTTTAAAAATGTACTATAGAGTCTAGAGTAGGAGGAGACTCTTGTAAAATTAATATAAGGTATATACAACTATTAGAAGATGGTCTAGTTACGATCCCATAAATACTAAGCCAAACATTTCCTATGAAATGTGTTGTAAGAACTAGAGTAAGAGGGGAATCTTTAAAAATGTACTATAAAGTGTAGAGTTTTAGGAGACTCTTGTAAAATGTATTATAAAATCTAGAGTAGGAGGAGACTCTTGTAAAATTAATATAACGTATATACAACTATTACAAGATAGTCTAGTTCGGATCCAATAAATACTAAACTAAACTATTCCTATAAAATGTGTTTTAAGAACTAGAGTAAGAGGGGAATCTTTAATAATGTACTATAAAGTGTAGAGTTTGAGGAGACTCTTGTAAAATGTGTTGTAAGAACTAGAGTAAGAAGGGACTATTTAAAAATGTACTATAAGGTCTAGAGTTGGAGGAGACTCTTGTAAAAAGTATTATAAAATTTAGAGTAGGAGGAGACTCTTGTAAAATTAAAATAAGTTTAATACAACTATTACAAGATTGTCTAGTTCGAATCCAATAAATACTAAACTTAACAATTAGGAGGAGACTCTTGTAAAATGTGTTCGAAGAAATAGAGTAAGAGGGGACTCTTTAAAAATGTACTATAAAGTGTAGAGTTAAAGGAGACTCTTGTAAAATGTATTATAAAATCTAGAGTAGGAGGAGACTCTTGTAAAATTAATATAAGTTATATACAACTATTACAAGATAGTCTAGTTTGGATCCAATAAATACTAAATTAACTATTCCTATAAAATGTGTTTTAAGAACTAGAGTAAGAGGGGAATCTATAAAAATGTACTATAAAGTGTAGAGTTTGAGGAGACTCTTGTAAAATTAATATAAGTTATATACAACTATTACAAGACTGTCTAGTTCGGATCCAATAAATACTAAATTACAAAATAGAGAGACTCTTGTAAAATGTGTTGTAAGAACTAGAGTATGAGGGGACTCTTTAAAAATGTACTATAAAGTCTAGAAAAGGAGGAGACTCTTGTAAAATGTATTATAAAATCTAGAGTTGGAGGAGACTCTTGTAAAATTAATATAAGTTATATACAACTATTACAAGATAGTCTCGTTAGGATTCCATAAATACTAAGCCAAAAAATTCCTATGAAATGTGTTGTAAGAACTAGAGTAAGTGGGGACTCTTTAAAAATGTACCATAAAGTGTAGAGTAGGAGGAGACCCTTGTAAAATGTATTATAAAATCTAGAGTAGGAGGACATTCTTGTAAAATTAATATAAGGTATATACAACTATTACAAGATAGTCTAGTTCGGATCCAATAAATACTAAACTAAACAATTCCTATAGAATGTGTTTTAAGAACTAGAGTAAGAGGGGAATCTTTAATAATGTACTATAAAGTGTAGAGTTTGAGGAGACTCTTGTAAAATGTATTATAAAATTTAGAGTAGGAGGAGACTCTTGTAAAATTAAAATAAGTTATATACAACTATTACAAGATTGTCTAGTTCAAATCCAATAAATACTAAACTTAACAATTAGGAGGAGACTCTTGTAAAATGTGTTGTAAGAAATAGAGTAAGAGGGGACTCTTTAAAAATGTACTATAAAGTGTAGAGTTAAAGGAGACTCTTGTAAAATGTATTATAAAATTTAGAGTAGGAGGAGACTCTTGTAAAATTAAAATAAGTTATATACAACTATTACAAGACTGTCTAGTTCGGATCCAATAAATACTAAATTACAAAATAGAGAGACTCTTGTAAAATGTGTTGTAAGAACTAGAGTATGAGGGGACTCTTTAAAAATGTACTATAAAGTCTAGAAAAGGAGGAGACTCTTGTAAAATGTATTATAAATTCTAGTGTAGGAGGAGACTCTTGTAAAATTAATATAAAGTATATACAACTATTACAAGATAGTCTAGTTCGGATCCAATAAATAATAAACTAAACAATTCCTATAAAATGTGTTGTAAGAACTAGAGTAAGAGGGGAATCTTTAAAAATGTACTATAAAGTGTAGAGTTTTAGGAGACTCTTGTAAAATGTATTATAAAATCTAGAGTAGGAGGAGACTCTTGTAAAATTAATATAACGTATATACAACTATTACAAGATAGTCTAGTTCGGATCCAATAAATACTAAATTAACTATTCCTATAAAATGTGTTTTAAGAACTAGAGTAAGAGGGGAATCTTTAAAAATGTACTATAAAGTGTAGAGTTTGAGGAGACTCTTGTAAAATGTGTTTTAAGAACTAGAGTAAGAGGGGACTCTTTAAAAATGTACTATAAAGTCTAGAGTTGGAGGAGACTCTTGTAAAATGTATTATAAAATTTAGAGTAGGAGGAGACTCTTGTAAAATTAAAATAAGTTATATACAACTATTACAAGACTGTCTAGTTCGGATCCAATAAATACTAAATTACAAAATAGAGAGACTCTTGTAAAATGTGTTGTAAGAACTAGAGTATGAGGGGACTCTTTAAAAATGTACTATAAAGTCTAGACAAGGAGGAGACTCTTGTAAAATGTATTATAAAATCTAGAGTTGGAGGAGACTCTTGTAAAATTAATATAAGTTATATACAACTATTACAAGATAGTCTCGTTAGGATTCCATAAATACTAAGCCAAACAATTCCTATGAAATGTGTTGTAAGAACTAGAGTAAGAGGGGACTCTTTAAAAATGTACTATAAAGTGTAGAGTAGGAGGAGACCCTTGTAAAATGTATTATAAATTCTAGTGTAGGAGGAGACTCTTGTAAAATTAATATAAAGTATATACAACTATTACAAGATAGTCTAGTTCGGATCCAATAAATAATAAACTAAAAATTCCTATAAAATTTGTTGTAAGAACTAGAGTAAGAGGGGAATCTTTAAAAATGTACTATAAAGTGTAGAGTTTTAGGAGACTCTTGTAAAATGTATTATAAAATCTAGAGTAGGAGGAGACTCTTGTAAAATTAATATAACGTATATACAACTATTACAAGATAGTCTAGTTCGGATCCAATAAATACTAAATTAACTATTCCTATAAAATGTGTTTTAAGAACTAGAGTAAGAGGGGAATCTTTAAAAATGTACTATAAAGTGTAGAGTTTGAGGAGACTCTTGTAAAATGTGTTTTAAGAACTAGAGTAAGAGAGGACTCTTTAAAAATGTACTATAAAGTCTAGAGTTGGAGGAGACTCTTGTAAAATGTATTATAAAATTTAGAGTAGGAGGAGACTCTTGTAAAATTAAAATAAGTTATATACAACTATTACAAGACTGTCTAGTTCGGATCCAATAAATACTAAATTACAAAATAGAGAGACTCTTGTAAAATGTGTTGTAAGAACTAGAGTATGAGGGGACTCTTTAAAAATGTACTATAAAGTCTAGAAAAGGAGGAGACTCTTGTAAAATGTATTATAAAATCTAGAGTTGGAGGAGACTCTTGTAAAATTAATATAAGTTATATACAACTATTACAAGATAGTCTCGTTAGGATTCCATAAATACTAAGCCAAACAATTCCTATGAAATGTGTTGTAAGAACTAGAGTAAGTGGGGACTCTTTAAAAATGTACCATAAAGTGTAGAGTAGGAGGAGACCCTTGTAAAATGTATTATAAAATCTAGAGTAGGAGGACATTCTTGTAAAATTAATATAAGGTATATACAACTATTACAAGATAGTCTAGTTCGGATCCAATAAATACTAAACTAAACAATTCCTATAGAATGTGTTTTAAGAACTAGAGTAAGAGGGGAATCTTTAACAATGTACTATAAAGTGTAGAGTTTGAGGAGACTCTTGTAAAATGTATTATAAAATTTAGAGTAGGAGGAGACTCTTGTAAAATTAAAATAAGTTATATACAACTATTACAAGATTGTCTAGTTCAAATCCAATAAATACTAAACTTAACAATTAGGAGGAGACTCTTGTAAAATGTGTTGTAAGAAATAGAGTAAGAGGGGACTCTTTAAAAATGTACTATAAAGTGTAGAGTTAAAGGAGACTCTTGTAAAATGTTTTATAAAATCTAGAGTACGAGGAGACTCTTGTAAAATTAATATAAGTTATATACAACTATTACAAGATAGTCTAGTTACGATCCCATAAATACTAAGCCAAAAATTTCCTATGAAATGTGTTGTAAGAACTAGAGTAGGAGGGGACTCTTTAAAAATGTACTATAAAGTGTAGAGTAGGAGGAGACCCTTGTAAAATGTATTATAAATTCTAGTGTAGGAGGAGACTCTTGTAAAATTAATATAAAGTATATACAACTATTACAAGATAGTCTAGTTCGGATCCAATAAATAATAAACTAAACAATTCCTATAAAATGTGTTGTAAGAACTAGAGTAAGAGGGGAATCTTTAAAAATGTACTATAAAGTGTAGAGTTTTAGGAGACTCTTGTAAAATGTATTATAAAATCTAGAGTAGGAGGAGACTCTTGTAAAATTAATATAACGTATATACAACTATTACAAGATAGTCTAGTTCGGATCCAATAAATACTAAATTAACTATTCCTATAAAATGTGTTTTAAGAACTAGAGTAAGATGGGAATCTTTAAAAATGTACTATAAAGTGTAGAGTTTGAGGAGACTCTTGTAAAATGTGTTTTAAGAACTAGAGTAAGAGGGGACTCTTTAAAAATGTACTATAAAGTCTAGAGTTGGAGGAGACTCTTGTAAAATGTATTATAAAATTTAGAGTAGGAGGAGACTCTTGTAAAATTAAAATAAGTTATATACAACTATTACAAGACTGTCTAGTTCGGATCCAATGAATACTAAATTACAAAATAGAGAGACTCTTGTAAAATGTGTTGTAAGAACTAGAGTATGAGGGGACTCTTTAAAAATGTACTATAAAGTCTAGAAAAGGAGGAGACTCTTGTAAAATGTATTATAAAATCTAGAGTTGGAGAAGACTCTTGTAAAATTAATATAAGTTATATACAACTATTACAAGATAGTCTCGTTAGGATTCCATAAATACTAAGCCAAACAATTCCTATGAAATGTGTTGTAAGAACTAGAGTAAGAGGGGACTCTTTAAAAATGTACCATAAAGTGTAGAGTAGGAGGAGACCCTTGTAAAATGTATTATAAAATCTAGAGTAGGAGGACATTCTTGTAAAATTAATATAAGGTATATACAACTATTACAAGATAGTCTAGTTCGGATCCAATAAATACTAAACTAAACAATTCCTATAGAATGTGTTTTAAGAACTAGAGTAAGAGGGGAATCTTTAACAATGTACTATAAAGTGTAGAGTTTGAGGAGACTCTTGTAAAATGTATTATAAAATTTAGAGTAGGAGGAGACTCTTGTAAAATTAAAATAAGTTATATACAACTATTACAAGATTGTCTAGTTCAAATCCAATAAATACTAAACTTAACAATTAGGAGGAGACTCTTGTAAAATGTGTTGTAAGAAATAGAGTAAGAGGGGACTCTTTAAAAATGTACTATAAAGTGTAGAGTTAAAGGAGACTCTTGTAAAATGTATTATAAAATCTAGAGTAGGAGGAGACTCTTGTAAAATTAATATAAGTTATATACAACTATTACAAGATAGTCTAGTTACGATCCCATAAATACTAAGCCAAACATTTCCTATGAAATGTGTTGTAAGAACTAGAGTAGGAGGGGACTCTTTAAAAATGTACTATAAAGTGTACAGTAGGAGGAGACCCTTGTAAAATGTATTATAAATTCTAGTGTAGGAGGAGACTCTTGTAAAATTTATATAAAGTATATACAACTATTACAAGATAGTCTAGTTCGGATCCAATAAATAATAAACTAAACAATTCCTATAAAATGTGTTGTAAGAACTAGAGTAAGAGGGGAATCTTTAAAAATGTACTATAAAGTGTAGAGTTTTAGGAGACTCTTGTAAAATGTATTATAAAATCTAGAGTAGGAGGAGACTCTTGTAAAATTAATATAACGTATATACAACTATTACAAGATAGTCTAGTTCGGATCCAATAAATACTAAATTAACTATTCCTATAAAATGTGTTTTAAGAACTAGAGTAAGAGGGGAATCTTTAAAAATGTACTATAAAGTGTAGAGTTTGAGGAGACTCTTGTAAAATGTGTTTTAAAAACTAGAGTAAGAGGGGACTCTTTAAAAATGTACTATAAAGTCTAGAGTTGGAGGAGACTCTTGTAAAATGTATTATAAAATTTAGAGTAGGAGGAGACTCTTGTAAAATTAAAATAAGTTATATACAACTATTACAAGACTGTCTAGTTCGGATCCAATAAATTACAAAATAGAGAGACTCTTGTAAAATGTGTTGTAAGAACTAGAGTATGAGGGGACTCTTTAAAAATGTACTATAAAGTCTAGAAAAGGAGGAGACTCTTGTAAAATGTATTATAAAATCTAGAGTTGGAGGAGACTCTTGTAAAATTAATATAAGTTATATACAACTATTACAAGATAGTCTCGTTAGGATTCCATAAATACTAAGCCAAACAATTCCTATGAAATGTGTTGTAAGAACTAGAGTAAGAGGGGACTCTTTAAAAATGTACCATAAAGTGTAGAGTAGGAGGAGACCCTTGTAAAATGTATTATAAAATCTAGAGTAGGAGGACATTCTTGTAAAATTAATATAAGGTATATACAACTATTACAAGATAGTCTAGTTCGGATCCAATAAATACTAAACTAAACAATTCCTATAGAATGTGTTTTAAGAACTAGAGTAAGAGGGGAATCTTTAACAATGTACTATAAAGTGTAGAGTTTGAGGAGACTCTTGTAAAATGTATTATAAAATTTAGAGTAGGAGGAGACTCTTGTAAAATTAAAATAAGTTATATACAACTATTACAAGATTGTCTAGTTCAAATCCAATAAATACTAAACTTAACAATTAGGAGGAGACTCTTGTAAAATGTGTTGTAAGAAATAGAGTAAGAGGGGACTCTTTAAAAATGTACTATAAAGTGTAGAGTTAAAGGAGACTCTTGTAAAATGTATTAAAAAATCTAGAGTAGGAGGAGACTCTTGTAAAATTAATATAAGTTATATACAACTATTACAAGATAGTCTAGTTACGATCCCATAAATACTAAGCCAAACATTTCCTATGAAATGTGTTGTAAGAACTAGAGTAGGAGGGGACTCTTTAAAAATGTACTATAAAGTGTAGAGTAGGAGGAGACCCTTGTAAAATGTATTATAAATTCTAGTGTAGGAGGAGACTCTTGTAAAATTAATATAAAGTATATACAACTATTACAAGATAGTCTAGTTCGGATCCAATAAATAATAAACTAAACAATTCCTATAAAATGTGTTGTAAGAACTAGAGTAAGAGGGGAATCTTTAAAAATGTACTATAAAGTGTAGAGTTTTAGGAGACTCTTGTAAAATGTATTATAAAATCTAGAGTAGGAGGAGACTCTTGTAAAATTAATATAACGTATATACAACTATTACAAGATAGTCTAGTTCGGATCCAATAAATACTAAATTAACTATTCCTATAAAATGTGTTTTAAGAACTAGAGTAAGAGGGGAATCTTTAAAAATGTACTATAAAGTGTAGAGTTTGAGGAGACTCTTGTAAAATGTGTTTTAAGAACTAGAGTAAGAGGGGACTCTTTAAAAATGTACTATAAAGTCTAGAGTTGGAGGAGACTCTTGTAAAATGTATTATAAAATTTAGAGTAGGAGGAGACTCTTGTAAAATTAAAATAAGTTATATACAACTATTACAAGACTGTCTAGTTCGGATCCAATAAATACTAAATTACAAAATAGAGAGACTCTTGTAAAATGTGTTGTAAGAACTAGAGTATGAGGGGACTCTTTAAAAATGTACTATAAAGTCTAGAAAAGGAGGAGACTCTTGTAAAATGTATTATAAAATCTAGAGTTGGAGGAGACTCTTGTAAAATTAATATAAGTTATATACAACTATTACAAGATAGTCTCGTTAGGATTCCATAAATACTAAGCCAAACAATTCCTATGAAATGTGTTGTAAGAACTAGAGTAAGAGGGGACTCTTTAAAAATGTACCATAAAGTGTAGAGTAGGAGGAGACCCTTGTAAAATGTATTATAAAATCTAGAGTAGGAGGACATTCTTGTAAAATTAATATAAGGTATATACAACTATTACAAGATAGTCTAGTTCGGATCCAATAAATACTAAACTAAACAATTCCTATAGAATGTGTTTTAAGAACTAGAGTAAGAGGGGAATCTTTAACAATGTACTATAAAGTGTAGAGTTTGAGGAGACTCTTGTAAAATGTATTATAAAATTTAGAGTAGGAGGAGGCTCTTGTAAAATTAAAATAAGTTATATACAACTATTACAAGATTGTCTAGTTCGAATCCAATAAATACTAAACTTAACAATTAGGAGGAGACTCTTGTAAAATGTGTTGTAAGAAATAGAGTAAGAGGGGACTCTTTAAAAATGTACTATAAAGTGTAGAGTTAAAGGAGACTCTTGTAAAATGTATTATAAAATCTAGAGTAGGAGGAGACTCTTGTAAAATTAATTTAAGTTATATACAACTATTACAAGATAGTTTAGTTACGATCCCATAAATACTAAGCCAAACATTTCCTATGAAATGTGTTGTAAGAACTAGAGTAGGAGGGGACTCTTTAAAAATGTACTATAAAGTGTAGAGTAGGAGGAGACCCTTGTAAAATGTATTATAAATTCTAGTGTAGGAGGAGACTCTTGTAAAATTAATATAAAGTATATACAACTATTACAAGATAGTCTAGTTCGGATCCAATAAATACTAAACTAAACAATTCCTATAAAATGTGTTGTAAGAACTAGAGTAAGAGGGGAATCTTTAAAAATGTACTATAAAGTGTAGAGTTTTAGGAGACTCTTGTAAAATGTATTATAAAATCTAGAATAGGAGGACACTCTTGTAAAATTAATATAACGTATATACAACTATTACAAGATAGTCTAGTTCGGATCCAATAAATACTAAATTAACTATTCCTATAAAATGTGTTTTAAGAACTAGAGTAAGAGGGGAATCTTTAAAAATGTACTATAAAGTGTAGAGTTTGAGGAGACTCTTGTAAAATGTGTTTTAAGAACTAGAGTAAGAGGGGACTCTTTAAAAATGTACTATAAAGTCTAGAGTTGGAGGAGACTCTTGTAAAATGTATTATAAAATTTAGAGTAGGAGGAGACTCTTGTAAAATTAAAATAAGTTATATACAACTATTACAAGACTGTCTAGTTTGGATCCAATAAATACTAAATTACAAAATAGAGAGACTCTTGTAAAATGTGTTGTAAGAACTAGAGTATGAGGGGACTCTTTAAAAATGTACTATAAAGTCTAGAAAACGAGGAGACTCTTGTAAAATGTATTATAAAATCTAGAGTTGGAGGAGACTCTTGTAAAATTAATATAAGTTATATACAACTATTACAAGATAGTCTAGTTACGATCCCATAAATACTAAGCCAAACATTTCCTATGAAATGTGTTGTAAGAACTAGAGTAGGAGGGGACTCGTTAAAAATGTACTATAAAGTGTAGAGTAGGAGGAGACCCTTGTAAAATGTATTATAAATTCTAGTGTAGGAGGAGACTGTTGTAAAATTAATATAAAGTATATACAACTATTACAAGATAGTCTAGTTCGGATCCAATAAATACTAAACTAAACAATTCCTATAAAAAGTGTTGTAAGAACTAGAGTAAGAGGGGAATCTTTAAAAATGTACTATAAAGTGTAGAGTTTTAGGAGACTCTTGTAAAATGTATTATAAAATCTAGAGTAGGAGGAGACTCTTGTAAAATTAATATAACGTATATACAACTATTACAAGATAGTCTAGTTCGGATCCAATAAATACTAAATTAACTATTCCTATAAAATGTGTTTTAAGAACTAGAGTAAGAGGGGAATCTTTAACAATGTACTATAAAGTGTAGAGTTTGAGGAGACTCTTGTAAAATGTATTATAAAATTTAGAGTAGGAGGAGACACTTGTAAGATTAAAATAAGTTATATACAACTATTACAAGATTGTCTAGTTCGAATCCAATAAATACTAAACTTAACAATTAGGAGGAGACTCTTGTAAAATGTGTTGTAAGAAATAGAGTAAGAGGGGACTCTTTAAAAATGTACTATAAAGTGTAGAGTTAAAGGAGACTCTTGTAAAATGTATTATAAAATCTAGAGTAGGAGGAGACTCTTGTAAAATTAATATAAGTTATATACAACTATTACAAGATAGTCTAGTTACGATCCCATAAATACTAAGCCAAACATTTCCTATGAAATGTGTTGTAAGAACTAGAGTAGGAGGGGACTCTTTAAAAATGTACTATAAAGTGTAGAGTAGGAGGAGACCCTTGTAAAATGTATTATAAATTCTAGTGTAGGAGGAGACTCTTGTAAAATTAATATAAAGTATATACAGCTATTACAGGATAGTCTAGTTCGGATCCAATAAATACTAAACTAAACAATTCCTATAAAATGTGTTGTAAGAACTAGAGTAAGAGGGGAATCTTTAAAAATGTACTATAAAGTGTAGAGTTTTAGGAGACTCTTGTAAAATGTATTATAAAATCTAGAGTAGGAGGAGACTCTTGTAAAATTAATATAACGTATATACAACTATTACAAGATAGTCTAGTTCGGATCCAATAAATACTAAATTAACTATTCCTATAAAATGTGTTTTAAGAACTAGAGTAAGAGGGGAATCTTTAAAAATGTACTATAAAGTGTAGAGTTTGAGGAGACTCTTGTAAAATGTGTTTTAAGAACTAGAGTAAGAGGGGACTCTTTAAAAATGTACTATAAAGTCTAGAGTTGGAGGAGACTCTTGTAAAATGTATTATAAAATTTAGAGTAGGAGGAGACTCTTGTAAAATTAAAATAAGTTATATACAACTATTACAAGACTGTCTAGTTCGGATCCAATAAATACTAAATTACAAAATAGAGAGACTCTTGTAAAATGTGTTGTAAGAAATAGAGTATGAGGGGACTCTTTAAAAATGTACTATAAAGTCTAGAAAAGGAGGAGACTCTTGTAAAATGTATTATAAAATCTAGAGTTGGAGGAGACTCTTGTAAAATTAATATAAGTTATATACAACTATTACAAGATAGTCTCGTTAGGATTCCATAAATACTAAGCCAAACAATTCCTATGAAATGTGTTGTAAGAACTAGAGTAAGAGGGGACTCTTTAAAAATGTACCATAAAGTGTAGAGTAGGAGGAGACCCTTGTAAAATGAATTATAAATTCTAGTGTAGGAGGAGACTCTTGTAAAATTAATATAAAGTATATACAACTATTACAAGATAGTCTAGTTCGGATCCAATAAATACTAAACTAAACAATTCCTATAAAATGTGTTGTAAGAACTAGAGTAAGAGGGGAATCTTTAAAAATGTACTATAAAGTGTAGAGTTTTAGGAGACTCTTGTAAAATGTATTATAAAATCTAGAGTAGGAGGAGACTCTTGTAAAATTAATATAAGTTATATACAACTATTACAAGATAGTCTAGTTACGATCCCATAAATACTAAGCCAAACATTTCCTATGAAATGTGTTGTAAGAACTAGAGTAGGAGGGGACTCTTTAAAAATGTACTATAAAGTGTAGAGTAGGAGGAGACCCTTGTAAAATGTATTATAAATTCTAGTGTAGGAGGAGACTCTTGTAAAATTAATATAAAGTATATACAACTATTACAAGATAGTCTAGTTCGGATCCAATAAATACTAAACTAAACAATTCCTATAAAATGTGTTGTAAGAACTAGAGTAAGAGGGGAATCTTTAAAAATGTACTATAAAGTGTAGAGTTTTAGGAGACTCTTGTAAAATGTATTATAAAATCTAGAATAGGAGGACACTCTTGTAAAATTAATATAACGTATATACAACTATTACAAGATAGTCTAGTTCGGATCCAATAAATACTAAATTAACTATTCCTATAAAATGTGTTTTAAGAACTAGAGTAAGAGGGGAATCTTTAAAAATGTACTATAAAGTGTAGAGTTTGAGGAGACTCTTGTAAAATGTGTTTTAAGAACTAGAGTAAGAGGGGACTCTTTAAAAATGTACTATAAAGTCTAGAGTTGGAGGAGACTCTTGTAAAATGTATTATAAAATTTAGAGTAGGAGGAGACTCTTGTAAAATTAAAATAAGTTATATACAACTATTACAAGACTGTCTAGTTTGGATCCAAAAAATACTAAATTACAAAATAGAGAGACTCTTGTAAAATGTGTTGTAAGAACTAGAGTATGAGGGGACTCTTTAAAAATGTACTATAAAGTCTAGAAAACGAGGAGACTCTTGTAAAATGTATTATAAAATCTAGAGTTGGAGGAGACTCTTGTAAAATTAATATAAGTTATATACAACTATTACAAGATAGTCTAGTTACGATCCCATAAATACTAAGCCAAACATTTCCTATGAAATGTGTTGTAAGAACTAGAGTAGGAGGGGACTCGTTAAAAATGTACTATAAAGTGTAGAGTAGGAGGAGACCCTTGTAAAATGTATTATAAATTCTAGTGTAGGAGGAGACTGTTGTAAAATTAATATAAAGTATATACAACTATTACAAGATAGTCTAGTTCGGATCCAATAAATACTAAACTAAACAATTCCTATAAAAAGTGTTGTAAGAACTAGAGTAAGAGGGGAATCTTTAAAAATGTACTATAAAGTGTAGAGTTTTAGGAGACTCTTGTAAAATGTATTATAAAATCTAGAGTAGGAGGAGACTCTTGTAAAATTAATATAACGTATATACAACTATTACAAGATAGTCTAGTTCGGATCCAATAAATACTAAATTAACTATTCCTATAAAATGTGTTTTAAGAACTAGAGTAAGAGGGGAATCTTTAACAATGTACTATAAAGTGTAGAGTTTGAGGAGACTCTTGTAAAATGTATTATAAAATTTAGAGTAGGAGGAGACACTTGTAAGATTAAAATAAGTTATATACAACTATTACAAGATTGTCTAGTTCGAATCCAATAAATACTAAACTTAACAATTAGGAGGAGACTCTTGTAAAATGTGTTGTAAGAAATAGAGTAAGAGGGGACTCTTTAAAAATGTACTATAAAGTGTAGAGTTAAAGGAGACTCTTGTAAAATGTATTATAAAATCTAGAGTAGGAGGAGACTCTTGTAAAATTAATATAAGTTATATACAACTATTACAAGATAGTCTAGTTACGATCCCATAAATACTAAGCCAAACATTTCCTATGAAATGTGTTGTAAGAACTAGAGTAGGAGGGGACTCTTTAAAAATGTACTATAAAGTGTAGAGTAGGAGGAGACCCTTGTAAAATGTATTATAAATTCTAGTGTAGGAGGAGACTCTTGTAAAATTAATATAAAGTATATACAGCTATTACAGGATAGTCTAGTTCGGATCCAATAAATACTAAACTAAACAATTCCTATAAAATGTGTTGTAAGAACTAGAGTAAGAGGGGAATCTTTAAAAATGTACTATAAAGTGTAGAGTTTTAGGAGACTCTTGTAAAATGTATTATAAAATCTAGAGTAGGAGGAGACTCTTGTAAAATTAATATAACGTATATACAACTATTACAAGATAGTCTAGTTCGGATCCAATAAATACTAAATTAACTATTCCTATAAAATGTGTTTTAAGAACTAGAGTAAGAGGGGAATCTTTAAAAATGTACTATAAAGTGTAGAGTTTGAGGAGACTCTTGTAAAATGTGTTTTAAGAACTAGAGTAAGAGGGGACTCTTTAAAAATGTACTATAAAGTCTAGAGTTGGAGGAGACTCTTGTAAAATGTATTATAAAATTTAGAGTAGGAGGAGACTCTTGTAAAATTAAAATAAGTTATATACAACTATTACAAGACTGTCTAGTTCGGATCCAATAAATACTAAATTACAAAATAGAGAGACTCTTGTAAAATGTGTTGTAAGAAATAGAGTATGAGGGGACTCTTTAAAAATGTACTATAAAGTCTAGAAAAGGAGGAGACTCTTGTAAAATGTATTATAAAATCTAGAGTTGGAGGAGACTCTTGTAAAATTAATATAAGTTATATACAACTATTACAAGATAGTCTCGTTAGGATTCCATAAATACTAAGCCAAACAATTCCTATGAAATGTGTTGTAAGAACTAGAGTAAGAGGGGACTCTTTAAAAATGTACCATAAAGTGTAGAGTAGGAGGAGACCCTTGTAAAATGTATTATAAATTCTAGTGTAGGAGGAGACTCTTGTAAAATTAATATAAAGTATATACAACTATTACAAGATAGTCTAGTTCGGATCCAATAAATACTAAACTAAACAATTCCTATAAAATGTGTTGTAAGAACTAGAGTAAGAGGGGAATCTTTAAAAATGTACTATAAAGTGTAGAGTTTTAGGAGACTCTTGTAAAATGTATTATAAAATCTAGAGTAGGAGGAGACTCTTGTAAAATTAATATAACGTATATACAACTATTACAAGATAGTCTAGTTCGGATCCAATAAATACTAAATTAACTATTCCTATAAAATGTGTTTTAAGAACTAGAGTAAGAGGGGAATCTTTAAAAATGTACTATAAAGTGTAGAGTTTGAGGAGACTCTTGTAAAATGTGTTTTAAGAACTAGAGTAAGAGGGGACTCTTTAAAAATGTACTATAAAGTCTAGAGTTGGAGGAGACTCTTGTAAAATGTATTATAAAATTTAGAGTAGGAGGAGACTCTTGTAAAATTAAAATAAGTTATATACAACTATTACAAGACTGTCTAGTTCGGATCCAATAAATACTAAATTACAAAATAGAGAGACTCTTGTAAAATGTGTTGTAAGAAATAGAGTATGAGGGGACTCTTTAAAAATGTACTATAAAGTCTAGAAAAGGAGGAGACTCTTGTAAAATGTATTATAAAATCTAGAGTTGGAGGAGACTCTTGTAAAATTAATATAAGTTATATACAACTATTACAAGATAGTCTCGTTAGGATTCCATAAATACTAAGCCAAACAATTCCTATGAAATGTGTTGTAAGAACTAGAGTAAGAGGGGACTCTTTAAAAATGTACCATAAAGTGTAGAGTAGGAGGAGACCCTTGTAAAATGAATTATAAATTCTAGTGTAGGAGGAGACTCTTGTAAAATTAATATAAAGTATATACAACTATTACAAGATAGTCTAGTTCGGATCCAATAAATACTAAACTAAACAATTCCTATAAAATGTGTTGTAAGAACTAGAGTAAGAGGGGAATCTTTAAAAATGTACTATAAAGTGTAGAGTTTTAGGAGACTCTTGTAAAATGTATTATAAAATCTAGAGTAGGAGGAGACTCTTGTAAAATTAATATAAGTTATATACAACTATTACAAGATAGTCTAGTTACGATCCCATAAATACTAAGCCAAACATTTCCTATGAAATGTGTTGTAAGAACTAGAGTAGGAGGGGACTCTTTAAAAATGTACTATAAAGTGTAGAGTAGGAGGAGACCCTTGTAAAATGTATTATAAATTCTAGTGTAGGAGGAGACTCTTGTAAAATTAATATAAAGTATATACAACTATTACAAGATAGTCTAGTTCGGATCCAATAAATACTAAACTAAACAATTCCTATAAAATGTGTTGTAAGAACTAGAGTAAGAGGGGAATCTTTAAAAATGTACTATAAAGTGTAGAGTTTTAGGAGACTCTTGTAAAATGTATTATAAAATCTAGAATAGGAGGACACTCTTGTAAAATTAATATAACGTATATACAACTATTACAAGATAGTCTAGTTCGGATCCAATAAATACTAAATTAACTATTCCTATAAAATGTGTTTTAAGAACTAGAGTAAGAGGGGAATCTTTAAAAATGTACTATAAAGTGTAGAGTTTGAGGAGACTCTTGTAAAATGTGTTTTAAGAACTAGAGTAAGAGGGGACTCTTTAAAAATGTACTATAAAGTCTAGAGTTGGAGGAGACTCTTGTAAAATGTATTATAAAATTTAGAGTAGGAGGAGACTCTTGTAAAATTAAAATAAGTTATATACAACTATTACAAGACTGTCTAGTTTGGATCCAAAAAATACTAAATTACAAAATAGAGAGACTCTTGTAAAATGTGTTGTAAGAACTAGAGTATGAGGGGACTCTTTAAAAATGTACTATAAAGTCTAGAAAACGAGGAGACTCTTGTAAAATGTATTATAAAATCTAGAGTTGGAGGAGACTCTTGTAAAATTAATATAAGTTATATACAACTATTACAAGATAGTCTAGTTACGATCCCATAAATACTAAGCCAAACATTTCCTATGAAATGTGTTGTAAGAACTAGAGTAGGAGGGGACTCGTTAAAAATGTACTATAAAGTGTAGAGTAGGAGGAGACCCTTGTAAAATGTATTATAAATTCTAGTGTAGGAGGAGACTGTTGTAAAATTAATATAAAGTATATACAACTATTACAAGATAGTCTAGTTCGGATCCAATAAATACTAAACTAAACAATTCCTATAAAAAGTGTTGTAAGAACTAGAGTAAGAGGGGAATCTTTAAAAATGTACTATAAAGTGTAGAGTTTTAGGAGACTCTTGTAAAATGTATTATAAAATCTAGAGTAGGAGGAGACTCTTGTAAAATTAATATAACGTATATACAACTATTACAAGATAGTCTAGTTCGGATCCAATAAATACTAAATTAACTATTCCTATAAAATGTGTTTTAAGAACTAGAGTAAGAGGGGAATCTTTAACAATGTACTATAAAGTGTAGAGTTTGAGGAGACTCTTGTAAAATGTATTATAAAATTTAGAGTAGGAGGAGACACTTGTAAGATTAAAATAAGTTATATACAACTATTACAAGATTGTCTAGTTCGAATCCAATAAATACTAAACTTAACAATTAGGAGGAGACTCTTGTAAAATGTGTTGTAAGAAATAGAGTAAGAGGGGACTCTTTAAAAATGTACTATAAAGTGTAGAGTTAAAGGAGACTCTTGTAAAATGTATTATAAAATCTAGAGTAGGAGGAGACTCTTGTAAAATTAATATAAGTTATATACAACTATTACAAGATAGTCTAGTTACGATCCCATAAATACTAAGCCAAACATTTCCTATGAAATGTGTTGTAAGAACTAGAGTAGGAGGGGACTCTTTAAAAATGTACTATAAAGTGTAGAGTAGGAGGAGACCCTTGTAAAATGTATTATAAATTCTAGTGTAGGAGGAGACTCTTGTAAAATTAATATAAAGTATATACAGCTATTACAGGATAGTCTAGTTCGGATCCAATAAATACTAAACTAAACAATTCCTATAAAATGTGTTGTAAGAACTAGAGTAAGAGGGGAATCTTTAAAAATGTACTATAAAGTGTAGAGTTTTAGGAGACTCTTGTAAAATGTATTATAAAATCTAGAGTAGGAGGAGACTCTTGTAAAATTAATATAACGTATATACAACTATTACAAGATAGTCTAGTTCGGATCCAATAAATACTAAATTAACTATTCCTATAAAATGTGTTTTAAGAACTAGAGTAAGAGGGGAATCTTTAAAAATGTACTATAAAGTGTAGAGTTTGAGGAGACTCTTGTAAAATGTGTTTTAAGAACTAGAGTAAGAGGGGACTCTTTAAAAATGTACTATAAAGTCTAGAGTTGGAGGAGACTCTTGTAAAATGTATTATAAAATTTAGAGTAGGAGGAGACTCTTGTAAAATTAAAATAAGTTATATACAACTATTACAAGACTGTCTAGTTCGGATCCAATAAATACTAAATTACAAAATAGAGAGACTCTTGTAAAATGTGTTGTAAGAAATAGAGTATGAGGGGACTCTTTAAAAATGTACTATAAAGTCTAGAAAAGGAGGAGACTCTTGTAAAATGTATTATAAAATCTAGAGTTGGAGGAGACTCTTGTAAAATTAATATAAGTTATATACAACTATTACAAGATAGTCTCGTTAGGATTCCATAAATACTAAGCCAAACAATTCCTATGAAATGTGTTGTAAGAACTAGAGTAAGAGGGGACTCTTTAAAAATGTACCATAAAGTGTAGAGTAGGAGGAGACCCTTGTAAAATGTATTATAAATTCTAGTGTAGGAGGAGACTCTTGTAAAATTAATATAAAGTATATACAACTATTACAAGATAGTCTAGTTCGGATCCAATAAATACTAAACTAAACAATTCCTATAAAATGTGTTGTAAGAACTAGAGTAAGAGGGGAATCTTTAAAAATGTACTATAAAGTGTAGAGTTTTAGGAGACTCTTGTAAAATGTATTATAAAATCTAGAGTAGGAGGAGACTCTTGTAAAATTAATATAACGTATATACAACTATTACAAGATAGTCTAGTTCGGATCCAATAAATACTAAATTAACTATTCCTATAAAATGTGTTTTAAGAACTAGAGTAAGAGGGGAATCTTTAAAAATGTACTATAAAGTGTAGAGTTTGAGGAGACTCTTGTAAAATGTGTTTTAAGAACTAGAGTAAGAGGGGACTCTTTAAAAATGTACTATAAAGTCTAGAGTTGGAGGAGACTCTTGTAAAATGTATTATAAAATTTAGAGTAGGAGGAGACTCTTGTAAAATTAAAATAAGTTATATACAACTATTACAAGACTGTCTAGTTCGGATCCAATAAATACTAAATTACAAAATAGAGAGACTCTTGTAAAATGTGTTGTAAGAAATAGAGTATGAGGGGACTCTTTAAAAATGTACTATAAAGTCTAGAAAAGGAGGAGACTCTTGTAAAATGTATTATAAAATCTAGAGTTGGAGGAGACTCTTGTAAAATTAATATAAGTTATATACAACTATTACAAGATAGTCTCGTTAGGATTCCATAAATACTAAGCCAAACAATTCCTATGAAATGTGTTGTAAGAACTAGAGTAAGAGGGGACTCTTTAAAAATGTACCATAAAGTGTAGAGTAGGAGGAGACCCTTGTAAAATGTATTATAAATTCTAGTGTAGGAGGAGACTCTTGTAAAATTAATATAAAGTATATACAACTATTACAAGATAGTCTAGTTCGGATCCAATAAATACTAAACTAAACAATTCCTATAAAATGTGTTGTAAGAACTAGAGTAAGAGGGGAATCTTTAAAAATGTACTATAAAGTGTAGAGTTTTAGGAGACTCTTGTAAAATGTATTATAAAATCTAGAGTAGGAGGAGACTCTTGTAAAATTAATATAACGTATATACAACTATTACAAGATAGTCTAGTTCGGATCCAATAAATACTAAATTAACTATTCCTATAAAATGTGTTTTAAGAACTAGAGTAAGAGGGGAATCTTTAAAAATGTACTATAAAGTGTAGAGTTTGAGGAGACTCTTGTAAAATGTGTTTTAAGAACTAGAGTAAGAGGGGACTCTTTAAAAATGTACTATAAAGTCTAGAGTTGGAGGAGACTCTTGTAAAATGTATTATAAAATTTAGAGTAGGAGGAGACTCTTGTAAAATTAAAATAAGTTATATACAACTATTACAAGACTGTCTAGTTCGGATCCAATAAATACTAAATTACAAAATAGAGAGACTCTTGTAAAATGTGTTGTAAGAAATAGAGTATGAGGGGACTCTTTAAAAATGTACTATAAAGTCTAGAAAAGGAGGAGACTCTTGTAAAATGTATTATAAAATCTAGAGTTGGAGGAGACTCTTGTAAAATTAATATAAGTTATATACAACTATTACAAGATAGTCTCGTTAGGATTCCATAAATACTAAGCCAAACAATTCCTATGAAATGTGTTGTAAGAACTAGAGTAAGAGGGGACTCTTTAAAAATGTACCATAAAGTGTAGAGTAGGAGGAGACCCTTGTAAAATGTATTATAAATTCTAGTGTAGGAGGAGACTCTTGTAAAATTAATATAAAGTATATACAACTATTACAAGATAGTCTAGTTCGGATCCAATAAATACTAAACTAAACAATTCCTATAAAATGTGTTGTAAGAACTAGAGTAAGAGGGGAATCTTTAAAAATGTACTATAAAGTGTAGAGTTTTAGGAGACTCTTGTAAAATGTATTATAAAATCTAGAGTAGGAGGAGACTCTTGTAAAATTAATATAACGTATATACAACTATTACAAGATAGTCTAGTTCGGATCCAATAAATACTAAATTAACTATTCCTATAAAATGTGTTTTAAGAACTAGAGTAAGAGGGGAATCTTTAAAAATGTACTATAAAGTGTAGAGTTTGAGGAGACTCTTGTAAAATGTGTTTTAAGAACTAGAGTAAGAGGGGACTCTTTAAAAATGTACTATAAAGTCTAGAGTTGGAGGAGACTCTTGTAAAATGTATTATAAAATTTAGAGTAGGAGGAGACTCTTGTAAAATGTATTATAAATTCTAGTGTAGGAGGAGACTGTTGTAAAATTAATATAAAGTATATACAACTATTACAAGATAGTCTAGTTCGGATCCAATAAATACTAAACTAAACAATTCCTATAAAAACTGTTGTAAGAACTGGAGTAAGAGGGGAATCTTTAAAAATGTACTATAAAGTGTAGAGTTTTAGGAGACTCTTGTAAAATGTATTATAAAATCTAGAGTAGGAGGAGACTCTTGTAAAATTAATATAACGTATATACAACTATTACAAGATAGTCTAGTTCGGATCCAATAAATACTAAATTAACTATTCCTATAAAATGTGTTTTAAGAACTAGAGTAAGAGGGGAATCTTTAAAAATGTACTATAAAGTGTAGAGTTGGAGGAGACTCTTGTAAAATTAATATAAGTTATATACAACTATTACAAGATAGTCTAGTTACGATCCCATAAATACTAAGCCAAACATTTCCTATGAAATGTGTTGTAAGAACTAGAGTAGGAGGGGACTCGTTAAAAATGTACTATAAAGTGTAGAGTAGGAGGAGACCCTTGTAAAATGTATTATAAATTCTAGTGTAGGAGGAGACTGTTGTAAAATTAATATAAAGTATATACAACTATTACAAGATAGTCTAGTTCGGATCCAATAAATACTAAACTAAACAATTCCTATAAAAAGTGTTGTAAGAACTAGAGTAAGAGGGGAATCTTTAAAAATGTACTATAAAGTGTAGAGTTTTAGGAGACTCTTGTAAAATGTATTATAAAATCTAGAGTAGGAGGAGACTCTTGTAAAATTAATATAACGTATATACAACTATTACAAGATAGTCTAGTTCGGATCCAATAAATACTAAATTAACTATTCCTATAAAATGTGTTTTAAGAATTAGAGTAAGAGGGGAATCTTTAAAAATGTACTATAAAGTGTAGAGTTTGAGGAGACTCTTGTAAAATGTGTTTTAAGAACTAGAGTAAGAGGGGACTCTTTAAAAATGTACTATAAAGTCTAGAGTTGGAGGAGACTCTTGAAAAATGTATTATAAAATTTAGAGTAGGAGGAGACTCTTGTAAAATTAAAATAAGTTATATACAACTATTACAAGACTGTCTAGTTCGGATCCAATAAATACTAAATTACAAAATAGAGAGACTCTTGTAAAATGTGTTGTAAGAACTAGAGTATGAGGGGACTCTTTAAAAATGTACTATAAAGTCTAGAAAAGGAGGAGACTCTTGTAAAATGTATTATAAAATCTAGAGTTGGAGGAGACTCTTGTAAAATTAATATAAGTTATATACAAATATTACAAGATAGTCTCGTTAGGATTCCATAAATACTAAGCCAAACAATTCCTATGAAATGTGTTGTAAGAACAAGAGTAAGAGGGGACTCTTTAAAAATGTACCATAAAGTGTAGAGTAGGAGGAGACCCTTGTAAAATGTATTATAAAATCTAGAGTAGGAGGACATTCTTGTAAAATTAATATAAGGTATATACAACTATTACAAGATAGTCTAGTTCGGATCCAATAAATACTAAACTAAACAATTCCTATAGAATGTGTTTTAAGAACTAGAGTAAGAGGGGAATCTTTAACAATGTACTATAAAGTGTAGAGTTTGAGGAGACTCTTGTAAAATGTATTATAAAATTTAGAGTAGGAGGAGACTCTTTTAAGATTAAAATAAGTTATATACAACTATTACAAGATTGTCTAGTTCGAATCCAATAAATACTAAACTTAACAATTAGGAGGAGACTCTTGTAAAATGTGTTGTAAGAAATAGAGTAAGAGGGGACTCTTTAAAAATGTACTATAAAGTGTAGAGTTAAAGGAGACTCTTGTAAAATGTATTATAAAATCTAGAGTAGGAGGAGACTCTTGTAAAATTAATATAAGTTATATACAACTATTACAAGATAGTCTAGTTACGATCCCATAAATACTAAGCCAAACATTTCCTATGAAATGTGTTGTAAGAACTAGAGTAGGAGGGGACTCGTTAAAAATGTACTATAAAGTGTAGAGTAGGAGGAGACCCTTGTAAAATGTATTATAAATTCTAGTGTAGGGGGAGACTGTTGTAAAATTAATATAAAGTATATACAACTATTACAAGATAGTCTAGTTCGGATCCAATAAATAATAAACTAAACAATTCCTATAAAAAGTGTTGTAAGAACTAGAGTAAGAGGGGAATCTTTAAAAATGTACTATAAAGTGTAGAGTTTTAGGAGACTCTTGTAAAATGTATTATAAAATCTAGAGTAGGAGGAGACTCTTGTAAAATTAATATAACGTATATACAACTATTACAAGATAGTCTAGTTCGGATCCAATAAATACTAAATTAACTATTCCTATAAAATGTGTTTTAAGAACTAGAGTAAGAGGGGAATCTTTAAAAATGTACTATAAAGTGTAGAGTTTGAGGAGACTCTTGTAAAATGTGTTTTAAGAACTAGAGTAAGAGGGGACTCTTTAAAAATGTACTATAAAGTCTAGAGTTGGAGGAGACTCTTGTAAAATGTATTATAAAATTTAGAGTAGGAGGAGACTCTTGTAAAATTAAAATAAGTTATATACAACTATTACAAGACTGTCTAGTTCGGATCCAATAAATACTAAATTACAAAATAGAGAGACTCTTGTAAAATGTGTTGTAAGAACTAGAGTATGAGGGGACTCTTTAAAAATGTACTATAAAGTCTAGAAAAGGAGGAGACTCTTGTAAAATGTATTATAAAATCTAGAGTTGGAGGAGACTCTTGTAAAATTAATATAAGTTATATACAAATATTACAAGATAGTCTCGTTAGGATTCCATAAATACTAAGCCAAACAATTCCTATAAAATGTGTTGTAAGAACAAGAGTAAGAGGGGACTCTTTAAAAATGTACCATAAAGTGTAGAGTAGGAGGAGACCCTTGTAAAATGTATTATAAAATCTAGAGTAGGAGGACATTCTTGTAAAATTAATATAAGGTATATACAACTATTACAAGATAGTCTAGTTCGGATCCAATAAATACTAAACTAAACAATTCCTATAGAATGTGTTTTAAGAACTAGAGTAAGAGGGGAATCTTTAACAATGTACTATAAAGTGTAGAGTTTGAGGAGACTCTTGTAAAATGTATTATAAAATTTAGAGTAGGAGGAGACTCTTGTAAGATTAAAATAAGTTATATACAACTATTACAAGATTGTCTAGTTCGAATCCAATAAATACTAAACTTAACAATTAGGAGGAGACTCTTGTAAAATGTGTTGTAAGAAATAGAGTAAAAGGGGACTCTTTAAAAATGTACTATAAAGTGTAGAGTTAAAGGAGACTCTTGTAAAATGTATTATAAAATCTAGAGTAGGAGGAGACTCTTGTAAAATTAATATAAGTTATATACAACTATTACAAGATAGTCTAGTTACGATCCCATAAATACTAAGCCAAACATTTCCTATGAAATGTGTTGTAAGAACTAGAGTAGGAGGGGACTCCTTAAAAATGTACTATAAAGTGTAGAGTAGGAGGAGACCCTTGTAAAATGTATTATAAATTCTAGTGTAGGATGAGACGCTTGTAAAATTAATATAAAGTATATACAGCTATTACAGGATAGTCTAGTTCGGATCCAATAAATACTAAACTAAACAATTCCTATAGAATGTGTTTTAAGAACTAGAGTAAGAGGGGAATCTTTAACAATGTACTATAAAGTGTAGAGTTTGAGGAGACTCTTGTAAAATGTATTATAAAATTTAGAGTAGGAGGAGACTCTTGTAAAATTAAAATAAGTTATATACAACTATTACAAGATTGTCTAGTTCGAATCCAATAAATACTAAACTTAACAATTAGGAGGAGACTCTTGTAAAAGGTGTTGTAAGAAATAGAGTAAGAGGGGACTCTTTAAAAATGTACTATAAAGTGTAGAGTTAAAGGAGACTCTTGTAAAATGTATTATAAAATCTAGAGTAGGAGGAGACTCTTGTAAAATTAATTTAAGTTATATACAACTATTACAAGATAGTCTAGTTACGATCCCATAAATACTAAGCCAAACATTTCCTATGAAATGTGTTGTAGGAACTAGAGTAGGAGGGGACTCTTTAAAAATGTACTATAAAGTGTAGAGTAGGAGGAGACCCTTGTAAAATGTATTATAAATTCTAGTGTAGGAGGAGACTCTTGTAAAATTAATATAAAGTATATACAACTATTACAAGATAGTCTAGTTCGGATCCAATAAATACTAAACTAAACAATTCCTATAAAATGTGTTGTAAGAACTAGAGTAAGAGGGGAATCTTTAAAAATGTACTATAAAGTGTAGAGTTTTAGGAGACTCTTGTAAAATGTATTATAAAATCTAGAGTAGGAGGAGACTCTTGTAAAATTAATATAACGTATATACAACTATTACAAGATAGTCTAGTTCGGATCCAATAAATACTAAATTAACTATTCCTATAAAATGTGTTTTAAGAACTAGAGTAAGAGGGGAATCTTTAAAAATGTACTATAAAGTTTAGAGTTTGAGGAGACTCTTGTAAAATGTGTTTTAAGAACTAGAGTAAGAGGGGACTCTTTAAAAATGTACTATAAAGTCTAGAGTTGGAGGAGACTCTTGTAAAATGTATTATAAAATTTAGAGTAGGAGGAGACTCTTGTAAAATTAAAATAAGTTATATACAACTATTACAAGACTGTCTAGTTTGGATCCAATAAATACTAAATTACAAAATAGAGAGACTCTTGTAAAATGTGTTGTAAGAACTAGAGTATGAGGGGACTCTTTAAAAATGTACTATAAAGTCTAGAAAACGAGGAGACTCTTGTAAAATGTATTATAAAATCTAGAGTTGGAGGAGACTCTTGTAAAATTAATATAAGTTATATACAACTATTACAAGATAGTCTAGTTACGATCCCATAAATACTAAGCCAAACATTTCCTATGAAATGTGTTGTAAGAACTAGAGTAGGAGGGGACTCGTTAAAAATGTACTATAAAGTGTAGAGTAGGAGGAGACCCTTGTAAAATGTATTATAAATTCTAGTGTAGGAGGAGACTCTTGTAAAATTAATATAAAGTATATACAACTATTACAAGATAGTCTAGTTCGGATCCAATAAATACTAAACTAAACAATTCCTATAAAAAGTGTTGTAAGAACTAGAGTAAGAGGGGAATCTTTAAAAATGTACTATAAAGTGTAGAGTTTTAGGAGACTCTTGTAAAATGTATTATAAAATCTAGAGTAGGAGGAGACTCTTGTAAAATTAATATAACGTATATACAACTATTACAAGATAGTCTAGTTCGGATCCAATAAATACTAAATTAACTATTCCTATAAAATGTGTTTTAAGAACTAGAGTAAGAGGGGAATCTTTAAAAATGTACTATAAAGTGTAGAGTTTGAGGAGACTCTTGTAAAATGTGTTTTAAGAACTAGAGTAAGAGGGGACTCTTTAAAAATGTACCATAAAGTGTAGAGTAGGAGGAGACCCTTGTAAAATGTATTATAAAATCTAGAGTAGGAGGACATTCTTGTAAAATTAATATAAGGTATATACAACTATTACAAGATAGTCTAGTTCGGATCCAATAAATACTAAACTAAACAATTGCTATAGAATGTGTTTTAAGAACTAGAGTAAGAGGGGAATCTTTAACAATGTACTATAAAGTGTAGAGTTTGAGGAGACTCTTGTAAAATGTATTATAAAATTTAGAGTAGGAGGAGACTCTTGTAAGATTAAAATAAGTTATATACAACTATTACAAGATTGTCTAGTTCGAATCCAATAAATACTAAACTTAACAATTAGGAGGAGACTCTTGTAAAATGTGTTGTAAGAAATAGAGTAAGAGGGGACTCTTTAAAAATGTACTATAAAGTGTAGAGTTAAAGGAGACTCTTGTAAAATGTATTATAAAATCTAGAGTAGGAGGAGACTCTTGTAAAATTAATATAAGTTATATACAACTATTACAAGATAGTCTAGTTACGATCCCATAAACACTAAGCCAAACATTTCCTATGAAATGTGTTGTAAGAACTAGAGTAGGAGGGGACTCGTTAAAAATGTACTATAAAGTGTAGAGTAGGAGGAGACCCTTGTAAAATGTATTATAAATTCTAGTGTAGGAGGAGACTCTTGTAAAATTAATATAAAGTATATACAACTATTACAAGATAGTCTAGTTCGGATCCAATAAATACTAAACTAAACAATTCCTATAAAAAGTGTTGTAAGAACTAGAGTAAGAGGGGAATCTTTAAAAATGTACTATAAAGTGTAGAGTTTTAGGAGACTCTTGTAAAATGTATTATAAAATTTAGAGTAGGAGGAGACTCTTGTAAAATTAAAATAAGTTATATACAACTATTACAAGACTGTCTAGTTCGGATCCAATAAATACTAAATTACAAAATAGAGAGACTCTTGTAAAATGTGTTGTAAGAACTAGAGTATGAGGGGACTCTTTAAAAATGTACTATAAAGTCTAGAAAAGGAGGAGACTCTTGTAAAATGTATTATAAAATCTAGAGTTGGAGGAGACTCTTGTAAAATTAATATAAGTTATATACAAATATTACAAGATAGTCTCGTTAGGATTCCATAAATACTAAGCCAAACAATTCCTATAAAATGTGTTGTAAGAACAAGAGTAAGAGGGGACTCTTTAAAAATGTACCATAAAGTGTAGAGTAGGAGGAGACCCTTGTAAAATGTATTATAAAATCTAGAGTAGGAGGACATTCTTGTAAAATTAATATAAGGTATATACAACTATTACAAGATAGTCTAGTTCGGATCCAATAAATACTAAACTAAACAATTCCTATAGAATGTGTTTTAAGAACTAGAGTAAGAGGGGAATCTTTAACAATGTACTATAAAGTGTAGAGTTTGAGGAGACTCTTGTAAAATGTATTATAAAATTTAGAGTAGGAGGAGACTCTTTTAAGATTAAAATAAGTTATATACAACTATTACAAGATTGTCTAGTTCGAATCCAATAAATACTAAACTTAACAATTAGGAGGAGACTCTTGTAAAATGTGTTGTAAGAAATAGAGTAAAAGGGGACTCTTTAAAAATGTACTATAAAGTGTAGAGTTAAAGGAGACTCTTGTAAAATGTATTATAAAATCTAGAGTAGGAGGAGACTCTTGTAAAATTAATATAAGTTATATACAACTATTACAAGATAGTCTAGTTACGATCCCATAAATACTAAGCCAAACATTTCCTATGAAATGTGTTGTAAGAACTAGAGTAGGAGGGGACTCCTTAAAAATGTACTATAAAGTGTAGAGTAGGAGAAGACCCTTGTAAAATGTATTATAAATTCTAGTGTAGGATGAGACTCTTGTAAAATTAATATAAAGTATATACAGCTATTACAGGATAGTCTAGTTCGGATCCAATAAATACTAAACTAAACAATTCCTATAGAATGTGTTTTAAGAACTAGAGTAAGAGGGGAATCTTTAACAATGTACTATAAAGTGTAGAGTTTGAGGAGACTCTTGTAAAATGTATTATAAAATTTAGAGTAGGAGGAGACTCTTGTAAAATTAAAATAAGTTATATACAACTATTACAAGATTGTCTAGTTCGAATCCAATAAATACTAAACTTAACAATTAGGAGGAGACTCTTGTAAAAAGTGTTGTAAGAAATAGAGTAAGAGGGGACTCTTTAAAAATGTACTATAAAGTGTAGAGTTAAAGGAGACTCTTGTAAAATGTATTATAAAATCTAGAGTAGGAGGAGACTCTTGTAAAATTAATTTAAGTTATATACAACTATTACAAGATAGTCTAGTTACGATCCCATAAATACTAAGCCAAACATTTCCTTTGAAATGTGTTGTAGGAACTAGAGTAGGAGGGGACTCTTTAAAAATGTACTATAAAGTGTAGAGTAGGAGGAGACCCTTGTAAAATGTATTATAAATTCTAGTGTAGGAGGAGACTCTTGTAAAATTAATATAAAGTATATACAACTATTACAAGATAGTCTAGTTCGGATCCAATAAATACTAAACTAAACAATTCCTATAAAATGTGTTGTAAGAACTAGAGTAAGAGGGGAATCTTTAAAAATGTACTATAAAGTGTAGAGTTTTAGGAGACTCTTGTAAAATGTATTATAAAATCTAGAGTAGGAGGAGACTCTTGTAAAATTAATATAACGTATATACAACTATTACAAGATAGTCTAGTTCGGATCCAATAAATACTAAATTAACTATTCCTATAAAATGTGTTTTAAGAACTAGAGTAAGAGGGGAATCTTTAAAAATGTACTATAAAGTTTAGAGTTTGAGGAGACTCTTGTAAAATGTGTTTTAAGAACTAGAGTAAGAGGGGACTCTTTAAAAATGTACTATAAAGTCTAGAGTTGGAGGAGACTCTTGTAAAATGTATTATAAAATTTAGAGTAGGAGGAGACTCTTGTAAAATTAAAATAAGTTATATACAACTATTACAAGACTGTCTAGTTTGGATCCAATAAATACTAAATTACAAAATAGAGAGACTCTTGTAAAATGTGTTGTAAGAACTAGAGTATGAGGGGACTCTTTAAAAATGTACTATAAAGTCTAGAAAACGAGGAGACTCTTGTAAAATGTATTATAAAATCTAGAGTTGGAGGAGACTCTTGTAAAATTAATATAAGTTATATACAACTATTACAAGATAGTCTAGTTACGATCCCATAAATACTAAGCCAAACATTTCCTATGAAATGTGTTGTAAGAACTAGAGTAGGAGGGGACTCGTTAAAAATGTACTATAAAGTGTAGAGTAGGAGGAGACCCTTGTAAAATGTATTATAAATTCTAGTGTAGGAGGAGACTCTTGTAAAATTAATATAAAGTATATACAACTATTACAAGATAGTCTAGTTCGGATCCAATAAATACTAAACTAAACAATTCCTATAAAAAGTGTTGTAAGAACTAGAGTAAGAGGGGAATCTTTAAAAATGTACTATAAAGTGTAGAGTTTTAGGAGACTCTTGTAAAATGTATTATAAAATCTAGAGTAGGAGGAGACTCTTGTAAAATTAATATAACGTATATACAACTATTACAAGATAGTCTAGTTCGGATCCAATAAATACTAAATTAACTATTCCTATAAAATGTGTTTTAAGAACTAGAGTAAGAGGGGAATCTTTAAAAATGTACTATAAAGTGTAGAGTTTGAGGAGACTCTTGTAAAATGTGTTTTAAGAACTAGAGTAAGAGGGGACTCTTTAAAAATGTACCATAAAGTGTAGAGTTGGAGGAGACCCTTGTAAAATGTATTATAAAATCTAGAGTAGGAGGACATTCTTGTAAAATTAATATAAGGTATATACAACTATTACAAGATAGTCTAGTTCGGATCCAATAAATACTAAACTAAACAATTCCTATAGAATGTGTTTTAAGAACTAGAGTAAGAGGGGAATCTTTAACAATGTACTATAAAGTGTAGAGTTTGAGGAGACTCTTGTAAAATGTATTATAAAATTTAGAGTAGGAGGAGACTCTTGTAAGATTAAAATAAGTTATATACAACTATTACAAGATTGTCTAGTTCGAATCCAATAAATACTAAACTTAACAATTAGGAGGAGACTCTTGTAAAATGTGTTGTAAGAAATAGAGTAAGAGGGGACTCTTTAAAAATGTACTATAAAGTGTAGAGTTAAAGGAGACTCTTGTAAAATGTATTATAAAATCTAGAGTAGGAGGAGACTCTTGTAAAATTAATATAAGTTATATACAACTATTACAAGATAGTCTAGTTACGATCCCATAAACACTAAGCCAAACATTTCCTATGAAATGTGTTGTAAGAACTAGAGTAGGAGGGGACTCGTTAAAAATGTACTATAAAGTGTAGAGTAGGAGGAGACCCTTGTAAAATGTATTATAAATTCTAGTGTAGGAGGAGACTGTTGTAAAATTAATATAAAGTATATACAACTATTACAAGATAGTCTAGTTCGGATCCAATAAATACTAAACTAAACAATTCCTATAAAAAGTGTTGTAAGAACTAGAGTAAGAGGGGAATCTTTAAAAATGTACTATAAAGTGTAGAGTTTTAGGAGACTCTTGTAAAATGTATTATAAAATCTAGAGTAGGAGGAGACTCTTGTAAAATTAATATAACGTATATACAACTATTACAAGATAGTCTAGTTCGGATCCAATAAATACTAAATTAACTATTCCTATAAAATGTGTTTTAAGAACTAGAGTAAGAGGGGAATCTTTAAAAATGTACTATAAAGTGTAGAGTTTGAGGAGACTCTTGTAAAATGTGTTTTAAGAACTAGAGTAAGAGGGGACTCTTTAAAAATGTACTATAAAGTCTAGAGTTGGAGGAGACTCTTGTAAAATGTATTATAAAATTTAGAGTAGGAGGAGACTCTTGTAAAATTAAAATAAGTTATATACAACTATTACAAGACTGTCTAGTTCGGATCCAATAAATACTAAATTACAAAATAGAGAGACTCTTGTAAAATGTGTTGTAAGAACTAGAGTATGAGGGGACTCTTTAAAAATGTACTATAAAGTCTAGAAAAGGAGGAGACTCTTGTAAAATGTATTATAAAATCTAGAGTTGGAGGAGACTCTTGTAAAATTAATATAAGTTATATACAAATATTACAAGATAGTCTCGTTAGGATTCCATAAATACTAAGCCAAACAATTCCTATAAAATGTGTTGTAAGAACAAGAGTAAGAGGGGACTCTTTAAAAATGTACCATAAAGTGTAGAGTAGGAGGAGACCCTTGTAAAATGTATTATAAAATCTAGAGTAGGAGGACATTCTTGTAAAATTAATATAAGGTATATACAACTATTACAAGATAGTCTAGTTCGGATCCAATAAATACTAAACTAAACAATTCCTATAGAATGTGTTTTAAGAACTAGAGTAAGAGGGGAATCTTTAACAATGTACTATAAAGTGTAGAGTTTGAGGAGACTCTTGTAAAATGTATTATAAAATTTAGAGTAGGAGGAGACTCTTGTAAGATTAAAATAAGTTATATACAACTATTACAAGATTGTCTAGTTCGAATCCAATAAATACTAAACTTAACAATTAGGAGGAGACTCTTGTAAAATGTGTTGTAAGAAATAGAGTAAAAGGGGACTCTTTAAAAATGTACTATAAAGTGTAGAGTTAAAGGAGACTCTTGTAAAATGTATTATAAAATCTAGAGTAGGAGGAGACTCTTGTAAAATTAATATAAGTTATATACAACTATTACAAGATAGTCTAGTTACGATCCCATAAATACTAAGCCAAACATTTCCTATGAAATGTGTTGTAAGAACTAGAGTAGGAGGGGACTCCTTAAAAATGTACTATAAAGTGTAGAGTAGGAGGAGACCCTTGTAAAATGTATTATAAATTCTAGTGTAGGAGGAGACTCTTGTAAAATTAATATAAAGTATATACAGCTATTACAGGATAGTCTAGTTCGGATCCAATAAATACTAAACTAAACAATTCCTATAGAATGTGTTTTAAGAACTAGAGTAAGAGGGGAATCTTTAACAATGTACTATAAAGTGTAGAGTTTGAGGAGACTCTTGTAAAATGTATTATAAAATTTAGAGTAGGAGGAGACTCTTGTAAAATTAAAATAAGTTATATACAACTATTACAAGATTGTCTAGTTCGAATCCAATAAATACTAAACTTAACTATTCCTATAAAATGTGTTTTAAGAACTAGAGTAAGAGGGGAATCTTTAACAATGTACTATAAAGTGTAGAGTTTGAGGAGACTCTTGTAAAATGTATTATAAAATTTAGAGTAGGAGGAGACTCTTGTAAAATTAAAATAAGTTATATACAACTATTACAAGATTGTCTAGTTCGAATCCAATAAATACTAAACTAAACAATTCCTATAAAATGTGTTGTAAGAACTAGAGTAAGAGGGGAATCTTTAAAAATGTACTATAAAGTGTAGAGTTTTAGGAGACTCTTGTAAAATGTATTATAAAATCTAGAGTAGGAGGAGACTCTTGTAAAATTAATATAACGTATATACAACTATTACAAGATAGTCTAGTTCGGATCCAATAAATACTAAATTAACTATTCCTATAAAATGTGTTTTAAGAACTAGAGTAAGAGGGGAATCTTTAAAAATGTACTATAAAGTTTAGAGTTTGAGGAGACTCTTGTAAAATGTGTTTTAAGAACTAGAGTAAGAGGGGACTCTTTAAAAATGTACTATAAAGTCTAGAGTTGGAGGAGACTCTTGTAAAATGTATTATAAAATTTAGAGTAGGAGGAGACTCTTGTAAAATTAAAATAAGTTATATACAACTATTACAAGACTGTCTAGTTTGGATCCAATAAATACTAAATTACAAAATAGAGAGACTCTTGTAAAATGTGTTGTAAGAACTAGAGTATGAGGGGACTCTTTAAAAATGTACTATAAAGTCTAGAAAACGAGGAGACTCTTGTAAAATGTATTATAAAATCTAGAGTTGGAGGAGACTCTTGTAAAATTAATATAAGTTATATACAACTATTACAAGATAGTCTAGTTACGATCCCATAAATACTAAGCCAAACATTTCCTATGAAATGTGTTGTAAGAACTAGAGTAGGAGGGGACTCGTTAAAAATGTACTATAAAGTGTAGAGTAGGAGGAGACCCTTGTAAAGTGTATTATAAATTCTAGTGTAGGAGGAGACTCTTGTAAAATTAATATAAAGTATATACAACTATTACAAGATAGTCTAGTTCGGATCCAATAAATACTAAACTAAACAATTCCTATAAAAAGTGTTGTAAGAACTAGAGTAAGAGGGGAATCTTTAAAAATGTACTATAAAGTGTAGAGTTTTAGGAGACTCTTGTAAAATGTATTATAAAATCTAGAGTAGGAGGAGACTCTTGTAAAATTAATATAACGTATATACAACTATTACAAGATAGTCTAGTTCGGATCCAATAAATACTAAATTAACTATTCCTATAAAATGTGTTTTAAGAACTAGAGTAAGAGGGGAATCTTTAAAAATGTACTATAAAGTGTAGAGTTTGAGGAGACTCTTGTAAAATGTGTTTTAAGAACTAGAGTAAGAGGGGACTCTTTAAAAATGTACTATAAAGTCTAGAGTTGGAGGAGACTCTTGTAAAATGTATTATAAAATTTAGAGTAGGAGGAGACTCTTGTAAAATTAAAATAAGTTATATACAACTATTACAAGACTGTCTAGTTCGGATCCAATAAATACTAAATTACAAAATAGAGAGACTCTTGTAAAATGTGTTGTAAGAACTAGAGTATGAGGGGACTCTTTAAAAATGTACTATAAAGTCTAGAAAAGGAGGAGACTCTTGTAAAATGTATTATAAAATCTAGAGTTGGAGGAGACTCTTGTAAAATTAATATAAGTTATATACAAATATTACAAGATAGTCTCGTTAGGATTCCATAAATACTAAGCCAAACAATTCCTATGAAATGTGTTGTAAGAACAAGAGTAAGAGGGGACTCTTTAAAAATGTATCATAAAGTGTAGAGTAGGAGGAGACCCTTGTAAAATGTATTATAAAATCTAGAGTAGGAGGACATTCTTATAAAATTAATATAAGGTATATACAACTATTACAAGATAGTCTAGTTCGGATCCAATAAATACTAAACTAATCAATTCCTATAGAATGTGTTTTAAGAACTATAGTAAGAGGGGAATCTTTAACAATGTACTATAAAGTGTAGAGTTTGAGGAGACTCTTGTAAAATGTATTATAAAATCTAGAGTAGGAGGAGACTCTTGTAAAATTAATATAACGTATATACAACTATTACAAGATAGTCTAGTTCGGATCCAATAAATACTAAATTAACTATTCCTATAAAATGTGTTTTAAGAACTAGAGTAAGAGGGGAATCTTTAAAAATGTACTATAAAGTGTAGAGTTTGAGGAGACTCTTGTAAAATGTGTTTTAAGAACTAGAGTAAGAGGGGACTCTTTAAAAATGTACTATAAAGTCTAGAGTTGGAGGAGACTCTTGTAAAATGTATTATAAAATCTAGAGTAGGAGGAGACTCTTGTAAAATTAATATAACGTATATACAACTATTACAAGATAGTCTAGTTCGGATCCAATAAATACTAAATTAACTATTCCTATAAAATGTGTTTTAAGAACTAGAGTAAGAGGGGAATCTTTAAAAATGTACTATAAAGTTTAGAGTTTGAGGAGACTCTTGTAAAATGTGTTTTAAGAACTAGAGTAAGAGGGGACTCTTTAAAAATGTACTATAAAGTCTAGAGTTGGAGGAGACTCTTGTAAAATGTATTATAAAATTTAGAGTAGGAGGAGACTCTTGTAAAATTAAAATAAGTTATATACAACTATTACAAGACTGTCTAGTTTGGATCCAATAAATACTAAATTACAAAATAGAGAGACTCTTGTAAAATGTGTTGTAAGAACTAGAGTATGAGGGGACTCTTTAAAAATGTACTATAAAGTCTAGAAAAGGAGGAGACTCTTGTAAAATGTATTATAAAATCTAGAGTTGGAGGAGACTCTTGTAAAATTAATATAAGTTATATACAAATATTACAAGATAGTCTCGTTAGGATTCCATAAATACTAAGCCAAACAATTCCTATGAAATGTGTTGTAAGAACAAGAGTAAGAGGGGACTCTTTAAAAATGTATCATAAAGTGTAGAGTAGGAGGAGACCCTTGTAAAATGTATTATAAAATCTAGAGTAGGAGGACATTCTTATAAAATTAATATAAGGTATATACAACTATTACAAGATAGTCTAGTTCGGATCCAATAAATACTAAACTAATCAATTCCTATAGAATGTGTTTTAAGAACTATAGTAAGAGGGGAATCTTTAACAATGTACTATAAAGTGTAGAGTTTGAGGAGACTCTTGTAAAATGTATTATAAAATCTAGAGTAGGAGGAGACTCTTGTAAAATTAATATAACGTATATACAACTATTACAAGATAGTCTAGTTCGGATCCTATAAATACTAAATTAACTATTCCTATAAAATGTGTTTTAAGAACTAGAGTAAGAGGGGAATCTTTAAAAATGTACTATAAAGTGTAGAGTTTGAGGAGACTCTTGTAAAATGTGTTTTAAGAACTAGAGTAAGAGGGGACTCTTTAAAAATGTACTATAAAGTCTAGAGTTGGAGGAGACTCTTGTAAAATGTATTATAAAATTTAGAGTAGGAGGAGACTCTTGTAAAATTAAAATAAGTTATATACAACTATTACAAGACTGTCTAGTTCGGATCCAATAAATACTAAATTACAAAATAGAGAGACTCTTGTAAAATGTGTTGTAAGAACTAGAGTATGAGGGGACTCTTTAAAAATGTACTATAAAGTCTAGAAAAGGAGGAGACTCTTGTAAAATGTATTATAAAATCTAGAGTTGGAGGAGACTCTTGTAAAATTAATATAAGTTATATACAACTATTACAAGATAGTCTAGTTACGATCCCATAAATACTAAGCCAAACAATTCCTATGAAATGTGTTGTAAGAACAAGAGTAAGAGGGGACTCTTTAAAAATGTACCATAAAGTGTAGAGTAGGAGGAGACCCTTGTAAAATGTATTATAAAATCTAGAGTAGGAGGACATTCTTGTCAAATTAATATAAGGTATATACAACTATTACAAGATAGTCTAGTTCGGATCCAATAAATACTAAACTAAACAATTCCTATAGAATGTGTTTTAAGAACTAGAGTAAGAGGGGAATCTTTAACAATGTACTATAAAGTGTAGAGTTTGAGGAGACTCTTGTAAAATGTATTATAAAATTTAGAGTAGGAGGAGACTCTTGTAAGATTAAAATAAGTTATAAACAACTATTACAAGATTGTCTAGTTCGAATCCAATAAATACTAAACTTAACAAATAGGTGGAGACTCTTGTAAAATGTGTTGTAAGAAATAGAGTAAGAGGGGACTCTTTAAAAATGTACTATAAAGTGTAGAGTTAAAGGAGACTCTTGTAAAATGTATTATAAAATCTAGAGTAGGAGGAGACTCTTGTAAAATTAATATAAGTTATATACAACTATTACAAGATAGTCTAGTTACGATCCCATAAATACTAAGCCAAACATTTCCTATGAAATGTGTTGTAAGAACTAGAGTAGGAGGGGACTCTTTAAAAATGTACTATAAAGTGTAGAGTAGGAGGAGACCCTTGTAAAATGTATTATAAATTCTAGTGTAGGAGGAGACTCTTGTGAAATTAATATAAAGTATATACAACTATTACAAGATAGTCTAGTTCGGATCCAATAAATACTAAACTAAACAATTCCTATAAAATGTGTTGTAAGAACTAGAGTAAGAGGGGAATCTTTAAAAATGTACTATAAAGTTTAGAGTTTTAGGAGACTCTTGTAAAATGTATTATAAAATCTAGAGTAGGAGGAGACTCTTGTAAAATTAATATAACGTATATACAACTATTACAAGATAGTATAGTTCGGATCCAATAAATACTAAATTAACTATTCCCATAAAATATGTTTTAAGAACTAGAGTAAGAAGGGAATCTTTATAAATGTACTATAAAGTGTAGAGTTTGAGGAGACTCTTGTAAAATGTGTTTTAAGAACTAGAGTAAGAGGGGACTCTTTAAAAATGTACTATAAAGTCTAGAGTTGGAGGAGACTCTTGTAAAATGTATTATAAAATTTAGAGTAGGAGGAGACTCTTGTAAAATTAAAATAAGTTATATACAACTATTACAAGATTGTCTAGTTCGGATCCAATAAATACTAAATTACAAAATAGAGAGACTCTTGTAAAATGTGTTGTAAGAACTAGAGTAAGAGGGGACTCTTTAAAAATGTACTATAAAGTCTAGAAATGGAGGAGACTCTTGTAAAATGTATTATAAAATCTAGAGTAGGAGGAGACTCTTGTAAAATTAATATAAGTTATATACAACTATTACAAGATAGTCTCGTTAGGATCCCATAAATACTAAGCCAAACAATTCCTATGAAATGTGTTGTAAGAACTAGAGTAAGAGGGGACTCTTTAAAAATGTACCATAAAGTGTAGAGTAGGAGGAGACCCTTGTAAAATGTATTATAAAATCTAGAGTAGGAGGAAATTCTTGTAAAATTAATATAGGGTATATACAACTATTAGAAGATTGTCTAGTTCGGATCCAATAAATACTAAATTAAACAATTAGAAGGAGACTCTTGTAAAATGTTATGTAAGAACTAGAGTAAGAGGGGACTCTTTAGAAATGTACAATAAAGTCTAGAGTTAGAGGAGACTCTTGTAAAATGTATTATAAAATCTAGAGTAGGAGAAGACTCTTGTAAAATTAATATAAGTTATATACAACTATTACAAGATAGTCTAGTTACGATCCCATAAATACTAAGCCAAACATTTCCTATGAAATGTGTTTTAAGAACTAGAGTAAGAGGGGACACTTTAAAAATGTACTATAAATTGTAGAGTAAGAGGAGACCCTTGTAAAATGTATTATAAATTCTAGAGTAGGAGGAGACACTTGTAAAATTAATATAAAGTATATGAAACTATTACAAGATAGTCTAGTTCGGATCCAATAAATACTAAACTAAACAATTCCTATAAAATGTGTTGTAAGAACTAGAGTAAGAGGGGAATCTTTAAAAATGTACTATAAAGTGTAGAGTTTTAGGAGACTTTTGTAAAATGTATTATAAAATCTAGAGTAGGAGGAGACTCTTGTAAAATTAATATAACGTATATACAACTATTACAAGATAGTCTAGTTCGGATCCAATAAATACTAAACTAAACTATTCCTATAAAATGTGTTTAAGAACTAGAGTAAGAGGGGAATCTTTAAAAATGTACTATAAAGTGTAGAGTTTGAGGAGACTCTTGTAAAATGTATTATAAAATCTAGAGTAGAAGGAGACTCTTGTAAAATTAATATAAGTTATATACAACTATTACAAGATAGTCTCGTTAGGATCCCATAAATACTAAGCCAAACAATTCCTATGAAATGTGTTGTAAGAACTAGAGTAAGAGGGGACTCTTTAAAAATGTACTATAAAGTGTAGAGTAGGAGGAGACCCATGTAAAATGTATTATAAAATCTAGAGTAGGAGGACATTCTTGTAAAATTAATATAAGGTATATACAACTATTACAAGATAGTCTAGTTCGGATACAATAAATACTAAACCAAACAATTCCTATAGAATGTGTTTTAAGAACTAGAGTAAGAGGGGAATCTTTAACAATGTACTATAAAGTGTAGAGTTTGAGGAGACTCTTGTAAAATGTATTATAAAATTTAGAGTAGGCGGAGACTCTTGTAAAATTAATATAAGTTATATACAACTATTACAAGATTGTCTAGTTCGGATCCAATAAATACTAAATTAAAAAATAGAGAAACTCTTGTAAAATGTGTTGTAGGAACTAGATTATGAGGGGAGTCTTTAAAAATGTACTATAGAGTCTAGAGTAGGAGGAGACTCTTGTAAAATCAATATAAGTTATATACAACTATTAGAAGATAGTCTAGTTCTGATCCAATAAATAATAAATTAAAAAATAGGGGAGACTCTTGTAAAATGTGTTGTAAGAACTAGATTAAGAGGGGAGTCTTTAAAAATTTACTGTAGAGTCTAGAGTAGGAGGAGACTCTTGTAAAATTAATATATGGTAAATACTACTATTGAAAGATGGTCTAGTTTAGATCCAATAAATACTAAACAAAAAAAATCCTATAAAATTTGTTTTAAGAAATAGAGTAATGGAGGGAATCTTTAAAAATGTACTATAAAGTGTAGAGTTTGAGGAGACTCTTGTAAAATGTATTATAAAATTTAGAGTAGGAGGAGACTCTTGTAAAATTAATATAAGTTATATACAACTATTACAAGATTGTCTAGTTCGTATCCAATAAATACTAAATTAAAAAATATATGAGACTCTTGTAAAATGTGTTGTAGGAACTAGATTAAGAGGGGAGTCTTTAAAAATGTACTATAGAGTCTAGAGTACGAGGAGACTCTTGTAAAATTAATATAGGGTAAACACAACTATTGAAAGATGGTCTAGTTTGGATCCAATAAATACTAAACAAAAAAAATCCAATAAAATTTGTTTTAATAAATAGAGTAATGGAGGGAATCTTTAAAAATGTACTATAAAGTGTAGAGTTGGAGGACACGTTTGTAAAATGTACTATAAAGTGTAGAGTTGGAGGAGACTCTTGTAAAATGTATTATAAAATCTAGAGTAGGAGGAAATTCTTGTAAAATAATATAGGGTATATACAACTATCAGAAGATAGTCTAGTTCGGATCCAATAAATACTAAATTAAACAATTAGGAGGAGACTCTTGTAAAATGTGTTGTAAGAACCAGAGTAAGAGGGGACTCTTTAAAAATGTACTATAAAGTCTAGAGTTGGAGGAGACTCTTGTAAAATGTATTATAAAATCTAGAGTAGGAGAAGACTCTTGTAAAATTAATATAAGTTATATACAACTATTACAAGATAGTCTAGATACGATCCCATAAATACTAAGCCAAACATTTCCTATGAAATGTGTTGTAAGAACTAGAGTAAGAGGGGACACTTTAAAAATGTACTATAAATTGTAGAGTAGGAGGAGACCCTTGTAAAATGTATTATAAATTCTAGAAAAGGAGGAGACACTTGTAAAATTAATATAAAGTATATAAAACTATTACAAGATAGTCTAGTTTTGATCCAATAAATAATAAACTAAAAAATCCTATAAAATTTGTTTTAAGAACTAGAGTAATTGAGGGAATCTTTAAAAATGTACTATAAAGTGTAGAGTTGGAGGACACGTTTGTAAAATGTATTATAAAATCTAGAGTAGGAGGAGACTCTTGTAAAATTAATATAACGTATATACAACTATTACAAGATAGTCTAGTTCGGACCCAATAAATATTAAATTAAAAATAAGGGAGACTCTTGTAAAATGTGTTGTAAGAACTAGATTAAGAAGGGAGTCTTTAAAAATGTACTTTAGGGTCTAAAGTAGGAGGAGACTCTTGTAAAATTAATATAAGGTATATACAACTATTAGAAGATAGACTAGTTACGATCCCATAAATACTAAGCCAAACATTTTCTATGAAATGTGTTGTAAGAACTAGAGTAAGAGGAGAATCTTTAAAAATGTACTATAAAGTGTAGAGTTTTAGGAGACTCTTGTAAAATGTATTATAAAATCTAGAGTAGGAGGAGACTCTTGTAAAATTAATATAACGTATATACAACTATTACAAGATAGTCTAGTTCGGATCCAATAAATACTAAACTAAACAATTCCTATGAAATGTGTTTTAAGAACTAGAGTAAGAGGGGAATCTTTAAAAATGTACTATAAAGTGTAGAGTTTGAGGAGACTCTTGTAAAATGTATTATAAAATTAGAGTAGGTGGAGACTCTTGTAAAATTAATATAAGTTATATACAACTATTAGAAGATAGTCTAGTTCGGATCCAATAAATACTAAATTAAAAAATACAGGAGACTCTTGTAAAATGTGTTGTAAGAACTTGATTAAGAGGGGAGTTTTTAAAAATGTAATATAGAGTCTAGAGTAGGAGGAGACTCTTGTAAAATTAATATAGGGTAAATACAACTATTGAAAGATGGTCTAGTTTGGATCCAATAAATACTAAACTAAAAAAATCCTATAAAATTTGTTTTAAGAACTAGAGTAATGGAGGGAATCTTTAAAAATGTACTAAAAAAGTGTAGAGTTGGAGGACACGTTTGTAAAATGTATTATTAAAATCTAGAGTAGGAGGAGACTCTTGTAAAATTAATATAACGTATATACAACTATTACAAGATAGTCTAGTTCGGATCCAATAAATACTAAAATAAACAAATCCTATAAAATTTGTTTTAAGAACTATAGTAATGGAGGGAATCTTTAAAAATATACTATAAAGTGTAGAGTTGGAGGACACGTTTGTAAAATGTACTATAAAGTGTAGAGTTGGAGGAGACTCTCGTAAAATGTTTTATAAAATCTAGAGTAGGAGGAAATTCTTGTAAAATTAATATAAGGTATATACAAATATTAGAAGATAGTCTAGTTCGGATCCAATAAATACTAAATTAAACAATTAGGAGGAGACTCTTGTAAAATGTGTTGTAAGAACTAGAGTAAGAGGGGACTCTTTAAAATTGTACTATGAAGTCTAGAGTTGGAGGAGACTCTTGTAGAATGTATTATAAAATCTAGAGTAGGAAGAGACTCTAGTAAAATTAATATAAGTTATATCCAACTATTACAAGATAGTCTAGTTAGGATCCCATAAATACTAAGCCAATTAATTCCTATGAAATGTGTTGTAAGAACTAGAGTAAGAGGGGACTCTTTAAAAATGTACTATAAAGTGTTGAGTAGGAGGAGACCCTTGTAAAATGTATTATAAAATCTAGAGTAGGAGAAGACTCTTGTAAAATTAATATAAGTTATATACAACTATTACAAGATAGTCTAGTTACGATCCCATAAATACTAAGCCAAACATTTCCTATGAAATGTGTTGTAAGAACTAGAGTAGGAGGGGACTCTTTAAAAATGTACTATAAAGTCTAGAGTTGGAGGAGACTCTTGTAAAATGTATTATAAAATTTAGAGTAGGAGGAGACTCTTGTAAAATTAAAATAAGTTATATACAACTATTACAAGATTGTCTAGTTCGGATCCAATAAATACTAAATTACAAAATAGAGAGACTCTTGTAAAATGTGTTGTAAGAACTAGAGTAAGAGGGGACTCTTTAAAAATGTACTATAAAGTCTAGAAATGGAGGAGACTCTTGTAAAATGTATTATAAAATCTAGAGTAGGAGGAGACTCTTGTAAAATTAATATAAGTTATATACAACTATTACAAGATAGTCTCGTTAGGATCCCATAAATACTAAGCCAAACAATTCCTATGAAATGTGTTGTAAGAACTAGATTAAGAGGGGACTCTTTAAAAATGTACCATAAAGTGTAGAGTAGGAGGAGACCCTTGTAAAATGTATTATAAAATCTAGAGTAGGTGGAAATTCTTGTAAAATTAATATAGGGTATATACAACTATTAGAAGATAGTCTAGTTCGGACCCAATAAATATTAAATTAAAAATAAGGGAGACTCTTGTAAAATGTGTTGTAAGAACTAGATTAAGAAGGGAGTCTTTAAAAATGTACTTTAGGGTCTAAAGTAGGAGGAGACTCTTGTAAAATTAATATAAGGTATATACAACTATTAGAAGATAGTCTAGTTACGATCCCATAAATACTAAGCCAAACATTTTCTATGAAATGTGTTGTAAGAACTAGAGTAAGAGGGGAATCTTTAAAAATGTACTATAAAGTGTAGAGTTTTAGGAGACTCTTGTAAAATGTATTATAAAATCTAGAGTAGGAGGAGACTCTTGTAAAATTAATATAACGTATATACAACTATTACAAGATAGTCTAGTTCGGATCCAATAAATACTAAACTAAACAATTCCTATGAAATGTGTTTTAAGAACTAGAGTAAGAGGGGAATCTTTAAAAATGTACTATAAAGTGTAGAGTTTGAGGAGACTCTTGTAAAATGTATTATAAAATTTAGAGTAGGAGGAGACTCTTGTAAAATTAATATAAGTTATATACAACTATTAGAAGATAGTCTAGTTCGGATCCAATAAATACTAAATTAAAAAATACAGGAGACTCTTGTAAAATGTGTTGTAAGAACTTGATTAAGAGGGGAGTTTTTAAAAATGTAATATAGAGTCTAGAGTAGGAGGAGACTCTTGTAAAATTAATATAGGGTAAATACAACTATTGAAAGATGGTCTAGTTTGGATCCAATAAATACTAAACTAAAAAAATCCTATAAAATTTGTTTTAAGAACTAGAGTAATGGAGGGAATCTTTAAAAATGTACTAAAAAGTGTAGAGTTGGAGGACACGTTTGTAAAATGTATTATTAAAATCTAGAGTAGGAGGAGACTCTTGTAAAATTAATATAACGTATATACAACTATTACAAGATAGTCTAGTTCGGATCCAATAAATACTAAAATAAACAAATCCTATAAAATTTGTTTTAAGAACTATAGTAATGGAGGGAATCTTTAAAAATATACTATAAAGTGTAGAGTTGGAGGACACGTTTGTAAAATGTACTATAAAGTGTAGAGTTGGAGGAGACTCTCGTAAAATGTATTATAAAATCTAGAGTAGGAGGAAATTCTTGTAAAATTAATATAAGGTATATACAAATATTAGAAGATAGTGTAGTTCGGATCCAATAAATACTAAATTAAACAATTAGGAGGAGACTCTTGTAAAATGTGTTGTAAGAACTAGAGTAAGAGGGGACTCTTTAAAAATGTACTATGAAGTCTAGAGTTGGAGGAGACTCTTGTAGAATGTATTATAAAATCTAGAGTAGGAAGAGACTCTAGTAAAATTAATATAAGTTATATCCAACTATTACAAGATAGTCTAGTTAGGATCCCATAAATACTAAGCCAATTAATTCCTATGAAATGTGTTGTAAGAACTAGAGTAAGAGGGGACTCTTTAAAAATGTACTATAAAGTGTTGAGTAGGAGGAGACCCTTGTAAAATGTATTATAAAATCTAGAGTAGGAGAAGACTCTTGTAAAATTAATATAAGTTATATACAACTATTACAAGATAGTCTAGTTACGATCCCATAAATACTAAGCCAAACATTTCCTATGAAATGTGTTGTAAGAACTAGAGTAGGAGGGGACTCTTTAAAAATGTACTATAAAGTCTAGAGTTGGAGGAGACTCTTGTAAAATGTATTATAAAATTTAGAGTAGGAGGAGACTCTTGTAAAATTAAAATAAGTTATATACAACTATTACAAGATTGTCTAGTTCGGATCCAATAAATACTAAATTACAAAATAGAGAGACTCTTGTAAAATGTGTTGTAAGAACTAGAGTAAGAGGGGACTCTTTAAAAATGTACTATAAAGTCTAGAAATGGAGGAGACTCTTGTAAAATGTATTATAAAATCTAGAGTAGGAGGAGACTCTTGTAAAATTAATATAAGTTATATACAACTATTACAAGATAGTCTCGTTAGGATCCCATAAATACTAAGCCAAACAATTCCTATGAAATGTGTTGTAAGAACTAGATTAAGAGGGGACTCTTTAAAAATGTACCATAAAGTGTAGAGTAGGAGGAGACCCTTGTAAAATGTATTATAAAATCTAGAGTAGGTGGAAATTCTTGTAAAATTAATATAGGGTATATACAACTATTAGAAGATAGTCTAGTTCGGACCCAATAAATATTAAATTAAAAATAAGGGAGACTCTTGTAAAATGTGTTGTAAGAACTAGATTAAGAAGGGAGTCTTTAAAAATGTACTTTAGGGTCTAAAGTAGGAGGAGACTCTTGTAAAATTAATATAAGGTATATACAACTATTAGAAGATAGTCTAGTTACGATCCCATAAATACTAAGCCAAACATTTTCTATGAAATGTGTTGTAAGAACTAGAGTAAGAGGGGAATCTTTAAAAATGTACTATAAAGTGTAGAGTTTTAGGAGACTCTTGTAAAATGTATTATAAAATCTAGAGTAGGAGGAGACTATTGTAAAATTAATATAACGTATATACAACTATTACAAGATAGTCTAGTTCGGATCCAATAAATACTAAACTAAACAATTCCTATGAAATGTGTTTTAAGAACTAGAGTAAGAGGGGAATCTTTAAAAATGTACTATAAAGTGTAGAGTTTGAGGAGACTCTTGTAAAATGTATTATAAAATTTAGAGTAGGAGGAGACTCTTGTAAAATTAATATAAGTTATATACAACTATTAGAAGATAGTCTAGTTCGGATCCAATAAATACTAAATTAAAAAATACAGGAGACTCTTGTAAAATGTGTTGTAAGAACTTGATTAAGAGGGGAGTTTTTAAAAATGTAATATAGAGTCTAGAGTAGGAGGAGACTCTTGTAAAATTAATATAGGGTAAATACAACTATTGAAAGATGGTCTAGTTTGGATCCAATAAATACTAAACTAAAAAAATCCTATAAAATTTGTTTTAAGAACTAGAGTAATGGAGGGAATCTTTAAAAATGTACTAAAAAAGTGTAGAGTTGGAGGACACGTTTGTAAAATGTATTATTAAAATCTAGAGTAGGAGGAGACTCTTGTAAAATTAATATAACGTATATACAACTATTACAAGATAGTCTAGTTCGGATCCAATAAATACTAAAATAAACAAATCCTATAAAATTTGTTTTAAGAACTATAGTAATGGAGGGAATCTTTAAAAATATACTATAAAGTGTAGAGTTGGAGGACACGTTTGTAAAATGTACTATAAAGTGTAGAGTTGGAGGAGACTCTCGTAAAATGTATTATAAAATCTAGAGTAGGAGGAAATTCTTGTAAAATTAATATAAGGTATATACAAATATTAGAAGATAGTGTAGTTCGGATCCAATAAATACTAAATTAAACAATTAGGAGGAGACTCTTGTAAAATGTGTTGTAAGAACTAGAGTAAGAGGGGACTCTTTAAAAATGTACTATGAAGTCTAGAGTTGGAGGAGACTCTTGTAGAATGTATTATAAAATCTAGAGTAGGAAGAGACTCTAGTAAAATTAATACAAGTTATATCCAACTATTACAAGATAGTCTAGTTAGGATCCCATAAATACTAAGCCAATTAATTCCTATGAAATGTGTTGTAAGAACTAGAGTAAGAGGGGACTCTTTAAAAATGTACTATAAAGTGTTGAGTAGGAGGAGACCCTTGTAAAATGTATTATAAAATCTAGAGTAGGAGAAGACTCTTGTAAAATTAATATAAGTTATATACAACTATTACAAGATAGTCTAGTTACGATCCCATAAATACTAAGCCAAACATTTCCTATGAAATGTGTTGTAAGAACTAGAGTAGGAGGGGACTCTTTAAAAATGTACTATAAAGTCTAGAGTTGGAGGAGACTCTTGTAAAATGTATTATAAAATTTAGAGTAGGAGGAGACTCTTGTAAAATTAAAATAAGTTATATACAACTATTACAAGATTGTCTAGTTCGGATCCAATAAATACTAAATTACAAAATAGAGAGACTCTTGTAAAATGTGTTGTAAGAACTAGAGTAAGAGGGGACTCTTTAAAAATGTACTATAAAGTCTAGAAATGGAGGAGACTCTTGTAAAATGTATTATAAAATCTAGAGTAGGAGGAGACTCTTGTAAAATTAATATAAGTTATATACAACTATTACAAGATAGTCTCGTTAGGATCCCATAAATACTAAGCCAAACAATTCCTATGAAATGTGTTGTAAGAACTAGATTAAGAGGGGACTCTTTAAAAATGTACCATAAAGTGTAGAGTAGGAGGAGACCCTTGTAAAATGTATTATAAAATCTAGAGTAGGTGGAAATTCTTGTAAAATTAATATAGGGTATATACAACTATTAGAAGATAGTCTAGTTCGGATCCAATAAATACTAAATTAAACAATTAGGAGGAGACTCTTGTAAAATGTTATGTAAGAACTAGAGTAAGAGGGGACTCTTTAGAAATGTACTATAAAGTCTAGAGTTGGAGGAGACTCTTGTAAAATGTATTATAAAATCTAGAGTAGGAGAAGACTCTTGTAAAATTAATATAAGTTATATACAACTATTACAAGATAGTCTAGTTACGATCCCATAAATACTAAGCCAAACATTTCCTATGAAATGTGTTGTAAGAACTAGAGTAAGAGGGGACACTTTAAAAATGTACTATAAATTGTAGAGTAAGAGGAGACCCTTATAAAATGTATTATAAATTCTAGAGTAGGAGGAGACACTTGTAAAATTAATATAAAGTATATGAAACTATTACAAGATAGTCTAGTTCGGATCCAATAAATACTAAATTAAAAAATAGAGGAAACTCTTGTAAAATGTGTTGTAGGAACTAGATTATGAGGGGAGTCTTTAAAAATGTACTATAGAGTCTAGAGTAGGAGGAGACTCTTGTAAAATCAATATAAGTTATATACAACTATTAGAAGATAGTCTAGTTCTGATCCAATAAATAATAAATTAAAAAATAGAGGAGACTCTTGTAAAATGTGTTGTAAGAACTAGATTAAGAGGGGAGTCTTTAAAAATGTACTGTAGAGTCTAGAGTAGGAGGAGACTCTTGTAAAATTAATATATGGTAAATACTACTATTGAAAGATGGTCTAGTTTAGATCCAATAAATACTAAACAAAAAAAATCCTATAAAATTTGTTTTAAGAAATAGAGTAATGGAGGGAATCTATAAAAATGTACTATAAAGTGTAGAGTTTGAGGAGACTCTTGTAAAATGTATTATAAAATTTAGAGTAGGAGGAGACTCTTGTAAAATTAATATAAGTTATATACAACTATTACAAGATTGTCTAGTTCGTATCCAATAAATACTAAATTAAAAAATAGATGAGACTCTTGTAAAATGTGTTGTAGGAACTAGATTAAGAGGGGAGTCTTTAAAAATGTACTATAGAGTCTAGAGTAGGAGGAGACTCTTGTAAAATTAATATAGGGTAAACACAACTATTGAAAGATGGTCTAGTTTGGATCCAATAAATACTAAACAAAAAAAATCCAATAAAATTTGTTTTAATAAATAGAGTAATGGAGGGAATCTTTAAAAATGTACTATAAAGTGTAGAGTTGGAGGACACGTTTGTAAAATGTACTATAAAGTGTAGTGTTGGAGGAGACTCTTGTAAAATGTATTATAAAATCTAGAGTAGGAGGAAATTCTTGTAAAATAATATAGGGTATATACAACTATCAGAAGATAGTCTAGTTCGGATCCAATAAATACTAAATTAAACAATTAGGAGGAGACTCTTGTAAAATGTGTTGTAAGAACTAGAGTAAGAGGGGACTCTTTAAAAATGTACTATAAAGTCTAGAGTTGGAGGAGACTCTTGTAAAATGTATTATAAAATCTAGAGTAGGAGAAGACTCTTGTAAAATTAATATAAGTTATATACAACTATTACAAGATAGTCTAGTTACGATCCAATAAATACTAAGCCAAACATTTCCTATGAAATGTGTTGTAAGAACTAGAGTAAGAGGGGACACTTTAAAAATGTACTATGAATTGTAGAGTAGGAGGAGACCCTTGTAAAATGTATTATAAATTCTAGAAAAGGAGGAGACAATTGTAAAATTAATATAAAGTATATAAAACTATTACAAGATAGTCTAGTTCGGATCCAATAAATACTAAACTAAACAATTCCTATAAAATGTGTTGTAAGAACTAGAGTAAGAGGGGAATCTTTAAAAATGTACTATAAAGTGTAGAGTTTTAGGAGACTCTTGTAAAATGTATTATAAAATCTAGAGTAGGAGGAGACTCTTGTAAAATTAATATAACGTATATACAACTATTACAAGATAGTCTAGTTCGGATCCAATAAATACTAAATTAAAAAATAGAGGAGACTCTTGTAAAATGTGTTGTAGGAACTAGATTAAGAGGGGAGTCTTTAAAAATGTACTATAGAATCTAGAGTAGGACGAGACTCTTGTAAAATCAATATAAGTTATATACAACTATTAGAAGATAGTCTAGTTCGGATCCAATAAATAATAAATTAAAAAATAGAGGAGACTCTTGTAAAATTAATATAGGGTAAATACAACTATTGAAAGATGGTCTAGTTTGGATCCAATAAATACTAAACTAAAAAATCCTATAAAATTTGTTTTAAGAACTAGAGTAATTGAGGGAATCTTTAAAAATGTACTATAAAGTGTAGAGTTGGAGGACACGTTTGTAAAATGTATTATAAAATCTAGAGTAGGAGGAGACTCTTGTAAAATTAATATAACGTATATACAACTATTACAAGATAGTCTAGTTCGGACCCAATAAATATTAAATTAAAAATAAGGGAGACTCTTGTAAAATGTGTTGTAAGAACTAGATTAAGAAGGGAGTCTTTAAAAATGTACTTTAGGGTCTAGAGTAGGAGGAGACTCTTGTAAAATTAATATAAGGTATATACAACTATTAGAAGATAGTCTAGTTACGATCCCATAAATACTAAGCCAAACATTTCCTATGAAATGTGTTGTAAGAACTAGAGTAAGAGGGGAATCTTTAAAAATGTACTATAAAGTGTAGAGTTTTAGGAGACTCTTGTAAAATGTATTATAAAATCTAGAGTAGGAGGAGACTCTTGTAAAATTAATATAACGTATATACAACTATTACAAGATAGTCTAGTTCGGATCCAATAAATACTAAACTAAACAATTCCTATGAAATGTGTTTTAAGAACTAGAGTAAGAGGGGAATCTTTAAAAATGTACTATAAAGTGTAGAGTTTGAGGAGACTCTTGTAAAATGTATTATAAAATTTAGAGTAGGAGGAGACTCTTGTAAAATTAATATAAGTTATATACAACTATTAGAAGATAGTCTAGTTCGGATCCAATAAATACTAAATTAAAAAATACAGGAGACTCTTGTAAAATGTGTTGTAAGAACTTGATTAAGAGGGGAGTTTAAAAAAATGTAATATAGAGTCTAGAATAGGAGGAGACTCTTGTAAAATTAATATAGGGTAAATACAACTATTGAAAGATGGTCTAGTTTGGATCCAATAAATACTAAACTAAAAAAATCCTATAAAATTTGTTTTAAGAACTAGAGTAATGGAGGGAATCTTTAAAAATGTACTAAAAAAGTGTAGAGTTGGAGGACACGTTTGTAAAATGTATTATTAAAATCTAGAGTAGGAGGAGGCTCTTGTAAAATTAATATAACGTATATACAACTATTACAAGATAGTCTAGTTCGGATCCAATAAATACTAAAATAAACAAATCCTATAAAATTTGTTTTAAGAACTATAGTAATGGAGGGAATCTTTAAAAATATACTATAAAGTGTAGAGTTGGAGGACACGTTTGTAAAATGTACTATAAAGTGTAGAGTTGGAGGAGACTCTCGTAAAATGTATTATAAAATCTAGAGTAGGAGGAAATTCTTGTAAAATTAATATAAGGTATATACAAATATTAGAAGATAGTCTAGTTCGGATCCAATAAATACTAAATTAAACAATTAGGAGGAGACTCTTGTAAAATGTGTTGTAAGAACTAGAGTAAGAGGGGACTCTTTAAAAATGTACTATGAAGTCTAGAGTTGGAGGAGACTCTTGTAAAATGTATTATAAAATCTAGAGTAGGAAGAGACTCTAGTAAAATTAATATAAGTTATATCCAACTATTACAAGATAGTCTAGTTAGGATCCCATAAATACTAAGCCAATTAATTCCTATGAAATGTGTTGTAAGAACTAGAGTAAGAGGGGACTCTTTAAAAATGTACTTTAAAGTGTTGAGTAGGAGGAGACCCTTGTAAAATGTATTATAAAATCTAGAGTAGGAGGAGACTCTTGTAAAATTAATATAAGATATATACAACTTTTACCAGATAGTATAGTTCTGATCCAATAAATACTAATTTAAACAATTTTGAGGAGACTCTTGTAAAGTATATTGTAAAAACAAGAGTAAGAGGGAACTCTTTAAAAATGTACTATAGAGGTTAGAGTAGGAGGAGACTCTTGTAAAATGTATTATGAAATCTAGAGTAGGAGGAGGATCTTGTAAAATTAATATAAGGTATATACAACTATTAGAAGATAGTCTAGTTACGATCCCATAAATACTAAGCCAAACATTTCCTATGAAATGTGTTGTAAGAACTAGAGTAAGAGGGGAATCTTTAAAAATGTACTATAAAGTGTAGAGTTTTAGGAGACTCTTGTAAAATGTATTATAAAATTTAGAGTAGGAGGAGACTCTTGTAAAATTAATATAAGTTATATACAACTATTAGAAGATAGTCTAGTTCGGATCCAATAAATACTAAATTAAAAAATACAGGAGACTCTTGTAAAATGTGTTGTAAGAACTTGATTAAGAGGGGAGTTTAAAAAAATGTAATATAGAGTCTAGAATAGGAGGAGACTCTTGTAAAATTAATATAGGGTAAATACAACTATTGAAAGATGGTCTAGTTTGGATCCAATAAATACTAAACTAAAAAAATCCTATAAAATTTGTTTTAAGAACTAGAGTAATGGAGGGAATCTTTAAAAATGTACTAAAAAAGTGTAGAGTTGGAGGACACGTTTGTAAAATGTATTATTAAAATCTAGAGTAGGAGGAGACTCTTGTAAAATTAATATAACGTATATACAACTATTACAAGATAGTCTAGTTCGGATCCAATAAATACTAAAATAAACAAATCCTATAAAATTTGTTTTAAGAACTATAGTAATGGAGGGAATCTTTAAAAATATACTATAAAGTGTAGAGTTGGAGGACACGTTTGTAAAATGTACTATAAAGTGTAGAGTTGGAGGAGACTCTCGTAAAATGTATTATAAAATCTAGAGTAGGAGGAAATTCTTGTAAAATTAATATAAGGTATATACAAATATTAGAAGATAGTCTAGTTCGGATCCAATAAATACTAAATTAAACAATTAGGAGGAGACTCTTGTAAAATGTGTTGTAAGAACTAGAGTAAGAGGGGACTCTTTAAAAATGTACTATGAAGTCTAGAGTTGGAGGAGACTCTTGTAAAATGTATTATAAAATCTAGAGTAGGAAGAGACTCTAGTAAAATTAATATAAGTTATATCCAACTATTACAAGATAGTCTAGTTAGGATCCCATAAATACTAAGCCAATTAATTCCTATGAAATGTGTTGTAAGAACTAGAGTAAGAGGGGACTCTTTAAAAATGTACTTTAAAGTGTTGAGTAGGAGGAGACCCTTGTAAAATGTATTATAAAATCTAGAGTAGGAGGAGACTCTTGTAAAATTAATATAAGATATATACAACTTTTACCAGATAGTATAGTTCTGATCCAATAAATACTAATTTAAACAATTTTGAGGAGACTCTTGTAAGGTATATTGTAAAAACAAGAGTAAGAGGGAACTCTTTAAAAATGTACTATAGAGGTTAGAGTAGGAGGAGACTCTTGTAAAATGTATTATGAAATCTAGAGTAGGAGGAGGATCTTGTAAAATTAATATAAGGTATATACAACTATTAGAAGATAGTCTAGTTACGATCCCATAAATACTAAGCCAAACATTTCCTATGAAATGTGTTGTAAGAACTAGAGTAAGAGGGGAATCTTTAAAAATGTACTATAAAGTGTAGAGTTTTAGGAGACTCTTGTAAAATGTATTATAAAATCTAGAGTAGGAGGAGACTCTTGTAAAATTAATATAACGTATATACAACTATTACAAGATAGTCTAGTTCGGATCCAATAAATACTAAACTAAACAATTCCTATAAAATGTGTTTTAAGAACTAGAGTAAGAGGGGAATCTTTAAAAATGTACTATAAAGTGTAGAGTTTGAGGAGACTCTTGTAAAATGTATTATAAAATTTAGAGTAGGAGGAGACTCTTGTAAAATTAATATAAGTTATATACAACTATTAGAAGTTAGTCTAGTTCGGATCCAATAAATACTAAATTAAAAAATAGAGGAGACTCTTGTAAAATGTGTTGTAAGAACTTGATTAAGAGGGGAGTTTTTAAAAATGTTATATAGAGTCTAGAGTAGGAGGAGACTCTTGTAAAATTAATATAGGGTAAATACAACTATTGAAAGATGGTCTAGTTTGGATCCAATAAATACTAAACTAAAAAAATCCTATAAAATTTGTTTTAAGAACTAGAGTAATGGAGGGAAACTTTAAAAATGTACTATAAAGTGTAGAGTTGGAGGACACGTTTGTAAAATGTACTATAAAGTGTAGAGTTGGAGGAGACTCTCGTAAAATGTATTATAAAATCTAGAGTAGGAGGAAATTCTTGTAAAATTAATATAAGGTATATACAAATATTAGAAGATAGTCTAGTTCGGATCCAATAAATACTAAATTAAACAATTAGGAGGAGACTCTTGTAAAATGTGTTGTAAGAACTAGAGTAAGAGGGGACTCTTTAAAAATGTACTATGAAGTCTAGAGTTGGAGGAGACTCTTGTAAAATGTATTATAAAATCTAGAGTAGGAAGAGACTCTAGTAAAATTAATATGAGTTATATCCAACTATTACAAGATAGTCTAGTTAGGATCCCATAAATACTAAGCCAATTAATTCCTATGAAATGTGTTGTAAGAACTAGAGTAAGAGGGGACTCTTTAAAAATGTACTATAAAGTGTTGAGTAGGAGGAGACCCTTGTAAAATGTATTATAAAATCTAGAGTAGGAGGAGACTCTTGTAAAATTAATATAAGATATATACAACTTTTACCAGATAGTATAGTTCTGATCCAATAAATACTAATTTAAACAATTTGGAGGAGACTTTTGTAAAGTATATTGTAAAAACAAGAGTAAGAGGGAACTCTTTAAAAATGTACTATAGAGGTTAGAGTAGGAGGAGACTCTTGTAGAATGTATTATGAAATCTAGAGTAGGAGGAGAATCTTGTAAAATTAATATAAGGTATATACAACTATTAGAAGATAGTCTAGTTACGATCCCATAAATACTAAGCCAAACATTTATTGGATCCGAACTAGACTATCTTGTAATAGTTGTATATACTTTATATTAATTTTACAAGAGTCTCCTCCTACTCTAGAATTTATAATACATTTTACAAGGGTCTCCTCCTACTCTACAATTTATAGTACATTTTTAAAGAGTCCCCTCTTACTCTAGTTCTTACAACACATTTTACAAGAGTCTCCTCCAACTCTAGACTTTATAGTACATTTTTAAAGAGTCCCCTCTTACTCTAGTTCTTACAACACATTTTACAAGAGTCTCCTCCTAATTGTTTAATTTAGTATTTATTGGATCCGAACTAGACTATCTTCTAATAGTTGTATATACCTTATATTAATTTTACAAGATTCTCCTCCTACTCTAGATTTCATAATACATTTTACAAGAGTCTCCTCCTACTCTAACCTCTATAGTACATTTTTAAAGAGTTCCCTCTTACTCTTGTTTTTACAATATACTTAACAAGAGTCTCCTCCAAATTGTTTAAATTAGTATTTATTGGATCAGAACTATACTATCTTGTAAAAGTTGTATATATCTTATATTAATTTTACAAGAGTCTCTTCCTACTCTATATTTTATAATACATTTTACAAGAGTCTCCTCCTACTCTAGATTTTATAATACATTTTACAAACGTGTCCTCCAACTCTACACTTTATAGTACATTTTTAAAAATTCCCTCCATTACTCTAGTTCTTAAAACAAATTTTATAGGATTTTTTTTGTTTAGTTTTTATTGGATCCAAACTAGACCATCTTTCAATAGTTGTATTTACCCTATATTAATTTTACAAGAGTCTCCTCCTACTCTAGACTCTATAGTACATTTTTAAAGACTCCCCTCTTAACCTAGTTCTTACAACACATTTTACAAGAGTCTACTCTATTTTTTAATTTATTATTTATTGGATCCGAACTAGACTATCTTCTAATAGTTGTATATACCTTATATTAATTTTACAAGAGTCTCCTCCTACTCTAGACTCTATAGTACATTTTTAAAGACTCCCCTCTTAATCTAGTTCCTACAACACATTTTACAAGAGTCTCTTCTAGTTTGTAATTTAGTATTTATTGGATCCGAATGAGACAATCTTGTAATAGTTGTATATAACTTATATTAATTTTACAAGAGTCTCCTCCTACTCTTAATTTTATAATACATTTTACAAGAGTCTCCTCAAACTCTACACTTTATAGTACATTTTTAAAGATTCCCCTATTACTCTAGTTCTTAAAACACATTTTTTAGGAATTGTTTAGTTAAGTATTTATTGGATCCGAACTAGACTATCTTGTAATAGTTGTATATACCTTATATTAATTTTACAAGAATGTCCTCCTACTTTAGATTTTATAATACATTTTACAAGGGTCTCCTCCAACTCTAGACTTTATAGTACATTTTTAAAGAGTCCCCTCTTACTCTAGTTCTTACAACACATTTTACAAGAGTCTCCTCAAACTCTACACTTTATAGTACATTTTTAAAGATTCCCCTCTTACTCTAGTTCTTAAAACATATTTTATAGGAATAGTTTAGTATTTATTGGATTCGAACTAGACTATCTTGTAATAGTTGTATATACGTTATATTAATTTTACAAGAGTCTCCTCCTAGTCTAGATTTTATAATACATTTTACAAGAGTCTCCTAAAACTCTACACTTTATAGTACATTTTTAAAGAATCCCCGCTTACTTTAGTTCTTACAACACATTTTATAGGAATTGTTTAGTTTTGTATTTATTGGATCCGAACTAGACTATCTTGTAATAGTTGTATATACTTTATATTAATTTTACAAGAGTCTCCTCCTACTCTAGAATTTATAATACATTTTACAAGGGTCTCCTCCTACTCTACAATTTATAGTACATTTTTAAAGAGTCCCCTCTTACTCTAGTTCTTACAACACATTTTACAAGAGTCTCCTCCTAATTGTTTACTTTAGTATTTATTGGATCCGAACTAGACTATCTTCTAATAGTTGTATATACCTTATATTAATTTTACAAGATTCTCCTCCTACTCTAGATTTCATAATACATTTTACAAGAGTCTCCTCCTACTCTAACCTCTATAGTACATTTTTAAGGAGTTCCCTCTTACTCTTGTTTTTACAATATACTTTACAAGAGTCTCCTCCAAATTGTTTAAATTAGTATTTATTGGATCAGAACTATACTATCTTGTAAAAGTTGTATATATCTTATATTAATTTTACAAGAGTCTCTTCCTACTCTAGATTTTATAATACATTTTACAAGAGTCTCCTCCTACTCTAGATTTTATAATACATTTTACAAACGTGTCCTCCAACTCTACACTTTATAGTACATTTTTAAAGATTCCCTCCATTACTCTAGTTCTTAAAACAAATTTTATAAGATTTGTTTAGTTTAGTATTTATTGGATCCAAACTAGACAATCTTTCAATAGTTGTATTTACCCTATTTTTATTTTACAAGAGTCTCCTCCTACTCTAAATCTTATAATACATTTTACAAGAGTCTCCTCAAACTCTACACTTTATAGTACATTTTTTAGGATTCCCCTCTTACTCTAGTTCTTAAAACACATTTTATAGGAATAGTTTAGTATTTATTGGATCCGAACTAGACTATCTTGTAATAGTTGTATATACTTTATATTAATTTTACAAGAGTCTCCTCCTACTCTAGAATTTATAATACATTTTACAAGGGTCTCCTCCTACTCTACACTTTATAGTACATTTTTAAAGAGTCCCCTCTTACTTTAGTTCTTACAACACATTTCATAGGAAATGTTTGGCTTAGTATTTATGGGATCGTAACTAGACTATCTTGTAATAGTTGTATATAACTTATATTAATTTTACAAGAGTCTTCTCCTACTCTAGATTTTATAATACATTTTACAAGAGTCTCCTCCAACTCTAGACTTTATAGTACATTTTTAAAGAGTCCCCTCTTACTCTAGTTCTTACAACACATTTTACAAGAGTCTCCTCAAACTCTACACTTTATAGTACATTTTTAAAGAGTTCCCTCTTACTCTTGTTTTTACAATATACTTAACAAGAGTCTCCTCCAAATTGTTTAAATTAGTATTTATTGGATCAGAACTATACTATCTTGTAAAAGTTGTATATATCTTATATTAATTTTACAAGAGTCTCTTCCTACTCTATATTTTATAATACATTTTACAAGAGTCTCCTCCTACTCTAGATTTTATAATACATTTTACAAACGTGTCCTCCAACTCTACACTTTATAGTACATTTTTAAAAATTCCCTCCATTACTCTAGTTCTTAAAACAAATTTTATAGGATTTTTTTTGTTTAGTTTTTATTGGATCCAAACTAGACCATCTTTCAATAGTTGTATTTACCCTATATTAATTTTACAAGAGTCTCCTCCTACTCTAGACTCTATAGTACATTTTTAAAGACTCCCCTCTTAACCTAGTTCTTACAACACATTTTACAAGAGTCTACTCTATTTTTTAATTTATTATTTATTGGATCCGAACTAGACTATCTTCTAATAGTTGTATATACCTTATATTAATTTTACAAGAGTCTCCTCCTACTCTAGACTCTATAGTACATTTTTAAAGACTCCCCTCTTAATCTAGTTCCTACAACACATTTACAAGAGTCTCCTCTAGTTTGTAATTTAGTATTTATTGGATCCGAATGAGACAATCTTGTAATAGTTGTATATAACTTATATTAATTTTACAAGAGTCTCCTCCTACTCTTAATTTTATAATACATTTTACAAGAGTCTCCTCAAACTCTACACTTTATAGTACATTTTTAAAGATTCCCCTATTACTCTAGTTCTTAAAACACATTTTTTAGGAATTGTTTAGTTAAGTATTTATTGGATCCGAACTAGACTATCTTGTAATAGTTGTATATACCTTATATTAATTTTACAAGAATGTCCTCCTACTTTAGATTTTATAATACATTTTACAAGGGTCTCCTCCAACTCTAGACTTTATAGTACATTTTTAAAGAGTCCCCTCTTACTCTAGTTCTTACAACACATTTTACAAGAGTCTCCTCAAACTCTACACTTTATAGTACATTTTTAAAGATTCCCCTCTTACTCTAGTTCTTAAAACATATTTTATAGGAATAGTTTAGTATTTATTGGATTCGAACTAGACTATCTTGTAATAGTTGTATATACGTTATATTAATTTTACAAGAGTCTCCTCCTAGTCTAGATTTTATAATACATTTTACAAGAGTCTCCTAAAACTCTACACTTTATAGTACATTTTTAAAGAATCCCCGCTTACTTTAGTTCTTACAACACATTTTATAGGAATTGTTTAGTTTTGTATTTATTGGATCCGAACTAGACTATCTTGTAATAGTTTTATATACTTTATATTAATTTTACAATTGTCTCCTCCTTTTCTAGAATTTATAATACATTTTACAAGGGTCTCCTCCTACTCTACAATTCATAGTACATTTTTAAAGTGTCCCCTCTTACTCTAGTTCTTACAACACATTTCATAGGAAATGTTTGGCTTAGTATTTATTGGATCGTAACTAGACTATCTTGTAATAGTTGTATATACTTTATATTAATTTTACAAGAGTCTCCTCCTACTCTAGAATTTATAATACATTTTACAAGGGTCTCCTCCTACTCTACAATTTATAGTACATTTTTAAAGAGTCCCCTCTTACTCTAGTTCTTACAACACATTTTACAAGAGTCTCCTCCTAATTGTTTACTTTAGTATTTATTGGATCCGAACTAGACTATCTTCTAATAGTTGTATATACCTTATATTAATTTTACAAGATTCCCCTCCTACTCTAGATTTCATAATACATTTTACAAGAGTCTCCTCCTACTCTAACCTCTATAGTACATTTTTAAAGAGTTCCCTCTTACTCTTGTTTTTACAATATACTTTACAAGAGTCTCCTCCAAATTGGTTAAATTAGTATTTATTGGATCAGAACTATACTATCTTGTAAAAGTTGTATATATCTTATATTAATTTTACAAGAGTCTCTTCCTACTCTAGATTTTATAATACATTTTACAAGAGTCTCCTCCTACTCTAGATTTTATAATACATTTTACAAACGTGTCCTCCAACTCTACACTTTATAGTACATTTTTAAAAATTCCCTCCATTACTCTAGTTCTTAAAACAAATTTTATAGGATTTTTTTTGTTTAGTTTTTATTGGATCCAAACTAGACCATCTTTCAATAGTTGTATTTACCCTATATTAATTTTACAAGAGTCTCCTCCTACTCTAGACTCTATAGTACATTTTTAAAGACTCCCCTCTTAACCTAGTTCTTACAACACATTTTACAAGAGTCTACTCTATTTTTTAATTTATTATTTATTGGATCCGAACTAGACTATCTTCTAATAGTTGTATATACGTTATATTAATTTTACAAGAGTCTCCTCCTACTCTAGATTTTATAATACATTTTACAAACGTGTCCTCCAACTCTACACTTTATAGTACATTTTTAAAGATTCCCTCCATTACTCTAGTTCTTAAAACAAATTTTATAAGATTTGTTTAGTTTAGTATTTATTGGATCCAAACTAGACAATCTTTCAATAGTTGTATTTACCCTATTTTTATTTTACAAGAGTCTCCTCCTACTCTAAATCTTATAATACATTTTACAAGAGTCTCCTCAAACTCTACACTTTATAGTACATTTTTTAGGATTCCCCTCTTACTCTAGTTCTTAAAACACATTTTATAGGAATAGTTTAGTATTTATTGGATCCGAACTAGACTATCTTGTAATAGTTGTATATACTTTATATTAATTTTACAAGAGTCTCCTCCTACTCTAGAATTTATAATACATTTTACAAGGGTCTCCTCCTACTCTACACTTTATAGTACATTTTTAAAGAGTCCCCTCTTACTTTAGTTCTTACAACACATTTCATAGGAAATGTTTGGCTTAGTATTTATGGGATCTTAACTAGACTATCTTGTAATAGTTGTATATAACTTATATTAATTTTACAAGAGTCTTCTCCTACTCTAGATTTTATAATACATTTTACAAGAGTCTCCTCCAACTCTAGACTTTATAGTACATTTTTAAAGAGTCCCCTCTTACTCTAGTTCTTACAACACATTTTACAAGAGTCTCCTCAAACTCTACACTTTATAGTACATTTTTAAAGATTCCCTTCTTACTCTAGTTCTTAAAACATATTTTATAGGAATAGTTTAGTATTTATTGGATTCGAACTAGACTATCTTGTAATAGTTGTATATACGTTATATTAATTTTACAAGAGTCTCCTCCTAGTCTAGATTTTATAATACATTTTACAAGAGTCTCCTAAAACTCTACACTTTATAGTACATTTTTAAAGAATCCCCGCTTACTTTAGTTCTTACAACACATTTTATAGGAATTGTTTAGTTTTGTATTTATTGGATCCGAACTAGACTATCTTGTAATAGTTGTATATACTTTATATTAATTTTACAAGAGTCTCCTCCTACTCTAGAATTTATAATACATTTTACAAGGGTCTCCTCCTACTCTACAATTTATAGTACATTTTTAAAGAGTCCCCTCTTACTCTAGTTCTTACAACACATTTTACAAGAGTCTCCTCCAACTCTAGACTTTATAGTACATTTTTAAAGAGTCCCCTCTTACTCTAGTTCTTACAACACATTTTACAAGAGTCTCCTCCTAATTGTTTACTTTAGTATTTATTGGATCCGAACTAGACTATCTTCTAATAGTTGTATATACCTTATATTAATTTTACAAGATTCTCCTCCTACTCTAGATTTCATAATACATTTTACAAGAGTCTCCTCCTACTCTAACCTCTATAGTACATTTTTAAAGAGTTCCCTCTTACTCTTGTTTTTACAATATACTTTACAAGAGTCTCCTCCAAATTGTTTAAATTAGTATTTATTGGATCAGAACTATACTATCTTGTAAAAGTTGTATATATCTTATATTAATTTTACAAGAGTCTCTTCCTACTCTAGATTTTATAATACATTTTACAAGAGTCTCCTCCTACTCTAGATTTTATAATACATTTTACAAACGTGTCCTCCAACTCTACACTTTATAGTACATTTTTAAAAATTCCCTCCATTACTCTAGTTCTTAAAACAAATTTTATAGGATTTTTTTTGTTTAGTTTTTATTGGATCCAAACTAGACCATCTTTCAATAGTTGTATTTACCCTATATTAATTTTACAAGAGTCTCCTCCTACTCTAGACTCTATAGTACATTTTTAAAGACTCCCCTTTTAACCTAGTTCTTACAACACATTTTACAAGAGTCTACTCTATTTTTTAATTTATTATTTATTGGATCCGAACTAGACTATCTTCTAATAGTTGTATATACGTTATATTAATTTTACAAGAGTCTCCTCCTACTCTAGATTTTATAATACATTTTACAAACGTGTCCTCCAACTCTACACTTTATAGTACATTTTTAAAGATTCCCTCCATTACTCTAGTTCTTAAAACAAATTTTATAAGATTTGTTTAGTTTAGTATTTATTGGATCCAAACTAGACAATCTTTCAATAGTTGTATTTACCCTATTTTTATTTTACAAGAGTCTCCTCCTACTCTAAATCTTGTAATACATTTTACAAGAGTCTCCTCAAACTCTACACTTTATAGTACATTTTTTAGGATTCCCCTCTTACTCTAGTTCTTAAAACACATTTTATAGGAATAGTTTAGTATTTATTGGATCCGAACTAGACTATCTTGTAATAGTTGTATATACTTTATATTAATTTTACAAGAGTCTCCTCCTACTCTAGAATTTATAATACATTTTACAAGGGTCTCCTCCTACTCTACACTTTATAGTACATTTTTAAAGAGTCCCCTCTTACTCTAGTTCTTACAACACATTTTACAAGAGTCTCCTCAAACTCTACACTTTATAGTACATTTTTAAAGATTCCCTTCTTACTCTAGTTCTTAAAACACATTTTATAGGAATAGTTTAGTATTTATTGGATCCGAACTAGACTATCTTGTAATAGTTGTATATACGTTATATTAATTTTACAAGAGTCTCCTCCTACTCTAGATTTTATAATACATTTTACAAGAGTCTCCTAAAACTCTACACTTTATAGTACATTTTTAAAGATTCCGCGCTTACTCTAGTTCTTACAACACATTTTACAAGAGTCTCCTCCAACTCTAGACTTTATAGTACATTTTTAAAGAGTCCCCTCTTACTCTAGTTCTTACAACACATTTTACAAGAGTCTCCTCCTAATTGTTTACTTTAGTATTTATTGGATCCGAACTAGACTATCTTCTAATAGTTGAATATATACCTTATATTAATTTTACAAGAATTTCCTCCTACTCTAGATTTTATAATACATTTTACAAGAGTCTCCTCCAACTCTACACTTTATAGTACATTTTACAAACGTGTCCTCCAACTCTACACTTTATAGTACATTTTAAAGATTCCCTCCATTACTCTAGTTCCTAAAACAAATTTTATAAGATTTGTTTAGTTTAGTATTTATTGGATCCGAACTAGACTATCTTGTAATAGTTGTATATACGTTATATTAATTTTACAAGGGTCTCCTCCTACTCTAGATTTTATAATACATTTTACAAACGTGTCCTCCAACTCTACACTTTATAGTTCATTTTTAAAGATTCCCTCCATTACTCTAGTTCTTAAAACAAATTTTATAGGATTTTTTTTGTTTAGTATTTATTGGATCCAAACTAGACAATCTTTCAATAGTTGTATTTACCCTATATTAATTTTACAAGAGTCTCCTCCTACTCTAAATCTTATAATACATTTTACAAGAGTCTCCTCAAACTCTATACTTTATAGTACATTTTTTAGGATTCCCCTCTTACTCTTGTTTTTACAACATACTTTACAAGAGTCTCCTCCAAATTGTTTAAATTAGTATTTATTGGATCGGAACTATGCTATCTTGTAACAGTTGTATATACCTTATATTAATTTTACAAGAGTCTCCTCCTACTCTAGATTTTATAATACATTTTACAAGGTTCTCCTCCTACTCTACACTTTATAGTACATTTTTAAAGAGTCCCCTCTTACTCAAGGTCTTACAACACATTTCATAGGTATTGTTTGGCTTAGTATTTATGGGATCCTAACTAGACTATCTTGTAATAGTTGTATATAACTTATATTCATTTTACAAGAATTTCCTCCTACTCTGGATATTATAATACATTTTACAAGAGTCTCCTCCAACTCTACACTTTATAGTACATTTTAAAAGATTCCCTCCATTACTCTAGTTCTTAAAACAAATTTTATAGGATTTGTTTAGTTTAGTATTCATTGGATCCGAACTAGACTATCTTGTAATAGTTGTATATACGTTATATTAATTTTATTAGAGTCTTCTCCTACTCTAGATTTTATAATACATTTTACAAACGTGTCCTCCAACTCTACACTTTATAGTACATTTTTAAAGATTCCCTCTAATTACTCTAGTTCTTAAAACAAATTTTATAGGATTTTTTTAGTTTAGTATTTATTGGATCCGAACTAGACCATCTTTCAATAGTTGTATTTACCCTATATTAATTTTACAAGAGTCTCCTCCTACTCTAGACTCTATAGTACATTTTTAAAAACTCCCCTCTTAATCTAGTTCTTACAACACATTTTACAAGAGTCTCCTCTATTTTTTAATTTAGTATTTATTGGATCCGAACTAGACTATCTTGTAATAATTGTATATAGGTTATATTAATTTTAAAAGAGTCTCCTCCTACTCTAGATTTTATAATACATTTTACAAGAGTCTCCTCCTACTCTAGACCTTATAGTACATTTTTTGAGATTCTCCTCCTACTCTAGTTCTTACAACACATTTTACAAGAGTCTCCCCTTTTTTAATTTAGTATTTATTGGATCCGAACTAGACTATCTTGTAATAGTTGTATATAGGTTATATTAATTTTAAAAGAGTCTCCTCCTACTCTAGATTTAATAATACATTTTACAAGAGTCTCCTCCTACTATACATTTTATAGTACATTTTTAAAGAGTCCCCTCTTACCCTAGTTCTTACAACACATTTTACAAGAGTCTCCTCCTAATTGTTAAGTTTAGTATTTATTAGATCTGAACTAGACTATCTTGTAATAGTTGTATATACTTTATATTAATTTCACAAGATTCTCCTCCTACTCTAGATTTCATAATACATTTTACAAGAGTCTCCTCCTACTCTAACCTCTATAATACATTTTTAAAGAGTCTCCTCTTACTCTTGTTTTTACAATATACTTTACAAGAGTCTCTTCCAAATTGTTTAAATTAGTATTTATTGGATTAGAACTATACTATCTTGTAATAGTTGTATATATCTTATATTAATTTTACAAGAGTCTCCTCCTACTCTAGATTTTATAATACTTTACAAGAGTCTCCTCCTACTCTACACTTTATAGTACATTTTTAAAGAGTCCCCTTTAACTCTAGTTCTTAAACCACATTTTACAAGAGTCTCCTCCGAATTGTTAAGTTTAGTATTTAATAGATCCGAACTACACTATCTTGTAATAGTTGTATATACCTTATAATAATTTCACAATATTCTCCTCCTACTCTAGATTTCATAATACATTTTACAAGAGTCTCCTTCTACTCTAGATTTTATAATACATTTTACAAGGGTCTCCTCCTACTCTAGACTCTATAGTACATTTTTAAAGACTCCCCTCTTAGTCTAGTTCTTACAACACATTTTACAAGAGTCTCCTCTTTTTTTAATTTAGTATTTATTGGATCTGAATTAGACTATCTTGTAATATTTGTATATACCTTGTATTAATTTTAAAAGAGTCTCCTCTTACTCTAGATTTTATAATACATTTTACAAGAGTCCCCTCCTACTCTAGACCTTAAAGTACAATTTTTAGAGATTCCCCTCTTACTCTAGTTCTTACAACACATTTTACAAGAGTCTCCTCTTTTTTAATTTAGTATTTGTTGGATCCGAACTAGACTGTATTGTAATGGTTGTATATAAGTTATATTAATTTTACAAGAGTTTCCTCCTACTCTAGATATCATAATACATTTTACCAGAGTCTCCTCCAACTCTAGACTTTATAGTACATTTTTAAAAAGTCCCCTCTTACTCTAGTTCTTACAACACATTTTACAAGAGTCTTCTCCTAGTTGTTTAATTTAGTATTTATTGGATCCGAACCAGACTATCTTCTAATAGTTGTATATACCTTATATCAATTTTAAAAGAATTTCCTCCTACTCTAGATTTTATAATACATTTTACAAGAGTCTCCTCCAACTCTACACTTTATAGTACATTTTTAAAGAGTCCCCTCTTACTCTAGTTCTTACAACACATTTTACAAGAGTCTCCTCCTAATTGTTAAGTTTAGTATTTATTGGATTCGAACTAGACTATCTTGTAATAGTTGTATATACCTTATATTAATTCTACAAGATTCTCCTCCTACTCTAGATTTCATAATACATTTTCCAAGAGTCTCCTCCTTCTCTAACCTCTATAGGGTAAATACAACTATTGAAAGATGGTCTAGTTCGGAACCAATAAATACTAAACTAAACAATTCCTATAAAATGTGTTTTAAGAACTAGAGTAAGAGGGGGCTCTTTAAAAATGTACTATAAAGTCTAGAGTAGGAGGAGACTCTTGTAAAATGTATTATAAAATATAGAGTAGGAGGAGACACTTGTAAAATTAATATAAGTTATATACAACTATTACAAGATAGTCTAGTTAGGATTTTTTTGACGTTATGTATTTTGTGACTTAATTAATTTTTGTGACGTCATTTATTTTGTGACGTTATGTATTTTGTGACGTAATTTATTTTTGTGACGTTATGTATTTTGTGACGTCATTTATTTTTGTGACGTTATGTATTTTGTGACGTCATTTTTTTTGACGTTATGTATTTTGTGACGCCATTTATTTTTGTGACGTTATGTATTTTGTGACGTTATGTATTTTGTGACGTAATTTATTTTTGTGACGTTATGTATTTTGTGACTTAATTAATTTTTTGACGTCATTTATTTTTGTGACGTTATGCATTTTGTAACGTGATTAATATTTTGTGACGTCATTTATTTTTGTGACGTTATGTATTTTGTGACGTCATTTATTTTTGTGACGTTATGTATTTTGTGATGTAATTAATATTTTGTGACGTCATTTATTTTGGTGACGTTATGTATTTTGTGACGTCATTTTTTTTGACGTTATGTATTTTGTGACGTCATTTATTTTTGAAACGTTATGTATTTTGTAACGTCATTTATTTTTGTGACGTTATGTATTTTGTGACGTCATTTATTTTTGTGACGTTATTTTTTTGTGACGTTATGTATTTTGTGACGTCATTTATTTTTGTGACGTTATGTATTTTGGGACGTCTTTTTTTTGTGACGTTATGTATTTTGTGACGTCATTTTTTTGTGACATTATGTATTTTGTGACGTCATTTATTTTTGTTACGTTATGTATTTTGTGACGCCATTTATTTTTGTGACGTTATGTATTGTGTGACGTCATTTATTTTTGTGACGTTATGTATTTTGTGACGTTTTGTATTTTGTGACGTCATTTATTTTTGTGACGTTATGTATTTTGTGATGTAATTAATATTTTGTGACGTCATTTATTTTGGTGACGTTATGTATTTTGTGACGTCATTTTTTTGACGTTATGTATTTTGTGACGTCATTTATTTTTGAAACGTTATGTATTTTGTAACGTCATTTATTTTTGTGACGTTATGTATTTTGTGACGTCATTTATTTTTGTGACGTTATTTTTTTGTGACGTTATGTATTTTGTGACGTCATTTATTTTTGTGACGTTATGTATTTTGTGACGTAATTAATATTTTGTGACGTCATTTATTTTTGTGACGTTATGTATTTTGTGACGTCTTTTTTTGTGACGTCATTTATTTTTGTTACGTTATGTATTTTGTGACGCCATTTATTTTTTTGACGTTATGTATTGTGTGACGTCATTTATTTTTGTGACGTTATGTATTTTGTGACGTTTTGTATTTTGTGACGTCATTTATTTTTGTGACGTTATGTATTTTGTGACGTCATTTATTTTTGAAAAGTTATGTATTTTGTAACGTCATTTATTTTTGTGACGTTATGTATTTTGTGACGTCATTTATTTTTGTGTCGTTATGTTTTTGTGACGTTATGTATTTTGTGACGTCATTTATTTTTTGACGTTATGTATTTTGTGACTTAATTAATTTTTGTGACGTCATTTATTTTTGTGACGTTATGTATTTTGTGACGTCATTTATTTTTGTGAGGTTATGTATTTTGTGACGTCATTTATTTTTGTGACGTTATGTATTTTGTGACGTCATTTTTTTGACGTAATGTATTTTGTGACGCCATTTATTTTTGTGACGTTATGTATTTTGTGACGTTGTGTAATTTGTGACTTAATTAATTTTTTGACGTCATTTATTTTTGTGACGTTATGCATTTTTTGACGTGATTAATATTTTGTGACGTCATTTATTTTTGTGACGTTATGTATTTTGTGACGTCATTTATTTTTGTGACGTTATGTATTTTGTGATGTAATTAATATTTTGTGACGTCATTTATTTTTGTGACGTTATGTATTTTGTGACGTAATTAATATTTTGTGACGTCATTTATTTTTGTGACGTTATGTATTTTGTGACGTCATTTATTTTTGTGACGTTATGTATTTTGTGACGTCATTTATTTTTGTGACGTTATGTTTTTGTGACGTTATGTATTTTGTGACGTCATTTATTTTTGTGAAGTTATGTATTTTGTGACGTAAATAATAATTTGTGACGTCATTTATTTTTGTAACGTTATGTATTTTGTGACGTCTTATTTTGTGACGTTATGTATTTTGTGACGTCATTTTTTGTGACGATATGTATTTTGTGACGTCATTTATTTTTGTGACGTTATGTATTTTGTGACGTAATTAATTTTTGTGACGTCATTTATTTTTGTGAAGTTATGTATTTTGTGACTTAATTAATTTTTGTGACGTCATTTATTTTTGTGACGTTATGTATTTTGTGACTTAATTAATTTTTGTGACGCCATTAATTTTTGTGACGTTATGTATTTTGTGACGTCATTTATTTTTGTGACGTTATGTAATTTGTGACGCTATTTATTTTTGTGACGTTATGAATTTTGTGACGTCATTAATGTTTGTGACGTTATGTATTTTGTGACGTCATTTATTTTTGTGACATTATGTATTTTGTGACGTAATTAATTTTTGTGACGTCATTTATTTTTGTGAAGTTATGTATTTTGTGACTCCATTTATTTTTGTGACGTTATGTATTTTGTGACGTCATTTATTTTTGTGACGTTATGTATTTTGTGACGTCATTTATTTTTGTGACGTTATGTATTTTGTAACGTAATTTTTATGTGACGTTATGTATTTTGTGACGTAATTAATATTTTGTGACGTCATTCATTTTTGTGACGTTATGTATTTTGTGACGTCATTTATTTTTGTGACGTAATGTATTTTGTGACGTCATTTATTTTTGTGACGTTATGTATTTTGTGACTTAATTAATTTTTTGACGTCATTTATTTTTGTGACGTCATTTATTTTTGTGACAATTTGTATTTTGTGACGTCATTTATTTTTGTGACGATATGTATTTTGTGACGTCATTTTTTTGTGACGTTATGTATTTTGTGACGTAATTTTTTTTGTGACGTTATGTATTTTGTGACGTCATTTATTTTTGTGACGTTATGTATTTTGTGACGTAAATTATATTTTGTGACGTCAATTATTTTTGTGACGTTATGTATTTTGTGACGTCATTTATTTTTATGACGTTATGTATTTTGTGACGTCATTTATTTTTGTGACGTTATGTATTTTGTGACGTCATTTATTTTTGTGACGTTATGTTTTTGTGACGTAATAAATAATTTGTGACGTCATTTATTTTTGTGACGTTATGTATTTTGTGACGTAATAAATAATTTGTGACGTCATTTATTTTTGTGACGTAATGTATTTTGTGACGTCTTTTTTTGTGACGTTATGTAATTTGTGACGTCATTTTTTTGTGACGTTATGTATTTTGTGACGTCATTTATTTTTGTGACGTTGTGTATTTTGTGACGTCATTAATGTTTGGGACGTTATGTATTTTGTGACTTAATTAATTTTTGTGACGTCATTTATTTTTGTGACGTTATGTATTTTGTGACTTAATTAATTTTGTGACGTCATTTATTTTTGTGACGTTATGTATTTTGTGACGTCATTTATTTTTGTGACGTTATGTATTTTGTGACGCTATTTATTTTTGTGACGTTATGAATTTTGTGACGTCATTAATGTTTGGGACGTTATGTATTTTGTGAGGTCATTTATTTTTGTGACATTATGTATTTTGTGACGTAATTAATTTTTGTGACGTCATTTTTTTTGTGAAGTTATGTATTTTGTGACTTAATTAATTTTTGTGACGTCATTTATTTTTGTGACGTTATGTATTTTGTGACGTCATTTATTTTTGTGACGTTATGTATTTTGTGACGTCATTTATTTTTGTGACGTTATGTATTTTGTGACGTCATTTATTTTTGTGACGTTATGTATTTTGTGACGTCATTTATTTTTGTGACGTTATGTATTTTGTGACGTCATTTATTTTTTTGACGTTATGTATTTTGTGACGCCATTTATTTTGGTGACGTTATGTATTTTGTGACGTTATGTATTTTGTGACGTAATTTATTTTTGTGACGTTATGTATTTTGTGACTTAATTAATTTTTGTGACGTCATTTATTTTTGTGACGTTATGTATTTTGTGACGTCATTTATTTTTGTGACGTTATGTATTTTTTGACGTCATTTATTTTTGTGATGTTATGCATTTTGTGACTTAATTAATTTTTGTGACGTCATTTATTTGTGTGACGTTATGTATTTTGTGACGTCATTTATTTTTGTGACGTTATGTATTTTGTGACGTCATTTTTTTTGTGACGTCATTTATTTTTGTGACGTCATTTATTTTTGTGACGTTATGTATTTTGTGACGTCATTTATTTTTGAAACGTTATGTATTTTGTAACGTCATTTATTTTTTTGACGTTATGTATTTTGTGACGTCATTTATTTTTGTGACGTTATGTTTTTGTGACGTTATGTATTTTGTGACGTCATTTATTTTTGTGACGTTATGTATTTTGTGACGTAATTAATATTTTGTGACGTCATTTATTTTTGTGACGTTATGTATTTTGTGACGTCAATTTTTTGACGTTATGTATTTTGTGACGTCATTTATTTTTGTGACGTTATGTATTTTGTGACGTCATTTATTTTTGTGACGTTATGTATTTTGTGACGTCATTTATTTTTTTGACGTTATGTATTTTGTGACTTAATTATTTTTTGTGACGTCATTTATTTTTGTGACGTTTTGTATTTTGTGACGTCATTTATTTTTGTGACGTTATGTATTTTGTGACGTCATTTATTTTTGTGACGTTATGTATTTTGTGACTTCATTTTTTTTGACGTTATGTATTTTGTGTCGCCATTTATTTTTGTGATGTTACGCATTTTGTGACGTGATTAATATTTTGTGACGTCATTTATTTTTGTGACGTTATGTATTTTGTGACGTAAATTATATTTTGTGACGTCATTTATTTTTGTGACGTTATGTATTTTGTGACGTCATTTATTTTTGTGACGTTATGTATTTTGTGACGTCTTTTTTTGTGACGCTATGTAATTTGTGACGTCATTTTTTGTGACGTTATGTATTTTGTGACGTCATTTATTTTTGTGACGTTATGTATTTTGTGACGTCATTAATGTTTGGGACGTTATGTATTTTGTGACTTAATTAATTTTTGTGACGTCATTTATTTTTGTGACGTTATGTATTTTGTGACGTCATTTATTTTTGTGACGTTATGTTATTGTGACGTTATGTATTTTGTGACGTCATTTATTTTTGTGACGTTATGTATTTTGTGACGTAATAAATAATTTGTGACGTCATTTATTTTTGTGACGTTATGTATTTTGTGACGTCTTTTTTTGTGACGTTATGTAATTTGTGACGTCATTTTTTTGTGACGTTATGTATTTTGTGACGTCATTTATTTTTGTGAAGTTATGTATTTTGTGACTCCATTTATTTTTGTGACGTTATGTATTTTGTGACGTCATTTATTTTGTGACGTTATGTATTTTGTGACTTCATTTATTTTTGTGACGTTATGTATTTTGTGACGTCATTTATTTTTGTGACGTTATGTATTTTGTGACGTCATTTATTTTTGTGACGTTATGTATTTTGTGACGTCATTTATTTTTGTGACGTTATGTATCTTGTGACGTCATTTATTTTTGTGACGTTATGTATTTTGTGAAGTTATGTATTTTGTGACTCCATTTATTTTTGTGACGTTATGTATTTTGTGACGTCATTTATTTTTGTGACGTTATGTATTTTGTGACGTCATTTATTTTTGTGACGTTATGTATTTTGTGACGTCATTTATTTTTGTGACGTTATGTATCTTGTGACGTCATTTATTTTTGTGACGTTATGTATTTTGTGACGTTATGTATTTTGTGACGTCATTTATTTTTGTGACGTTATGTATTTTTTGACGTCATTTATTTTTGGGACGTTATGTATTTTGTGACGTCATTTATTTTTGTGACTTTATGTATTTTGTGACGTCATTTATTTTTGTGACGTTATGTATTTTGTGACGTTATGTATTTTGTGACGTCATTTATTTTTGTGACGTTATGTATTTTGTGACGTCATTTATTTTTGGGACGTTATGTATTTTGTGACGTCATTTATTTTTGTGACTTTATGTATTTTGTGACGTCATTTATTTTTGTGACGTTATGTATTTTGTGACGTTATGTATTTTGTGACGTCATTTATTTTTGTGACGTTATGTATTTTGTGACGTCATTTATTTTTGGGACGTTATGTATTTTGTGACGTCATTTATTTTTGTGACTTTATGTATTTTGTGACGTCATTTATTTTTGTGACGTTATGTATTTTGTGACGTTATGTATTTTGTGACGTCATTTATTTTTGTGACGTTATGTATTTTGTGACGTCATTTATTTTTGTGACGTTATGTATTTTGTGACGTCATTTATTTTTGTGAAGTTATGTATTTTGTGACTCCATTTATTTTTGTGACGTTATGTATTTTGTGACGTCATTTATTTTGTGACGTTATGTATTTTGTGACTTCATTTATTTTTGTGACGTTATGTATTTTGTGACGTCATTTATTTTTGTGAAGTTATGTATTTTGTGACTCCATTTATTTTTGTGACGTTATGTATTTTGTGACGTCATTTATTTTGTGACGTTATGTATTTTGTGACTTCATTTATTTTTGTGACGTTATGTATTTTGTGACGTCATTTATTTTTTTGACGTTATGTATTTTGTGACTTAATTAATTTTTGTGACGTCATTTATTTTTGTGACGTTTTGTATTTTGTGACGTCATTTATTTTTGTGACGTTATGCAAAAATAAATGACGTCAAAAAATTTAATTAAGTCAAAAAACATAAAACGTCACATAAATAAATGACGTCACAAAATACAAACCGTCACAAAAATTAATGACGTCAAAAAATACATAACGTCACAAAATACATATCGTCACAAAAATAAATGACGTCACAAAATACATAACGTCACAAAATACATAACGTCACAAAAATAAATGACGTCACAAGATACATAACGTCACAAAAAAAATTACGTCACAAAATACATAATGTCACAAAAATAAATGACGTCACAAAATACATAACGTCACAAACATTAATGACGTCACAAAATTCCTAACGTCACAAAAATAAATAGCGTCACAAAATACATAACGTCACAAAAATAAATGACGTCACAAAATACATAACGTCACAAAAATAAATGACGTCACAAAATACATAACGTCACAAAAATAAATGACGTCACAAAATACTTAACTTCACAATAATAAATGACGTCACAAAATACATAACGTCACAAAAATAAATGACGTCACAAAATACATAACGTCACAAAAATAAATGACGTCACAAAATACATAACGTCACAAAAATAAATGACGTCACAAAATACACAACGTCACAAAAATAAGTGACGTCACAAAATACATAACGTTACAAAAATAAATGACGTCACAAAATATTAATTACGTCACAAAATACATAACGTCACAATAATAAATGACGTCACAAAATATTAATCACGTCACAAAATGCATAACGTCACAAAAATAAATGACGTCAAAAAATACATAACGTCACAAAAATAAATGACGTCACAAAATACATAACGTCACAAAAAAAATTACGTCTCAAAATACATAACGTCACAAAAATAAATGACGTCACAAAAATTAATTAATTCACAAAATACATAACGTCAAAAAAATAAATTACGTCACAAAATACATAACGTCACAAAATACATAACGTCACAAAAATAAATGGCGTCACAAAATACATAACGTCAAAAAAATGACGTCACAAAATACATAACGTCACAAAAATAAATGACGTCACAAAATACATAACGTCACAAAAATAAATGACGTCACAAAATACAAAACGTCACAAAAATAAATGACGTCACAAAAATTAATTAAGTCACAAAATACATAACGTCAAAAAAATAAATGACGTCACCAAATACATAAAGTCACAAATATAAATGACATCACAAAATACATAACGTCACAAAAATAAATGACGTCACAAAATACATAACGTCACAAAAAATGACGTCACAAAAAAAGACGTCACAAAATTCATAACGTCACAAAAATAAATGACGTCACAAAATATTAATTACGTCACAAAATACATAACGTCACAAAAATAAATGACGTCACAAAATACATAACGTCACAAAAACATAACGTCACAAAAATAAATGACGTCACAAAATACATAACGTCACAAAAATAAATGACGTTAAAAAAAATACATGACGTCACAAAAATAAATGACGTCACAAAATACATAACGTCACAAAAATAAATGACGTCACAAAATACATAACGTCACAAAAAATGACGTCACAAAATACATAACGTCACAAAAATAAATGACGTCACAAAATACAAAACGTCACAAAATACATAACGTCACAAAAATAAATGACGTAACAAAATACATAACGTCACAAAAATAAATGACGTCACAAAATACTTAACGTCACAAAAATAAATGATGTCACAAAATACATAACGTCACAAAAATAAATGACGTCACAAAATACATAACGTCACAAAAATAAATGACGTCACAAAATACATAACGTCACTAAAATAATAGACGTCACAAAATACATAACGTCACAAAAATAAATGACGTCAAAAAAATTAATTAAGTCACAAAATACATAACGTCACAAAAATAAATTACGTCACAAAATACATAACGTCACAAAAATAAATGACGTCAAAAAATACATAACGTCACAAAAATAAATGACGTCACAAAATACATAACGTCAAAAAAATAAATGACGTCACAAAATACATAACGTCACAAAAATAAATGACGTCACAAAATACATAACGTCACAAAAATAAATGGCGTCACAAAATACATAACGTCAAAAAAATAAATGACGTCACAAAATAGATAACGTCACAAAAATAAATGACGTCACAAAATATATAACGTCACAAAAATAAATGATGTCACAAAATATTAATCACGTCACAAAATGCATAACGTCCTAAAAATTAATGACGTCAAAAAATACATAACGTCACAAAAATAAATGACGTCACAAAATACATAACGTCAAAAAATAAATGACGTCACAAAATACAAAACGTCACAAAAATAAATGACGTCACAAAATACATAACGTCACAAAAATAAATGACGTCACAAAAATACATAACGTCACAAAAAGACGTCACAAAATACATAACGTCACAAAAATAAATGACGTCACAAATTATTAATTACGTCACAAAATACATAACGTCACAAAAATAAATGACGTCACAAAATACATAACGTCACAAAAACATAACGTCACAAAAATAAATGACGTCACAAAATACATAACGTCACAAAAATAAATGACGTCACAAAATACTTAACGTCACAAAAATAAATGACGTCACAAAATACATAACGTCACAAAAATAAATGACGTCACAAAATACATAACGTTACAAAAATAAATGACGTCACAAAATATTAATTACGTCAAAAAATACATAACGTCACAAAAATAAAAGGCGGCACAAAATACATAACGTCAAAAAAATGACGTCACAAAATACATAACGTCACAAAAATAAATGACGTCACAAAATACATAACGTCACAAAAATAAATGACGTCACAAAATACATAACGTCACAAAAATAAATGACGTCACAAAAATTAATTAAGTCACAAAATACATAACGTCAAAAAAATAAATGACGTCACAAAATATTAATTACGTCACAAAATACATAACGTCAAAAAAATAAATGACGTCACAAAATACATAACGTCACAAATATAAATGACATCACAAAATACATAACGGCACAAAAATAAATGACGTCACAAATTACATAACGTCACAAAAAATGACGTCACAAAATACATAACGTCACAAAAAAAGACGTCACAAAATACATAACGTCACAAAAATAAATGACGTCACAAAATACATAACGTCACAAAAATAAATGACATCACAAAAATTAATTAATTCACAAAATACATAACGTCACAAAAATAAATTACGTCACAAAATACATAACGTCACAAAATACATAACGTCACAAAAATAAATGGCGTCACAAAATACATAACGTCAAAAAAATGACGTCACAAAATACATAACGTCACAAAAATAAATGACGTCACAAAATACATAACGTCACAAAAATAAATGTCGTCACAAAATACAAAACGTCACAAAAATAAATGACGTCACAAAAATTAATTAAGTCACAAAATACATAACGTCAAAAAAATAAATGACGTCACAAAATACATAACGTCACAAATATAAATGACATCACAAAATACATAACGTCACAAAAATAAATGACGTCACAAAATACATAACGTCACAAAAAATGACGTCACAAAATACATAACGTCACAAAAAAAGACGTCACAAAATACATAACGTCACAAAAATAAATGACGTCACAAAATATTAATTACGTCACAAAATACATAACGTCACAAAAATAAATGACGTCACAAAATACATAACGTCACAAAAACATAACGTCACAAAAATAAATGACGTCACAAAATACATAACGTCACAAAAATAAATGACGTTAAAAAAAATACATGACGTCACAAAAATAAATGACGTCACAAAATACATAACGTCACAAAAATAAATGACGTCACAAAATACATAACGTCACAAAAAATGACGTCACAAAATACATAACGTCAAAAAAATAAATGACGTCACAAAATACAAAACGTCACAAAATACATAACGTCACAAAAATAAATGACGTAACAAAATACATAACGTCACAAAAATAAATGACGTCACAAAATACATAACGTCACAAAAATAAATGACGTCACAAAATACATAACGTCACAAAAATAAATGACGTCACAAAATACATAACGTCACAAAAATAAATGACGTCACAAAAATTAATTAAGTCACAAAATACATAACGTCACAAAAATAAATTACGTCACAAAATACATAACGTCACAAAAATAAATGACGTCACAAAATACATAACGTCACAAAAATAAATGACGTCACAAAATACATAACGTCAAAAAAATAAATGACGTCACAAAATACATAACGTCACAAAAATAAATGACGTCACAAAATACATAACGTCACAAAAATAAATGGCGTCACAAAATACATAACGTCAAAAAAATAAATGACGTCACAAAATAGATAACGTCACAAAAATAAATGACGTCACAAAATACATAACGTCACAAAAATAAATGACGTCACAAAAATTAATTAAGTCACAAAATACATAACGTCACAAAAATAAATTACGTCACAAAATACATAACGTCACAAAAATAAATGACGTCACAAAATACATAACGTCACAAAAATAAATGGCGTCACAAAATATATAACGTCACAAAAATAAATGATGTCACAAAATATTAATCACGTCACAAAATTCATAACGTCATAAAAATTAATGACGTCAAAAAATACATAACGTCACAAAAATAAATGACGTCACAAAATACATAACGTCAAAAAATAAATGACGTCACAAAATACAAAACGTCACAAAAATAAATGACGTCACAAAATACATAACGTCACAAAAATAAATGACGTCACAAAAATACATAACGTCACAAAAAGACGTCACAAAATACATAACGTCACAAAAATAAATGACGTCACAAATTATTAATTACGTCACAAAATACATAACGTCACAAAAATAAATGACGTCACAAAATACATAACGTCACAAAAACATAACGTCACAAAAATAAATGACGTCACAAAATACATAACGTCACAAAAATAAATGACGTCACAAAATACATAACGTTACAAAAATAAATGACGTCACAAAATATTAATTACGTCAAAAAATACATAACGTCAGAAAAATAAAAGGCGTCACAAAATACATAACGTCAAAAAAATGACGTCACAAAATACATAACGTCACAAAAATAAATGACGTCACAAAATACATAACGTCACAAAAATAAATGACGTCACAAAATACATAACGTCACAAAAATAAATGACGTCACAAAAATTAATTAAGTCACAAAATACATAACGTCAAAAAAATAAATGACGTCACAAAATATTAATTACGTCACAAAATACATAACATCACAAAAATAAATGACGTCACAAAATACATAACGTCACAGAAATAAATGACGTCACAAAATACATAACGTCACAAAAAATGACGTCACAAAATACATAACGTCACAAAAAAAGACGTCACAAAATACATAACGTCACAAAAATAAATGACGTCACAAAATATTAATTACGTCACAAAATACATAACGTCACAAAAATAAATGACGTCACAAAATACATAACGTCACAAAACATAACGTCACAAAAATAAATGACGTCACAAAATACATAACGTCACAAAAATAAATGACGTTACAAAATACATGACGTCACAAAAATAAATGACGTCACAAAATACATAACGTCACAAAAATAAATGACGTCACAAAATACATAACGTTACAAAAAAATGACGTCACAAAATACATAACGTCACAAAAATAAATGACGTCACAAAATACAAAACGTCACAAAATACATAACGTCACAAAAACAAATGACGTCACAAAATACATAACGTCACAAAAATAAATGACGTCACAAAATACATAACGTCACAAAAATAAATGACGTCACAAAATACATAACGTCACAAAAATAAATGACGTCACAAAATACATAACGTCACAAAAATAAATGACGTCACAAAATATAATTTACGTCACAAAATATATAACGTCACAAAAATAAATGACGTCACAAATTATTAATTACGTCACAAAATACATAACGTCACAAAAATAAATGACGTCACAAAATACATAACGTCACAAAAACATAACGTCACAAAAATAAATGACGTCACAAAATACATAACTTCACAAAAATAAATGACGACACAAAAATTAATTACGTCACAAAATACATAACGTCACAAAATACATAACGTTACAAAAATAAATGACGTCACAAAATACATAACGTCACAAAAATAAATGACGTCACAAAATACATAACGTCACAAAAATAAATGACGTCACAAAATACATAACGTCACAAAAATAAATGACGTCACAAAATACATAACGTTACAAAAATAAATGACGTCACAAAATATTAATTACGTCAAAAAATACATAACGTCACAAAAATAAAAGGCGTCACAAAATACATAACGTCAAAAAAATGACGTCACAAAATACATAACGTTACAAAAATAAATGACGTCACAAAATACATAACGTCACAAAAATAAATGACGTCACAAAATACATAACGTCACAAAAATAAATGACGTCACAAAAATTAATTAAGTCACAAAATACATAACGTCAAAAAAATAAATGACGTCACAAAATATTAATTACGTCACAAAATACATAACGTCACAAAAATAAATGACGTCACAAAATACATAACGTCACAAAAATAAATGACGTCACAAAATACATAACGTCAAAAAAAATGACGTCACAAAATACATAACGTCACAAAAAAAAGACGTCACAAAATACATAACGTCACACATATAAATGACGTCACAAAATACATAACGTCACAAAAATAAATGACGTCACAAAAATTAATTAAGTCACAAAATACATAACGTCACAAATATAAATTACGTCACAAATTACATAACGTCACAAAATACATAACGTCACAAAAGTAAATGGCGTCACAAAATACATAACGTCAAAAAAATAAATGACGTCACAAAATACATAACGTCACAAAAATAAATGACGTCACAAAATACATAAAGTCACAAAAATAAATGACGTCACAAAATACATAACGTCACAAAAATAAATGACGTCACAAAATACATAACGTCACAAAAATAAATGACGTCACAAAATACATAACGTCACAAAAATAAATGACGTCACAAAAATTAATTAAGTCACAAAATACATAACTTCACAAAAATAAATGACGTCACAAAAATTAATTACGTCACAAAATACATAACGTCACAAAAATAAATGACGTAACAAAATACATAATGCCACAAAAATAAATGACGTCACAAAATACTTAACGTCACAAAAATAAATGATGTCACAAAATACATAACGTCACAAAAATAAATGACGTCACAAAATACATAACGTCACAAAAATAAATGCATCACAAAATACATAACGTCACAAAAATAAATGACGTCACAAAATACATAACGTCACAAAAATAAATGACGTCACAAAAATTAATTAAGTCACAAAATACATAACGTCACAAAAATAAATTACGTCACAAAATACATAACGTCACAAAAATAAATGACGTCAAAAAATACATAACGTCACAAAAATAAATGACGTCACAAAATACATAACGTCAAAAAAATAAATGACGTAACAAAATACATAACGTCACAAAAATAAATGACGTCACAAAATACATAACGTCACAAAAATAAATGGCGTCACAAAATACATAACGTCAAAAAAATAAATGACGTCACAAAATACATAACGTCACAAAAATAAATGACGTCACAAAATATATAACGTCACAAAAATAAATGACGTCACAAAATATTAATCACGTCACAAAATGCATAACGTCATAAAAATAAATGACGTCAAAAAATACATAACGTCACAAAAATAAATGACGTCACAAAATACATAACGTCAAAAAATAAATGACGTCTCAAAATACAAAACGTCACAAAAATAAATGACGTCACAAAATACATAACGTCACAAAAATAAATGACGTCACAAAAATACATAACGTCACAAAAAAAGACGTCACAAAATACATAACGTCACAAAAATAAATGACGTAACAAATTATTAATTACGTCACAAAATACATAACGTCAGAAAAATAAATGACGTCACAAAATACATATCGTCACAAAAACATAACGTCACAAAAATAAATGACGTCACAAAATACATAACGTCACAAAAATAAATGACGTCACAAAATACATAACGTCACAAAAATAAATGACGTCACAAAATACATAACGTCACAAAAATAAATGACGTCACAAAATACATAACGTCACAAAAATAAATGATGTCACAAAATACATAACGTCACAAAAATAAATGACGTCACAAAATATTAATCACGTCACAAAATGCATAACGTCACAAAAATAAATGACGTCAAAAAATACATAACGTCAAAAAAATAAATGACGTCACAAAATACATAACGTCACAAAAATAAATTACGTCACAAAATACATAACGTCACAAAATACATAACGTCACAAAAATAAAAGGCGTCACAAAATACATAACGTCAAAAAAATGACGTCACAAAATACATAACGTCACAAAAATAAATGACGTCACAAAATACATAACGTCACAAAAATAAATGACGTCACAAAATACATAACGTCACAAAAATAAATGACGTCACAAAAATTAATTAAGTCACAAAATACATAACGTCAAAAAAATAAATGACGTCACAAAATACATAACGTCACAAAAATAAATGACGTCACAAAATACATAACGTCACAAAAATAAATGACGTCACAAAATACATAACGTCACAAAAAATGACGTCACAAAATACATAACGTCACAAAACAAAGACGTCACAAAATACATAACGTCACAAAAATAAATGACGTCACAAAATATTAATTACGTCACAAAATACATAACGTCACAAAAATAAATGACGTTACAAAATACATGACGTCACAAAAATAAATGACGTCACAAAATACATAACGTCACAAACATAAATGACGTCACAAAATACATAACGTCACAAAAAAAATGACGTCACAAAATACATAACGTCACAAAAATAAATGACGTCACAAAATACAAAACGTCACAAAATACATAACGTCACAAAAATAAATGACGTAACAAAATACATAACGTCACAAAAATAAATGACGTCACAAAATACTTAACGTCACAAAAATAAATGACGTCACAAAATACATAACGTCACAAAAATAAATGACGTCACAAAATACATAACGTCACAAAAATAAATGACGTCACAAAAATTAATTAAGTCACAAAATAAATAACGTCACAAAAATAAATTACGTCACAAAATACATAACGTCACAAAAATAAATGCATCACAAAATACATAACGTCACAAAAATAAATGACGTCACAAAATACATAACGTCACAAAAATAAATGACGTCACAAAAATTAATTAAGTCACAAAATAAATAATGTCACAAAAATAAATTACATCACAAAATACATAACGTCACAAAAATAAATGACGTCACAAAATACATAACGTCACAAAAATAAATGACGTCACAAAATACATAACGTCAAAAAAATAAATGACGTCACAAAATACATAACGTCACAAAAATAAATGACGTCACAAAATACATAACGTCACAAAAATAAATGGCGTCACAAAATACATAACGTCAAAAAAATAAATGACGTCACAAAATACATAACGTCACAAAAATAAATGACGTCACAAAATATATAACGTCACAAAAATAAATGACGTCACAAAATATTAATCACGTCACAAAATGCATAACGTCATAAAAATAAATGACGTCAAAAAATACATAGCGTCACAAAAATAAATGACGTCACAAAATACATAACGTCAAAAAATAAATGACGTCACAAAATACAAAACGTCACAAAAATAAATGACGTCACAAAATACATAACGTCACAAAAATAAATGACGTCACAAAAATACATATAGTCACAAAAAAAGACGTCACAAAATACATAACGTCACAAAAATAAATGACGTAACAAATTATTAATTACGTCACAAAATACATAACGTCACAAAAATAAATGACGTCACAAAATACATAACGTCACAAAAACATAACGTCACAAAAATAAATGACGTCACAAAATACATAACGTCACAAAAATAAATGACGTCACAAAATACATAACGTCACAAAAATAAATGACGTCACAAAATACATAACGTCACAAAAATAAATGACGTCACAAAATACATAACGTCACAAAAATAAATGACGTCACAAAATACATAACGTCACAAAAATAAATGACGTCACAAAATACATAACGTTACAAAAATAAATGACGTCACAAAATATTAATTACGTCACAAAATACATAACGTCACAAAAATAAATGACGTCACAAAATATTAATCACGTCACAAAATGCATAACGTCACAAAAATAAATGACGTCAAAAAATACATAACGTCACAAAAATAAATGACGTCACAAAATACATAACGTCACAAAAATAAATTACGTCACAAAATACATAACGTCACAAAATACATAACGTCACAAAAATAAAAGGCGTCACAAAATACATAACGTCAAAAAAAATGACGTCACAAAATACATAACGTCACAAAAATAAATGACGTCACAAAATACATAACGTCACAAAAATAAATGACGTCACAAAATATATAACGTCACAAAAATAAATGACGTCACAAAATATTAATCACGTCACAAAATGCATAACGTCATAAAAATAAATGACGTCAAAAAATACATAACGTCACAAAAATAAATGACGTCACAAAATACATAACGTCACAAAAATAAATGACGTCACAATATACATAACGTCACAAAAATAAATGACGTCACAAAATACAAAACGTTACAAAAATAAATGACGTCACAAAATATTAATTACGTCACAAAATACATAACGTCACAAAAATAAATGACGTCACAAAATATTAATCACGTCACAAAAATAAATGACGTCACAAAATATTAATCACGTCACAAAATGCATAACGTCATAAAAATAAATGACGTCACAAAATACATAACGTCACAAAAATAAATGACGTCAAAAAATACATAACGTCACAAAAATAAATGACGTCACAAAATACATAACGTCAAAAAATAAATGACGTCACAAAATACAAAACGTCACAAAAATAAATGACGTCACAAAATACATAACGTCACAAAAATAAATGACGTCACAAAAATACATATAGTCACAAAAAAAGACGTCACAAAATACATAACGTCACAAAAATAAATGACGTAACAAATTATTAATTACGTCACAAAATACATAACGTCACAAAAATAAATGACGTCACAAAATACATAACGTCACAAAAACATAACGTCACAAAAATAAATGACGTCACAAAATACATAACGTCACAAAAATAAATGACGTCACAAAATACATAACGTCACAAAAATAAATGACGTCACAAAATACATAACGTCACAAAAATAAATGACGTCACAAAATACATAACGTCACAAAAATAAATGACGTCACAAAATACATAACGTCACAAAAATAAATGACGTCACAAAATACATAACGTTACAAAAATAAATGACGTCACAAAATATTAATTACGTCACAAAATACATAACTTCACAAAAATAAATGACGTCACAAAATATTAATCACGTCACAAAATGCATAACGTCACAAAAATAAATGACGTCAAAAAATACATAACGTCACAAAAATAAATGACGTCACAAAATACATAACGTCACAAAAATAAATTACGTCACAAAATACATAACGTCACAAAATACATAACGTCACAAAAATAAAAGGCGTCACAAAATACATAACGTCAAAAAAAATGACGTCACAAAATACATAACGTCACAAAAATAAATGACGTCACAAAATACATAACGTCACAAAAATAAATGACGTCACAAAATACATAACGTCACAAAAATAAATGACGTAACAAAATACATAACGTCACAAAAATAAATGACGTCACAAAATACTTAACGTCACAAAAATAAATGACGTCACAAAATACATAACGTCACAAAAATAAATGACGTCACAAAATACATAACGTCACAAAAATAAATGACGTCACAAAAATTAATTAAGTCACAAAATAAATAACGTCACAAAAATAAATTACGTCACAAAATACATAACGTCACAAAAATAAATGCATCACAAAATACATAACGTCACAAAAATAAATGACGTCACAAAATACATAACGTCACAAAAATAAATGACGTCACAAAAATTAATTAAGTCACAAAATAAATAACGTCACAAAAATAAATTACATCACAAAATACATAACGTCACAAAAATAAATGACGTCACAAAATACATAACGTCACAAAAATAAATGACGTCACAAAATACATAACGTCAAAAAAATAAATGACGTCACAAAATACATAACGTCACAAAAATAAATGACGTCACAAAATACATAACGTCACAAAAATAAATGGCGTCACAAAATACATAACGTCAAAAAAATAAATGACGTCACAAAATACATAACGTCACAAAAATAAATGACGTCACAAAATATATAACGTCACAAAAATAAATGACGTCACAAAATATTAATCACGTCACAAAATGCATAACGTCATAAAAATAAATGACGTCAAAAAATACATAACGTCACAAAAATAAATGACGTCACAAAATACATAACGTCAAAAAATAAATGACGTCACAAAATACAAAACGTCACAAAAATAAATGACGTCACAAAATACATAACGTCACAAAAATAAATGACGTCACAAAAATACATATAGTCACAAAAAAAGACGTCACAAAATACATAACGTCACAAAAATAAATGACGTAACAAATTATTAATTACGTCACAAAATACATAACGTCACAAAAATAAATGACGTCACAAAATACATAACGTCACAAAAACATAACGTCACAAAAATAAATGACGTCACAAAATACATAACGTCACAAAAATAAATGACGTCACAAAATACATAACGTCACAAAAATAAATGACGTCTCAAAATACATAACGTCACAAAAATAAATGACGTCACAAAATACATAACGTCACAAAAATAAATGACGTCACAAAAAACATAACGTCACAAAAATAAATGACGTCACAAAATACATAACGTTACAAAAATAAATGACGTCACAAAATATTAATTACGTCACAAAATACATAACGTCACAAAAATAAATGACGTCACAAAATATTAATCACGTCACAAAATGCATAACGTCACAAAAATAAATGACGTCAAAAAATACATAACGTCACAAAAATAAATGACGTCACAAAATACATAACGTCACAAAAATAAATTACGTCACAAAATACATAACGTCACAAAATACATAACGTCACAAAAATAAAAGGCGTCACAAAATACATAACGTCAAAAAAAATGACGTCACAAAATACATAACGTCACAAAAATAAATGACGTCACAAAATACATAACGTCACAAAAATAAATGACGTCACAAAATACATAACGTCACAAAAATAAATGACGTCACAAAATATATAACGTCACAAAAATAAATGACGTCACTAAATACATAACGTCAAAAAAATAAATGACGTCACAAAATACATAACGTCACAAAAATAAATGACGTCACAAAATATAATTTACGTCACAAAAAAAGACGTCACAAAATACATAACGTCACAAAAATAAATGACGTAACAAATTATTAATTACGTCACAAAATACATAACGTCACAAAAATAAATGACGTCACAAAATACATAACGTCACAAAAACATAACGTCACAAAAATAAATGACGTCACAAAATACATAACGTCACAAAAATAAATGACGTCACAAAATACATAACGTCACAAAAATAAATGACGTCACAAAATACATAACGTCACAAAAATAAATGACATCACAAAATACATAACGTCACAAAAATAAATGACGTCACAAAATACATAACGTTACAAAAATAAATGACGTCACAAAATAATAATTACGTCACAAAATACATAACGTCACAAAAATAAATGACGTCACAAAATATTAATCACGTCACAAAATGCATAACGTCACAAAAATAAATGACGTCAAAAAATACATAACGTCACAAAAATAAATGACGTCACAAAATACATAACGTCACAAAAATAAATTACGTCACAAAATACATAACGTCACAAAATACATAACGTCACAAAAATAAAAGGCGTCACAAAATACATAACGTCAAAAAAAATGACGTCACAAAATACATAACGTCACAAAAATAAATGACGTCACAAAATACATAACGTCACAAAAATAAATGACGTCACAAAATACATAACGTCACAAAAATAAATGACGTCACAAAAATTAATTAAGTCACAAAATACATAACGTCAAAAAAATAAATGACGTCACAAAATACATAACGTCACAAAAATAAATGACGTCACAAAATACATAATGTCACAAAAATAAATGACGTCACAAAATACATAACGTCACAAAAAATGACGTCACAAAATACATAACGTCACAAAACAAAGACGTCACAAAATACATAACGTCACAAAAATAAATGACGTCACAAAATATTAATTACGTCACAAAATACATAACGTCACAAAAATAAATGACGTTACAAAATACATGACGTCACAAAAATAAATGACGTCACAAAATACATAACGTCACAAAAATAAATGACGTCACAAAATACATAACGTCACAAAAATAAATGACGTCACAAAATACATAACGTCACAAAAATAAATGACGTCACAAAATACATAACGTCACAAAAATAAATGACGTCACAAAATACATAACGTCACAAAAATAAATGACGTCACAAAATACATAACGTCACAAAAATAAATGACGTCACAAAATACATAACGTCACAAAAATAAATGACGTCACAAAATACATAACGTTACAAAAATAAATGACGTCACAAAATATTAATTACGTCACAAAATACATAACGTCACAAAAATAAATGACGTCACAAAATATTAATCACGTCACAAAATGCATAACGTCACAAAAATTAATTAAGTCACAAAATACATAACGTCAAAAAAATAAATGACGTCACAAAATACATAACGTCACAAAAATAAATTACGTCACAAAATACATAACGTCACAAAATACATAACGTCACAAAAATAAAAGGCGTCACAAAATACATAACGTCAAAAAAAATGACGTCACAAAATACATAACGTCACAAAAATAAATGACGTCACAAAATACATAACGTCACAAAAATAAATGACGTCACAAAATACATAACGTCACAAAAAATGACGTCACAAAATACATAACGTCACAAAACAAAGACGTCACAAAATACATAACGTCACAAAAATAAATGACGTCACAAAATATTAATTACGTCACAAAATACATAACGTCACAAAAATAAATGACGTTACAAAATACATGACGTCACAAAAATAAATGACGTCACAAAATACATAACGTCACAAAAATAAATGACGTCACAAAATACATAACGTCACAAAAATAAATGACGTCACAAAATACATAACGTCACAAAAATAAATGACGTCACAAAATACATAACGTCACAAAAATAAATGACGTCACAAAATACATAACGTCACAAAAATAAATGACGTCACAAAATACATAACGTCACAAAAATAAATTACGTCACAAAATACATAACGTCACAAAAATAAATGACGTCACAAAATACATAACGTCACAAAAATAAATGACGTCACAAAATACATAACGTCACAAAAATAAATGACGTCACAAAAATTAATTAAGTCACAAAATACATAACGTCAAAAAAATAAATGACGTCACAAAATACATAACGTCACAAAAATAAATGACGTCACAAAATACATAACGTCACAAAAATAAATGACGTCACAAAATACATAACGTCACAAAAAATGACGTCACAAAATACATAACGTCACAAAACAAAGACGTCACAAAATACATAACGTCACAAAAATAAATGACGTCACAAAATATTAATTACGTCACAAAATACATAACGTCACAAAAATAAATGATGTTACAAAATACATGACGTCACAAAAATAAATGACGTCACAAAATACATAACGTCACAAAAATAAATGACGTCACAAAATACATAACGTCACAAAAATAAATGACGTCACAAAATACATAACGTCACAAAAATAAATGACGTCACAAAATATTAATTACGTCACAAAATACATAACGTCACAAAAATAAATGATGTTACAAAATACATGACGTCACAAAAATAAATGACGTCACAAAATACATAACGTCACAAAAAATGACGTCACAAAATACATAACGTCACAAAACAAAGACGTCACAAAATACATAACGTCACAAAAATAAATGACGTCACAAAATATTAATTACGTCACAAAATACATAACGTCACAAAAATAAATGATGTTACAAAATACATGACGTCACAAAAATAAATGACGTAACAAAATACATAACGTCACAAAAATAAATGACGTCACAAAATACTTAACGTCACAAAAATAAATGACGTCACAAAATACATAACTTCACAAAAATAAATGACGTCACAAAATACATAACGTCACAAAAATAAATGACGTCACAAAATACATAACGTCACAAAAATAAATGACGTCACAAAATACATAACGTCAAAAAAATAAATGACGTCACAAAATACATAACGTCACAAAAATAAATGACGTCACAAAATATAATTTACGTCACAAAATATATAACGTCACAAAAATAAATGACGTCACAAAATATTAATCACGTCACAAAATGCATAACGTCATAAAAATAAATGACGTCAAAAAATACATAACGTCACAAAAATAAATGACGTCACAAAATACATAACGTCACAAATATAAATGACGTCACAAAATACATAACGTCACAAAAATTAATGACGTCACAAAAATTAATTAAATCACAAAATACATAACGTCATAAAAATAAATTACGTCACAAAATACATAACGTCACAAAATACATAACGTCACAAAAATAAATGGCGTCACAAAATACATAACGTCAAAAAAATAAATGACGTCACAAAATACATAACGTCACAAAAATAAATGACGTCACAAAATACATAACGTCACAAAAATAAATGACGTCACAAAATACATATCGTCACAAAAATAAATGACGTCACAAAAACATAACGTCACAAAAATAAATGACGTCACAAAATACATAACGTCACAAAAATAAATGACGTCACAAAATACATAACGTCACAAAAATAAATGACGTCACAAAAATACATATAGTCACAAAAAAAGACGTCACAAAATACATAACGTCACAAAAATAAATGACGTAACAAATTATTAATTACGTCACAAAATACATAACGTCACAAAAATAAATGACGTCACAAAATACATAACGTCACAAAAACATAACGTCACAAAAATAAATGACGTCACAAAATACATAACGTCACAAAAATAAATGACGTCACAAAATACATAACGTCACAAAAATAAATGACGTCACAAAATACATAACGTCACAAAAATAAATGACGTCACAAAATACATAACGTCACAAAAATAAATGACGTCACAAAATACATAACGTCACAAAAATAAATGGCGTCACAAAATACATAACGTTACAAAAATAAATGACGTCACAAAATATTAATTACGTCACAAAATACATAACGTCACAAAAATAAATGACGTCACAAAATATTAATCACGTCACAAAATGCATAACGTCACAAAAATAAATGACGTCAAAAAATACATAACGTCACAAAAATAAATGACGTCACAAAATACATAACGTCACAAAAATAAATTACGTCACAAAATACATAACGTCACAAAATACATAACGTCACAAAAATAAAAGGCGTCACAAAATACATAACGTCAAAAAAAATGACGTCACAAAATACATAACGTCACAAAAATAAATGACGTCACAAAATACATAACGTCACAAAAATAAATGACGTCACAAAATATATAACGTCACAAAAATAAATGACGTCACAAAATATTAATCACGTCACAAAATGCATAACGTCATAAAAATAAATGACGTCAAAAAATACATAACGTCACAAAAATAAATGACGTCACAAAATACATAACGTCACAAAAATAAATGACGTCACAAAATACATAACGTCACAAAAATAAATGACGTCACAAAATACATAACGTTACAAAAATAAATGACGTCACAAAATATTAATTACGTCACAAAATACATAACGTCACAAAAATAAATGACGTCACAAAATATTAATCACGTCACAAAAATAAATGACGTCACTAAATATTAATCACGTCACAAAATGCATAACGTCATAAAAATAAATGACGTCACAAAATACATAACGTCACAAAAATAAATGACGTCAAAAAATACATAACGTCACAAAAATAAATGACGTCACAAAATACATAACGTCAAAAAATAAATGACGTCACAAAATACAAAACGTCACAAAAATAAATGACGTCACAAAATACATAACGTCACAAAAATAAATGACGTCACAAAAATACATATAGTCACAAAAAAAGACGTCACAAAATACATAACGTCACAAAAATAAATGACGTAACAAATTATTAATTACGTCACAAAATACATAACGTCACAAAAATAAATGACGTCACAAAATACATAACGTCACAAAAACATAACGTCACAAAAATAAATGACGTCACAAAATACATAACGTCACAAAAATAAATGACGTCACAAAATACATAACGTCACAAAAATAAATGACGTCACAAAATACATAACGTCACAAAAATAAATGACGTCACAAAATACATAACGTCACAAAAATAAATGACGTCACAAAATACATAACGTCACAAAAATAAATGACGTCACAAAATACATAACGTTACAAAAATAAATGACGTCACAAAATATTAATTACGTCACAAAATACATAACGTCACAAAAATAAATGACGTCACAAAATATTAATCACGTCACAAAATGCATAACGTCACAAAAATAAATGACGTCAAAAAATACATAACGTCACAAAAATAAATGACGTCACAAAATACATAACGTCACAAAAATAAATTACGTCACAAAATACATAACGTCACAAAATACATAACGTCACAAAAATAAAAGGCGTCACAAAATACATAACGTCAAAAAAAATGACGTCACAAAATACATAACGTCACAAAAATAAATGACGTCACAAAATACATAACGTCACAAAAATAAATGACGTCACAAAATACATAACGTCACAAAAATAAATGACGTAACAAAATACATAACGTCACAAAAATAAATGACGTCACAAAATACTTAACGTCACAAAAATAAATGACGTCACAAAATACATAACGTCACAAAAATAAATGACGTCACAAAATACATAACGTCACAAAAATAAATGACGTCACAAAAATTAATTAAGTCACAAAATAAATAACGTCACAAAAATAAATTACGTCACAAAATACATAACGTCACAAAAATAAATGCATCACAAAATACATAACGTCACAAAAATAAATGACGTCACAAAATACATAACGTCACAAAAATAAATGACGTCACAAAAATTAATTAAGTCACAAAATAAATAACGTCACAAAAATAAATTACATCACAAAATACATAACGTCACAAAAATAAATGACGTCACAAAATACATAACGTCACAAAAATAAATGACGTCACAAAATACATAACGTCAAAAAAATAAATGACGTCACAAAATACATAACGTCACAAAAATAAATGACGTCACAAAATACATAACGTCACAAAAATAAATGGCGTCACAAAATACATAACGTCAAAAAAATAAATGACGTCACAAAATACATAACGTCACAAAAATAAATGACGTCACAAAATATATAACGTCACAAAAATAAATGACGTCACAAAATATTAATCACGTCACAAAATGCATAACGTCATAAAAATAAATGACGTCAAAAAATACATAACGTCACAAAAATAAATGACGTCACAAAATACATAACGTCAAAAAATAAATGACGTCACAAAATACAAAACGTCACAAAAATAAATGACGTCACAAAATACATAACGTCACAAAAATAAATGACGTCACAAAAATACATATAGTCACAAAAAAAGACGTCACAAAATACATAACGTCACAAAAATAAATGACGTAACAAATTATTAATTACGTCACAAAATACATAACGTCACAAAAATAAATGACGTCACAAAATACATAACGTCACAAAAACATAACGTCACAAAAATAAATGACGTCACAAAATACATAACGTCACAAAAATAAATGACGTCACAAAATACATAACGTCACAAAAATAAATGACGTCTCAAAATACATAACGTCACAAAAATAAATGACGTCACAAAATACATAACGTCACAAAAATAAATGACGTCACAAAATACATAACGTCACAAAAATAAATGACGTCACAAAATACATAACGTTACAAAAATAAATGACGTCACAAAATATTAATTACGTCACAAAATATTAATTACGTCACAAAATACATAACGTCACAAAAATAAATGACGTCACAAAATATTAATCACGTCACAAAATGCATAACGTCACAAAAATAAATGACGTCACAAAATACATAACGTCACAAAAATAAATTACGTCACAAAATATATAACGTCACAAAATACATAACGTCACAAAAATAAAAGGCGTCACAAAATACATAACGTCAAAAAAAATGACGTCACAAAATACATAACGTCACAAAAATAAATGACGTCACAAAATACATAACGTCACAAAAATAAATGACGTCACAAAATACATAACGTCACAAAAATAAATGACGTCACAAAATACATAACGTCACAAAAATAAATGACGTCACTAAATACATAACGTCAAAAAAATAAATGACGTCACAAAATACATAACGTCACAAAAATAAATGACGTCACAAAATATAATTTACGTCACAAAAAAAGACGTCACAAAATACATAACGTCACAAAAATAAATGACGTAACAAATTATTAATTACGTCACAAAATACATAACGTCACAAAAATAAATGACGTCACAAAATACATAACGTCACAAAAACATAACGTCACAAAAATAAATGACGTCACAAAATACATAACGTCACAAAAATAAATGACGTCACAAAATACATAACGTCACAAAAATAAATGACGTCACAAAATACATAACGTCACAAAAATAAATGACATCACAAAATACATAACGTCACAAAAATAAATGACGTCACAAAATACATAACGTTACAAAAATAAATGACGTCACAAAATAATAATTACGTCACAAAATACATAACGACACAAAAATAAATGACGTCACAAAATATTAATCACGTCACAAAATGCATAACGTCACAAAAATAAATGACGTCAAAAAATACATAACGTCACAAAAATAAATGACGTCACAAAATACATAACGTCACAAAAATAAATTACGTCACAAAATACATAACGTCACAAAATACATAACGTCACAAAAATAAAAGGCGTCACAAAATACATAACGTCAAAAAAAATGACGTCACAAAATACATAACGTCACAAAAATAAATGACGTCACAAAATACATAACGTCACAAAAATAAATGACGTCACAAAATACATAACGTCACAAAAATAAATGACGTCACAAAAATTAATTAAGTCACAAAATACATAACGTCAAAAAAATAAATGACGTCACAAAATACATAACGTCACAAAAATAAATGACGTCACAAAATACATAATGTCACAAAAATAAATGACGTCACAAAATACATAACGTCACAAAAAATGACGTCACAAAATACATAACGTCACAAAACAAAGACGTCACAAAATACATAACGTCACAAAAATAAATGACGTCACAAAATATTAATTACGTCACAAAATACATAACGTCACAAAAATAAATGACGTTACAAAATACATGACGTCACAAAAATAAATGACGTCACAAAATACATAACGTCACAAAAATAAATGACGTCACAAAATACATAACGTCACAAAAATAAATGACGTCACAAAATACATAACGTCACAAAAATAAATGACGTCACAAAATACATAACGTCACAAAAATAAATGACGTCACAAAATACATAACGTCACAAAAATAAATGACGTCACAAAATACATAACGTCACAAAAATAAATGACGTCACAAAATACATAACGTCACAAAAATAAATGACGTCACAAAATACATAACGTTACAAAAATAAATGACGTCACAAAATATTAATTACGTCACAAAATACATAACGTCACAAAAATAAATGACGTCACAAAATAGGTTACGTCACAAAAATAAATGACGTCACAAAATACATAACGTCACAAAAATAAATGACGTAACAAATTATTAATTACGTCACAAAATACATAACGTCACAAAAATAAATGACGTCATGTATTTTGTAACGTCATTTATTTTTGTGACGTTATGTATTTTGTGACGTCACATGACGTCACAAAAATAAATGACGTCACAAAATATTAATCACGTCACAAAATGCATAACGTCACAAAAATTAATTAAGTCACAAAATACATAACGTCAAAAAAATAAATGACGTCACAAAATACATAACGTCACAAAAATAAATTACGTCACAAAATACATAACGTCACAAAATACATAACGTCACAAAAATAAAAGGCGTCACAAAATACATAACGTCAAAAAAAATGACGTCACAAAATACATAACGTCACAAAAATAAATGACGTCACAAAATACATAACGTCACAAAAATAAATGACGTCACAAAATACATAACGTCACAAAAAATGACGTCACAAAATACATAACGTCACAAAACAAAGACGTCACAAAATACATAACGTCACAAAAATAAATGACGTCACAAAATATTAATTACGTCACAAAATACATAACGTCACAAAAATAAATGACGTTACAAAATACATGACGTCACAAAAATAAATGACGTCACAAAATACATAACGTCACAAAAATAAATGACGTCACAAAATACATAACGTCACAAAAATAAATGACGTCACAAAATACATAACGTCACAAAAATAAATGACGTCACAAAATACATAACGTCACAAAAATAAATGACGTCACAAAATACATAACGTCACAAAAATAAATGACGTCACAAAATACATAACGTCACAAAAATAAATGACGTCACAAAATACATAACGTCACAAAAATAAATGACGTCACAAAATACATAACGTCACAAAAATAAATGACGTCACAAAATACATAACGTCACAAAAATAAATGACGTCACAAAAATTAATTAAGTCACAAAATACATAACGTCAAAAAAATAAATGACGTCACAAAATACATAACGTCACAAAAATAAATGACGTCACAAAATACATAACGTCACAAAAATAAATGACGTCACAAAATACATAACGTCACAAAAAATGACGTCACAAAATACATAACGTCACAAAACAAAGACGTCACAAAATACATAACGTCACAAAAATAAATGACGTCACAAAATATTAATTACGTCACAAAATACATAACGTCACAAAAATAAATGATGTTACAAAATACATGACGTCACAAAAATAAATGACGTCACAAAATACATAACGTCACAAAAATAAATGACGTCACAAAATACATAACGTCACAAAAATTAATGACGTCACAAAATACAAAACGTCACAAAATACATAACGTCACAAAAATAAATGACGTAACAAAATACATAACGTCACAAAAATAAATGACGTCACAAAATACTTAACGTCACAAAAATAAATGACGTCACAAAATACATAACGTCACAAAAATAAATGACGTCACAAAATACATAACGTCACAAAAATAAATGACGTCACAAAATACATAACGTCACAAAAATAAATGACGTCACAAAATACATAACGTCAAAAAAATAAATGACGTCACAAAATACATAACGTCACAAAAATAAATGACGTCACAAAATATAATTTACGTCACAAAATATATAACGTCACAAAAATAAATGACGTCACAAAATATTAATCACGTCACAAAATGCATAACGTCATAAAAATAAATGACGTCAAAAAATACATAACGTCACAAAAATAAATGACGTCACAAAATACATAACGTCACAAATATAAATGACGTCACAAAATACATAACGTCACAAAAATTAATGACGTCACAAAAATTAATTAAATCACAAAATACATAACGTCATAAAAATAAATTACGTCACAAAATACATAACGTCACAAAATACATAACGTCACAAAAATAAATGGCGTCACAAAATACATAACGTCAAAAAAATAAATGACGTCACAAAATACATAACGTCACAAAAATAAATGACGTCACAAAATACATAACGTCACAAAAATAAATGACGTCACAAAATACATATCGTCACAAAAATAAATGACGTCACAAAAACATAACGTCACAAAAATAAATGACGTCACAAAATACATAACGTCACAAAAATAAATGACGTCACAAAATACATAACGTCACAAAAATAAATGACGTCACAAAATACATAACGTCACAAAAAATGAAGTCACAAAATACATAACGTCACAAAACAAAGACGTCACAAAATACATAACGTCACAAAAATAAATGACGTCACAAAATATTAATTACGTCACAAAATACATAACGTCACAAAAATAAATGACGTTACAAAATACATGACGTCACAAAAATAAATGACGTCACAAAATACATAACGTCACAAAAATAAATGACGTCACAAAATACATAACGTCACAAAAATAAATGACGTCACAAAATACAAAACGTCACAAAATACATAACGTCACAAAAATAAATGACGTAACAAAATACATAACGTCACAAAAATAAATGACGTCACAAAATACATAACGTCACAAAAATAAATGACGTCACAAAATACATAACGTCACAAAAATAAATGACGTCACAAAATACATAACGTCACAAAAATAAATGACGTCACAAAATACATAACGTCACAAAAATAAATGACGTCACAAAATACATAACGTCAAAAAAATAAATGACGTCACAAAATACATAACGTCACAAAAATAAATGACGTCACAAAATATAATTTACGTCACAAAATATATAACGTCACAAAAATAAATGACGTCACAAAATATTAATCACGTCACAAAATGCATAACGTCATAAAAATAAATGACGTCAAAAAATACATAACGTCACAAAAATAAATGACGTCACAAAATACATAACGTCACAAATATAAATGACGTCACAAAATACATAACGTCACAAAAATTAATGACGTCACAAAAATTAATTAAGTCACAAAATACATAACGTCACAAAAATAAATTACGTCACAAAATACATAACGTCACAAAATACATAACGTCACAAAAATAAATGGCGTCACAAAATACATAACGTCAAAAAAATAAATGACGTCACAAAATACATAACGTCACAAAAATAAATGACGTCACAAAATACATAACTTCACAAAAATAAATGACGTCACAAAAATTAGTTACGTCACAAAATACATAACGTCACAAAAATAAATGACGTCACAAAATACATAACGTCACAAAAATAAATGGCGTCACAAAATACATAACGTAACAAAAATAAATAACGTCACAAAATACATAACGTCACAAAAAATGACGTCACAAAATACATAACGTCACAAAAAAAAGACGTCACAAAATACATAACGTCACAAAAATAAATGACGTCACAAAATATTAATTACGTCACAAAATATATAACGTCACAAAAATAAATGACGTCACAAAATATTAATTACATGACAAAATACATAACGTCACAAAAATAAATGACGTCACAAAATACATAACGTCACAAAATACATAACGTCACAAAAATAAATGACGTCACAAAATACATAAAGTCACAAAAATAAATGACGTCACAAAATACATAACGTCACAAAAATAAATGACGTCACAAAATACATAACGTCACAAAAATAAATGACGTCACAAAATACATAACGTCACAAAATACATAACGTCACAAAAATAAAAAACGTCACAAAATACATAACGTCACAAAAATAAATGACGTCACAAAATACATAACGTCACAAAAATAAATGACGTCACAAAATACATAACGTAAAAAAATAAATGACGTCACAAAATACTTAACGTCACAAAAATAAATGACGGCACAAAATACATAACGTCACAAAAATAAATGACGTCACAAAATACGTAACGTCACAAAAATAAATGACGTCACAAAATACATAACGTCACAAAAATAAATGACGTCACAAAATACATAACGTCACAAAAAAAAGACGTCACAAAATACATAACGTCACACATATAAATGACGTCACAAAATACATAACGTCACAAAAATAAATGACGTCACAAAATACATAACATCACAAAAATAAATGACGTCACAAAATACATAACGTCACAAAAATAAATGACGTCACAAAATACATAACGTCACAAAAATAAATGAAGTCACAAAATACATAACGTCACAAAAATAAATGACGTCAAAAAATTTAATTAAGTCAAAAAACATATAACGTCACAAAAATAAATGACGTCACAAAATACAAACCGTCACAAAAATTAATGACGTCAAAAAATACATAACGTCACAAAATACATATCGTCACAAAAATAAATGACGTCACAAAATACATAACGTCACAAAAATAAATGACGTCACAAAATACATAACGTTACAAAAAAAAATTACGTCACAAAATACATAACGTCACAAAAAAATGACGTCACAAAATACATAACGTCAAAAAAATAAATGACGTCACAAAATACAAAACGTCACAAAAATAAATGACGTCACAAAATACATAACGTCACAAAAATAAATGACGTCACAAAAATTAATTAAGTCACAAAATACATAACGTCACAAAAATAAATGACGTCACAAAATACATTACGTCACAAAAATAAATGACGTCACAAAATACGTAACGTCACAAAAATAAATGGCGTCACAAAATACATAAAGTCAAAAAAAATGACGTCACAAAATACATAAAGTCACAAAAATAAATGACGTCACAAAATACATAACGTCACAAAAATAAATGACGTCACAAAATACATAACGTCACAAAAATAAATGACGTCACAAAAATTAATTAAGTCACAAAATACATAACGTCAAAAAAATAAATGACGTCACAAAATACATAACGTCACAAAAATAAATGACGTCACAAAATACATAATGTCACAAAAATAAATGACGTCACAAAATACATAACGTCACAAAAAATGACGTCACAAAATACATAACGTCACAAAAAAAGACGTCACAGAATACATAACGTCACAAAAATAAATGACGTCACAAAATATTAATTACGTCACAAAATACATAACGTCAAAAAAATAAATGACGTCACAAAATACATAACGTCACAAAAATAAATGACGTCACAAAATACATAACGTCACAAAAATAAATGACGTCACAAAATACATAACGTCACAAAAATAAATGACGTCACAAAATACATAACGTCACAAAAATAAATGACGTCACAAAATACATAACGTCACAAAAAAATGACGTCACAAAATACATAACGTCACAAAAATAAATGACGTCACAAAATACAAAACGTCACAAAATACATAACGTCACAAAAATAAATGACGTAACAAAATACATAACGTCACAAAAATAAATGACGTCACAAAATACTTAACGTCACAAAAATAAATGATGTCACAAAATACATAACGTCACAAAAATAAATGACGTCACAAAATACATAACGTCACAAAAATAAATGACGTCACAAAATACATAACGTCACAAAAATAAATGACGTCACAAAATACATAACGTCACAAAAATAAATGACGTCACAAAAATTAATTAAGTCACAAAATACATAACGTCACAAAAATAAATTACGTCACAAAATACATAACGTCACAAAAATAAATGACGTCACAAAATACATAACGTCACAAAATTAAATAGCGTCACAAAATACATAACGTCACAAAAATAAATGACGTCACAAAATACATAACGTCACAAAAATAAATGACGTCACAAAATACATAATGTCACAAAAATAAATGAAGTAACAAAATACATAACTTCACAAAAATAAATGACGTCACAAAAATTAATTACGTCACAAAATACATAATGTCACAAAAATAAATGACGTCACAAAATACATAACGTCACAAACATTAATGACGTCACAAAATTCCTAACGTCACAAAAATAAATAGCGTCACAAAATACATAACGTCACAAAAATAAATGACGTCACAAAATACATAACGTCACAAAAATAAATGACGTCACAAAAATTAATTAAGTCACAAAATTCATAACGTCACAATATAAATGACGTCACAAAATACATAACGTCACAAAAATAAATGACGTCACAAAATACATAACGTCACAAAAATAAATGACGTCACAAAATACTAATCGTCACAATAATAAATGACGTCACAAAATACATAACGTCACAAAAATAAATGACGTCACAAAATACATAACGTCACAAAAATAAATGACGTCACAAAATACATAACGTCACAAAAATAAATGACGTCACAAAATACACAACGTCACAAAAATAAGTGACGTCACAAAAAACATAACGTTACAAAAATAAATGACGTCACAAAATATTAATCACGTCACAAAATGCATAACGTCACAAAAATAAATGACGTCACAAAATACACAACGTCACAAAAATAAGTGACGTCACAAAAAACATAACGTCACAAAAATAAATGACGTCACAAAATACATAACGTCACAAAAAATGACGTCACAAAATACATAACGTCACAAAAAAGACGTCACAAAATACATAACGTCACAAAAATAAATGACGTCACAAAATATTAATTACGTCACAAAATACATAACGTCACAAAAATAAATGACGTCACAAAATACATAACGTCACAAAAACATAACGTCACAAAAATAAATGACGTCACAAAATACATAACGTCACAAAAATAAATGACGTTACAAAATACATGACGTCACAAAAATAAATGACGTCACAAAATACATAACGTCACAAAAATAAATGACGTCACAAAATACATAATGTCACAAAAAAATGACGTCACAAAATACATAACGTCACAAAAATAAATGACGTCACAAAATACAAAACGTCACAAAATACATAACGTCACAAAAATAAATGACGTAACAAAATACATAACGTCACAAAAATAAATGACGTAACAAAATACATAACGTCACAAAAATAAATGACGTCACAAAATACATAACGTCACAAAAAAATGACGTCACAAAATACATAACGTCAAAAAAATAAATGTTATCACAAAATACATAACGTCACAAAAATAAATGACGTCACAAAATACATAACGTCACAAAAATAAATGACGTCACAAAATACATAACGTCACAAAAAATGACGTCACAAAATACATAACGTCACAAAAAAAGACGTCACAAAATACATAACGTCACAAAAATTAATGACGTCACAAAAATTAATTAAGTCACAAAATACATAACGTCACAAAAATAAATTACGTCACAAAATACATAACGTCACAAAATACATAACGTCACAAAAATAAATGGCGTCACAAAATACATAACGTCAAAAAAATAAATGACGTCACAAAATACATAACGTCACAAAAATAAATGACGTCACAAAATATTAATTACGTCACAAAATATATAACGTCACAAAATAAATGACGTCACAAAATATTAATTACATGACAAAATACATAACGTCACAAAAATAAATGACGTCACAAAATACATAACGTCACAAAATACATAACGTCACAAAAATAAATGACGTCACAAAATACATAAAGTCACAAAAATAAATGACGTCACAAAATACATAACGTCAAAAAAATAAATGACGTCACAAAATACATAACGTCACAAAAATAAATGACGTCACAAAATACATAACGTCACAAAATACATAACGTCACAAAAATAAATGACGTCACAAAATACATAACGTCACAAAAATAAATGACGTCACAAAATACATAACGTCACAAAAATAAATGAAGTCACAAAATACATAACGTAAAAAAATAAATGACGTCACAAAATACTTAACGTCACAAAAATAAATGACGGCACAAAATACATAACGTCACAAAAATAAATGACGTCACAAAATACGTAACGTCACAAAAATAAATGACGTCACAAAATACATAACGTCACAAAAATAAATGACGTCACAAAATACATAACGTCACAAAAATAAATGACGTCACAAAATATTAATAACGTCACAAAATACATAACGTCACAAAAATAAATGACGTTACAAAATATATAACGTCACAAAATACATAACATCACAAAAATAAATGACGTCACAAAATACATAACGTCACAAAAATAAATGACGTCACAAAATACATAACGTCACAAAAATAAATGACGTCAAAAAATTTAATTAAGTCAAAAAACATATAACGTCACAAAAATAAATGACGTCACAAAATACATAACGTCACAAACATTAATGACGTCACAAAATTCCTAACGTCACAAAAATAAATAGCGTCACAAAATACATAACGTCACAAAAATAAATGACGTCACAAAATACATAACGTCACAAAAATAAATGACGTCACAAAAATTAATTAAGTCACAAAATACATAACGTCACAATATAAATGACGTCACAAAATACATACCGTCACAAAAATAAATGACTTCACAAAATACTTAACGTCACAATAATAAATGACGTCACAAAATACATAACGACACAAAAATAAATGACGTCACAAAATACAAAACGTCAAAAAAATAAATGACGTCACAAAATACATAACGTCACAAAAATAAATGACGTCACAAAATACACAACGTCACAAAAATAAGTGAAGTCACAAAATACATAACGTTACAAAAATAAATGACGTCACAAAATATTAATTACGTCACAAAATACATAACGTCACAAAAATAAATGACGTCACAAAATATTAATCACGTCACAAAATACTTAACGTCACAATAATAAATGACGTCACAAAATACATAACGTAACAAAAATAAATGGCGTCACAAAATACATAAAGTCAAAAAAAATGACGTCACAAAATACATAACGTCACAAAAATAAATGACGTCACAAAATACATAACGTCACAAAAATAAATGACGTCACAAAATACATAACGTCACAAAAATAAATGACGTCACAAAATACTTAACGTCACAAAAATAAATGATGTCACAAAATACATAACGTCACAAAAATAAATGACGTCACAAAATACATAACGTCACAAAAATAAATGACGTCACAAAATACATAACGTCACAAAAATAAATGACGTCACAAAATACATAACGTCACAAAAATAAATGACGTCACAAAAATTAATTAAGTCACAAAATACATAACGTCACAAAAATAAATTACGTCACAAAATACATAACGTCACAAAAATAAATGACGTCACAAAATACATAACGTCACAAAATTAAATAGCGTCACAAAATACATAACGTCACAAAAATAAATGACGTCACAAAATACATAACGTCACAAAAATAAATGACGTCACAAAATACATAATGTCACAAAAATAAATGAAGTAACAAAATACATAACTTCACAAAAACAAATGACGTCACAAAAATTAATTACGTCACAAAATACATAATGTCACAAAAATAAATGACGTCACAAAATACATAACGTCACAAACATTAATGACGTCACAAAATTCCTAACGTCACAAAAATAAATAGCGTCACAAAATACATAACGTCACAAAAATAAATGACGTCACAAAATACATAACGTCACAAAAATAAATGACGTCACAAAAATTAATTAAGTCACAAAATACATAACGTCACAATATAAATGACGTCACAAAATACATAACGTCACAAAAATAAATGACGTCACAAAATACATAACGTCACAAAAATAAATGACGTCACAAAATACTAATCGTCACAATAATAAATGACGTCACAAAATACATAACGTCACAAAAATAAATGACGTCACAAAATACAACACGTCACAAAAATAAATGACGTCACAAAATGCATAACGTCACAAAAATAAATGACGTCAAAAAATACATAACGTCACAAAAATAAATAACGTCACAAAATACATAACGTCACAAAAAAAAATTACGTCTCAAAATACATAACGTCACAAAAATAAATGACGTCACAAAAATTAATTAATTCACAAAATACATAACGTCACAAAAATAAATTACGTCACAAAATACATAACGTCACAAAAATAAATGACGTCACAAAAATTAATTACGTCACAAAATACATAATGTCACAAAAATAAATGACGTCACAAAATACATAACGTCACAAACATTAATGACGTCACAAAATTCCTAACGTCACAAAAATAAATAGCGTCACAAAATACATAACGTCACAAAAATAAATGACGTCACAAAATACATAACATCACAAAAATAAATGACGTCACAAAAATTAATTAAGTCACAAAATACATAACGTCACAATATAAATGACGTCACAAAATACATAACGTCACAAAAATAAATGACGTCACAAAATACATAACGTCACAAAAATAAATGACGTCACAAAATACTTAACGTCACAATAATAAATGACGTCACAAAATACATATCTTCACAAAAATAAATGACGTCACAAAATACAAAACGTCACAAAAATAAATGACGTCACAAAATACATAACGTCACAAAAATAAATGACGTCACAAAATACACAACGTCACAAAAATAAGTGACGTCACAAAATACATAACGTTACAAAAATAAATGACGTCACAAAATATTAATTACGTCAAAAAATACATAACGTCACAAAAATAAATGACGTCACAAAATATTAATCACGTCACAAAATACTTAACGTCACAATAATAAATGACGTCACAAAATACATAACGTCACAAAAATAAATGACGTCACAAAATTAAATAGCGTCACAAAATACATAACGTCACAAAAATAAATGACGTCACAAAATACATAACGTCACAAAAATAAATGACGTCACAAAATACATAATGTCACAAAAATAAATGAAGTAACAAAATACATAACTTCACAAAAATAAATGACGTCACAAAAATTAATTACGTCACAAAATACATAATGTCACAAAAATAAATGACGTCACAAAATACATAACGTCACAAACATTAATGACGTCACAAAATTCCTAACGTCACAAAAATAAATAGCGTCACAAAATACATAACGTCACAAAAATAAATGACGTCACAAAATACATAACGTCACAAAAATAAATGACGTCACAAAAATTAATTAAGTCACAAAATTCATAACGTCACAATATAAATGACGTCACAAAATACATAACGTCACAAAAATAAATGACGTCACAAAATACATAACGTCACAAAAATAAATGACGTCACAAAATACTAATCGTCACAATAATAAATGACGTCACAAAATACATAACGTCACAAAAATAAATGACGTCACAAAATACATAACGTCACAAAAATAAATGACGTCACAAAATACATAACGTCACAAAAATAAATGACGTCACAAAATACACAACGTCACAAAAATAAGTGACGTCACAAAAAACATAACGTTACAAAAATAAATGACGTCACAAAATATTAATCACGTCACAAAATGCATAACGTCACAAAAATAAATGACGTCAAAAAATACATAACGTCACAAAAATAAATGACGTCACAAAATACATAACGTCACAAAAAAAATTACGTCTCAAAATACATAACGTCACAAAAATAAATGACGTCACAAAAATTAATTAATTCACAAAATACATAACGTCACAAAAATAAATTACGTCACAAAATACATAACGTCACAAAATACATAACGTCACAAAAATAAATGGCGTCACAAAATACATAACGTCAAAAAAATGACGTCACAAAATACATAACATCACAAAAATAAATGACGTCACAAAATTCATAACGTCACAAAAATAAATGACGTCACAAAATACATAACGTCACAAAAATAAATGACGTCACAAAATACAACACGTCACAAAAATAAATGACGTCACAAAATGCATAACGTCACAAAAATAAATGACGTCAAAAAATACATAACGTCACAAAAATAAATAACGTCACAAAATACATAACGTCACAAAAAAAAATTACGTCTCAAAATACATAACGTCACAAAAATAAATGACGTCACAAAAATTAATTAATTCACAAAATACATAACGTCACAAAAATAAATTACGTCACAAAATACATAACGTCACAAAAATAAATGACGTCACAAAAATTAATTACGTCACAAAATACATAATGTCACAAAAATAAATGACGTCACAAAATACATAACGTCACAAACATTAATGACGTCACAAAATTCCTAACGTCACAAAAATAAATAGCGTCACAAAATACATAACGTCACAAAAATAAATGACGTCACAAAATACATAACATCACAAAAATAAATGACGTCACAAAAATTAATTAAGTCACAAAATACATAACGTCACAATATAAATGACGTCACAAAATACATAACGTCACAAAAATAAATGACGTCACAAAATACATAACGTCACAAAAATAAATGACGTCACAAAATACTTAACGTCACAATAATAAATGACGTCACAAAATACATATCTTCACAAAAATAAATGACGTCACAAAATACAAAACGTCACAAAAATAAATGACGTCACAAAAATACATAACGTCACAAAAATAAATGACGTCACAAAATACACAACGTCACAAAAATAAGTGACGTCACAAAATACATAACGTTACAAAAATAAATGACGTCACAAAATATTAATTACGTCACAAAATACATAACGTCACAAAAATAAATGACGTCACAAAATATTAATCACGTCACAAAATACTTAACGTCACAATAATAAATGACGTCACAAAATACATAACGTAACAAAAATAAATGACGTCAAAAAATACATAACGTCACAAAAATTAATAACGTCACAAAATACATAACGTCACAAAAAAAATTACGTCTCAAAATACATAACGTCACAAAAATAAATGACGTCACAAAAATTAATTAATTCACAAAATACATAACGTCACAAAAATAAATTACGTCACAAAATACATAACGTCACAAAAATAAATGACGTCACAAAAATTAATTACGTCACAAAATACATAATGTCACAAAAATAAATGACGTCACAAAATACATAACGTCACAAACATTAATGACGTCACAAAATTCCTAACGTCACAAAAATAAATAGCGTCACAAAATACATAACGTCACAAAAATAAATGACGTCACAAAATACATAACATCACAAAAATAAATGACGTCACAAAAATTAATTAAGTCACAAAATACATAACGTCACAATATAAATGACGTCACAAAATACATAACGTCACAAAAATAAATGACGTCACAAAATACATAACGTCACAAAAATAAATGACGTCACAAAATACTTAACGTCACAATAATAAATGACGTCACAAAATACATATCTTCACAAAAATAAATGACGTCACAAAATACAAAACGTCACAAAAATAAATGACGTCACAAAATACATAACGTCACAAAAATAAATGACGTCACAAAATACACAACGTCACAAAAATAAGTGACGTCACAAAATACATAACGTTACAAAAATAAATGACGTCACAAAATATTAATTACGTCACAAAATACATAACGTCACAAAAATAAATGACGTCACAAAATATTAATCACGTCACAAAATACTTAACGTCACAATAATAAATGACGTCACAAAATACATAACGTAACAAAAATAAATGGCGTCACAAAATACATAAAGTCAAAAAAAATGACGTCACAAAATACATAACGTCACAAAAATAAATGACGTCACAAAATACATAACGTCACAAAAATAAATGACGTCACAAAATACATAACGTCACAAAAATAAATGACGTCACAAAAATTAATTAAGTCACAAAATACATAACGTCAAAAAAATAAATGACGTCACAAAATACATAACGTCACAAAAATAAATGAAGTCACAAAATACATAATGTCACAAAAATAAATGACGTCACAAAATACATAACGTCACAAAAAATGACGTCACAAAATACATAACGGCACAAAAAAAGACGTCACAGAATACATAACGTCACAAAAATAAATGACGTCACAAAATATTAATTACGTCACAAAATACATAACGTCACAAAAATAAATTACGTCACAAAATACATAACGTCACAAAAACATAACGTCACAAAAATAAATGACGTCACAAAATACATAACGTCACAAACATAAATGACGTTACAAAATACATGACGTCACAAAAATAAATGACGTCACAAAATACATAACGTCACAAAAATAAATGACGTCACAAAATACATAACGTCACAAAAAAATGACGTCACAAAATACATAACGTCACAAAAATAAATGACGTCACAAAATACAAAACGTCACAAAATACATAACGTCACAAAAATAAATGACGTAACAGAATACATAACGTCACAAAAATAAATGACGTCACAAAATACTTAACGTCACAAAAATAAATGATGTCACAAAATACATAACGTCACAAAAATAAATGACGTCACAAAAGACATAACGTCACAAAAATAAATGACGTCACAAAATACATAACGTCACAAAAATAAATGACGTCACAAAATACATAACGTCACAAAAATAAATGACGTCACAAAATACATAACGTCACAAAAATAAATGACGTCACAAAAATTAATTAAGTCACAAAATACATAACGTCACAAAAATAAATTACGTCACAAAATACATAACGTCACAAAAATAAATGACGTCACAAAATACATAACGTCACAAAATTAAATAGCGTCACAAAATACATAACGTCACAAAAATAAATGACGTCACAAAATACATAACGTCACAAAAATAAATGACGTCACAAAATACATAATGTCACAAAAATAAATGAAGTAACAAAATACATAACTTCACAAAAATAAATGACGTCACAAAAATTAATTACGTCACAAAATACATAATGTCACAAAAATAAATGACGTCACAAAATACATAACGTCACAAACATTAATGACGTCACAAAATTCCTAACGTCACAAAAATAAATAGCGTCACAAAATACATAACGTCACAAAAATAAATGACGTCACAAAATACATAACGTCACAAAAATAAATGACGTCACAAAAATTAATTAAGTCACAAAATTCATAACGTCACAATATAAATGACGTCACAAAATACATAACGTCACAAAAATAAATGACGTCACAAAATACATAACGTCACAAAAATAAATGACGTCACAAAATACTAATCGTCACAATAATAAATGACGTCACAAAATACATAACGTCACAAAAATAAATGACGTCACAAAATACATAACGTCACAAAAATAAATGACGTCACAAAATACATAACGTCACAAAAATAAATGACGTCACAAAATACACAACGTCACAAAAATAAGTGACGTCACAAAAAACATAACGTTACAAAAATAAATGACGTCACAAAATATTAATCACGTCACAAAATGCATAACGTCACAAAAATAAATGACGTCAAAAAATACATAACGTCACAAAAATAAATGACGTCACAAAATACATAACGTCACAAAAAAAATTACGTCTCAAAATACATAACGTCACAAAAATAAATGACGTCACAAAAATTAATTAATTCACAAAATACATAACGTCACAAAAATAAATTACGTCACAAAATACATAACGTCACAAAATACATAACGTCACAAAAATAAATGGCGTCACAAAATACATAACGTCAAAAAAATGACGTCACAAAATACATAACATCACAAAAATAAATGACGTCACAAAATTCATAACGTCACAAAAATAAATGACGTCACAAAATACATAACGTCACAAAAATAAATGAGGTCACAAAAATTAATTAAGTCACAAAATACATAACGTCAAAAAAATAAATGACATCACAAAATACATAACGTCACAAAAATAAATGACGTCACAAAATACATAACGTCACAAAAATAAATGACGTCACAAAATACATAACGTCACAAAAAATGACGTCACAAAATACATAACGTCACAAAAAAGACGTCACAAAATACATAACGTCACAAAAATAAATGACGTCACAAAATATTAATTACGTCACAAAATACATAACGTCACAAAAATAAATGACGTCACAAAATACATAACGTCACAAAAACATAACGTCACAAAAATAAATGACGTCACAAAATACATAACGTCACAAAAATAAATGACGTTACAAAATACATGACGTCACAAAAATAAATGACGTCACAAAATACATAACGTCACAAAAATAAATGACGTCACAAAATACATAATGTCACAAAAAAATGACGTCACAAAATACATAACGTCACAAAAATAAATGACGTCACAAAATACAAAACGTCACAAAATACATAACGTCACAAAAATAAATGACGTAACAAAATACATAACGTCACAAAAATAAATGACGTAACAAAATACATAACGTCACAAAAATAAATGACGTCACAAAATACATAACGTCACAAAAAAATGACGTCACAAAATACATAACGTCAAAAAAATAAATGTTATCACAAAATACATAACGTCACAAAAATAAATGACGTCACAAAATACATAACGTCACAAAAATAAATGACGTCACAAAATACATAACGTCACAAAAAATGACGTCACAAAATACATAACGTCACAAAAAAAGACGTCACAAAATACATAACGTCACAAAAATTAATGACGTCACAAAAATTAATTAAGTCACAAAATACATAACGTCACAAAAATAAATTACGTCACAAAATACATAACGTCACAAAATACATAACGTCACAAAAATAAATGGCGTCACAAAATACATAACGTCAAAAAAATAAATGACGTCACAAAATACATAACGTCACAAAAATAAATGACGTCACAAAATATTAATTACGTCACAAAATATATAACGTCACAAAATAAATGACGTCACAAAATATTAATTACATGACAAAATACATAACGTCACAAAAATAAATGACGTCACAAAATACATAACGTCACAAAATACATAACGTCACAAAAATAAATGACGTCACAAAATACATAAAGTCACAAAAATAAATGATGTCACAAAAATTAATTAAGTCACAAAATACATAACGTCACAAAAATAAATGACGTCACAAAATACATAACGTCACAAAAATAAATGACGTCACAAAATACATAACGTCACAAAAATAAATGATGTCACAAAAATTAATTAAGTCACAAAATACATAACTTCACAAAAATAAATGACGTCACAAAAATTAATTACGTCACAAAATACATAACGTCACAAAAATAAATGACGTCACAAAATACATAACGTCACAAAAATAAATGGCGTCACAAAATATATAACGTAACAAAAATAAATGACGTCACAAAATACATAACGTCACAAAAAAATGACGTCACAAAATACATAACGTCACAAAAAAAAGGCGTCACAAAATACATAATGTCACAAAAATAAATGACGTCACAAAATATTAATTATATCACAAAATGCATAACGTCATAAAAATAAATGACGTCAAAAAATACATAACGTCAAAAAAATAAATGACGTCACAAAATACATAACGTCAAAAAATAAATGACGTCACAAAATACATAACGTCACAAAAATAAATGACGTCACAAAAATTAATTAAGTCACAAAATACATAACGTCACAAAAATAAATGACGTCACAAAATACATAACGTCACAAAAATAAATGACGTCACAAAATATATAACGTCACAAAAATAAATGACTTCACAAAATATTAATCACGTCACAAAATGCATAACGTCATAAAAATAAATGACGTCAAAAAATACATAACGTCAAAAAATAAATGACGTCACAAAATACATAACGTCAAAAAATAAATGACGTCACGAAATACATAACGTCACAAAAATAAATGACGTCACAAAAATTAATTAAGTCACAAAATACATAACGTCACAAAAATAAATGACGTCACAAAATACATAACGTCAAAAAAATAAATGACGTCACAAAATACATAACGTCACAAAAATAAATGACGTCACAAAATACATAACGTCACAAAAATAAATGGCGTCACAAAATACATAACGTCAAAAAAATAAATGACGTCACAAAATACATAACGTCACAAAAATAAATGACGTCAAAAATATATAACGTCACAAAAATAAATGACGTCACAAAATATTAATCACGTCACAAAATGCATAACGTCATAAAAATAAATGACGTCAAAAAATACATAACGTCAAAAAAATAAATGATGTCACAAAATACATAACGTCAAAAAATAAATGACGTCACAAAATACATAACGTCACAAAAATAAATGACGTCACAAAAATTAATTAAGTCACAAAATACATAACGTCACAAAAATAAATTACGTCACAAAATACATAACGTCACAAAATACATAACGTCACAAAAATAAATGGCGTCACAAACTAAAACGTCAAAAAAATAAATGACGTCACAAAATACATAACGTCACAAAAATAAATGACGTCACAAAATACATAACGTCACAAAAATAAATGACGTCACAAAATACATAACGTCACAAAAATAAATGATGTCACAAAAATTAATTAAGTCACAAAATACATAACGTCACAAAAATAAATGACGTCACAAAATACATAACGTCACAAAAATAAATGACGTCACAAAATACATAACGTCACAAAAATAAATGATGTCACAAAAATTAATTAAGTCACAAAATACATAACTTCACAAAAATAAATGACGTCACAAAAATTAATTACGTCACAAAATACATAACGTCACAAAAATAAATGACGTCACAAAATACATAACGTCACAAAAATAAATGGCGTCACAAAATACATAACGTAACAAAAATAAATGACGTCACAAAATACATAACGTCACAAAAAAATGACGTCACAAAATACATAACGTCACAAAAAAAAGGCGTCACAAAATACATAATGTCACAAAAATAAATGACGTCACAAAATATTAATTATATCACAAAATACATAACGTCACAAAAATAAATGACGTCACAAAATATTAATTACATCACAAAATACATAACGTCACAAAAATAAATGACGTCACAAAATACATAACGTCATAAAATACATAACGTCACAAAAATAAATGACGTCACAAAATACATAAAGTCACAAAAATAAATGACGTCACAAAATACATAACGTCACACAAATAAATGACGTCACAAAATACATAACGTCACAAAAATAAATGACGTCACAAAATACATAACGTCAAAAAAATGACGTCACAAAATACATAACGTCACAAAAATAAATGACGTCACAAAATACATAACGTCACAAAAATAAATGACGTCACAAAATACATAACGTCACAAAAATAAATGACGTCACAAAATACATAACGTCACAAAAATAAATGACGTCACAAAATACATAACGTCACAAAAAATGACGTCACAAAATACATAACGTCACAAAAAAAGACGTCACAAAATACATAACGTCACAAAAATAAATGACGTCACAAAATATTAATTACGTCACAAAATACATAACGTCACAAAAATAAATGACGTCACAAAATACATAACGTCACAAAAACATAACGTCACAAAAATAAATGACGTCACAAAATACATAACGTCACAAAAATAAATGATGTTACAAAATACATGACGTCACAAAAATAAATGACGTCACAAAATACATAACGTCACAAAAATAAATGACGTCACAAAATACATAACGTCACAAAAAAATGACGTCACAAAATACATAACGTCACAAAAATAAATGACGTCACAAAATACAAAACGTCACAAAATACATAACGTCACAAAAATAAATGACGTAACAAAATACATAACGTCACAAAAATAAATGACGTCACAAAATACTTAACGTCACAAAAATAAATGATGTCACAAAATACATAACGTCACAAAAATAAATGACGTCACAAAATACATAACGTCACAAAAATAAATGACGTCACAAAATATATAACGTCACAAAAATAAATGACGTCACAAAATATTAATCACGTCACAAATTGCATAACGTCATAAAAATAAATGACGTCAAAAAATACATAACGTCACAAAAATAAATTACGTCACAAAATACATAACTTCACAAAAATAAATGACGTCACAAAATACATAACGTCACAAAAATAAATGACGTCAAAAAATACATAACGTCAAAAAAATAAATGACATCACAAAATACATAACGTCACAAAAATAAATGACGTCACAAAATACATAACGTCACAAAAATAAATGACGTCACAAAATACATAACGTCACAAAAAATGACGTCACAAAATACATAACGTCACAAAAAAAGACGTCACAAAATACATAACGTCACAAAAAAAGACGTCACAAAATACATAACGTCACAAAAATAAATGACGTCACAAAATATTAATTACGTCACAAAATACATAACGTCACAAAAATAAATGACGTCACAAAATACATAACGTCACAAAAACATAACGTCAAAAAATAAATGACGTCACAAAATGCATAACGTCACAAAAATAAATGACGTCACAAAAATTAATTAAGTCACAAAATACATAACGTCACAAAAATAAATTACGTCACAAAATACATAACTTCACAAAAATAAATGACGTCACAAAATACATAACGTCACAAAAATAAATGACGTCAAAAAATACATAACGTCAAAAAAATAAATGACGTCACAAAATACATAACGTCACAAAAATAAATGACGTCACAAAATACATATCGTCACAAAAATAAATGGCGTCACAAAATACATAACGTCAAAAAAATAAATGACGTTACAAAATACATAACGTCACAAAAATAAATGACGTCACAAAATATATAACGTCACAAAAATAAATGACGTCACAAAATATTAATCACGTCACAAAATGCATAACGTCATAAAAATAAATGACGTCAAAAAATACATAACGTCAAAAAAATAAATGACGTCACAAAATACATAACGTCAAAAAATAAATGACGTCACAAAATACATAACGTCACAAAAATAAATGACGTCACAAAAATTAATTAAGTCACAAAATACATAACGTCACAAAAATAAATGACGTCACAAAATACATAACGTCACAAAAATAAATGACGTCACAAAATATATAACGTCACAAAAATAAATGACTTCACAAAATATTAATCACGTCACAAAATGCATAACGTCATAAAAATAAATGACGTCAAAAAATACATAACGTCAAAAAATAAATGACGTCACAAAATACATAACGTCAAAAAATAAATGACGTCACGAAATACATAACGTCACAAAAATAAATGACGTCACAAAAATTAATTAAGTCACAAAATACATAACGTCACAAAAATAAATGACGTCACAAAATACATAACGTCAAAAAAATAAATGACGTCACAAAATACATAACGTCACAAAAATAAATGACGTCACAAAATACATAACGTCACAAAAATAAATGGCGTCACAAAATACATAACGTCAAAAAAATAAATGACGTCACAAAATACATAACGTCACAAAAATAAATGACGTCAAAAATATATAACGTCACAAAAATAAATGACGTCACAAAATATTAATCACGTCACAAAATGCATAACGTCATAAAAATAAATGACGTCAAAAAATACATAACGTCAAAAAAATAAATGATGTCACAAAATACATAACGTCAAAAAATAAATGACGTCACAAAATACATAACGTCACAAAAATAAATGACGTCACAAAAATTAATTAAGTCACAAAATACATAACGTCACAAAAAAAAATTACGTCACAAAATACATAACGTCACAAAATACATAACGTCACAAAAATAAATGGCGTCACAAACTAAAACGTCAAAAAAATAAATGACGTCACAAAATACATAACGTCACAAAAATAAATGACGTCACAAAATACATAACGTCACAAAAATAAATGACGTCACAAAATACATAACGTCACAAAAATAAATGACGTCACAAATACATGACGTCAGAAAAATAAATGACGTCACAAAATACATAACGTCACAAAAATAAATGATGTCACAAAAATTAATTAAGTCACAAAATACATAACGTCACAAAAATAAATGACGTCACAAAATACATAACGTCACAAAAATAAATGACGTCACAAAATACATAACGTCACAAAAATAAATGATGTCACAAAAATTAATTAAGTCACAAAATACATAACTTCACAAAAATAAATGACGTCACAAAAATTAATTACGTCACAAAATACATAACGTCACAAAAATAAATGACGTCACAAAATACATAACGTCACAAAAATAAATGGCGTCACAAAATACATAACGTAACAAAAATAAATGACGTCACAAAATACATAACGTCACAAAAAAATGACGTCACAAAATACATAACGTCACAAAAAAAAGGCGTCACAAAAATAAATGACGTCACAAAATATTAATTATATCACAAAATACATAACGTCACAAAAATAAATGACGTCACAAAATATTAATTACATCACAAAATACATAACGTCACAAAAATAAATGACGTCACAAAATACATAACGTCAAAATAAATGACGTCACAAAATACATAAAGTCACAAAAATAAATGACGTCACAAAATACATAACGTCACACAAATAAATGACGTCACAAAATACATAACGTCACAAAAATAAATGACGTCAAAAAATACATAACGTCACAAAATACATAACGTCACAAAAATAAATGACGTCACAAAATACATAACGTCACAAAAATAAATGACGTCACTATATACTTAACGTCAAAAAAATAAATGACGTCACAAAATACATAACGTCACAAAAATTAATGACGTCACAAAATACATAACGTCACAAAAATAAATGACGTCACAAAATACAAAACGTCACAAAAATAAATGACGTCACAAAATACAAAACGTCACAAAAATAAATGGCGTCACAAAATACATAACGTCACAAAAATAAATGACGTCACAAAATATTAATTACGTCACAAAATACATAACGTCACAAAAATAAATGACGTCAAAAAATACATAACGTCACAAAAATAAATGACGTCACAAAATACATAACGTCACAAAAATAAATGACGTCACAAAATACATAACGTCAAAAAAATTAATGACGTCACAAAATACATAACGTCACAAAAATAAATGACGTCACAAAATTAAATACGTCACAAGATACATAACGTCACAAAAATAAATGACGTCACAAAATACATAACGTCACAAAAATAAATGACGTCACAAAATACATAACGTCACAAAATACATAACGTCACAAAAATAAATTACGTCACAAAATACATAACGTCACAAAATACATAACGTCACAAAAATAAATGGCGTCACAAACTAAAACGTCAAAAAAATAAATGACGTCACAAAATACATAACGTCACAAAAATAAATGACGTCACAAAATACATAACGTCACAAAAATAAATGACGTCACAAAATACATAACGTCACAAAAATAAATGACGTCACAAATACATGACGTCAGAAAAATAAATGACGTCACAAAATACATAACGTCACAAAAATAAATGATGTCACAAAAATTAATTAAGTCACAAAATACATAACGTCACAAAAATAAATGACGTCACAAAATACATAACGTCACAAAAATAAATGACGTCACAAAATACATAACGTCACAAAAATAAATGATGTCACAAAAATTAATTAAGTCACAAAATACATAACTTCACAAAAATAAATGACGTCACAAAAATTAATTACGTCACAAAATACATAACGTCACAAAAATAAATGACGTCACAAAATACATAACGTCACAAAAATAAATGGCGTCACAAAATACATAACGTAACAAAAATAAATGACGTCACAAAATACATAACGTCACAAAAAAATGACGTCACAAAATACATAACGTCACAAAAAAAAGGCGTCACAAAAATAAATGACGTCACAAAATATTAATTATATCACAAAATACATAACGTCACAAAAATAAATGACGTCACAAAATATTAATTACATCACAAAATACATAACGTCACAAAAATAAATGACGTCACAAAATACATAACGTCATAAAATACATAACGTCACAAAAATAAATGACGTCACAAAATACATAAAGTCACAAAAATAAATGACGTCACAAAATACATAACGTCACACAAATAAATGACGTCACAAAATACATAACGTCACAAAAATAAATGACGTCAAAAAATACATAACGTCACAAAATACATAACGTCACAAAAATAAATGACGTCACAAAATACATAACGTCACAAAAATAAATGACGTCACTATATACTTAACGTCAAAAAAATAAATGACGTCACAAAATACATAACGTCACAAAAATTAATGACGTCACAAAATACATAACGTCACAAAAATAAATGACGTCACAAAATACAAAACGTCACAAAAATAAATGACGTCACAAAATACAAAACGTCACAAAAATAAATGGCGTCACAAAATACATAACGTCACAAAAATAAATGACGTCACAAAATATTAATTACGTCACAAAATACATAACGTCACAAAAATAAATGACGTCAAAAAATACATAACGTCACAAAAATAAATGACGTCACAAAATACATAACGTCACAAAAATAAATGACGTCACAAAATACATAACGTCAAAAAAATTAATGACGTCACAAAATACATAACGTCACAAAAATAAATGACGTCACAAAATTAAATACGTCACAAGATACATAACGTCACAAAAATAAATGACGTCACAAAATACATAACGTCACAAAAATAAATGACGTCACAAAATACATAACGTCACAAAAATAAATGAAGTCACAAAATACATAACGTCACAAAAATAAATGACGTCACAAAAATTAATTACGTCACAAAATACATAACGTCACAAAAATAAATGACGTCACAAAATACATAACGTCACAAAAATTAATGACGTTACAAAATACATTACAAGAGTCTCCTCCAACTCTAGACTTTATAGTACATTTTTAAAGAGTCCCTTCTTACTCTAGTTCTTACAACACATTTTACAAGAGTCTCCTCAAACTCTACACCTTATAGTACATTTTTAAAGATTCCCCTCTTACTCTAGTTCTTAAAACACATTTTATAGGAATAGTTTAGTATTTATTGGATCCGAACTAGACTATCTTGTAATAGTTGTATATACGTTATATTAATTTTACAAGAGTCTCCTCCTACTCTAGATTTTATAATACATTTTACAAGAGTCTCCTAAAACTCTACACATTATCGTACATTTTTAAAGATTCCCCTCTTACTCTAGTTCTTACAACACATTTTATAGGAATTGTTTGGTTTTGTATTTATTGGATCCGAACTAGACTATCTTGTAATAGTTGTATATACTTTATATTAATTTTACAAGAGTCTCCTCCTACTCTAGAATTTATAATACATTTTACAAGGGTCTCCTCCTACTCTACACTTTATAGTACATTTTTAAAGAGTCCCCTCTTACTCTAGTTCTTACAACACATTTCATAGGAAATGTTTGGCTTAGTATTTATGGGATCGTAACTAGACTATCTTGTAATAGTTGTATATAACTTATATTAATTTTACAAGAGTCTTCTCCTACTCTAGATTTTATAATACATTTTACAAGAGTCTCCTCCAACTCTAGACTTTATAGTACATTTTTAAAGAGTCCCCTCTTACTCTAGTTCTTACAACACATTTTACAAGAGTCTCCTCCTAATTGTTTAATTTAGTATTTATTGGATCCGAACTAGACTATCTTCTAATAGTTTTATATACCTTATATTAATTTTACAAGAATTTCCTCCTACTCTAGATTTTATAATACATTTTACAAGAGTCTCCTCCAACTCTACACTTTATAGTACATTTTACAAACGTGTCCTCCAACTCTACACTTTATAGTACATTTTTAAAGATTGCCTCCATTACTCTAGTTCTTTAAACAAATTTTATAGGATTTGTTTATTTTAGTATTTATTGGATCCGAACTAGACTATCTTGTAATAGTTGTATATACGTTATATTAATTTTACAAGAGTCTCCTCCTACTCTAGATTTTATAATACATTTTACAAGAGTCACCTAAAACTCTACACTTTATAGTAAATTTTTAAAGATTCCCCTCTTACTCTAGTTCCTACAACACATTTCATAAGAAATGTTTGGCTTAGTATTTATGGGATCGTAACTAGACTATCTTCTAATAATTGTATATACCTTATATTAATTTTACAAGAGTCTCCTCCTACTCTAGACCCTATAGTACATTTTTAAAGACTCCCCTCTTAATCTAGTTCTTACAACACATTTTACAAGAGTCTCCTCTATTTTTAATTTATTATTTATTGGATCCGAACTAGACTATCTTGTAATAGTTGTATTTACGTTATATTAATTTTACAAGAGTCTCCTCCTACTCTAGATTTTATAATACATTTTACAAACGTGTCCTCCAACTATAGAATTTAAAGTACATTTTTAAAAATTCCCTCCATTACTCTAGTTCTTAAAACAAATTTTATAGGATTTTTTTAGTTTAGTATTTATTGAATTCAAACTAGACCATCTTTCAATAGCTGTATTTACCCTATATTAATTTTACAGGAGTCTCCTCCTACTCTAGACTCTATAGTACATTTTTAAAGACTCCTCTCTCAATTTAGTTCTTACAACACATTTTACAAGGGTCTCCTGTATTTTTTAATTTATTATTTATTGGATCCGAACTAGACTATTTTCTAATAGTTGTATATACCTTATATTAATTTTACAAGAGTCTCCTCCTACTCTAGACTCTATAGTACATTTTTAAAGAGGCTTGTTTGGCTTAGTATTTATGGGATCGTAACTAGACTATCTTGTTATAGTTGAATATACGTTATATTAATTTTACAAGAGTCTCCTCCTACTCTAGATTTTATAATACATTTTACAAACGTGTCCTCCAACTCTACACTTTATAGTACATTTTTAAGGATTCCCTCCATTACTCTAGTTCTTAAAACAAATTTTATAGGATTTTTTTAGTTTAGTATTTTTTGGATCCAAACTAGACCATTTTTCAATAGTTGTATTTACCCTATATTAATTTTACAAGAGTCTCCTCTATTTTTTAATTTATTATTTATTGCATCCGAACTAGACTATCTTCTAATAGTTGTATATACCCTATATTAATTTTACAAGAGTCTTCTCCTACTCTAGACTCTATAGTACATTTTTAAAGACTCCCCTCTTAATCTAGTTCCTACAACACATTTTACAAGAGTCTCCTCTATTTTGTAATTTAGTATTTATTGGATCCGAACTAGACAATCTTGTAATAGTTGTATATAACTTATATTAATTTTACAAGAGTCTCCTCCTACTCTAGATTCTATAATACATTTTACAAGAGTCTCCTCCAACACTAGACTTTATAGTACATTTTTAAAGAGTCCCCTCTTACTCTAGTTCTTACAAAACATTTTACAAGAGTCTCCTCTATTTTTAATTTATTATTTATTGGATCCGAACTAGACTATCTTGTAATAGTTGTATTTACGTTATATTAATTTTACAAGAGTCTCCTCCTACTCTAGATTTTATAATACATTTTACAAACGTGTCCTCCAACTATACAATTTAAAGTACATTTTTAAAGATTCCCTCCATTACTCTAGTTCTTAAAACAAATTTTATAGGATTTTTTTAGTTTAGTATTTATTGAATTCAAACTAGACCATCTTTCAATAGCTGTATTTACCCTATATTAATTTTACAAGGGTCTCCTCCTACTCTAGACTCTATAGTACATTTTTAAAGACTCCTCTCTCAATCTAGTTCTTACAACACATTTTACAAGGGTCTCCTGTATTTTTTAATTTATTATATATTGGATCCGAACTAGACTATATTCTAATAGTTGTATATACCTTATATTAATTTTACAAGAGTCTCCTCCTACTCTAGACTCTATAGTACATTTTTAAAGACTCCCCTCTTAATCTAGTTCCTACAACACATTTTACAAGATTCTCCTCTATTTTGTAATTTAGTAATTATTGGATCCGTACTAGATAATCTTGTAATAGTTGTATATAACTTATATTAATATAACTTATATTAATTTTACAAGAGTCTCCTCCTACTCTAGATTCTATAATACATTTTACAAGAGTCTCCTCCAACTCTACACTTTATAGTACAATTTACAAACGTGTCCTCCAACTCTACACTTTATAGTACATTTTTAAAGATTCCCTCCATTACTATAGTTCTTAAAACAAATTTTATAGGATTTGTTTATTTTAGTATTTATTGGATCCGAACTAGACTATCTTGTAATAGTTGTATATACGTTATATTAATTTTACAAGAGTCTCCTCCTACTCTAGATTTTAATAATACATTTTACAAACGTGTCCTCCAACTCTACACTTTATAGTACATTTTTAAAGATTCCCTCCATTACTCTAGTTCTTAAAACAAATTTTATAGGATTTTTTTAGTTTAGTATTTATTGGATCCAAACTAGACCATCTTTCAATAGTTGTATTTACCCTATATTAATTTTACAAGAGTCTCCTCTATTTTTTAATTTATTATTTATTGGATCCGAACTAGACTATCTTCTAATAGTTGTATAAACCTTATATTAATTTTACAAGAGTCTCCTCCTACTCTAGACTCTATAGTACATTTTTAAAGACTCCCCTCTTAATCTAGTTCCTACAACACATTTTACAAGAGTCTCCTGTATTTTTTAATTTAGTATTTATTCGATCCGAACTAGACTATCTTCTAATAGTTGTATATACCTTATATTAATTTTACTAGAGTCTCCTCCTACTCTAGATTTTAATAATACATTTTACAAACGTGTCCTCCAACTCTACACTTTATAGTACATTTTTAAAGATTCCCTTCATTACTCTAGTTCTTAAAACAAATTTTATAGAATTTTTTTAGTTTAGTATTTATTGGATCCAAACTAAACCATCTTTCAATAGTTGTATTTACCCTATATTAATTTTACAAGTGTCTCCTCCTACTCTAGACTCTATAGTACATTTTTTAAAACTCCCCTCTTAATCAAGCTCTTACAACACATTTTACAAGAGTCTCCTGTATTTTTTAATTTAGTATTTATTGGATCCGAACTAGACTATCTTCTAATAGTTGTATATACCTTATATTAATTTTACAAGAGTCTCCTTCTACTCTAAACTCTATAGTACATTTTTAAAGACTCCCCTCTTACTCTAGTTCTTCCAACACATTTCATAGGAAATGTTTGGCTTAGTATTTATGGGATCGTAACTAGACTATCTTGTAATAGTTGTATATAACTTATATTAATTTTATAAGAGTCTTCTCCTACTCTAGATTTTATAATACATTTTACAAGAGTCTCCTCCAACTCTAGACTTTATAGTACATTTTTAAAGAGTCCCCTCTTACTCTAGTTCTTACAACACATTTTACAAGAGTCTCCTCAAACTCTACACTTTATAGTACATTTTTAAAGATTCCCCTCTTACTCTAGTTCTTACAACACATTTTATAGGAATTGTTTAGTTTAGTATTTATTGGATCCGAACTAGACTATCTTGTAATAGTTGTATATACTTTATATTAATTTTACAAGAGTCTCCTCCTACTCTAGAATTTATAATACATTTTACAAGGGTCTCCTCCTACTCTACACATTATAGTACATTTTTAAAGAGTCCCCTCTTACTCTAGTTCTTCCAACACATTTCATAGGAAATGTTTGGCTTAGTATTTATGGGATCGTAACTAGACTATCTTGTAATAGTTGTATATAACTTATATTAATTTTATAAGAGTCTTCTCCAACTCTAGATTTTATAATACATTTTACAAGAGTCTCCTCCAACTCTACACTTTATAGTACATTTTACAAACGTGTCCTCCAACTCTACACTTTATAGTACATTTTTAAAGATTACCTCCATTACTCTAGTTCTTAAAACAAATTTTATAGGATTTGTTTAGTTTAGTATTTATTGGATCCGAACTAGACTATCTTGTAATAGTTGTATATACGTTATATTAATATTACAAGAGTCTCCTCCTACTCTAGATTTTATAATACATTTTACAAACGTGTCCTCCAACTCTACACTTTATAGTACATTTTTTAAGATTCCCCTCTTACTCTAGTTCTTAAAACACATTTTATAGGAATTGTTTATTTTAGTATTTATTGGATCCGAACTAGACTATCTGTAATAGTTGTATATACCTTATATTAATTTTACAAGAGTGTCCTCCCACTCTAGATTTTATAATACATTTTACAAGGGTCTCCTCCTACTCTACACTTTATAGTACATTTTTAAAGAGTCCTCTCTTAATCTAGTTCTTACAACACATTTTACAAGGGTCTCCTGTATTTTTTAATTTATTATTTATTGGATCCGAACTAGACTATCTTCTAATAGTTGTATATACCTTATATTAATTTTACAAGAGTCTCCTCCTACTCTAGACTCTATAGTACATTTTTAAAGAGTCCCCTCTTACTCTAGTTCATACAACACATTTCATAGGAAATGTTTGGCTTAGTATTTATGGGATCGTAACTAGACTATCTTGTAATAGTTGTATATACGTTATATTAATTTTACAAGAGTCTTCTCTTACTCTAGATTTTATAATACATTTTACAAGAGTCTCCTCCAACTCTAGACTTTATAGTACATTTTTAAAGAGTCCCCTCTTACTCTAGTTCTTACAACACATTTTACAAGAGTCTCCTCCTAATTGTTTAATTTAGTATTTATTGGATCCGATCTAGACTATCTTCTAATAGTTTTATATACCTTATATTAATTTTACAAGAATTTCCTCCTACTCTAGATTTTATAATACATTTTACAAGAGTCTCCTCCAACTCTACACTTTATAGTACATTTTACAAACGTGTCCTCCAATTCTACACTTTATAGTACATTTTTAAAGATTCCCTCCATTACTCTAGTTCTTAAAACAAATTTTATAGGATTTGTTTAGCTTAGTATTTATTGGATCCGAACTATACTATCTTGTAATGGTTGTATATACGTTATATTAATATTACAAGAGTCTCCTCCTACTCTAGATTTTATAATACATTTTACAAACGTGTCCTCCAACTCTACACTTTATAGTACATTTTTTAAGATTCCCCTCTTACTCTAGTTCTTAAAACACATTTTATAGGAATTGTTTAGTTTAGTATTTAATGGATCCGAACTAGACTATCTGTAATAGTTGTAAATACCTTATATTAATTTTACAAGAGTTTCCTCCTACTCTAGATTTTATAATACATTTTACAAGGGTCTCCTCCTACTCTACACTTTATAGTACATTTTTTAAGAGTCCCCTCTAACTCTAGTTCTTACAACACATTTCATAGGAATTGTTTGGCTTAGTATTTATGGGATCCTAACTAGACTATCTTGTAATAGTTGTACATAACTTATATTAATTTTACAAGAGTCTCCTCCTACTCTAGATTCTATAATACATTTTACAAGAGTCTCCTCCAACTCTAGACTTTATAGTACATTTTTAAAGAGTCCCCTCTTACTCTAGTTCTTACAAAACATTTTACAAGAGACTCCTCTATTTTTAATTTATTATTTATTGGATCCGAACTAGACTATCTTGTAATAGTTGTATTTACGTTATATTAATTTTACAAGAGTCTCCTCCTACTCTAGATTTTATAATACATTTTACAAACGTGTCCTCCAACTATACAATTTAAAGTACATTTTTAAAGATTCCCTCCATTACTCTAGTTCTTAAAACAAATTTTATAGGATTTTTTTAGTTTAGTATTTATTGAATTCAAACTAGACCATCTTTCAATAGCTGTATTTACCCTATATTAATTTTACAAGGGTCTCCTCCTACTCTAGACTCTATAGTACATTTTTAAAGACTCCTCTCTCAATCTAGTTCTTACAACACATTTTACAAGGGTCTCCTGTATTTTTTAATTTATTATATATTGGATCCGAACTAGACTATATTCTAATAGTTGTATATACCTTATATTAATTTTACAAGAGTCTCCTCCTACTCTAGACTCTATAGTACATTTTTAAAGACTCCCCTCTAAATCTAGTTCCTACAACACATTTTACAAGAGTCTCCTCTATTTTGTAATTTAGTAATTATTGGATCCGTACTAGATAATCTTGTAATAGTTGTATATAACTTATATTAATATAACTTATATTAATTTTACAAGAGTCTCCTCCTACTCTAGATTCTATAATACATTTTACAAGAGTCTCCTCCAACTCTACACTTTATAGTACAATTTACAAACGTGTCCTCCAACTCTACACTTTATAGTACATTTTTAAAGATTCCCTCCATTACTATAGTTCTTAAAACAAATATAGTTAAAACAAATAGTTGTATATACCTTATATTAATTTTACTAGAGTCTCCTCCTACTCTAAACTCTATAGTACATTTTTAAAGACTCCCCTCTTACTCTAGTTCTTACAACACATTTTACAAGAGTCTCCTCAAACTCTACACTTTATAGTACATTTTTAAAGATTCCCCTCTTACTCTAGTTCTTACAACACATTTTATAGGAATTGTTTAGTTTAGTATTTATTGGATCCGAACTAGACTATCTTGTAATAGTTGTATATACTTTATATTAATTTTACAAGAGTCTCCTCCTACTCTAGAATTTATAATACATTTTACAAGGGTCTCCTCCTACTCTACACATTATAGTACATTTTTAAAGAGTCCCCTCTTACTCTAGTTCTTCCAACACATTTCATAGGAAATGTTTGGCTTAGTATTTATGGGATCGTAACTACACTATCTTGTAATAGTTGTATATAACTTATATTAATTTTATAAGAGTCTTCTTTTACTCTAGATTTTATAATACATTTTACAAGAGTCTCCTCCAACTCTACACTTTATAGTACATTTTACAAACGTGTCCTCCAACTCTACACTTTATAGTACATTTTTAAAGATTACCTCCATTACTCTAGTTCTTAAAACAAATTTTATAGGATTTGTTTAGTTTAGTATTTATTGGATCCGAACTAGACTATCTTGTAATAGTTGTATATACGTTATATTAATATTACAAGAGTCTCCTCCTACTCTAGATTTTATAATACATTTTACAAACGTGTCCTCCAACTCTACACTTTATAGTACATTTTTTAAGATTCCCCTCTTAATCTAGTTCTTAAAACACATTTTATAGGAATTGTTTATTTTAGTATTTATTGGATCCGAACTAGACTATCTGTAATAGTTGTATATACCTTATATTAATTTTACAAGAGTGTCCTCCCACTCTAGATTTTATAATACATTTTACAAGGGTCTCCTCCTACTCTACACTTTATAGTACATTTTTAAAGAGTCCTCTCTTAATCTAGTTCTTACAACACATTTTACAAGGGTCTCCTGTATTTTTTAATTTATTATTTATTGGATCCGAACTAGACTATCTTCTAATAGTTGTATATACCTTATATTAATTTTACAAGAATTTCCTCCTACTCTAGATTTTATAATACATTTTACAAGAGTCTCCTCCAACTCTACACTTTATAGTACATTTTACAAACGTGTCCTCCAACTCTACACTTTATAGTACATTTTTAAAGATTCCCTCCATTACTCTAGTTCTTAAAACAAATTTTATAGGATTTGTTTAGCTTAGTATTTATTGGATCCGAACTATACTATCTTGTAATGGTTGTATATACGTTATATTAATATTACAAGAGTCTCCTCCTACTCTAGATTTTATAATACATTTTACAAACGTGTCCTCCAACTCTACACTTTATAGTACATTTTTTGAGATTCCCCTCTTACTCTAGTTCTTAAAACACATTTTATAGGATTTGTTTAGTTTAGTATTTATTGGATCCGAACTAGACTATCTGTAATAGTTGTATATACCTTATATTAATTTTACAAGAGTTTCCTCCTACTCTAGATTTTATAATACATTTTACAAGGGTCTCCTCCTACTCTACACTTTATAGTACATTTTTTAAGAGTCCCCTCTAACTCTAGTTCTTACAACACATTTCATAGGAATTGTTTGGCTTAGTATTTATGGGATCCTAACTAGACTATCTTGTAATAGTTGTACATAACTTATATTAATTTTACAAGAGTCTCCTCCTACTCTAGATTTTATAATACATTTTACAAGAGTCTCCTTTAACTCTACACTTTATAGTACATTTTTAAAGAGTCCCCTCTTACTCTAGTTCTTACAACACATTTTCCAAGAGTCTCCTCCTAATTGTTAAGTTTAGTATTTATTGGATCCGAACTAGACAATCTTGTAATAGTTGTATATACGTTATATTAATTTAACAAGAGTCTCCTCCTGCTCTAGATTTTATAATACATTTTACAAGAGTCTCCTAAAACTCTACACTTTATAGTACATTTTTAAATATTCCACTCTTACTCTAGTTCTTACAACACATTTCATAGGAAAGGTTTGGCTTAGTATTTATGGGATCGTAACTTGACTATCCTCTAATGGTTGTATATACCTCATATTAATTTTACAAGAGTCTCCTCCTACTCTAGATTTTATAATACATTTTACAAACGTGTCCTCCAACTCTACAATTTAAAGTACATTTTTAAAGATTCCCTCCATTACTCTAGTTCTTAAAACAAATTTTATAGGATTTTTTTAGTTTAGTATTTATTGAATTCAAACTAGACCATCTTTCAATAGCTGTATTTACCCTATATTAATTTTACAAGGGTCTCCTCCTACTCTAGACTCTATGGTACATTTTTAAAGACTCCTCTCTCAATCTAGTTCTTACAACACATTTTACAAGGGTCTCCTGTATTTTTTAATTTATTATATATTGGATCCGAACTAGACTATTTTCTAATAGTTGTATATAACTTATATTAATTTTACAAGAGTCTCCTCCTACTCTAGACTCTATAGTACATTTTTAAAGAGTCCCCTCTTACTCTAGTTCTTACAACACATTTCATAGGAAATGTTTGGCTTAGTATTTATGGGATCGTAACTAGACTATCTTGTTATAGTTGAATATACGTTATATTAATTTTACAAGAGTCTCCTCCTACTCTAGATTTTATAATACATTTTACAAACGTGTCCTCCAACTCTACACTTTATAGTACAGTTTTAAAGATTCCCTCCATTACTCTAGTTCTTAAAACAAATTTTATAGGATTTTTTAGTTTAGTATTTATTGGATCCAAATTAGACCATCTTTCAATAGTTGTATTTACCCTATATTAATTTTACAAGAGTCTCCTCTATTTTTTAATTTATTATTTATTGCATCCGAACTAGACTATCTTCTAATAGTTGTATATACCCTATATTAATTTTACAAGAGTCTCCTCCTACTCTAGACTCTATAGTACATTTTTAAAGACTCCCCTCTTAATCTAGTTCCTACAACACATTTTACAAGAGTCTCCTCTATTTTGTAATTTAGTAATTATTGGATCCGTACTAGATAATCTTGTAATAGTTGTATATAACTTATATTAATATAACTTATATTAATTTTACAAGAGTCTCCTCCTACTCTAGATTCTATAATACATTTTACAAGAGTCTCCTCCAACTCTACACTTTATAGTACAATTTACAAACGTGTCCTCCAACTCTACACTTTATAGTACATTTTTAAAGATTCCCTCCATTACTATAGTTCTTAAAACAAATTTTATAGGATTTGTTTATTTTAGTATTTATTGGATCCGAACTAGACTATCTTGTAATAGTTGTATATACGTTATATTAATTTTACAAGAGTCTCCTCCTACTCTAGATTTTAATAATACATTTTACAAACGTGTCCTCCAACTCTACACTTTATAGTACATTTTTAAAGATTCCCTCCATTACTCTAGTTCTTAAAACAAATTTTATAGGATTTTTTTAGTTTAGTATTTATTGGATCCAAACTAGACCATCTTTCAATAGTTGTATTTACCCTATATTAATTTTACAAGAGTCTCCTCTATTTTTTAATTTATTATTTATTGGATCCGAACTAGACTATCTTCTAATAGTTGTATAAACCTTATATTAATTTTACAAGAGTCTCCTCCTACTCTAGACTCTATAGTACATTTTTAAAGACTCCCCTCTTAATCTAGTTCCTACAACACATTTTACAAGAGTCTCCTGTATTTTTTAATTTAGTATTTATTCGATCCGAACTAGACTATCTTCTAATAGTTGTATATACCTTATATTAATTTTACAAGAGTCTCCTCCTACTCTAAACTCTATAGTACATTTTTAAAGACTCCCCTCTTACTCTAGTTCTTCCAACACATTTCATAGGAAATGTTTGGCTTAGTATTTATGGGATCGTAACTAGACTATCTTGTAATAGTTGTATATAACTTATATTAATTTTATAAGAGTCTTCTCCTACTCTAGATTTTATAATACATTTTACAAGAGTCTCCTCCAACTCTAGACTTTATAGTACATTTTTAAAGAGTCCCCTCTTACTCTAGACCTTACAACACATTTTACAAGAGTCTCCTCAAACTCTACACTTTATAGTACATTTTTAAAGATTCCCCTCTTACTCTAGTTCTTACAACACATTTTATAGGAATTGTTTAGTTTAGTATTTATTGGATCCGAACTAGACTATCTTGTAATAGTTGTATATACTTTATATTAATTTTACAAGAGTCTCCTCCTACTCTAGAATTTATAATACATTTTACAAGGGTCTCCTCCTACTCTACACATTATAGTACATTTTTAAAGAGTCCCCTCTTACTCTAGTTCTTCCAACACATTTCATAGGAAATGTTTGGCTTAGTATTTATGGGATCGTAACTAGACTATCTTGTAATAGTTGTATATAACTTATATTAATTTTATAAGAGTCTTCTCCTACTCTAGATTTTATAATACATTTTACAAGAGTCTCCTCCAACTCTAGACTTTATAGTACATTTTTAAAGAGTCCCCTCTTACTCTAGACCTTACAACACATTTTACAAGAGTCTCCTCAAACTCTACACTTTATAGTACATTTTTAAAGATTCCCCTCTTACTCTAGTTCTTACAACACATTTTATAGGAATTGTTTAGTTTAGTATTTATTGGATCCGAACTAGACTATCTTGTAATAGTTGTATATACTTTATATTAATTTTACAAGAGTCTCCTCCTACTCTAGAATTTATAATACATTTTACAAGGGTCTCCTCCTACTCTACACATTATAGTACATTTTTAAAGAGTCCCCTCTTACTCTAGTTCTTCCAACACATTTCATAGGAAATGTTTGGCTTAGTATTTATGGGATCGTAACTAGACTATCTTGTAATAGTTGTATATAACTTATATTAATTTTATAAGAGTCTTCTCCTACTCTAGATTTTATAATACATTTTACAAGAGTCTCCTCCAACTCTACACTTTATAGTACATTTTACAAACGTGTCCTCCAACTCTACACTTTATAGTACATTTTTAAAAATTACCTCCATTACTCTAGTTCTTAAAACAAATTTTATAGGATTTGTTTAGTTTAGTATTTATTGGATCCGAACTAGACTATCTTGTAATAGTTGTATATACGTTATATTTATATTACAAGAGTCTCCTCCTACTCTAGATTTTATAATACATTTTACAAACGTGTCCTCCAACTCTACACTTTATAGTACATTTTTTAAGATTCCCCTCTTACTCTAGTTCTTAAAACACATTTTATAGGAATTGTTTATTTTAGTATTTATTGGATCCGAACTAGACTATCTGTAATAGTTGTATATACCTTATATTAATTTTACAAGAGTGTCCTCCCACTCTAGATTTTATAATACATTTTACAAGGGTCTCCTCCTACTCTACACTTTATAGTACATTTTTAAAGAGTCCTCTCTTAATCTAGTTCTTACAACACATTTTACAAGGGTCTCCTGTATTTTTTAATTTATTATTTATTGGATCCGAACTAGACTATCTTCTAATAGTTGTATATACCTTATTTTAATTTTACAAGAGTCTCCTCCTACTCTAGACTCTATAGTACATTTTTAAAGAGTCCCCTCTTACTCTAGATCTTACAACACATTTCATAGGAAATGTTTGGCTTAGTATTTATGGGATCGTAACTAGACTATCTTGTAATAGTTGTATATACGTTATATTAATTTTACAAGAGTCTTCTCTTACTCTAGATTTTATAATACATTTTACAAGAGTCTCCTCCAACTCTAGACTTTATAGTACATTTTTAAAGAGTCCCCTCTTACTCTAGTTCTTACAACACATTTTACAAGAGTCTCCTCCTAATTGTTTAATTTAGTATTTATTGGATCCGATCTAGACTATCTTCTAATAGTTTTATATACCTTATATTAATTTTACAAGAATTTCCTCCTACTCTAGATTTTATAATACATTTTACAAGAGTCTCCTCCAACTCTACACTTTATAGTACATTTTACAAACGTGTCCTCCAACTCTACACTTTATAGTACATTTTTAAAGATTCCCTCCATTACTCTAGTTCTTAAAACAAATTTTATAGGATTTGTTTAGCTTAGTATTTATTGGATCCGAACTATACTATCTTGTAATGGTTGTATATACGTTATATTAATATTACAAGAGTCTCCTCCTACTCTAGATTTTATAATACATTTTACAAACGTGTCCTCCAACTCTACACTTTATAGTACATTTTTTAAGATTCCCCTCTTACTCTAGTTCTTAAAACACATTTTATAGGAATTGTTTAGTTTAGTATTTATTGGATCCGAACTAGACTATCTGTAATAGTTGTATATACCTTATATTAATTTTACAAGAGTTTCCTCCTACTCTAGATTTTATAATACATTTTACATGGGTCTCCTCCTACTCTACACTTTATAGTACATTTTTTAAGAGTCCCCTCTAACTCTAGTTCTTACAACACATTTCATAGGAATTGTTTGGCTTAGTATTTATGGGATCCTAACTAGACTATCTTGTAATAGTTGTACATAACTTATATTAATTTTACAAGAGTCTCCTCCTACTCTAGATTTTATAATACATTTTACAAGAGTCTCCTTTAACTCTACACTTTATAGTACATTTTTAAAGAGTCCCCTCTTACTCTAGTTCTTACAACACATTTTCCAAGAGTCTCCTCCTAATTGTTAAGTTTAGTATTTATTGGATCCGAACTAGACAATCTTGTAATAGTTGTATATACGTTATATTAATTTTACAAGAGTCTCCTCCTACTCTAGATTTTATAATACATTTTACAAGAGTCTCCTAAAACTCTACACTTTATAGTACATTTTTAAAGATTCCACTCTTACTCTAGTTCTTACAACACATTTCATAGGAAATGTTTGGCTTAGTATTTATGGGATCGTAACTAGACTATCCTCTAATAGTTGTATATACCTCATATTAATTTTACAAGAGTCTCCTCCTACTCTAGACCCTATAGTACATTTTTAAACACTCCCCTCTTAATCTAGTTCTTACAACACATTTTACAAGAGTCTCCTCTATTTTGTTATTTATTATTTATTGGATCCGAACTAGACTATCTTGTAATAGTTGTATATACGTTATATTAATTTTAAAAGAGTCTCCTCCTACTCAAGATTTTATAATATATTTTACAAACGTGTCCTCCAACTCTACACTTTATAGTACATTTTCAAAGATTCCCTCCATTACTCTAGTTCTTAAAAAAAATTTTATAGGATTTTTTTTAGTTTAGTATTTATTGAATTCAAACTAGACCATCTTTCAATATCTGTATTTACCCTATATTAATTTTACAAGAGTCTCCTCCTACTCTAGACTCTATAGTACATTTTTAAAGACTCCCCTCTTAATCTAGTTCTTACAACACATTTTACAAGAGTCTCCTGTATTTTTTAATTTATTATTTATTGGATCCGAACTAGACTATCTCCTAATAGTATATACCTTATATTAATTTTACAAGAGTCTCCTCCTACTCTAGACTCTATAGTACATTTTTAAAGAGTCCCCTCTTACTCTAGTTCTTACAACACATTTCATAGGAAATGTTTGGCTTAGTATTTATGGGATCGTAACTAGACTATCTTGTAATAGTTGTATATACGTTATATTAATTTTACAAGAGTCTCCTCCTACTCTAGATTTTATAATACATTTTACAAACGTGTCCTCCAACTCTACACTTTATAGTACATTCTTAAAAATTCCCTCCATTACTCTAGTTCTTAAAATAAATTTTATAGGATTTTTTAGTTTAGTATTTATTGGATCCAAACTAGACCATCTTTCAATAGTTGTATTTACCCTATATTAATTTTACAAGAGTCTCCTCTATTTTTTAATTTATTATTTATTGGATCCGAACTAGACTATCTTCTAATAGTTGTATATATTTTATATTAATTTTACAAGAGTCTCCTCCTACTCTAGACTCTATAGTACATTTTTAAAGACTCCCCTCTTAATCTAGTTCCTACAACAAATTTTACAAGAGTCTCCTCTATTTTGTAATTTAGTATTTATTGGATCCGTACTAGACAATCTTGTAATAGTTGTATATAACTTATATTAATTTTACAAAGGTCTCCTCCTACTCTAGATTTTATAATACATTTACAAGAGTCTCCTCCAACTCTACACTTTATAATACATTTTTAAAGAGTCCCCTCTTACTCTAGTTCTTACAACACATTTTACAAGAGTCTCCTCCTAATTGTTATGTTTGGTATTTATTTGATCAATTTAGACTATCTTGTAATAGTTGTATATACCTTATATTAATTTTACAAGATTCTCCTCCTACTCTAGATTTCATAATACATTTTACAAGAGTCTCCTCCTACTCTAACCTCTATAGTACATTTTTAAAGAGTTCCCTCTTACTCTTGTTTTTACAATATACTTTACAAGAGTCTCCTCCAAATTGTTTAAATTAGTATTTATTGGATCAGAACTATACTATCTGGTAAAAGTTGTATATATCTTATATTAATTTTACAAGAGTCTCCTCCTACTCTAGATTTTACAATACATTTTACAAGGGTCTCCTCCTACTCAACACTTTATAGTACATTTTTAAAGAGTCCCCTCTTACTCTAGTTCTTACAACACATTTCATAGGAATTAATTGGCTTAGTATTTATGGGATCCTAACTAGACTATCTTGTAATAGTTGGATATAACTTATATTAATTTTACTAGAGTCTCTTCCTACTCTAGATTTTATAATACATTTTACAAGAGTCTCCTCCAACTCTAGACTTCATAGTACATTTTTAAAGAGTCCCCTCTTACTCTAGTTCTTACAACCCATTTTACAAGAGTCTCCTCCTAATTGTTTAATTTAGTATTTATTGGATCCGAACTAGACTATCTTCTAATATTTGTATATACCTTATATTAATTTTACAAGAATTTCCTCCTACTCTAGATTTTATAATACATTTTACGAGAGTCTCCTCCAACTCTACACTTTATAGTACATTTTACAAACGTGTCCTCCAACTCTACACTTTATAGTATATTTTTAAAGATTCCCTTTATTACTATAGTTCTTAAAACAAATTTTATAGGATTTGTTTATTTTAGTATTTATTGGATCCGAACTAGACTATCTTGTAATAGTTGTATATACGTTATATTAATTTTACAAGAGTCTCCTCCTACTCTAGATTTTAATAATACATTTTACAAACGTGTCCTCCAACTCTACACTTTATAGTATATTTTTAAAGATTCCCTCCATTACTCTAGTTCTTAAAACAAATTTTATAGGATTTTTTTAGTTTAGTATTTATTGGATCCAAACTAGACCATCTTTCAATAGTTGTATTTACCCTATATTAATTTTACAAGAGTCTCCGCCTACTCTAGACTCTATAGTACATTTTAAAAACTCCCCTCTTAATCAATTTCTTACAACACATTTTACAAGAGTCTCCTGTATTTTTTAATTTAGTATTTATTGGATCCGAACTAGACTATCTTCTAATAGTTGTATATAACTTATATTAATTTTACAAGAGTCTCCTCCTACTCTAAATTTTATAATACATTTTACAAGAGTCTCCTCAAACTCTACACTTTATAGTACATTTTTAAAGATTCCCCTCTTACTCTAGTTCTTAAAACACATTTTATAGGAATTGTTTAGTTTAGTATTTATTGGATCCGAACTAGACTATCTTGTAATAGTTGTATATACGTTATATTAATTTTACAAGAGTCTCCTCCTACTCTAGATTTTATAATACATTTTACAAGAGTCTCCTAAAACTCTACACTTTATAGTACATTTTTAAAGATTCCCCTCTTACTCTAGTTCTTACAACACATTTTATAGGAATTGTTTAGTTTAGTATTTATTGGATCCGAACTAGACTATCTTGTAATAGTTTTATATACTTTATATTAATTTTACAAGTGTCTCCTCCTTTTCTAGAATTTATAATACATTTTACAAGGGTCTCCTCCTACTCTACAATTTATAGTACATTTTTAAAGTGTCCCCTCTTACTCTAGTTCTTACAACACATTTCATAGGAAATGTTTGGCTTAGTATTTATGGGATCGTAACTAGACTATCTTGTAATAGTTGTATATAACTTATATTAATTTTACAAGAGTCTTCTCCTACTCTAGATTTTATAATACATTTTACAAGAGTCTCCTTTAACTCTAGACTTTATAGTACATTTTTAAAGAGTCCCCTCTTACTCTAGTTCTTACAACACATTTTACAAGAGTCTCCTCCTAATTGTTTAATTTAGTATTTATTGGATCCGAACTAGACTATCTTCTGATAGTTGTATATACCCTATATTATTTTACAAGAATTTCCTCCTACTCTAGATTTTATAATACATTTTAAAAGAGTCTCCTCCAACTCTACACTTTATAGTACATTTTACAAACGTGTCCTCCAACTCTACACTTTATAGTAAATTTTTAAAGATTCCCTCCATTACTCTATTTATTAAAACAAATTTTATTGGATTTTTTTTGTTTAGTATTTATTGGATCCAAACTAGACCATCTTTCAATAGTTGTATTTACCCTATATTAATTTTACAAGAGTCTCCTCCTACTCTAGACTCTATAGTACATTTTTAAAGACTCCCCTCTTAATCTAGTTCCTACAACACATTTTACAAGAGTCTCATCTATTTTTAATTTAGTATTTATTGGATACGAACTAGACAATCTTGTACTAGTTGTATATAACTTATATTAATTTTACAAGAGTCTCCTCCTACTCTAAATTTTATAATACATTTTACAAGAGTCTCCTCAAACTCTACACTTTATAGTACATTTTTAAAGATTCCCTCCATTACTCTATTTCTTAAAACAAATTTTATAGGATTTTTTTTGTTTAGTATTTATTGGATCTAAACTAGACCATCTTTCAATAGTAGTATTTACCATATATTAATTTTACAAGAGTCTCCTCCTACTCTAGACTCTACAGTACATTTTTAAAGACTCCCCTCTTACTCTAGTTCTTACAACACATTTTACAAGAGTCTCCTCCTAATTGTTTAATTTAGTATTTATTGGATCCGAACTAGACTATCTTCTGATAGTTGTATATACCCTATATTATTTTACAAGAATTTCCTCCTACTCTAGATTTTATAATACATTTTAAAAGAGTCTCCTCCAACTCTACACTTTATAGTACATTTTACAAACGTGTCCTCCAACTCTACACTTTATAGTAAATTTTTAAAGATTCCCTCCATTACTCTATTTATTAAAACAAATTTTATTGGATTTTTTTTGTTTAGTATTTATTGGATCCAAACTAGACCATCTTTCAATAGTTGTATTTACCCTATATTAATTTTACAAGAGTCTCCTCCTACTCTAGACTCTATAGTACATTTTTAAAGACTCCCCTCTTAATCTAGTTCCTACAACACATTTTACAAGAGTCTCATCTATTTTTTAATTTAGTACTTATTGGATACGAACTAGACAATCTTGTACTAGTTGTATATAACTTATATTGATTTTACAAGAGTCTCCTCCTACTCTAGACTCTATAGTACATTTTTAAAGACTCCCCTCATAATCTAGTTCCTACAACACATTTTACAAGAGTTTCCTCTATTTTTTAATTTAGTATTTATTGGATCCGAACTAGACTATCTTGTAATAGTTGTATATACGTTATATTAATTTTACAAGAGTCTCCTCCTACTCTAGATTTTATAATACATTTTACAAGAGTCTCCTAAAACTCTACACTTTACAGTACATTTTTAAAGATTCCCCTCTTACTCTAGTTCTTACAACACATTTTATAGGAATTGTTTAGTTTAGTATTTATTGGATCCGAACTAGACTATCTTGTAATAGTTGTATATACCTTATATTAATGTTACAAGAGTCTCCTCCTACTCTAGAATTTATAATACATTTTACAAGGGTCTCCTCTTACTCTACACTTTATGGTACATTTTTAAAGAGTCCCCTCTTACTCTAGTTCTTACAACACAATTCATAGGAATTGTTTGGCTTAGTATTTATTGGATCCTAACGAGACTACCTTGTAATAGTTGTATGTACCTTATATTAATTTTACAAGAGTGTCCTCCTACTCTAGATTTTATAATACATTTTACAAGAGTCTCCTCCAACTCTAGACTTTATTGTACATTTTTAAAGAGTCCCCTCTTACTCTAGTTCTTACAACACATTTTACAAGAGTCTCTCTATTTTGTAATTTAGTATTTATTGGATCCGAACTAGACAATCTTGTAATAGTTGTATATAACTTATTTTAATTTTACAAGAGTCTCCTCCTACTCTAAATTTTATAATACATTTTACAAGAGTCTCCTCCAAATCTAGACTTTATAGTACATTTTTAAAGAGTCCCTTCTTACACATTCTTACACGTTGTATACACATTTTACAAGAGTCTCTCTATTTTGTAATTTAGTATTTATTGGATCCGAACTAGACAATCTTGTAATAGTTGTATATACGTTATATTAATTTTACAAGAGTCTCCTCCTACTCTAGATTTTATAATACATTTTACAAACGTGTCCTCCAACTCTACACTTTATAGTACATTTTTTAAGATTCCCCTCTTACTCTAGTTCTTAAAACACATTTTATAGGAATTGTTTAGTTTAGTATTTATTGGGTCCGAACTAGACTATCTGTAATAGTTGTATATACCTTATATTAATTTTACAAGAGTGTCCTCCTACTCTAGATTTTATAATACATTTTACAAGGGTCTCCTCCTACTCTACACTTTATAGTACATTTTTAAAGAGTCCCCTCTTACTCTAGTTCTTACAACACATTTTACAAGAGTCTCCTCAAACTCTACACTTTATAGTACATTTTTAAAGATTCCCCTCTTACTCTAGTTCTTAAAACACATTTTATAGGAATAGTTTAGTTTAGTATTTATTGAATCCGAACTAGACTATCTTGTAATAGTTGTATATACGTTATAATAATTTTACAAGAGTCTCCTCCTAATCTAGATTTTATATACATTTTACAAGAGTCACCTAAAACTCTACACTTTATAGTAAATTTTTAAAGATGCCCCTCTTACTCTAGTTCCTACAACACATTTCATAGGAAATGTTTGGCTTAGTATTTATGGGATCGTAACTAGACTATCTTCTAATAATTGTATATACCTTATATTAATTTTACAAGAGTCTCCTCCTACTCTAGACCCTATAGTACATTTTTAAAGAGTCCCCTCCTACTCTAGTTCTTACAACACATTTCATAGGAATTGTTTGGCTTAGTATTTATGGGATCCTAACTAGACTATCTTGTAATAGTTTTATACAACTTATATTAATTTTACAAGAGTCTCCTTCTACTCTAGATTTTATAATACATTTTACAAGAGTCTCCTTTAACTCTACTCTTTATAGTACATTTTTAAAGAGTCCCCTCTTACTCTAGTTCTTACAACACATTCTACAAGAGTCTCCTCCTAATTGTTTAATTTAGTATTTATTGGATCCGAACTATACAATCTTCTAATAGTTTTATATATCTTATATTAATTTTACAAGTATTTCCTCCTACTCTAGATTTTATAATACATTTTACAAGAGTCTCCTCCAACTATACACTTTATAGTACATTTTACAAACGTGTCCTCTATTTTGTAATTTAGTATTTATTGGATCCGAATGAGAAAATCTTCTAATAGTTGTATATAACTTATATTAATTTTACAAGAGTCTCCTCCTACTCTAAATTTTATAATACATTTACAAGAGTCTCCTGAAACTCTACACTTTATAGTACATTTTTAAATATTCCCCTCTTACTCTAGTTCTTAAAACACATTTTATAGGAATTGTTTAGTTTAGTATTTATTGGATCCGAACTAGACTATCTTGTAATAGCTGTATATACCTTATATTAATTTTACAAGAGTGTCCTCCTACTTTAGATTTTATAATACATTTTTCAAGGGTCTCCTCCTACTCTACACTTTATAGTACATTTTTAAAGAGTCCCCTCTTACTCTAGTTCTTACAACACATTTCATAGGAATTGTTTGGCTTAGTATTTATGGGATCCTAACGAGACTATCTTGTAATAGTTGTATATAACTTATATTAATTTTACAAGAGTCTCCTCCTACTCTAGATTTTATAATACATTTTACAAGAGTCTCCTCCAACTCTAGACTTTATTGTACATTTTTAAAGAGTCCCCTCTTACTCTAGTTCTTACAACACATTTTACAAGAGTCTCTCTATTTTGTAATTTAGTATTTATTGGATCCGAACTAGACAATCTTGTAATAGTTGTATATAACTTATTTTAATTTTACAAGAGTCTCCTCCTACTCTAAATTTTATAATACATTTTACAAACGTGTCCTCCAACTCTACACTTTATAGTACATTTTTTAAGATTCCCCTCTTACTCTAGTTCTTAAAACACATTTTATAGGAATTGTTTAGTTTAGTATTTATTGGGTCCGAACTAGACTATCTGTAATAGTTGTATATAACTTATATTAATTTTACAAGAGTCTCCTCCTACTCTAGATTTTATAATACATTTTACAAGAGTCTCCTCCAACTCTAGACTTTATAGTACATTTTTAAAGAGTCCCCTCTTATTCTAGTTCTTACAACACATTTTACAAGAGTCTCCTCCTAATTGTTTAATTTAGTATTTATTGGATCCGAACTAGACTATCTTCTAATAGTTTTATATACCTTATATTAATTTTACAAGAATTTCCTCCTACTCTAGATTTTATAATACATTTTACAAGAGTCTCCTCCAACTCGACACTTTATAGTACATTTTACAAACGTGTCCTCCAACTCTACACTTTATAGTACATTATTAAAGATTGCCTCCATTACTCTAGTTCTTTAAACAAATTTTATAGGATTTGTTTAGTTTAGTATTTATTGGATCCGAACTAGACTATCTTGTAATAGTTGTATATACGTTATATTAATTTTACAAGAGTCTCCTCCTACTCTAGATTTTATAATACATTTTACAAACGTGTCCTCAAACTCTACACTACTCTAGTTCTTAAAACACATTTTATAGGATTAGTTTAGTTTAGTATTTATTGAATCCGAACTAGACTATCTTGTAATAGTTGTATATACGTTATATTAATTTTACAAGAGTCTCCTCCTAATCTAGATTTTATAATACATTTTACAAGAGTCACCTAAAACTCTACACTTTATAGTAAATCTTTAAAGATTCCCCTCTTACTCTAGTTCCTACAACACATTTCATAGGAAATGTTTGGCTTAGTATTTATGGGATCGTAACTAGACTATCTACTAATAATTGTATATACCTTATATTAATTTAACAAGAATTATTTCCTACTCTAGATTTTATAATACATTTTACAAGAGTCTCCTCCAACTCTACACTTTATAGTAAATTTTACAAACGTGTCCTCCAACTCTACACTTTATAGTACATTTTTAAAGATTGCTTCCATTACTCTAGTTCTTTAAACAAATTTTATAGGATTTGTTTAGTTTAGTATTTATTGGATCCGAACTAGACTATCTTGTAATAGTTGTATATACGTTATATTAATATTACAAGAGTCTCCTCCTACTCTAGATTTTATAATACATTTTACAAACGTGTCCTCCAACTCTACACTTTATAGTACATTTTTTAAGATTCCCCTCTTACTCTAGTTCTTAAAACACATTTTATAGGAATTGTTTATTTTAGTATTTATTGGATCCGAACTAGACTATCTGTAATAGTTGTATATACCTTATATTAATTTTACAAGAGTGTCCTCCTACTCTAGATTTTATAATACATTTTACAAGGGTCTCCTCCTACTCTACACTTTAAAGTACATTTTTAAAGAGTCCCCTCTTACTCTAGTTCTTACAACACATTTTACAAGAGTCTCCTCAAACTCTACACTTTATAGTACATTTTTAAAGATTCCCCTCTTACTCTAGTTCTTAAAACACATTTTATAGGAATAGTTTAGTTTAGTATTTATTGAATCCGAACTAGACTATCTTGTAATAGTTGTATATACGTTATATTAATTTTACAAGAGTCTCCTCCTAATCTAGATTTTATAATACATTTTACAAGAGTCACCTAAAACTCTACACTTTATAGTAAATTTTTAAAGATGCCCCTCTTACTCTAGTTCCTACAACACATTTCATAGGAAATGTTTGGCTTAGTATTTATGGGATCGTAACTAGACTATCTTCTGATAATTGTATATACCTTATATTAATTTTACAAGAGTCTCCTCCTACTCTAGACCCTATAGTACATTTTTAAAGAGTCCCCTCCTACTCTAGTTCTTACAACACATTTCATAGGAATTGTTTGGCTTAGTATTTATGGGATCCTAACTAGACTATCTTGTAATAGTTGTATACAACTTATATTAATTTTACAAGAGTCTCCTTCTACTCTAGAATTTATAATACATTTTACAAGAGTCTCCTTTAACTCTACACTTTATAGTACATATTTAAAGAGTCCCCTCTTACTCTAGTTCTTACAACACATTCTACAAGAGTCTCCTCCTAATTGTTTAATTTAGTATTTATTGGATCCGAACTATACAATCTTCTAATAGTTTTATATATCTTATATTAATTTTACAAGAATTTCCTCCTACTCTAGATTTTATAATACATTTTACAAGAGTCTCCTCCAACTATACGCTTTATAGTACATTTTACAAACGTGTCCTCTATTTTGTAATTTAGTATTTATTGGATCCGAATGAGAAAATCTTGTAATAGTTGTATATAACTTATATTAATTTTACAAGAGTCTCCTCCTACTCTAAATTTTATAATACATTTTACAAGAGTCTCCTGAAACTCTACACTTTATAGTACATTTTTAAAGATTCCCCTCTTACTCTAGTTCTTAAAACACATTTTATAGGAATTGTTTAGTTTAGTATTTATTGGATCCGAACTAGACTATCTTGTAATAGCTGTATATACCTTATATTAATTTTACAAGAGTGTCCTCCTACTTTAGATTTTATAATACATTTTTCAAGGGTCTCCTCCTACTCTACACTTTATAGTACATTTTTAAAGAGTCCCCTCTTACTCTAGTTCTTACAACACATTTCATAGGAATTGTTTGGCTTAGTATTTATGGGATCCTAACGAGACTATCTTGTAATAGTTGTATATAACTTATATTAATTTTACAAGAGTCTCCTCCTACTCTAGATTTTATAATACATTTTACAAGAGTCTCCTCCAACTCTAGACTTTATTGTACATTTTTAAAGAGTCCCCTCTTACTCTAGTTCTTACAACACATTTTACAAGAGTCTCTCTATTTTGTAATTTAGTATTTATTGGATCCGAACTAGACAATCTTGTAATAGTTGTATATAACTTATTTTAATTTTACAAGAGTCTCCTCCTACTCTAAATTTTATAATACATTTTACAAGAGTCTCCTCCAACTCTAGACTTTATAGTACATTTTTAAAGAGTCCCTTCTTACTCTAGTTCTTACAACACATTTTACAAGAGTCTCCTCAAACTCTACACTTTATAGTACATTTTTAAAGATTCCCCTCTAACTCTAGTTCTTAAAACACATTTTATAGGAATAGTTTAGTATTTATTGGATCCGAACTAGACTATTTTATAATTGTTGTATATACGTTATATTAATTTTACAAGAGTCTCCTTCTACTCTAGATTTTATAATACATTTTACAAGAGTCTCCTAAAACTCTACACATTATAGTACATTTTTAAAGATTCCCCTCTTACTCTAGTTCTTACAACACATTTTATAGGAATTGTTTGGTTTTGTATTTATTGGAACCGAACTAGACTATCTTGTAATAGTTGTATATACTTTATATTAATTTTACAAGAGTCTCCTCCTACTCTAGAATTTATAATACATTTTACAAGGGTCTCCTCCTATTCTACACTTTATAGTACATTTTTAAAGAGTCCCCTCTTACTCTAGTTCTTACAACACATTTCATAGGAAATGTTTGGCTTAGTATTTATGGGATCGTAACTAGATTATCTTGTAATAGTTGTATATAACTTATATTAATTTTACAAGAGTCTTCTCCTACTCTAGATTTTATAATACATTTTACAAGAGTCTCCTCCAACTCTAGACTTTATAGTACATTTTTAAAGAGTCCCCTCTTATTCTAGTTCTTACAACACATTTTACAAGAGTCTCCTCCTAATTGTTTAATTTAGTATTTATTGGATCCGAACTAGACTATCTTCTAATAGTTTTATATACCTTATATTAATTTTACAAGAATTTCCTCCTACTCTAGATTTTATAATACATTTTACAAGAGTCTCCTCCAACTCTACACTTTATAGTACATTTTACAAACGTGTCCTCCAACTCTACACTTTATAGTACATTTTTAAAGATTGCCTCCATTACTCTAGTTCTTTAAACAAATTTTATAGGATTTGTTTAGTTTAGTATTTATTGGATCCGAACTAGACTATCTTGTAATAGTTGTATATACGTTATATTAATTTTACAAGAGTCTCCTCCTACTCTAGATTTTATAATACATTTTACAAACGTGTCCTCAAACTCTACACTTTATAGTACATTTTTAAAGATTCCCCTCTTACTCTAGTTCTTAAAACACATTTTATAGGAATAGTTTAGTTTAGTATTTATTGAATCCGAACTAGACTATCTTGTAATAGTTGTATATACGTTATATTAATTTTACAAGAGTCTCCTCCTAATCTAGATTTTATAATACATTTTACAAGAGTCACCTAAAACTCTACACTTTATGGTAAATTTTTAAAGATTCCCCTCTTACTCTAGTTCCTACAACACATTTCATAGGAAATGTTTGGCTTAGTATTTATGGGATCGTAACTAGACTATCTTCTAATAATTGTATATACCTTATATTAATTTAACAAGAGTCTCCTCCTACTCTAGACCCTATAGTACATTTTTAAAGACTCCCCTCTTAATCTAGTTCTTACAACACATTTTACAAGAGTCTCCTCTATTTTTAATTTATTATTTATTGGATCCGAACTAGACTATCTTGTAATAGTTGTATTTACGTTATATTAATTTTACAAGAGTCTCCTCCTACTCTAGATTTTATAATACATTTTACAAACGTGTCCTCCAACTCTACAATTTAAAGTACATTTTTAAAGATTCCCTCCATTACTCTAGTTCTTAAAACAAATTTTATAGGATTTTTTTAGTTTAGTATTTATTGAATTCAAACTAGACCATCTTTCAATAGCTGTATTTACCCTATATTAATTTTACAGGAGTCTCCTCCTACTCTAGACTCTATAGTACATTTTTAAAGACTCCTCTCTCAATCTAGTTCTTACAACACATTTTACAAGGGTCTCCTGTATTTTTTAATTTATTATATATTGGATCCGAACTAGACTATTTTCTAATAGTTGTATATACCTTATATTAATTTTACAAGAGCCTCCTCCTACTCTAGACTCTATAGTACATTTTTAAAGAGTCCCCTCTTACTCTAGTTCTTACAACACATTTCATAGGAAATGTTTGGCTTAGTATTTATGGGATCGTAACTAGACTATCTTGTTATAGTTGAATATACGTTATATTAATTTTACAAGAGTCTCCTCCTACTCTAGATTTTATAATACATTTTACAAACGTGTCCTCCAACTCTACACTTTATAGTACATTTTTAAAGATTCCCTCCATTACTCTAGTTCTTAAAACAAATTTTATAGGATTTTTTAGTTTAGTATTTATTGGATCCAAATTAGACCATCTTTCAATAGTTGTATTTACCCTATATTAATTTTACAAGAGTCTCCTCTATTTTTTAATTTATTATTTATTGCATCCGAACTAGACTATCTTCTAATAGTTGTATATACCCTATATTAATTTTACAAGAGTCTCCTCTTACTCTAGACTCTATAGTACATTTTTAAAGACTCCCCTCTTAATCTAGTTCCTACAACACATTTTACAAGAGTCTCCTCTATTTTGTAATTTAGTAATTATTGGATCCGTACTAGACAATCTTGTAATAGTTGTATATAACTTATATTAATATAACTTATATTAATTTTACAAGAGTCTCCTCCTACTCTAGATTCTATAATACATTTTACAAGAGTCTCCTCCAACTCTACACTTTATAGTACAATTTACAAACGTGTTCTCCAACTCTACACTTTATAGTACATTTTTAAAGATTCCCTCCATTACTATAGTTCTTAAAACAAATTTCATAGGATTTGTTTATTTTAGTATTTATTGGATCCGAACTAGACTATCTTGTAATAGCTGTATATACGTTATATTAATTTTACAAGAGTCTCCTCTATTTTTTAATTTATTATTTATTGGATCCGAACTAGACTATCTTCTAATAGTTGTATAAACCTTATATTAATTTTACAAGAGTCTCCTCCTACTCTAGATTCTATAGTACATTTTTAAAGACTCCCCTCTTAATCTAGTTCCTACAACACATTTTACAAGAGTCTCCTGTATTTTTTAATTTAGTATTTATTCGATCCGAACTAGACTATCTTGTAATAGTTGTATATACGTTATATTAATATTACAAGAGTCTCCTCCTACTCTAGATTTTATAATACATTTTACAAACGTGTCCTCCAACTCTACACTTTATAGTACATTTTTTAAGATTCCCCTCTTACTCTAGTTCTTAAAACACATTTTATAGGAATTGTTTATTTTAGTATTTATTGGATCCGAACTAGACTATCTTTAATAGTTGTATATACCTTATATTAATTTTACAAGAGTCTCCTCCTACTCTAGACTCTATAGTACATTTTTAAAGAGTCCCCTCTTACTCTAGTTCTTACAACACATTTCATAGGAAATGTTTGGCTTAGTATTTATGGGATCGTAACAAGACTATCTTGTAATAGTTGTATATACGTTATATTAATTTTACAAGGGTCTTCTCCTACTCTAGATTTTATAATACATTTTACAAGAGTCTCCTCCAACTCTCGACTTTATAGTACATTTTTAAAGATTCCCTCCATTACTCTAGTTCTTAAAACAAATTTTGTAGGATTTGTTTAGCTTAGTATTTATTGGATCCGAACTAGACTATCTTGTAATAGTTGTATATACGTTATATTAATATTACAAGAGTCTCCTCCTACTCTAGATTTTATAATACATTTTACAAACGTGTCCTCCAACTCTACACTTTATAGTACATTTTTTAAGATTCCCCTCTTACTCTAGTTCTTAAAACACATTTTATAGGAATTGTTTAGTTTAGTATTTATTGGATCCGAACTAGACTATCTGTAATAGTTGTATATACCTTATATTAATTTTACAAGAGTTTCCTCCTACTCTAGATTTTATAATACATTTTACAAGGGTCTCCTCCTACTCTACACTTTATAGTACATTTTTTAAGAGTCCCCTCTAACTCTAGTTCTTACAACACATTTCATAGGAATTGTTTGGCTTAGTATTTATGGGATCCTAACTAGACTATCTTGTAATAGTTGTACATAACTTATATTAATTTTACAAGAGTCTCCTCCTACTCTAGATTTTATAATTCATTTTACAAGAGTCTCCTTTAACTCTACACTTTATAGTACATTTTTAAAGAGTCCCCTCTTACTCTAGTTCTTACAACACATTTTCCAAGAGTCTCCTCCTAATTGTTAAGTTTAATATTTATTGGATCCGAACTAGACAATCTTGTAATAGTTGTATATACGTTATAATAATTTTACAAGAGTCACCTCCTACTCTAGACCCTATAGTACATTTTTAAAGACTCCCCTCTTAATCTAGTTCTTACAACACATTTTACAAGAATCTCCTCTATTTTTTTATTTATTATTTATTGGATCCGAACTAGACTATCTTGTAATAGTTGTATATACGTTATATTAATTTTAAAAGAGTCTCCTCCTACTCTAGATTTTATAATATATTTTACAAACGTGTCCTCCAACTCTACACTTTATAATAGATTTTCAAAAATTCCCTCCATTACTCTAGTTCTTAAAAAAAATTTTATAGGATTTTTTTTAGTTAAGTATTTATTGAATTCAAACTAGACAATCTTTCAATATCTGTATTTACCCTATATTAATTTTACAAGAGTCTCCTCCTACTCTAGACTCTATAGTACATTTTTAAAGACTCCCCTCTTACTCTAGTTCTTACAACACATTTCATAGGAAATGTTTGGCTTAGTATTTATGGGATCGTAACTAGACTATCTTGTAATAGTTGTATATACGTTATATTAATTTTACAAGAGTCTCCTCCTACTCTAGATTTTATAATACGTTTTACAAACGTGTCCTCCAACTCTACACTTTATAGTACCTTTTTAAAGATTCCCTCCATTACTCTAGTTCTTAAAACAAATTTTATAGGATTTTTTAGTTTAGTATTTATTGGATCCAAACTAGACCATCTTTCAATAGTTGTATTTACCCTATATTAATTTTACAAGAGTCTCCTCTATTTTTTAATTTATTATTTATTGGATCCGAACTAGACTATCTTCTAATAGTTGTATATACCTTATATTAATTTTACAAGAGTCCCCTCCTACTCTAGACTCTATAGTACATTTTTAAAGACTCCCCTCTTAATCTAGTTCCTACAACAAATTTTACAAGAGTCTCCTCTATTTTGAAATTTAGTATTTATTGGATCCGTACTAGACAATCTTGTAATAGTTGTATATAACTTATATTAATTTTACAAAGGTCTCCTCCTTCTCTAGATTTTATAATACATTTACAAGAGTCTCCTCCAACTCTACACTTTATAATACATTTTTAAAGAGTCCCCTCTTATTCTAGTTCTTACAACACATTTTACAAGAGTCTCCTCCTAATTGTTATGTTTGGTATTTATTGGATCAATTTAGACTATCTTGTAATAGTTGTATATACCTTATATTAATTTTACAAGATTCTCCTCCTACTCTAGATTTCATAATACATTTTACAAGAGTCTCCTCCTACTCTAACCTCTATAGTACATTTTTAAAGAGTTCCCTCTTACTCTTGTTTTTACAATATACAAATTGTTTAAATTAGTATTTATTGGATCAGAACTATACTATCTGGTAAAAGTTGTATATATCTTATATTAATTTTACAAGAGTCTCCTCCTACTCTAGATTTTATAATACATTTTACAAGGGTCTCCTCCAACTCAACACTTTATAGTACATTTTTAAAGAGTCCCCTCTTACTCTAGTTCTTACAACACATTTCATAGGAATTAATTGGCTTAGTATTTATGGGATCCTAACTAGACTATCTTGTAATAGTTGGATATAACTTATATTAATTTTACTAGAGTCTCTTCCTACTCTAGATTTTATAATACATTTTACAAGAGTCTCCTCCAACTCTAGACTTCATAGTACATTTTTAAAGAGTCCCCTCTTACTCTAGTTCTTACAACACATTTTACAAGAGTCTCCTCCTAATTGTTTAATTTAGTATTTATTGGATCCGAACTAGACTATCTTCTAATATTTGTATATACCTTATATTAATTTTACAAGAATTTCCTCCTACTCTAGATTTTATAATACATTTTACGAGAGTCTCCTCCAACTCTACACTTTAAAGTACATTTTACAAACGTGTCCTCCAACCTTACACTTTATAGTATATTTTTAAAGATTCCCTCCATTACTATAGTTATTAAAACAAATTTTATAGGATTTGTTTATTTTAGTATTTATTGGATCCGAACTAGACTATCTTGTAATAGTTGTATATACGTTATATTAATTTTACAAGAGTCTCCTCCTACTCTAGATTTTAATAATACATTTTACAAACGTGTCCTCCAACTCTACACTTTATAGTACATTTTTAAAGATTCCCTCCATTACTCTAGTTCTTAAAACAAATTTTATAGGATTTTTTTAGTTTAGTATTTATTGGATCCAAACTAGACCATCTTTCAATAGTTGTATTTATCCTATATTAATTTTACAAGAGTCTCCTCCTACTCTAGAATTTATAATACATTTTACAGGGGTCTCCTCCAACTCTACAATTTATAGTACATTTTTAAACTGTCCCCTCTTACTCTAGTTCTTACAACACATTTCATAGGAAATGTTTGGCTTAGTATTTATGGGATCGTAACTAGACTATCTTGTAATAGTTGTATATAACTTATATTAATTTTACAAGCGTCTTCTCCTACTCTAGATTTTATAATACATTTTACAAGAGTCTCCTCCAACTCTAGATTTTATAGTACATTTTATAGAGTCCCCTCTTACTCTAGTTCTTACAACACATTTTACAAGAGTCTCCTCCTAATTGTTTAATTTAGTATTTATTGGATCCGAACTAGACTATCTTCTAATAGTTGTATATACCTTATATTAATTTTACAAGAATTTCCTCTTACTCTAGATTTTATAATACATTTTACAAGAGTCTCCTCCAACTCTACACTTTATAGTACATTTTACAAACGTGTCCTCCAACTCTACACTTTATAGTATATTTTTAAAGATTCCCTCCATTACTATAGTTCTTAAAACAAATTTTATAGGATTTGTTTATTTTAGTATTTATTGGATCCGAACTAGACTATCTTGTAATAGTTGTATATACGTTATATTAATTTTAAAAGAGTCTCCTCCTACTTCTTAAAACAAATTTTATATGATTTGTTTATTTTAGTATTTATATGATCCGAACTAGACTATCTTGTAATAGTTGTATATACGTTATATTAATTTTAAAAGAGTCTCCTCCTACTCTAGATTTTATAATATATTTTACAAACGTGTCCTCCAACTCTACACTTTATAGTACATTTTCAAAGATTCCCTCCATTACTCTAGTTCTTAAAAAAAATTTTATAGGATTTTTTTTAGTTTAGTATTTATTGAATTCAAACTAGACCATCTTTCAATATCTGTATTTACCCTATATTAATTTTACTAGAGTCTCCTCCTACTCTAGACTCTATAGTACATTTTTAAAGACTCCCCTCTTAATCTAGTTCTTACAACACATTTTACAAGAGTCTCCTGTATTTTTTATTTTATTATTTATTGGATCCGAACCAGACTATCTCCTAATAGTATATACCTTATATTAATTTTACAAGAGTCTCCTCCTACTCTAGACTTTATAGTACATTTTTAAAGAGTCCCCTCTTACTCTAGTTCTTACAACACATTTCATAGGAAATGTTTGGCTTAGTATTTATGGGATCGTAACTAGACTATCTTGTAATAGTTGTATATACGTTATATTAATTTTACAAGAGTCTCCTCCTACTCTAGATTTTATAATACATTTTACAAACGTGTCCTCCAACTCTACACTTTATAGTACATGTTTAAAGATTCCCTCCATTACTCTAGTTCTTAAAACAAATTTTATAGGATTTTTTAGTTTAGTATTTATTGGATCCAAACTAGACCATCTTTCAATAGTTGTATTTACCCTATATTAATTTTACAAGAGTCTCCTCTATTTTTTAATTTATTATTTATTGGATCCGAACTAGACTATCTTCTAATAGTTGTATATACCTTATATTAATTTTACAAGAGTCCCCTCCTACTCTAGACTCTATAGTACATTTTTAAAGACTCCCCTCTTAATCTAGTTCCTACAACAAATTTTACAAGTCTCCTCTATTTTGAAATTTAGTATTTATTGGATCCGTACTAGACAATCTTGTAATAGTTGTATATAACTTATATTAATTTTACAAAGGTCTCCTCCTACTCTAGATTTTATAATACATTTACAAGAGTCTCCTCCAACTCTACACTTTATAATACATTTTTAAAGAGTCCCCTCTTACTCTAGTTCTTACAACACATTTTACAAGAGTCTCCTCCTAATTGTTATGTTTGGTATTTATTGGATCAATTTAGACTATCTTGTAATAGTTGTATATACCTTATATTAATTTTACAAGATTCTCCTCCTACTCTAGATTTCATAATACATTTTACAAGAGTCTCCTCCTACTCTAACCTCTATAGTACATTTTTAAAGGGTTCCCTCTTACTCTTGTTTTTACAATATACTTTACAAGAGTCTCCTCCAAATTGTTTAAATTAGTATTTATTGGATCAGAACTATACTATCTGGTAAAAGTTGTATATATCTTATATTAATTTTACAAGAGTCTCCTCCTACTCTAGATTTTATAATACATTTTACAAGGGTCTCCTCCTACTCAACACTTTATAGTACATTTTTAAAGAGTCCCCTCTTACTCTAGTTCTTACAACACATTTCATAGGAATTAATTGGCTTAGTATTTATGGGATCCTAACTAGACTATCTTGTAATAGTTGGATATAACTTATATTAATTTTACTAGAGTCTCTTCCTACTCTAGATTTTATAATACATTTTACAAGAGTCTCCTCCAACTCTAGACTTCATAGTACATTTTTAAAGAGTCCCCTCTTACTCTAGTTCTTACAACACATTTTACAAGAGTCTCCTCCTAATTGTTTAATTTAGTATTTATTGGATCCGAACTAGACTATCTTCTAATATTTGTATATACCTTATATTAATTTTACAATAATTTCCTCCTACTCTAGATTTTATAATACATTTTACGAGAGTCTCCTCCAACTCTACACTTTATAGTACATTTTACAAACATGTCCTCCAACTCTACACTTTATAGTATATTTTTAAAGATTCCCTCCATTACTATAGTTCTTAAAACAAATTTTATAGGATTTGTTTATTTTAGTATTTATTGGATCCGAACTAGACTATCTTGTAATAGTTGTATATACGTTATATTAATTTTACAAGAGTCTCCTCCTACTCTAGATTTTAATAATACATTTTACAAACGTGACCTCCAACTCTACACTTTATAGTACATTTTTAAAGATTCCCTCCATTACTCTAGTTCTTAAAACAAATTTTATAGGATTTTTTTAGTTTAGTATTTATTGGATCCAAACTAGACCATCTTTCAATAGTTGTATTTACCCTATATTAATTTTACAAGAGTCTCCTCCTACTCTAAATTTTATAATACATTTTACAAGAGTCTCCTCAAACTCTACACTTTATAGTACATTTTTAAAGATTCCCCTCTTACTCTAGTTCTTAAAACACATTTTATAGGAATTGTTTAGTTTAGTATTTATTGGATCCGAACTAGATTATCTTGTAATAGTTGTATATACGTTATATTAATTTTACAAGAGTCTCCTCCTACTCTAGATTTTATAATACATTTTACAAGAGTCTCCTAAAACTCTACACTTTATAGTACATTTTTAAAGATTCCCCTCTTACTCTAGTTCTTACAACACATTTCATAGGAAATGTTTGGCTTAGTATTTATGGGATCGTAACTAGACTATCTTCTAATAGTTGTATATACCCTATATTAATTTTACAAGAGTCTCCTCCTACTCTAGACTCTATAGTACATTTTTAAAGACTCCCCTCTTAATCTAGTTCCTACAACACATTTTACAAGAGTCTCCTCTATTTTGTAATTTAGTAATTATTGGATCCGTACTAGACAATCTTGTAATAGTTGTATATAACTTATATTAATATAACTTATATTAATTTTACAAGAGTCTCCTCCTACTCTAGATTCTATAATACATTTTACAAGAGTCTCCTCCAACTCTACTCTTTATAGTACAATTTACAAACGTGTCCTCCAACTCTACACTTTATAGTACATTTTTAAAGATTCCCTCCATTACTATAGTTCTTAAAACAAATTTCATAGGATTTGTTTATTTTAGTATTTATTGGATCCGAACTAGACTATCTTGTAATAGCTGTATATACGTTATATTAATTTTACAAGAGTCTCCTCTATTTTTTAATTTATTATTTATTGGATCCGAACTAGACTATCTTCTAATAGTTGTATAAACCTTATATTAATTTTACAAGAGTCTCCTCCTACTCTAGATTCTATAGTACATTTTTAAAGACTCCCCTCTTAATCTAGTTCCTACAACACATTTTACAAGAGTCTCCTGTATTTTTTAATTTAGTATTTATTCGATCCGAACTAGACTATCTTGTAATAGTTGTATATACGTTATATTAATATTACAAGAGTCTCCTCCTACTCTAGATTTTATAATACATTTTACAAACGTGTCCTCCAACTCTAAACTTTATAGTACATTTTTTAAGATTCCCCTCTTACTCTAGTTCTTAAAACACATTTTATAGGAATTGTTTATTTTAGTATTTATTGGATCCGAACTAGACTATCTTTAATAGTTGTATATACCTTATATTAATTTTACAAGAGTCTCCTCCTACTCTAGACTCTATAGTACATTTTTAAAGAGTCCCCTCTTACTCTAGTTCTTACAACACATTTCATAGGAAATGTTTGGCTTAGTATTTATGGGATCGTAACAAGACTATCTTGTAATAGTTGTATATACGTTATATTAATTTTACAAGGGTCTTCTCCTACTCTAGATTTTATAATACATTTTACAAGAGTCTCCTCCAACTCTCGACTTTATAGTACATTTTTAAAGATTCCCTCCATTACTCTAGTTCTTAAAACAAATTTTGTAGGATTTGTTAAGCTTAGTATTTATTGGATCCGAACTAGACTATCTTGTAATAGTTGTATATACGTTATATTAATATTACAAGAGTCTCCTCCTACTCTAGATTTTATAATACATTTTACAAACGTGTCCTCCAACTCTACACTTTATAGTACATTTTTTAAGATTCCCCTCTTACTCTAGTTCTTAAAACACATTTTATAGGAATTGTTTAGTTTAGTATTTATTGGATCCGAACTAGACTATCTGTAATAGTTGTATATACCTTATATTAATTTTACAAGAGTTTCCTCCTACTCTAGATTTTATAATACATTTTACAAGGGTCTCCTCCTACTCTACACTTTATAGTACATTTTTTAAGAGTCCCCTCTAACTCTAGTTCTTACAACACATTTCATAGGAATTGTTTGGCTTAGTATTTATGGGATCCTAACTAGACTATCTTGTAATAGTTGTACATAACTTATATTAATTTTACAAGAGTCTCCTCCTACTCTAGATTTTATAATTCATTTTACAAGAGTCTCCTTTAACTCTACACTTTATAGTACATTTTTAAAGAGTCCCCTCTTACTCTAGTTCTTACAACACATTTTCCAAGAGTCTCCTCCTAATTGTTAAGTTTAATATTTATTGGATCCGAACTAGACAATCTTGTAATAGTTGTATATACGTTATAATAATTTTACAAGAGTCTCCTCCTACTCTAGACCCTATAGTACATTTTTAAAGACTCCCCTCTTAATCTAGTTCTTACAACACATTTTACAAGAATCTCCTCTATTTTTTTATTTATTATTTATTGGATCCGAACTAGACTATCTTGTAATAGTTGTATATACGTTATATTAATTTTAAAAGAGTCTCCTCCTACTCTAGATTTTATAATATATTTTACAAACGTGTCCTCCAACTCTACACTTTATAGTAGATTTTCAAAGATTCCCTCCATTACTCTAGTTCTTAAAAAAAATTTTATAGGATTTTTTTTAGTTAAGTATTTATTGAATTCAAACTAGACCATCTTTCAATATCTGTATTTACCCTATATTAATTTTACAAGAGTCTCCTCCTACTCTAGACTCTATAGTACATTTTTAAAGACTCCCCTCTTACTCTAGTTCTTACAACACATTTCATAGGAAATGTTTGGCTTAGTATTTATGGGATCGTAACTAGACTATCTTGTAATAGTTGTATATACGTTATATTAATTTTACAAGAGTCTCCTCCTACTCTAGATTTTATAATACGTTTTACAAACGTGTCCTCCAACTCTACACTTTATAGTACATTTTTAAAGATTCCCTCCATTACTCTAGTTCTTAAAACAAATTTTATAGGATTTTTTAGTTTAGTATTTATTGGATCCAAACTAGACCATCTTTCAATAGTTGTATTTACCCTATATTAATTTTACAAGAGTCTCCTCTATTTTTTAATTTATTATTTATTGGATCCGAACTAGACTATCTTCTAATAGTTGTATATACCTTATATTAATTTTACAAGAGTCCCCTCCTACTCTAGACTCTATAGTACATTTTTAAAGACTCCCCTCTTAATCTAGTTCCTACAACAAATTTTACAAGAGTCTCCTCTATTTTGAAATTTAGTATTTATTGGATCCGTACTAGACAATCTTGTAATAGTTGTATATAACTTATATTAATTTTACAAAGGTCTCCTCCTACTCTAGATTTTATAATACATTTACAAGAGTCTCCTCCAACTCTACACTTTATAATACATTTTTAAAGAGTCCCCTCTTATTCTAGTTCTTACAACACATTTTACAAGAGTCTCCTCCTAATTGTTATGTTTGGTATTTATTGGATATATTTAGACTATCTTGTAATAGTTGTATATACCTTATATTAATTTTACAAGATTCTCCTCCTACTCTAGATTTCATAATACATTTTACAAGAGTCTCCTCCTACTCTAACCTCTATAGTACATTTTTAAAGAGTTCCCTCTTACTCTTGTTTTTACAATATACAAATTGTTTAAATTAGTATTTATTGGATCAGAACTATACTATCTGGTAAAAGTTGTATATATCTTATATTAATTTTACAAGAGTCTCCTCCTACTCTAGATTTTATAATACATTTTACAAGGGTCTCCTCCAACTCAACACTTTATAGTACATTTTTAAAGAGTCCCCTCTTACTCTAGTTCTTACAACACATTTCATAGGAATTAATTGGCTTAGTATTTATGGGATCCTAACTAGACTATCTTGTAATAGTTGGATATAACTTATATTAATTTTACTAGAGTCTCTTCCTACTCTAGATTTTATAATACATTTTACAAGAGTCTCCTCCAACTCTAGACTTCATAGTACATTTTTAAAGAGTCCCCTCTTACTCTAGTTCTTACAACACATTTTACAAGAGTCTCCTCCTAATTGTTTAATTTAGTATTTATTGGATCCGAACTAGACTATCTTCTAATATTTGTATATACCTTATATTAATTTTACAAGAATTTCCTCCTACTCTAGATTTTATAATACATTTTACGAGAGTCTCCTCCAACTCTACACTTTAAAGTACATTTTACAAACGTGTCCTCCAACCTTACACTTTATAGTATATTTTTAAAGATTCCCTCCATTACTATAGTTATTAAAACAAATTTTATAGGATTTGTTTATTTTAGTATTTATTGGATCCGAACTAGACTATCTTGTAATAGTTGTATATACGTTATATTAATTTTACAAGAGTCTCCTCCTACTCTAGATTTTAATAATACATTTTACAAACGTGTCCTCCAACTCTACACTTTATAGTACATTTTTAAAGATTCCCTCCATTACTCTAGTTCTTAAAACAAATTTTATAGGATTTTTTTAGTTTAGTATTTATTGGATCCAAACTAGACCATCTTTCAATAGTTGTATTTATCCTATATTAATTTTACAAGAGTCTCCTCCTACTCTAGAATTTATAATACATTTTACAGGGGTCTCCTCCAACTCTACAATTTATAGTACATTTTTAAACTGTCCCCTCTTACTCTAGTTCTTACAACACATTTCATAGGAAATGTTTGGCTTAGTATTTATGGGATCGTAACTAGACTATCTTGTAATAGTTGTATATAACTTATATTAATTTTACAAGCGTCTTCTCCTACTCTAGATTTTATAATACATTTTACAAGAGTCTCCTCCAACTCTAGATTTTATAGTACATTTTATAGAGTCCCCTCTTACTCTAGTTCTTACAACACATTTTACAAGAGTCTCCTCCTAATTGTTTAATTTAGTATTTATTGGATCCGAACTAGACTATCTTCTAATAGTTGTATATACCTTATATTAATTTTACAAGAATTTCCTCTTACTCTAGATTTTATAATACATTTTACAAGAGTCTCCTCCAACTCTACACTTTATAGTACATTTTACAAACGTGTCCTCCAACTCTACACTTTATAGTATATTTTTAAAGATTCCCTCCATTACTATAGTTCTTAAAACAAATTTTATAGGATTTGTTTATTTTAGTATTTATTGGATCCGAACTAGACTATCTTGTAATAGTTGTATATACGTTATATTAATTTTAAAAGAGTCTCCTCCTACTTCTTAAAACAAATTTTATATGATTTGTTTATTTTAGTATTTATATGATCCGAACTAGACTATCTTGTAATAGTTGTATATACGTTATATTAATTTTAAAAGAGTCTCCTCCTACTCTAGATTTTATAATATATTTTACAAACGTGTCCTCCAACTCTACACTTTATAGTACATTTTCAAAGATTCCCTCCATTACTCTAGTTCTTAAAAAAAATTTTATAGGATTTTTTTTAGTTTAGTATTTATTGAATTCAAACTAGACCATCTTTCAATATCTGTATTTACCCTATATTAATTTTACAAGAGTCTCCTCCTACTCTAGACTCTATAGTACATTTTTAAAGACTCCCCTCTTAATCTAGTTCTTACAACACATTTTACAAGAGTCTCCTGTATTTTTTAATTTATTATTTATTGGATCCGAACCAGACTATCTCCTAATAGTATATACCTTATATTAATTTTACAAGAGTCTCCTCCTACTCTAGACTCTATAGTACATTTTTAAAGAGTCCCCTCTTACTCTAGTTCTTACAACACATTTCATAGGAAATGTTTGGCTTAGTATTTATGGGATCGTAACTAGACTATCTTGTAATAGTTGTATATACGTTATATTAATTTTACAAGAGTCTCCTCCTACTCTAGATTTTATAATACATTTTACAAACGTGTCCTCCAACTCTACACTTTATAGTACATTTTTAAAGATTCCCTCCATTACTCTAGTTCTTAAAACAGATTTTATAGGATTTTTTAGTTTAGTATTTATTGGATCCAAACTAGACCATCTTTCAATAGTTGTATTTACCCTATATTAATTTTACAAGAGTCTCCTCTATTTTTAAATTTATTATTTATTGGATCCGAACTAGACTATCTTCTAATAGTTGTATATACCTTATATTAATTTTACAAGAGTCCCCTCCTACTCTAGACTCTATAGTACATTTTTAAAGACTCCCCTCTTAATCTAGTTCCTACAACAAATTTTACAAGTCTCCTCTATTTTGAAATTTAGTATTTATTGGATCCGTACTAGACAATCTTGTAATAGTTGTATATAACTTATATTAATTTTACAAAGGTCTCCTCCTACTCTAGATTTTATAATACATTTACAAGAGTCTCCTCCAACTCTACACTTTATAATACATTTTTAAAGAGTCCCCTCTTACTCTAGTTCTTACAACACATTTTACAAGAGTCTCCTCCTAATTGTTATGTTTGGTATTTATTGGATCAATTTAGACTATCTTGTAATAGTTGTATATACCTTATATTAATTTTACAAGATTCTCCTCCTACTCTAGATTTCATAATACATTTTACAAGAGTCTCCTCCTACTCTAACCTCTATAGTACATTTTTAAAGGGTTCCCTCTTACTCTTGTTTTTACAATATACTTTACAAGAGTCTCCTCCAAATTGTTTAAATTAGTATTTATTGGATCAGAACTATACTATCTGGTAAAAGTTGTATATATCTTATATTAATTTTACAAGAGTCTCCTCCTACTCTAGATTTTATAATACATTTTACAAGGGTCTCCTCCTACTCAACACTTTATAGTACATTTTTAAAGAGTCCCCTCTTACTCTAGTTCTTACAACACATTTCATAGGAATTAATTGGCTTAGTATTTATGGGATCCTAACTAGACTATCTTGTAATAGTTGGATATAACTTATATTAATTTTACTAGAGTCTCTTCCTACTCTAGATTTTATAATACATTTTACAAGAGTCTCCTCCAACTCTAGACTTCATAGTACATTTTTAAAGAGTCCCCTCTTACTCTAGTTCTTACAACACATTTTACAAGAGTCTCCTCCTAATTGTTTAATTTAGTATTTATTGGATCCGAACTAGACTATCTTCTAATATTTGTATATACCTTATATTAATTTTACAAGAATTTCCTCCTACTCTAGATTTTATAATACATTTTACGAGAGTCTCCTCCAACTCTACACTTTATAGTACATTTTACAAACATGTCCTCCAACTCTACACTTTATAGTATATTTTTAAAGATTCCCTCCATTACTATAGTTCTTAAAACAAATTTTATAGGATTTGTTTATTTTAGTATTTATTGGATCCGAACTAGACTATCTTGTAATAGTTGTATATACGTTATATTAATTTTACAAGAGTCTCCTCCTACTCTAGATTTTAATAATACATTTTACAAACGTGTCCTCCAACTCTACACTTTATAGTACATTTTTAAAGATTCCCTCCATTACTCTAGTTCTTAAAACAAATTTTATAGGATTTTTTTAGTTTAGTATTTATTGGATCCAAACTAGACCATCTTTCAATAGTTGTATTTACCCTATATTAATTTTACAAGAGTCTCCTCCTACTCTAGACTCTATATTACATTTTTAAAAACTCCCCTCTTAATCAAGTTCTTACAACACATTTTACAAGAGTCTCCTGTATTTTTTAATTTAGTATTTATTGGATCCGAACTAGACTATCTTCTAATAGTTGTATATAACTTATATTAATTTTACAAGAGTCTCCTCCTACTCTAAATTTTATAATACATTTTACAAGAGTCTCCTCAAACTCTACACTTTATAGTACATTTTTAAAGATTCCCCTCTTACTCTAGTTCTTAAAACACATTTCATAGGAATTGTTTAGTTTAGTATTTATTGGATCCGAACTAGACTATCTTGTAATAGTTGTATATACGTTATATTAATTTTACAAGAGTCTCCTCCTACTCTAGATTTTATAATACATTTTACAAGAGTCTCCTAAAACTCTATACTTTATAGTACATTTTTAAAGATTCCCCTCTTACTCTAGTTCTTACAACACATTTCATAGAAAATGTTTGGCTTAGTATTTATGGGATCGTAACTAGACTATCTTGTAATAGTTGTATATACGTTATATTAATTTTACAAGAGTCTCCTCCTACTCTAGATTTTATAATACATTTTACAAACGTGTCCTCCAACTCTACACTTTATAGTACATTTTTAAAGATTCCCTCCATTACTCTAGTTCTTAAAACAAATTTTATAGGATTTTTTAGTTTAGTATTTATTGGATCCAAACTAGACCATCTTTCAATAGTTGTATTTACCCTATATTAATTTTACAAGAGTCTCCTCTATTTTTTAATTTATTATTTATTGGATCCGAACTAGACTATCTTCTAATAGTTGTATATACCTTATATTAATTTTACAAGAGTCCCCTCCTACTCTAAACTCTATAGTACATTTTTAAAGACTCCCCTCTTAATCTAGTTCCTACAACAAATTTTACAAGTCTCCTCTATTTTGAAATTTAGTATTTATTGGATCCGTACTAGACAATCTTGTAATAGTTGTATATAACTTATATTAATTTTACAAAGGTCTCCTCCTACTCTAGATTTTATAATACATTTACAAGAGTCTCCTCCAACTCTACACTTTATAATACATTTTTAAAGAGTCCCCTCTTACTCTAGTTCTTACAACACATTTTACAAGAGTCTCCTCCTAATTGTTATGTTTGGTATTTATTGGATCAATTTAGACTATCTTGTAATAGTTGTATATACCTTATATTAATTTTACAAGATTCTCCTCCTACTCTAGATTTCATAATACATTTTACAAGAGTCTCCTCCTACTCTAACCTCTATAGTACATTTTTAAAGAGTTCCCTCTTACTCTTGTTTTTACAATATACTTTACAAGAGTCTCCTCCAAATTGTTTAAATTAGTATTTATTGGATCAGAACTATACTATCTGGTAAAAGTTGTATATATCTTATATTAATTTTACAAGAGTCTCCTCCTACTCTAGATTTTATAATACATTTTACAAGGGTCTCCTCCTACTCAACACTTTATAGTACATTTTTAAAGAGTCCCCTCTTACTCTAGTTCTTACAACACATTTCATAGGAATTAATTAGCTTAGTATTTATGGGATCCTAACTAGACTATCTTGTAATAGTTGGATATAACTTATATTAATTTTACTAGAGTCTCTTCCTACTCTAGATTTTATAATACATTTTACAAGAGTCTCCTCCAACTCTAGACTTCATAGTACATTTTTAAAGAGTCCCCTCTTACTCTAGTTCTTACAACACATTTTACAAGAGTCTCCTCCTAATTGTTTAATTTAGTATTTATTGGATCCGAACTAGACTATCTTCTAATATTTGTATATACCTTATATTAATTTTACAAGAATTTCCTCCTACTCTAGATTTTATAATACATTTTACGAGAGTCTCCTCCAACTCTACACTTTATAGTACATTTTACAAACATGTCCTCCAACTCTACACTTTATAGTATATTTTTAAAGATTCCCTCCATTACTATAGTTCTTAAAACAAATTTTATAGGATTTTTTTATTTTAGTATTTATTGGATCCGAACTAGACTATCTTGTAATAGTTGTATATACGTTATATTAATTTTACAAGAGTCTCCTCCTACTCTAGATTTTAATAATACATTTTACAAACGTGTCCTCCAACTCTACACTTTATAGTACATTTTTAAAGATTCCCTCCATTACTCTAGTTCTTAAAACAAATTTTATAGGATTTTTTTAGTTTAGTATTTATTGGATCCAAACTAGACCATCTTTCAATAGTTGTATTTACCCTATATTAATTTTACAAGAGTCTCCTCCTACTCTAAATTTTATAATACATTTTACAAGAGTCTCCTCAAACTCTACACTTTATAGTACATTTTTAAAGATTCCCCTCTTACTCTAGTTCTTAAAACACATTTTATAGGAATTGTTTAGTTTAGTATTTATTGGATCCGAACTAGATTATCTTGTAATAGTTGTATATACGTTATATTAATTTTACAAGAGTCTCCTCCTACTCTAGATTTTATAATACATTTTACAAGAGTCTCCTAAAACTCTACACTTTATAGTACATTTTTAAAGATTCCCCTCTTACTCTAGTTCTTACAACACATTTCATAGGAAATGTTTGGCTTAGTATTTATGGGATCGTAACTAGACTATCTTCTAATAGTTGTATATACCTTATATTAATTTTACAAGATCCTCCTCCTACTCTAGATTTCATAATACATTTTACAAGAGTCTCCTCCTACTCTAACCTCTATAGTACATTTTTAAAGAGTTCCCTCTTACTCTTGTTTTTACAATATACTTTACAAGAGTCTCCTCAAAATTGTTTAAATTAGTATTTATTGGATCAGAACTATACTATCTGGTAAAAGTTGTATATATCTTATATTAATTTTACAAGAGTCTCCTCCTACTCTAGATTTTATAATACATTTTACAAGGGTCTCCTCCTACTCAACACTTTAAAGTACATTTTTAAAGAGTCCCCTCTTACTCTAGTTCTTACAACACATTTCATAGGAATTAATTGGCTTAGTATTTATGGGATCCTAACTAGACTATCTTGTAATAGTTGGATATAACTTATATTAATTTTACTAGAGTCTCTTCCTACTCTAGATTTTATAATACATTTTACAAGAGTCTCCTCCAACTCTAGACTTCATAGTACATTTTTAAAGAGTCCCCTCTTACTCTAGTTCTTACAACACATTTTACAAGAGTCTCCTCCTAATTGTTTAATTTAGTATTTATTGGATCCGAACTAGACTATCTTCTAATATTTGTATATACCTTATATTAATTTTACAAGAATTTCCTCCTACTCTAGATTTTATAATACATTTTACGAGAGTCTCCTCCAACTCTACACTTTATAGTACATTTTACAAACGTGTCCTCCAACTCTACACTTTATAGTATATTTTTAAAGATTCCCTCCATTACTATAGTTCTTAAAACAAATTTTATAGGATTTGTTTATTTTAGTATTTATTGGATCCGAACTAGACTATCTTGTAATAGTTGTATATACGTTATATTAATTTTACAAGAGTCTCCTCCTACTCTAGATTTTAATAATACATTTTACAAACGTGTCCTCCAACTCTACACTTTTTTAGTACATTTTTAAAGATTCCCTCCATTACTCTAGTTCTTAAAACAAATTTTATAGGATTTTTTTAGTTTAGTATTTATTGGATCCAAACTAGACCATCTTTCAATAGTTGTATTTACCCTAGATTAATTTTACAAGAGTCTCCTCCTATTCTAGACTCTATATTACATTTTTTTAAACTCCCCTCTTAATCAAGTTCTTACAACACATTTTACAAGAGTCTCCTGTATTTTTTAATTTAGTATTTATTGGATCCGAACTAGACTATCTTCTAATAGTTGTATATAACTTATATTAATTTTACAAGAGTCTCCTCCTACTCCAAATTTTATAATACATTTTACAAGAGTCTCCTCAAACTCTACACTTTATAGTACATTTTTAAAGATTCCCCTCTTACTCTAGTTCTTAAAACACATTTTATAGGAATTGTTTAGTTTAGTATTTATTGGATCCGAACTAGACTATCTTGTAATAGTTGTATATACGTTATATTAATTTTACAAGAGTCTCCTCCTACTCTAGATTTTATAATACATTTTACAAGAGTCTCCTAAAACTCTACACTTTATAGTACATTTTTAAAGATTCCCCTCTTACTCTAGTTCTTACAACACATTTCATAGGAAATGTTTGGCTTAGTATTTATGGGATCGTAACTAGACTATCTTCTAATAGTTGTATATACCTTATATTAATTTTACAAGATCCTCCTCCTACTCTAGATTTCATAATACATTTTACAAGAGTCTCCTCCTACTCTAACCTCTATAGTACATTTTTAAAGAGTTCCCTCTTACTCTTGTTTTTACAATATACTTTACAAGAGTCTCCTCAAAATTGTTTAAATTAGTATTTATTGGATCAGAACTATACTATCTGGTAAAAGTTGTATATATCTTATATTAATTTTACAATAGTCTCCTCCTACTCTAGATTTTATAATACATTTTACAAGGGTCTCCTCCTACTCAACACTTTAAAGTACATTTTTAAAGAGTCCCCTCTTACTCTAGTTCTTACAACACATTTCATAGGAATTAATTGGCTTAGTATTTATGGGATCCTAACTAGACTATCTTGTAATAGTTGGATATAACTTATATTAATTTTACTAGAGTCTCTTCCTACTCTAGATTTTATAATACATTTTACAAGAGTCTCCTCCAACTCTAGACTTCATAGTACATTTTTAAAGAGTCCCCTCTTACTCTAGTTCTTACAACACATTTTACAAGAGTCTCCTCCTAATTGTTTAATTTAGTATTTATTGGATCCGAACTAGACTATCTTCTAATATTTGTATATACCTTATATTAATTTTACAAGAATTTCCTCCTACTCTAGATTTTATAATACATTTTACGAGAGTCTCCTCCAACTCTACACTTTATAGTACATTTTACAAACGTGTCCTCCAACTCTACACTTTATAGTATATTTTTAAAGATTCCCTCCATTACTATAGTTCTTAAAACAAATTTTATAGGATTTGTTTATTTTAGTATTTATTGGATCCGAACTAGACTATCTTGTAATAGTTGTATATACGTTATATTAATTTTACAAGAGTCTCCTCCTACTCTAGATTTTAATAATACATTTTACAAACGTGTCCTCCAACTCTACACTTTTTTAGTACATTTTTAAAGATTCCCTCCATTACTCTAGTTCTTAAAACAAATTTTATAGGATTTTTTTAGTTTAGTATTTATTGGATCCAAACTAGACCATCTTTCAATAGTTGTATTTACCCTAGATTAATTTTACAAGAGTCTCCTCCTATTCTAGACTCTATATTACATTTTTTTAAACTCCCCTCTTAATCAAGTTCTTACAACACATTTTACAAGAGTCTCCTGTATTTTTTAATTTAGTATTTATTGGATCCGAACTAGACTATCTTCTAATAGTTGTATATAACTTATATTAATTTTACAAGAGTCTCCTCCTACTCCAAATTTTATAATACATTTTACAAGAGTCTCCTCAAACTCTACACTTTATAGTACATTTTTAAAGATTCCCCTCTTACTCTAGTTCTTAAAACACATTTTATAGGAATTGTTTAGTTTAGTATTTATTGGATCCGAACTAGACTATCTTGTAATAGTTGTATATACGTTATATTAATTTTACAAGAGTCTCCTCCTACTCTAGATTTTATAATACATTTTACAAGAGTCTCCTAAAACTCTACACTTTATAGTACATTTTTAAAGATTCCCCTCTTACTCTAGTTCTTACAACACATTTCATAGGAAATGTTTGGCTTAGTATTTATGGGATCGTAACTAGACTATCTTCTAATAGTTGTATATACCTTATATTAATTTTACAAGATCCTCCTCCTACTCTAGATTTCATAATACATTTTACAAGAGTCTCCTCCTACTCTAACCTCTATAGTACATTTTTAAAGAGTTCCCTCTTACTCTTGTTTTTACAATATACTTTACAAGAGTCTCCTCAAAATTGTTTAAATTAGTATTTATTGGATCAGAACTATACTATCTGGTAAAAGTTGTATATATCTTATATTAATTTTACAATAGTCTCCTCCTACTCTAGATTTTATAATACATTTTACAAGGGTCTCCTCCTACTCAACACTTTAAAGTACATTTTTAAAGAGTCCCCTCTTACTCTAGTTCTTACAACACATTTCATAGGAATTAATTGGCTTAGTATTTATGGGATCCTAACTAGACTATCTTGTAATAGTTGGATATAACTTATATTAATTTTACTAGAGTCTCTTCCTACTCTAGATTTTATAATACATTTTACAAGAGTCTCCTCCAACTCTAGACTTCATAGTACATTTTTAAAGAGTCCCCTCTTACTCTAGTTCTTACAACACATTTTACAAGAGTCTCCTCCTAATTGTTTAATTTAGTATTTATTGGATCCGAACTAGACTATCTTCTAATATTTGTATATACCTTATATTAATTTTACAAGAATTTCCTCCTACTCTAGATTTTATAATACATTTTACGAGAGTCTCCTCCAACTCTACACTTTATAGTACATTTTACAAACGTGTCCTCCAACTCTACACTTTATAGTATATTTTTAAAGATTCCCTCCATTACTATAGTTCTTAAAACAAATTTTATAGGATTTGTTTATTTTAGTATTTATTGGATCCGAACTAGACTATCTTGTAATAGTTGTATATACGTTATATTAATTTTACAAGAGTCTCCTCCTACTCTAGATTTTAATAATACATTTTACAAACGTGTCCTCCAACTCTACACTTTTTTAGTACATTTTTAATGATTCCCTCCATTACTCTAGTTCTTAAAACAAATTTTATAGGATTTTTTTAGTTTAGTATTTATTGGATCCAAACTAGACCATCTTTCAATAGTTGTGTTTACCCTATATTAATTTTACAAGAGTCTCCTCCTACTCTAGACTCTATAGTACATTTTTAAAGACTCCCCTCTTAATCTAGTTCCTACAACACATTTTACAAGAGTCTCATCTATTTTTTAATTTAGTATTTATTGGATACGAACTAGACAATCTTGTAATAGTTGTATATAACTTATATTAATTTTACAAGAGTCTCCTCCTACTCTAGATTTTATAATACATTTTACAAGAGTCTTCTAAAACTCTACACTTTATAGTACATTTTTAAAGATTCCCCTCTTACTCTAGTTCTTACAACACATTTTATAGGAATTGTTTAGTTTAGTATTTATTGGATCCGAACTAGACTATCTTGTAATAGTTTTATATACTTTATATTAATTTTACAATTGTCTCCTCCTTTTCTAGAATTTATAATACATTTTACAAGGGTCTCCTCCTACTCTACAATTCATAGTACATTTTTAAAGTGTCCCCTCTTACTCTAGTTCTTACAACACATTTCATAGGAAATGTTTGGCTTAGTATTTATTGGATCGTAACTAGACTATGTTGTAATAGTTGTATATAACTTATATTAATTTTACAAGAGTCTTCTCCTACTCTAGATTTTATAATACATTTTACAAGAGTCTCCTCCAACTCTAGACTTTATAGTACATTTTTAAAGAGTCCCCTCTTACTCTAGTTCTTACAACACATTTTACAAGAGTCTCCTCCTAATTGTTTAATTTAGTATTTATTGGATCCGAACTAGACTATCTTCTGATAGTTGTATATACCCTATATTATTTTACAAGAATTTCCTCCTACTCTAGATTTTATAATACATTTTACAAGAGTCTCCTCCAACTCTACACTTTATAGTACATTTTACAAACGTGTCCTCCAACTCTACACTTTATAGTACATTTTTAAAGATTCCCTCCATTACTCTATTTATTAAAACAAATTTTATTGGATTTTTTTTGTTTAGTATTTATTGGATCCAAACTAGACCATCTTTCAATAGTTGTGTTTACCCTATATTAATTTTACAAGCGTCTCCTCCTACTCTAGACTCTATAGTACATTTTTAAAGACTCCCCTCTTAATCTAGTTCCTACAACACATTTTACAAGAGTCTCATCTATTTTTTAATTTAGTATTTATTGGATACGAACTAGACAATCTTGTAATAGTTGTATATAACTTATATTAATTTTACAAGAGTCTCCTCCTACTCTAAATTTTATAATACATTTTACAAGAGTCTCCTCAAACTCTACACTTTATAGTACATTTTTATAGATTCCCTCCATTACTCTATTTCTTAAAACAAATTTTATAGGATTTTTTTTGTTTAGTATTTATTGGATCTAAACTAGACCATCTTTCAATAGTAGTATTTACCATATATTAATTTTACAAGAGTCTCCTCCTACTCTAGACTCTACAGTACATTTTTAAAGACTCCCCTCTTAATCTAGTTCTTACAACACATTTTACAAGAGTCTCCTCTATTTTTTAATTTATTATTTATTGGATCAGAACTAGACTATCTTCTAATAGTTGTATATAACTTATATTGATTTTACAAGAGTCTCCTCCTACTCTAGACTCTATAGTACATTTTTAAAGACTCCCCTCATAATCTAGTTCCTACAACACATTTTACAAGAGTTTCCTCTATTTTTTAATTTAGTATTTATTGGATCCGAACTAGACTATCTTGTAATAGTTTCATATACTTTATATTAATTTTACAAGTGTCTCCTCCTACTCTAGAATTTATAATACATTTTATAAGGGTCTCCTCTTACTCTACAATTTATAGTACATTTTTAAAGTGTCCCCTCTTACTCTAGTTCTTACAACACATTTCATAGGAAATGTTTGGCTTAGTATTTATGGGATCGTAACTAGACTATCTTGTAATAGTTGTATATAACTTATATTAATTTTACAAGAGTCTTCTCCTACTCTAGATTTTATAATACATTTTACAAGAGTCTCCTCCAACTCTAGACTTTATAGTACATTTCTAAAGAGTCCCCTCTTACTCTAGTTCTTACATAACATTTTACAAGAGTCTCCTCCTAATTGTTTAATTTAGTATTTATTGGATCCGAACTAGACTATCTTCTAATAGTTGTATATACCCTATATTAATTTTACAAGAATTTCCACCTACTCTAGATTTTATAATACATTTTACAAGGGTCTCCTCCTACTCTACACTTTATGGTACATTTTTAAAGAGTCCCCTCTTAATCTAGTTCTTACAACACATTTCATAGGAATTGTTTGGCTTAGTATTTATGGGATCCTAACGAGACTATCTTGTAATAGTTGTATATAACTTATATTAATTTTACAAGAGTCTCCTCCTACTCTAGATTTTATAATACATTTTACAAGAGTCTCCTCCATTTCTAGACTTTATAGTACATTTTTAAAGAGTCCCCTCTTACTCTAGTTCTTACAACACATTTTACAAGAGTCTCTCTATTTTGTAATTTAGTATTTATTGGATCCGAACTAGACAATCTTGTAATAGTTGTATATAACTTATTTTAATTTTACAAGAGTCTCCTCCTACTCTAAATTTTATAATACATTTTACAAGAGTCTCCTCCAACTCTAGACTTTATAGTACATTTTTAAAGAGTCCCCTCCTACTCTAGTTCTTACAACACATTTCATAGGAAATGTTTGGCTTAGTATTTATGGGATCGTAACTAGACTATCTTGTAATAGTTGTATATAACTTATATTAATTTTACAAGAGTCTTCTCCTACTCTAGATTTTATAATACATTTTACAAGGGTCTCCTCCTACTCAACACTTTATAGTACATTTTTAAAGAGTCCCCTCTTACTCTAGTTCTTACAACACATTTCATAGGAATTAATTGGCTTAATATTTATGGGATCCTAACTAGACTATCTTGTAATAGTTGGATATAACTTATATTAATTTTACTAGAGTCTCTTCCTACTCTAGATTTTATAATACATTCTACAAGAGTCTCCTCCAACTCTAGACTTCATAGTACATTTTTAAAGAGTCCCCTCTTACTCTAGTTCTTACAACACATTTTACAAGAGTCTCCTCCTAATTGTTTAATTTAGTATTTATTGGATCCGAACTAGACTATCTTCTAATATTTGTATATACCTTATATTAATTTTACAAGAATTTCCTCCTACTCTAGATTTTATAATACATTTTACGAGAGTCTCCTCCAACTCTACACTTTATAGTACATTTTACAAACGTGTCCTCCAACTCTACACTTTATAGTATATTTTTAAAGATTCCCTCCATTACTATAGTTCTTAAAACAAATTTTATAGGATTTGTTTATTTTAGTATTTATTGGATCCGAACTAGACTATCTTGTAATAGTTATATATACGTTATATTAATTTTACAAGAGTCTCCTCCTACTCTAGATTTTAATAATACATTTTACAAACGTGTCCTCCAACTCTACACTTTTTTAGTACATTTTTAAAGATTCCCTCCATTACTCTAGTTCTTAAAACAAATTTTATAGGATTTTTTTAGTTTAGTATTTATTGGATCCAAACTAGACCATCTTTCAATAGTTGTATTTACCCTATATTAATTTTACAAGAGTCTCCTCCTACTCTAGACTCTATATTACATTTTTAAAAACTCCCCTCTTAATCAAGTTCTTACAACACATTTTACAAGAGTCTCCTGTATTTTTTAATTTAGTATTTATTGGATCCGAACTAGACTATCTTCTAATAGTTGTATATAACTTATATTAATTTTACAAGAGTCTCCTCCTACTCTAAATTTTATAATACATTTTACAAGAGTCTCCTCAAACTCTACACTTTATAGTACATTTTTAAAGATTCCCCTCTTACTCTAGTTCTTAAAACACATTTCATAGGAATTGTTTAGTTTAGTATTTATTGGATCCGAACTAGACTATCTTGTAATAGTTGTATATACGTTATATTAATTTTACAAGAGTCTCCTCCTACTCTAGATTTTGTAATACATTTTACAAGAGTCTCCTAAAACTCTATACTTTATAGTACATTTTTAAAGATTCCCCTCTTACTCTAGTTCTTACAACACATTTCATAGAAAATGTTTGGCTTAGTATTTATGGGATCGTAACTAGACTATCTTCTAATAGTTGTATATACCTTATATTAATTTTACAAGAGTCTCCTCCTACTTTAGACCCTAAAGTACATTTTTAAAGACTCCCTTCTTAATCTAGTTCTTACAACACATTTTACAAGAGTCTCCCTTATTTTTAATTTAATATTTATTGGGTCCGAACTAGACTATCTTGTAATAGTTGTATATACGTTATATTAATTTTACAAGAGTCTCCTCCTACTCTAGATTTTATAATACATTTTACAAACGTGTCCTCCAACTCTACACTTTATAGTACATTTTTAAAGATTCCCTCAATTACTCTAGTTCTTAAAACAAATTTTATAGGATTTTTTAGTTTAGTATTTATTGGATCCAAACTAGACCATCTTTCAATAGTTGTATTTACCCTATATTAATTTTACAAGAGTCTCCTCTATTTTTTAATTTATTATTTATTGGATCCGAACTAGACTATCTTCTAATAGTTGTATATAACTTATATTGATTTTACAAGAGTCTCGTCCTACTCTAGACTCTATAGTACATTTTTAAAGACTCCCCTCTTAATCTAGTTCCTACAACACATTTTACAAGAGTCTCCTCTATTTTTTAATTTAGTATTTATTGGATCCGAACTAGACTATCTTGTAATAGTTGTATATACGTTATATTAATTTTACAAGAGTCTCCTCCTACTCTAGATTTTATAATACATTTTACAAGAGTCTCCTAAAACTCTACACTTTATAGTACATTTTTAAAGATTCCCCTCTTACTCTAGTTCTTACAACACATTTTATAGGAATTGTTTAGTTTAGTATTTATTGGATCCGAACTAGACTATCTTGTAATAGTTTTATATACTTTATATTAATTTTACAAGTGTCTCCTCCTTTTCTAGAATGTATAATACATTTTACAAGGGTCTCCTCCTACTCTACAATTTATAGTACATTTTTAAAGTGTCCCCTCTTACTCTAGTTCTTACAACACATTTCATAGGAAATGTTTGGCTTAGTATTTATGGGATCGTATCTAGACTATCTTGTAATAATTGTATATAACTTATATTAATTTTACAAGAGTCTTCTCCTACTCTAGATTTTATAATACATTTTACAAGAGTCTCCTCCAACTCTAGACTTTATAGTACATTTTTAAAGAGTCCCCTCTTACTCTAGTTCTTACAACACATTTTACAAGAGTCTCCTCCTAATTGTTTAATTTAGTATTTATTGGATCCGAACTTGACTATCTTCTGATAGTTGTATATACCCTATATTATTTTACAAGAATTTCCTCCTACTCTAGATTTTATAATACATTTTACAAGAGTCTCCTCCAACTCTACACTTTATAGTACATTTTACAAACGTGTCCTCCAACTCTACACTTTATAGTACATTTTTAAAGATTCCCTCCATTACTCTATTTATTAAAACAAATTTTATTGGATTTTTTTGTTTAGTATTTATTGGATACAAACTAGACCATCTTTCAATAGTTGTGTTTACCCTATATTAATTTTACAAGAGTCTCCTCCTACTCTAGACTCTATAGTACATTTTTAAAGACTCCCCTCTTAATCTAGTTCCCACAACACATTTTACAAGAGTCTCATATATTTTTTAATTTAGTATTTATTGGATACGAACTAGACAATCTTGTAATAGTTGTATATAACTTATATTAATTTTACAAGAGTCTCCTCCTACTCTAAATTTTATAATACATTTTACAAGAGTCTCCTCAAACTCTACACTTTATAGTACATTTTTAAAGATTCCCTCCATTACTCTATTTCTTAAAACAAATTTTATAGGTTTTTTTTTGTTTAGTATTTATTGGATCTAAACTAGACCATCTTTCAATAGTAGTATTTACCATATATTAATTTTACAAGAGTCTCCTCCTACTCTAGACTCTACAGTACATTTTTAAAGACTCCCCTCTTAATCTAGTTCTTACAACACATTTTACAAGAGTCTCCCCTATTTTTTAATTTATTATTTATTGGATCAGAACTAGACTATCTTCTAATAGTTGTATATAACTTATATTGATTTTACAAGAGTTTCCTCCTACTCTAGACTCTATAGTACATTTTTAAAGACTCCCCTCATAATCTAGATCCTACAACACATTTTACAAGAGTTTCCTCTATTTTTTAATTTAGTATTTATTGGATCCGAACTAGACAATCTTGTAATAGTTGTATATAACTTATATTAATTTTACAAGAGTCTCCGCCTACTCTAAATTTTATAATACATTTTACAAGAGTCTCCTCAAACTCTACACTTTATAGTACATTGTTAAAGATTCCCCTCTTACTCTAGTTCTTAAAACACATTCTATAGGAATTGTTTGGTTTAGTATTTATTGTATCCGAACTAGACTATCTTGTAATAGTTGTATATACCTTATATTAATTTTACAAGAATGTCCTCCTACTCTAGATTTTATAATACATTTTACATGGGTCTCCTCCTACTCTACACTTTATAGTACATTTTTAAAGAGTCCCCTCTTACTCTAGTTCTTACAACACATTTCATAGGAATTGTTTGGCTTAGTATTTATGGGATCCTAACGAGACTATCTTGTAATAGTTGTATATAACTTATATTAATTTTACAAGAGTCTCCTTCTACTCTAGATTTTATAATACATTTTACAAGAGTCTCCTCAAACTCTACACTTTATAGTACATTTTTAAAGATTCCCCTCTTACTCTAGTTCTTAAACACATTTTATAGGAATAGTTTAGTTTAGTATTTATTGGATCCGAACTAGACTATCTTGTAATAGTTGTATATACGTTATATTAATTTTACAAGAGTCTCCTCCTACTCTAGATTTTATAATACATTTTACAAAAGTCTCCTAAAACTCTACACTTTATAGTACATTTTTAAAGATTCCCCTCTTACTCTAGTTCTTACAACACATTTTATAGGAATTGTTTAGTTTAGTATTTATTGGATCCGAACTAGACTATCTTGTAATAGTTTCATATACTTTATATTAATTTTACAAGTGTCTCCTCCTACTCTAGAATTTATAATACATTTTACAAGGGTCTCCTCTTACTCTACAATTTATAGTACATTTTTAAAGTGTCCCCTCATACTCTAGTTCTTAAAACACATTTCATAGGAAATGTTTGGCTTAGTATTTATGGGATCGTAACTAGATTATCTTGTAATAGTTGTATATAACTTATATTAATTTTACAAGAGTCTTCTCCTACTCTAGATTTTATAATACATTTTACAAGAGTCTCCTCTAACTCTAGACTTTATTGTACATTTCTAAAGAGTCCCCTCTTACTCTAGTTCTTACATAACATTTTACAAGAGTCTCCTCCTAATTGTTTAATTTAGTATTTATTGGATCCGAACTAGACTATCTTCTAATAGTTGTATATACCCTATATTAATTTTACAAGAATTTCCTCCTACTCTAGATTTTATAATACATTTTACAAGGGTTTCCTCCTACTCTACACTTTATGGTACATTTTTAAAGAGTCCCCTCTTACTCTAGTTCTTACAACACATTTCATAGGAATTGTTTGGCTTAGTATTTATGGGATCCTAACGAGACTATCTTGTAATAGTTGTATATAACTTATATTAATTTTACAAGAGTCTCCTCCTACTCTAGATTTTATAATACATTTTACAAGAGTCTCCTCCATTTCTAGACTTTATAGTACATTTTTAAAGAGTCCCCTCTTACTCTAGTTCTTACAACACATTTTACAAGAGTCTCTCTATTTTGTAATTTAGTATTTATTGGATCCGAACTAGACAATCTTGTAATAGTTGTATATAACTTATTTTAATTTTACAAGAGTCTCCTTCTACTCTAAATTTTTTAATACATTTTACAAGAGTCTCCTCCAACTCTAGACTTTATAGTACATTTTTAAAGAGTCCCCTCTTACTCTAGTTCTTAAAACACATTTTACAAGAGTCTCCTCAAACTCTACACTTTATAGTACATTTATAAAGATTCCCTTCTTACTCTAGTTCTTAAAACATATTTTATGGGAATAGTTAATTTAGTATTTATTGGATCCGAACTATACTATCTTGTAATAGTTGTATATACGTTATATTAATTTTACAAGAGTCTCCTCCTACTCTAGATTTTATAATACATTTTACAAGAGTCTCCTTTAACTCTACACTTTATAGTACATTTTTAAAGAGTCCCCTCTTACTCTATTTCTTACAACACATTTTACAAGAGTCTCCTCCTAATTGTTACGTTTTGTATTTATTGGATTCGAACTAGACAATCTTGTAATAGTTGTTTATAACTTATTTTAATCTTACAAGAGTCTCCTCCTACTCTAAATTTTATAATACATTTTACAAGAGTCTCCTCAAACTCTACACTTTATAGTACATTGTTAAAGATTCCCCTCTTACTCTAGTTCTTAAAACACATTCTATAGGAATTGTTTAGTTTAGTATTTATTGGATCCGAACTAGACTATCTTGTAATAGTTGTATATACCTTATATTAATTTTACAAGAATGTCCTCCTACTCTAGATTTTATAATACATTTTACAAGAGTCTCCTCCTTTTCTAGACTTTATAGTACATTTTTAAAGAGTCCCCTCATACTCTAGTTCTTACAACACATTTTACAAGAGTCTCTCTATTTTGTAATTTAGTATTTATTGGATCCGAACTAGACAGTCTTGTAATAGTTGTATATAACTTATTTTAATTTTACAAGAGTCTCCTCCTACTCTAAATTTTATAATACATTTTACAAGAGTCTCCTCCAACTCTAGACTTTATAGTACATTTTTAAAGAGTCCCCTCTTACTCTAGTTCTTAAAACACATTTTACAAGAGTCTCCTCAAACTCTACACTTTATAGTACATTTTTAAAGATTCCCCTCTTACTCTAGTTCTTAAAACACATTTTATATGAATAGTTAATTTAGTATTTATTGGATCCGAACTAGACTATCTTGTAATAGTTGTATATACGTTATATTAATTTTACAAGAGTCTCCTCCTACTCTAGATTTTATAATACATTTTACAAGAGTCTCCTCAAACTCTACACTTTATAGTACATTGTTAAAGATTCCCCTCTTACTCTAGTTCTTAAAACACATTCTATAGGAATTGTTTAGTTTAGTATTTATTGGATCCGAACTAGACTATCTTGTAATAGTTGTATATACCTTATATTAATTTTATAAGAATGTCCTCCTACTCTAGATTTTATAATACATTTTACAAGGGTCTCCTCCTACTCTACACTTTATGGTACATTTTTAAAGAGTCCCCTCTTACTCTTGTTCTTACAACACATTTCATAGGAATTGTTTGGCTTAGTATTTATGGAATCCTAACGAGACTATCTTGTAATATTTGTATATAACTTATATTAATTTTACAAGAGTCTCCTCCAACTCTAGATTTTATAATACATTTTACAAGAGTCTCCTCCTTTTCTAGACTTTATAGTACATTTTTAAAGAGTCCCCTCATACTCTAGTTCTTACAACACATTTTACAAGAGTCTCTCTATTTTGTAATTTAGTATTTATTGGATCCGAACTAGACAGTCTTGTAATAGTTGTATATAACTTATTTTAATTTTACAAGAGTCTCCTCCTACTCTAAATTTTATAATACATTTTACAAGAGTCTCCTCCAACTCTAGACTTTATAGTACATTTTTAAAGAGTCCCCTCTTACTCTAGTTCTTAAAACACATTTTACAAGAGTCTCCTCAAACTCTACACTTTATAGTACATTTTTAAAGATTCCCCTCTTACTCTAGTTCTTAAAACACATTTTATAGGAATAGTTAATTTAGTATTTATTGGATCCGAACTAGACTATCTTGTAATAGTTGTATATACGTTATATTAATTTTACAAGAGTCTCCTCCTACTCTAGATTTTATAATACATTTTACAAGAGTCTCCTAAAACTCTACACTTTATAGTACATTTTTAAAGATTCCCCTCTTACTCTAGTTCTTACAACACATTTTATAGGAATTGTTTAGTTTAGTATTTATTGGATCCGAACTAGACTATCTTGTAATAGTTGTATATTCTTTATATTAATTTTACAAGAGTCTCCTCCTACACTAGAATTTATAATACATTTTACAAGGGTCTCCTCCTACTCTACACTTTATAGTACATTTTTAAAGAGTCCCCTCCTACTCTAGTTCTTACAACACATTTCATAGGAAATGTTTGGCTTAGTATTTATGGGATCGTAACTAGACTATCTTGTAATAGTTGTATATAACTTAAATTAATTTTACAAGAGTCTCCTCCTACTCTAGATTTTATAATACATTTTACAAGAGTCTCCTTTAACTCTACACTTTATAGTACATTTTTAAAGAGTCCCCTCTTACTCTATTTCTTACAACACTTTTTACAAGAGTCTCCTCCTAATTGTTAAGTTTAGTATTTATTGGATTCGAACTAGACAATCTTGTAATAGTTGTATATAACTTATTTTAATTTTACAAGAGTCTCCTCCTACTCTAAATTTTATAATACATTTTACAAGAGTCTCCTCAAACTCTACACTTTATAGTACATTGTTAAAGATTCCCCTCTTACTCTAGTTCTTAAAACACATTCTATAGGAATTGTTTAGTTTAGTATTTATTGGATCCGAACTAGACTATCCTGTAATAGCTGTATATACCTTATATTAATTTTACAAGAATGTCCTCCTACTCTAGATTTTATAATACATTTTACAAGGGTCTCCTCCTACTCTACACTTTATGGTACATTTTTAAAGAGTCCCCTCTTACTCTTGTTCTTACAACACATTTCATAGGAATTGTTTGGCTTAGTATTTATGGAATCCTAACGAGACTATCTTGTAATATTTGTATATAACTTATATTAATTTTACAAGAGTCTCCTCCAACTCTAGATTTTATAATACATTTTACAAGAGTCTCCTCCTTTTCTAGACTTTATAGTACATTTTTAAAGAGTCCCCTCATACTCTAGTTCTTACAACACATTTTACAAGAGTCTCTCTATTTTGTAATTTAGTATTTATTGGATCCGAACTAGACAGTCTTGTAATAGTTGTATATAACTTATTTTAATTTTACAAGAGTCTCCTCCTACTCTAAATTTTATAATACATTTTACAAGAGTCTCCTCCAACTCTAGACTTTATAGTACATTTTTAAAGAGTCCCCTCTTACTCTAGTTCTTAAAACACATTTTACAAGAGTCTCCTCAAACTCTACACTTTATAGTACATTTTTAAAGATTCCCCTCTTACTCTAGTTCTTAAAACACATTTTATAGGAATAGTTAATTTAGTATTTATTGGATCCGAACTAGACTATCTTGTAATAGTTGTATATACGTTATATTAATTTTACAAGAGTCTCCTCCTACTCTAGATTTTATAATACATTTTACAAGAGTCTCCTAAAACTCTACACTTTATAGTACATTTTTAAAGATTCCCCTCTTACTCTAGTTCTTACAACACTTTTTATAGGAATTGTTTAGTTTAGTATTTATTGGATCCGAACTAGACTATCTTGTAATAGTTGTATATACTTTATATTAATTTTACAACAGTCTCCTCCTACACTAGAATTTATAATACATTTTACAAGGGTCTCCTCCTACTCTACACTTTATAGTACATTTTTAACGAGTCCCCTCCTACTCTAGTTCTTACAACACATTTCATAGGAAATGTTTGGCTTAGTATTTATGGGATCGTAACTAGACTATCTTGTAATAGTTGTATATAACTTATATTAATTTTACAAGAGTCTCCTCCTACTCTAGATTTTATAATACATTTTACAAGAGTCTCCTTTAACTCTACACTTTATAGTACATTTTTAAAGAGTCCCCTCTTACTCTATTTCTTACAACACATTTTACAAGAGTCTCCTCCTAATTGTTAAGTTTAGTATTTATTGGATTCGAACTAGACAATCTTGTAATAGTTGTATATAACTTATTTTAATCTTACAAGAGTCTCCTCCTACTCTAAATTTTATAATACATTTTACAAGAGTCTCCTCAAACTCTACACTTTATAGTACATTGTTAAAGATTCCCCTCTTACTCTAGTTCTTAAAACACATTCTATAGGAATTGTTTAGTTTAGTATTTATTGGATCCGAACTAGACTATCTTGTAATAGTTGTATATACCTTATATTAATTTTACAAGAATGTCCTCCTACTCTAGATTTTATAATACATTTTACAAGGGTCTCCTCCTACTCTACACTTTATGGTACATTTTTAAAGAGTCCCCTCTTACTCTTGTTCTTACAACACATTTCATAGGAATTGTTTGGCTTAGTATTTATGGAATCCTAACGAGACTATCTTGTAATATTTGTATATAACTTATATTAATTTTACAAGAGTCTCCTCCAACTCTAGATTTTATAATACATTTTACAAGAGTCTCCTCCTTTTCTAGACTTTATAGTACATTTTTAAAGAGTCCCCTCATACTCTAGTTCTTACAACACATTTTACAAGAGTCTCTCTATTTTGTAATTTAGTATTTATTGGATCCGAACTAGACAGTCTTGTAATAGTTGTATATAACTTATTTTAATTTTACAAGAGTCTCCTCCTACTCTAAATTTTATAATACATTTTACAAGAGTCTCCTCCAACTCTAGACTTTATAGTACATTTTTAAAGAGTCCCCTCTTACTCTAGTTCTTAAAACACATTTTACAAGAGTCTCCTCAAACTCTACACTTTATAGTACATTTTTAAAGATTCCCCTCTTACTCTAGTTCTTAAAACACATTTTATAGGAATAGTTAATTTAGTATTTATTGGATCCGAACTAGACTATCTTGTAATAGTTGTATATACGTTATATTAATTTTACAAGAGTCTCCTCCTACTCTAGATTATATAATACATTTTACAAGAGTCTCCTAAAACTCTACACTTTATAGTACATTTTTAAAGATTCCCCTCTTACTCTAGTTCTTACAACACTTTTTATAGGAATTGTTTAGTTTAGTATTTATTGGATCCGAACTAGACTATCTTGTAATAGTTGTATATACTTTATATTAATTTTACAACAGTCTCCTCCTACACTAGAATTTATAATACATTTTACAAGGGTCTCCTCCTACTCTACACTTTATAGTACATTTTTAACGAGTCCCCTCCTACTCTAGTTCTTACAACACATTTCATAGGAAATGTTTGGCTTAGTATTTATGGGATCGTAACTAGACTATCTTGTAATAGTTGTATATAACTAATATTAATTTTACAAGAGTCTCCTCCAACTCTACACTTTATAGTACATTTTTAAAGATTCCCCTCTTACTCTAGTTCTTAAAACACATTTTATAGGAATAGTTAATTTAGTATTTATTGGATCCGAACTAGACTATCTTGTAATAGTTGTATATACGTTATATTAATTTTACAAGAGTCTCCTCCTACTCTAGAATTTATAATACATTTTACAAGAGTCTCCTAAAACTCTACACTTTATAGTACATTTTTAAAGATTCCCCTCTTACTCCAGTTCTTACAACACTTTTTATAGGAATTGTTTAGTTTAGTATTTATTGGATCCGAACTAGACTATCTTGTAATAGTTGTATATACTTTATATTAATTTTACAACAGTCTCCTCCTACACTAGAATTTATAATACATTTTACAAGAGTCTCCTCCTACTCTAAATTTTATAATACATTTTACAAGAGTCTCCTCCAACTCTAGACTTTATAGTACATTTTTAAAGAGTCCCCTCTTACTCTAGTTCTTAAAACACATTTTACAAGAGTCTCCTCAAACTCTACACTTTATAGTACATTTTTAAAGATTCCCCTCTTACTCTAGTTCTTAAAACACATTTTATAGGAATAGTTAATTTAGTATTTATTGGATCCGAACTAGACTATCTTGTAATAGTTGTATATACGTTATATTAATTTTACAAGAGTCTCCTCCTACTCTAGATTTTATAATACATTTTACAAGAGTCTCCTAAAACTCTACACTTTATAGTACATTTTTAAAGATTCCCCTCTTACTCTAGTTCTTACAACACATTTTATAGGAATTGTTTAGTTTAGTATTTATTGGATCCGAACTAGACTATCTTGTAATAGTTGTATATACTTTATATTAATTTTACAAGAGTCTCCTCCTACACTAGAATTTATAATACATTTTACAAGGGTCTCCTCCTACTCTACACTTATGGTACATTTTTAAAGAGTCCCCTCTTACTCTAGTTCTTACAACACATTTCATAGGAATTGTTTGGCTTAGTATTTATGGAATCCTAACGAGACTATCTTGTAATAGTTGTATATAACTTATATTAATTTTACAAGAGTCTCCTCCAACTCTAGATTTTATAGTACATTTTTAAAGAGTCCCCTCATACTCTAGTTCTTACAACACATTTTACAAGAGTCTCTCTATTTTGTAATTTAGTATTTATTGGATCCGAACTAGACAGTCTTGTAATAGTTGTATATAACTTATTTTAATTTTACAAGAGTCTCCTCCTACTCTAAATTTTATAATACATTTTACAAGAGTCTCCTCCAACTCTAGACTTTATAGTACATTTTTAAAGAGTCCCCTCTTACTCTAGTTCTTAAAACACATTTTACAAGAGTCTCCTCAAACTCTACACTTTATAGTACATTTTTAAAGATTCCCCTCTTACTCTAGTTCTTAAAACACATTTTATAGGAATAGTTAATTTAGTATTTATTGGATCCGAACTAGACTATCTTGTAATAGTTGTATATACGTTATATTAATTTTACAAGAGTCTCCTCCTACACTAGAATTTATAATACATTTTACAAGGGTCTCCTCCTACTCTACACTTTATAGTACATTTTTAAAGAGTCCCCTCCTACTCTAGTTCTTACAACACATTTCATAGGAAATGTTTGGCTTAGTATTTATGGGATCGTAACTAGACTATCTTGTAATAGTTGTATATAACTTATATTAATTTTACAAGAGTCTCCTCCTACTCTAGATTTTATAATACATTTTACAAGAGTCTCCTTTAACTCTACACTTTATAGTACATTTTTATAGAGTCCCCTCTTACTCTATTTCTTACAACACATTTTACAAGAGTCTCCTCCTAATTGTTAAGTTTAGTATTTATTGGATTCGAACTAGACAATCTTGTAATAGTTGTATATAACTTATTTTAATCTTACAAGTGTCTCCTCCTACTCTAAATTTTATAATACATTTTATAAGAGTCTCCTCAAACTCTACACTTTATAGTACATTGTTAAAGATTCCCCTCTTACTCTAGTTCTTAAAACACATTCTATAGGAATTGTTTAGTTTAGTATTTATTGGATCCGAACTAGACTATCTTGTAATAGTTGTATATACCTTATATTAATTTTACAAGAATGTCCTCCTACTCTAGATTTTATAATACATTTTACAAGGGTCTCCTCCTACTCTACACTTTATGGTACATTTTTAAAGAGTCCCCTCTTACTCTTGTTCTTACAACACATTTCATAGGAATTGTTTGGCTTAGTATTTATGGAATCCTAACGAGACTATCTTGTAATATTTGTATATAACTTATATAAATTTTACCAGAGTCTCCTCCAACTCTAGATTTTATAATACATTTTACAAGAGTCTCCTCCTTTTCTAGACTTTATAGTACATTTTTAAAGAGTCCCCTCATACTCTAGTTCTTACAACACATTTTACAAGAGTCTCTCTATTTTGTAATTTAGTATTTATTGGATCCGAACTAGACAGTCTTGAAATAGTTGTATATAACTTATTTTAATTTTACAAGAGTCTCCTCCTACTCTAAATTTTATAATACATTTTACAAGAGTCTCCTCCAACTCTAGACTTTATAGTACATTTTTAAAGAGTCCCCTCTTACTCTAGTTCTTAAAACACATTTTACAAGAGTCTCCTCAAACTCTACACTTTATAGTACATTTTTAAAGATTCCCCTCTTACTCTAGTTCTTAAAACACATTTTATAGGAATAGTTAATTTAGTATTTATTGGATCCGAACTAGACTATCTTGTAATAGTTGTATATACGTTATATTAATTTTACAAGAGTCTCCTCCTACTCTAGATTTTATAATACATTTTACAAGAGTCTCCTAAAACTCTACACTTTATAGTACATTTTTAAAGATTCCCCTCTTACTCTAGTTCTTACAACACTTTTTATAGGAATTGTTTAGTTTAGTATTTATTGGATCCGAACTAGACTATCTTGTAATAGTTGTATATACTTTATATTAATTTTACAACAGTCTCCTCCTACAATAGAATTTATAATACATTTTACAAGGGTCTCCTCCTACTCTACACTTTATAGTACATTTTTAACGAGTCCCCTCCTACTCTAGTTCTTACAACACATTTCATAGGAAATGTTTGGCTTAGTATTTATGGGATCGTAACTAGACTATCTTGTAATAGTTGTATATAACTTATATTAATTTTACAAGAGTCTCCTCCAACTCTAGATTTTATAATACATTTTACAAGAGTCTCCTCGTTTTCTAGACTTTATAGTACATTTTTAAAGAGTCCCCTCATACTCTATTTCTTACAACACATTTTACAAGAGTCTCTCTATTTTGTAATTTAGTATTTATTGGATCCAAACTAGACAGTCTTGTAATAGTCGTATATAACTTATTTTAATTTTACAAGAGTCTCCTCCTACTCTAAATTTTATAATACATTTTACAAGAGTCTCCTCCAACTCTAGACTTTATAGTACATTTTTAAAGAGTCCCCTCTTACTCTAGTTCTTAAAACACATTTTACAAGAGTCTCCTCAAACTCTACACTTTATAGTACATTTTTAAAGATTCCCCTCTTACTCTAGTTCTTAAAACACATTTTATAGGAATAGTTAATTTAGTATTTATTGGATCCGAACTAGACTATCTTGTAATAGTTGTATATACGTTATATTAATTTTACAAGAGTGTCCTCCTACTCTAGATTTTATAATACATTTTACAAGAGTCTCCTAAAACTCTACACTTTATAGTACATTTTTAAAGATTCCCCTCTTACTCTAGTTCTTACAACACATTTTATAGGAATTGTTTAGTTTAGTATTTATTGGATCCGAACTAGACTATCTTGTAATAGTTGTATATACTTTATATTAATTTTACAAGAGTCTCCTCCTACACTAGAATTTATAATACATTTTACAAGGGTCTCCTCCTACTCTACACTTTATAGTACATTTTTAAAGAGTCCCCTCCTACTCTAGTTCTTACAACACATTTCATAGGAAATGTTTGGCTTAGTATTTATGGGATCGTAACTTAACTATCTTGTAATAGTTGTATATAACTTAAATTAATTTTACAAGAGTCTCCTCCTACTCTAGATTTTATAATACATTTTACAAGAGTCTCCTTTAACTCTACACTTTATAGTACATTTTTAAAGAGTCCCCTCTTACTCTATTTCTTACAACACATTTTACAAGAGTCTCCTCCTAATTGTTAAGTTTAGTATTTATTGGATTCGAACTAGACAATCTTGTAATAGTTGTATATAACTTATTTTAATTTTACAAGAGTCTCCTCCTACTCTAAATTTTATAATACATTTTACAAGAGTCTCCTCAAACTCTACACTTTATAGTACATTGTTAAAGATTCCCCTCTTACTCTAGTTCTTAAAACACATTCTATAGGAATTGTTTAGTTTAGTATTTATTGGATCCGAACTAGACTATCTTGTAATAGTTGTATATACCTTATATTAATTTTACAAGAATGTCCTCCTACTCTAGATTTTATAATACATTTTACAAGGGTCTCCTCCTTCTCTACACTTTATTGTACATTTTTAAAGAGTCCCCTCTTACTCTAGTTCTTACAACACATTTCATAGGAATTGTTTGGCTTAGTATTTATGGAATCCTAACGAGACTATCTTGTAATAGTTGTATATAACTTATATTAATTTTACAAGAGTCTCCTCCAACTCTAGATTTTATAATACATTTTACAAGAGTCTCCTCTTTTCTAGACTTTATAGTACATTTTTAAAGAGTCCCCTCATACTCTAGTTCTTACAACACATTTTACAAGAGTCTCTCTATTTTGTAATTTAGTATTTATTGGATCCGAACTAGACAGTCTTGTAATAGTTGTATATAACTTATTTTAATTTTACAAGAGTCTCCTCCTACTCTAAATTTTATAATACATTTTACAAGAGTCTCCTCCAACTCTAGACTTTATAGTACATTTTTAAAGAGTCCCCTCTTACTCTAGTTCTTAAAACACATTTTACAAGAGTCTCCTCAAACTCTACACTTTATAGTACATTTTTAAAGATTCCCCTCTTACTCTAGTTCTTAAAACACATTTTATAGGAATAGTTAATTTAGTATTTATTGGATCCGAACTAGACTATCTTGTAATAGTTGTATATACGTTATATTAATTTTACAAGAGTCTCCTCCTACTCTAGATTTTATAATACATTTTACAAGAGTCTCCTAAAACTCTACACTTTATAGTACATTTTTAAAGATTCCCCTCTTACTCTAGTTCTTACAACACATTTTATAGGAATTGTTTAGTTTATTATTTATTGGATCCGAACTAGACTATCTTGTAATAGTTGTATATACTTTATATTAATTTTACAAGAGTCTCCTCCTACACTAGAAATTATAATACATTTTACAAGGGTCTCCTCCTACTCTACACTTTATAGTACATTTTTAAAGAGTCCCCTTCTACTCTAGTTCTTACAACACATTTCATAGGAAATGTTTGGCTTAGTATTTATGGGATCGTAACTAGACTATCTTGTAATAGTTGTATATAACTTATATTAATTTTACAAGGGTCTCCTCCTACTCTAGATTTTATAATACATTTTACAAGAGTCTCCTTTAACTCTACACTTTATAGTACATTTTTAAAGAGTCCCCTCTTACTCTATTTCTTACAACACATTTTACAAGAGTCTCCTCCTAATTGTTAAGTTTAGTATTTATTGGATTTGAACTAGACAATCTTGTAATAGTTGTATATAACTTATTTTAATTTTACAAGAGTCTCCTCCTACTCTAAATTTTATAATACATTTTACAAGAGTCTCCTCAAACTCTACACTTTATAGTACATTGTTAAAGATTCCCCTCTTACTCTAGTTCTTAAAACACATTCTATAAGAATTGTTTAGTTTAGTATTTATTGGATCCGAACTAGACTATCTTGTAATAGTTGTATATACCTTATATTAATTTTACAAGAATGTCCTCCTACTCTAGATTTTATAATACATTTTACAAGGGTCTCCTCCTACTCTACACTTTATGGTACATTTTTAAAGAGTCCCCTCTTACTCTAGTTCTTACAACACATTTCATAGGAATTGTTTGGCTTAGTATTTATGGAATCCTAACGAGACTATCTTGTAATAGTTGTATATAACTTATATTAATTTTACAAGAGTCTCCTCCAACTCTAGATTTTATAATACATTTTACAAGAGTCTCCTCCTTTTCTAGACTTTATAGTACATTTTTAAAGAGTCCCCTCATACTCTAGTTCTTACAACACATTTTACAAGAGTCTCTCTATTTTGTAATTTAGTATTTATTGGATCCGAACTAGACAGTCTTGTAATAGTTGTATATAACTTATTTTAATTTTACAAGAGTCTCCTCCTACTCTAAATTTTATAATAAATTTTACAAGAGTCTCCTCCAACTCTAGACTTTATAGTACATTTTTAAAGAGTCCCCTCTTACTCTAGTTTTTAAAACACATTTTACAAGAGTCTCCTCAAACTCTACACTTTATAGTACATTTTTAAAGATTCCCCTCTTACTCTAGTTCTTAAAACACATTTTATAGGAATAGTTAATTTAGTATTTATTGGATCCGAACTAGACTATCTTGTAATAGTTGTATATACGTTATATTAATTTTACAAGAGTCTCCTCCTACTCTAGATTTTATAATACATTTTACAAGAGTCTCCTAAAACTCTACACTTTATAGTACATTTTTAAAGATTCCCCTCTTACTCTAGTTCTTACAACACATTTTATAGGAATTGTTTAGTTTATTATTTATTGGATCCGAACTAGACTATCTTGTAATAGTTGTATATACTTTATATTAATTTTACAAGAGTCTCCTCCTACACTAGAATTTATAATACATTTTACAAGGGTCTCCTCCTACTCTACACTTTATAGTACATTTTTAAAGAGTCCCCTCCTACTCTAGTTCTTACAACACATTTCATAGGAAATGTTTGGCTTAGTATTTATGGGATCGTAACTAGACTATCTTGTAATAGTTGTATATAACTTATATTAATTTTACAAGAGTCTCCTCCTACTCTAGATTTTATAATACATTTTACAAGAGTCTCCTTTAACTCTACACTTTATAGTACATTTTTAAAGAGTCCCCTCTTACTCTATTTCTTACAACACATTTTACAAGAGTCTCCTCCTAATTGTTAAGTTTAGTATTTATTGGATTTGAACTAGACAATCTTGTAATAGTTGTATATAACTTATTTTAATTTTACAAGAGTCTCCTCCTACTCTAAATTTTATAATACATTTTACAAGAGTCTCCTCAAACTCTACACTTTATAGTACATTGTTAAAGATTCCCCTCTTACTCTAGTTCTTAAAACACATTCTATAGGAATTGTTTAGTTTAGTATTTATTGGATCCGAACTAGACTATCTTGTAATAGTTGTATATACCTTATATTAATTTTACAAGAATGTCCTCCTACTCTAGATTTTATAATACATTTTACAAGGGTCTCCTCCTACTCTACACTTTATGGTACATTTTTAAAGAGTCCCCTCTTACTCTAGTTCTTACAACACATTTCATAGGAATTGTTTGGCTTAGTATTTATGGAATCCTAACGAGACTATCTTGTAATAGTTGTATATAACTTATATTAATTTTACAAGAGTCTCCTCCAACTCTAGATTTTATAATACATTTTACAAGAGTCTCCTCCTTTTCTAGACTTTATAGTACATTTTTAAAGAGTCCCCTCATACTCTAGTTCTTAAAACACATTTTACAAGAGTCTCTCTATTTTGTAATTTAGTATTTATTGGATCCGAACTAGACAGTCTTGTAATAGTTGTATATAACTTATTTTAATTTTACAAGAGTCTCCTCCTACTCTAAATTTTATAATACATTTTACAAGAGTCTCCTCCAACTCTAGACTTTATAGTACATTTTTAAAGAGTCCCCTCTTACTCTAGTTCTTAAAACACATTTTACAAGAGTCTCCTCAAACTCTACACTTTATAGTACATTTTTAAAGATTCCCCTCTTACTCTAGTTCTTAAAACACATTTTATAGGAATAGTTAATTTAGTATTTATTGGATCCGAACTAGACTATCTTGTAATAGTTGTATATACGTTATATTAATTTTACAAGAGTCTCCTCCTACTCTAGATTTTATAATACATTTTACAAGAGTCTCCTAAAACTCTACACTTTATAGTACATTTTTAAAGATTCCCCTCTTACTCTAGTTCTTACAACACATTTTATAGGAATTGTTTAGTTTATTATTTATTGGATCCGAACTAGACTATCTTGTAATAGTTGTATATACTTTATATTAATTTTACAAGAGTCTCCTCCTACACTAGAATTTATAATACATTTTACAAGGGTCTCCTCCTACTCTACACTTTATAGTACATTTTTAAAGAGTCCCCTCTTACTCTAGTTCTTACAACACATTTCATAGGAATTGTTTGGCTTAGTATTTATGGAATCCTAACGAGACTATCTTGTAATAGTTGTATATAACTTATATTAATTTTACAAGAGTCTCCTCCAACTCTAGATTTTATAATACATTTTACAAGAGTCTCCTCCTTTTCTAGACTTTATAGTACATTTTTAAAGAGTCCCCTCATACTCTAGTTCTTACAACACATTTTACAAGAGTCTCTCTATTTTGTAATTTAGTATTTATTGGATCCGAACTAGACAGTCTTGTAATAGTTGTATATAACTTATTTTAATTTTACAAGAGTCCCCTCTTACTCTAGTTCTTAAAACACATTTTACAAGAGTCTCCTCAAACTCTACACTTTATAGTACATTTTTAAAGATTCCCCTCTTACTCTAGTTCTTAAAACACATTTTATAGGAATAGTTAATTTAGTATTTATTGGATCCGAACTAGACTATCTTGTAATAGTTGTATATACGTTATATTAATTTTACAAGAGTCTCCTCCTACTCTAGATTTTATAATACATTTTACAAGAGTCTCCTAAAACTCTACACTTTATAGTACATTTTTAAAGATTCCCCTCTTACTCTAGTTCTTACAACACATTTTATAGGAATTGTTTAGTTTAGTATTTATTGGATCGTAACTAGACTATCTTGTAATAGTTGTATATAACTTATATTAATTTTACAAGAGTCTCCTCCAACTCTAGATTTTATAATACATTTTACAAGAGTCTCCTCCTTTTCTAGACTTTATAGTACATTTTTAAAGAGTCCCCTCATACTCTAGTTCTTACAACACATTTTACAAGAGTCTCTCTATTTTGTAATTTAGTATTTATTGGATCCAAACTAGACAGTCTTGTAATAGTCGTATATAACTTATTTTAATTTTACAAGAGTCTCCTCCTACTCTAAATTTTATAATACATTTTACAAGAGTCTCCTCCAACTCTAGACTTTATAGTACATTTTTAAAGAGTCCCCTCTTACTCTAGTTCTTAAAACACATTTTATAGGAATAGTTAATTTAGTATTTATTGGATCCGATCTAGACTAACTTGTAATAGTTGTATATACGTTATATTAATTTTACAAGAGTGTCCTCCTACTCTAGATTTTATAATACATTTTACAAGAGTCTCCTAAAACTCTACACTTTATAGTACATTTTTAAAGATTCCCCTCTTACTCTAGTTCTTACAACACATTTTATAGGAATTGTTTAGTTTAGTATTTATTGGATCCGAACTAGACTATCTTGTAATAGTTGTATATACTTTATATTAATTTTACAAGAGTCTCCTCCTACACTAGAATTTATAATACATTTTACAAGGGTCTCCTCCTACTCTACACTTTATAGTACATTTTTAAAGAGTCCCCTCCTACTCTAGTTCTTACAACACATTTCATAGGAAATGTTTGGCTTAGTATTTATGGGATCGTAACTTAACTATCTTGTAATAGTTGTATATAACTTAAATTAATTTTACAAGAGTCTCCTCCTACTCTAGATTTTATAATACATTTTACAAGAGTCTCCTTTAACTCTACACTTTATAGTACATTTTTAAAGAGTCCCCTCTTACTCTATTTCTTACAACACATTTTACAAGAGTCTCCTCCTAATTGTTAAGTTTAGTATTTATTGGATTCGAACTAGACAATCTTGTAATAGTTGTATATAACTTATTTTAATTTTACAAGAGTCTCCTCCTACTCTAAATTTTATAATACATTTTACAAGAGTCTCCTCAAACTCTACACTTTATAGTACATTGTTAAAGATTCCCCTCTTACTCTAGTTCTTAAAACACATTCTATAGGAATTGTTTAGTTTAGTATTTATTGGATCCGAACTAGACTATCTTGTAATAGTTGTATATACCTTATATTAATTTTACAAGAATGTCCTCCTACTCTAGATTTTATAATACATTTTACAAGGGTCTCCTCCTACTCTACACTTTATGGTACATTTTTAAAGAGTCCCCTCTTACTCTAGTTCTTACAACACATTTCATAGGAATTGTTTGGCTTAGTATTTATGGAATCCTAACGAGACTATCTTGTAATAGTTGTATATAACTTATATTAATTTTACAAGAGTCTCCTCCAACTCTAGATTTTATAATACATTTTACAAGAGTCTCCTCTTTTCTAGACTTTATAGTACATTTTTAAAGAGTCCCCTCATACTCTAGTTCTTACAACACATTTTACAAGAGTCTCTCTATTTTGTAATTTAGTATTTATTGGATCCGAACTAGACAGTCTTGTAATAGTTGTATATAACTTATTTTAATTTTACAAGAGTCTCCTCCTACTCTAAATTTTATAATACATTTTACAAGAGTCTCCTCCAACTCTAGACTTTATAGTACATTTTTAAAGAGTCCCCTCTTACTCTAGTTCTTAAAACACATTTTACAAGAGTCTCCTCAAACTCTACACTTTATAGTACATTTTTAAAGATTCCCCTCTTACTCTAGTTCTTAAAACACATTTTATAGGAATAGTTAATTTAGTATTTATTGGATCCGAACTAGACTATCTTGTAATGGTTGTATATACGTTATATTAATTTTACAAGAGTCTCCTCCTACTCTAGATTTTATAATACATTTTACAAGAGTCTCCTAAAACTCTACACTTTATAGTACATTTTTAAAGATTCCCCTCTTACTCTAGTTCTTACAACACATTTTATAGGAATTGTTTAGTTTATTATTTATTGGATCCGAACTAGACTATCTTGTAATAGTTGTATATACTTTATATTAATTTTACAAGAGTCTCCTCCTACACTAGAATTTATAATACATTTTACAAGGGTCTCCTCCTACTCTACACTTTATAGTACATTTTTAAAGAGTCCCCTCCTACTCTAGTTCTTACAACACATTTCATAGGAAATGTTTGGCTTAGTATTTATGGGATCGTAACTAGACTATCTTGTAATAGTTGTATATAACTTATATTAATTTTACAAGAGTCTCCTCCTACTCTAGATTTTATAATACATTTTACAAGAGTCTCCTTTAACTCTACACTTTATAGTACATTTTTAAAGAGTCCCCTCTTACTCTATTTCTTACAACACATTTTACAAGAGTCTCCTCCTAATTGTTAAGTTTAGTATTTATTGGATTTGAACTAGACAATCTTGTAATAGTTGTATATAACTTATTTTAATTTTACAAGAGTCTCCTCCTACTCTAAATTTTATAATACATTTTACAAGAGTCTCCTCAAACTCTACACTTTATAGTACATTGTTAAAGATTCCCCTCTTACTCTAGTTCTTAAAACACATTCTATAGGAATTGTTTAGTTTAGTATTTGTTGGATCCGAACTAGACTATCTTTTAATAGTTGTATATACCTTATATTAATTTTACAAGAATGTCCTCCTACTCTAGATTTTATAATACATTTTACAAGGGTCTCCTCCTACTCTACACTTTATGGTACATTTTTAAAGAGTCCCCTCTTACTCTAGTTCTTACAACACATTTCATAGGAATTGTTTGGCTTAGTATTTATGGAATCCTAACGAGACTATCTTGTAATAGTTGTATATAACTTATATTAATTTTACAAGAGTCTCCTCCAACTCTAGATTTTATAATACATTTTACAAGAGTCTCCTCCTTTTCTAGACTTTATAGTACATTTTTAAAGAGTCCCCTCATACTCTAGTTCTTACAACACATTTTACAAGAGTCTCTCTATTTTGTAATTTAGTATTTATTGGATCCGAACTAGACAGTCTTGTAATAGTTGTATATAACTTATTTTAATTTTACAAGAGTCTCCTCCTACTCTAAATTTTATAATACATTTTACAAGAGTCTCCTCCAACTCTAGACTTTATAGTACATTTTTAAAGAGTCCCCTCTTACTCTAGTTTTTAAAACACATTTTACAAGAGTCTCCTCAAACTCTACACTTTATAGTACATTTTTAAAGATTCCCCTCTTACTCTAGTTCTTAAAACACATTTTATAGGAATAGTTAATTTAGTATTTATTGGATCCGAACTAGACTATCTTGTAATAGTTGTATATACGTTATATTAATTTTACAAGAGTCTCCTCCTACTCTAGATTTTATAATACATTTTACAAGAGTCTCCTAAAACTCTACACTTTATAGTACATTTTTAAAGATTCCGCTCTTACTCTAGTTCTTACAACACATTTTATAGGAATTGTTTAGTTTATTATTTATTGGATCCGAACTAGACTATCTTGTAATAGTTGTATATACTTTATATTAATTTTACAAGAGTCTCCTCCTACACTAGAATTTATAATACATTTTACAAGGGTCTCCTCCTACTCTACACTTTATAGTACATTTTTAAAGAGTCCCCCCCTACTCTAGTTCTTACAACACATTTCATAGGAAATGTTTGGCTTAGTATTTATGGGATCGTAACTAGACTATCTTGTAATAGTTGTATATAACTTATATTAATTTTACAAGAGTCTCCTCCTACTCTAGATTTTATAATACATTTTACAAGAGTCTCCTTTAACTCTACACTTTATAGTACATTTTTAAAGAGTCCCCTCTTACTCTATTTCTTACAACACATTTTACAAGAGTCTCCTCCTAATTGTTAAGTTTAGTATTTATTGGATTTGAACTAGACAATCTTGTAATAGTTGTATATAACTTATTTTAATTTTACAAGAGTCTCCTCCTACTCTAAATTTTATAATACATTTTACAAGAGTCTCCTCAAACTCTACACTTTATAGTACATTGTTAAAGATTCCCCTCTTACTCTAGTTCTTAAAACACATTCTATAGGAATTGTTTAGTTTAGTATTTATTGGATCCGAACTAGACTATCTTGTAATAGTTGTATATACCTTATATTAATTTTACAAGAATGTCCTCCTACTCTAGATTTTATAATACATTTTACAAGGGTCTCCTCCTACTCTACACTTTATGGTACATTTTTAAAGAGTCCCCTCTTACTCTAGTTCTTACAACACATTTCATAGGAATTGTTTGGCTTAGTATTTATGGAATCCTAACGAGACTATCTTGTAATAGTTGTATATAACTTATATTAATTTTACAAGAGTCTCCTCCAACTCTAGATTTTATAATACATTTTACAAGAGTCTCCTCCTTTTCTAGACTTTATAGTACATTTTTAAAGAGTCCCCTCATACTCTAGTTCTTACAACACATTTTACAAGAGTCTCTCTATTTTGTAATTTAGTATTTATTGGATCCGAACTAGACAGTCTTGTAATAGTTGTATATAACTTATTTTAATTTTACAAGAGTCTCCTCCTACTCTAAATTTTATAATACATTTTACAAGAGTCTCCTCCAACTCTAGACTTTATAGTACATTTTTAAGGAGTCCCCTCTTACTCTAGTTCTTAAAACACATTTTACAAGAGTCTCCTCAAACTCTACACTTTATAGTACATTTTTAAAGATTCCCCTCTTACTCTAGTTCTTAAAACACATTTTATAGGAATAGTTAATTTAGTATTTATTGGATCCGAACTAGACTATCTTGTAATAGTTGTATATACGTTATATTAATTTTACAAGAGTCTCCTCCTACTCTAGATTTTATAATACATTTTACAAGAGTCTCCTAAAACTCTACACTTTATAGTACATTTTTAAAGATTCCCCTCTTACTCTAGTTCTTACAACACATTTTATAGGAATTGTTTAGTTTATTATTTATTGGATCCGAACTAGACTATCTTGTAATAGTTGTATATACTTTATATTAATTTTACAAGAGTCTCCTCCTACACTAGAATTTATAATACATTTTACAAGGGTCTCCTCCTACTCTACACTTTATAGTACATTTTTAAAGAGTCCCCTCTTACTCTAGTTCTTACAACACATTTCATAGGAATTGTTTGGCTTAGTATTTATGAAATCCTAACGAGACTATCTTGTAATAGTTGTATATAACTTATATTAATTTTACAAGAGTCTCCTCCAACTCTAGATTTTATAATACATTTTACAAGAGTCTCCTCCTTTTCTAGACTTTATAGTACATTTTTAAAGAGTCCCCTCATACTCTAGTTCTTACAACACATTTTACAAGAGTCTCTCTATTTTGTAATTTAGTATTTATTGGATCCGAAATAGACAGTCTTGTAATAGTTGTATATAACTTATTTTAATTTTACAAGAGTCCCCTCTTACTCTAGTTCTTAAAACACATTTTACAAGAGTCTCCTCAAACTCTACACTTTATAGTACATTTTTAAAGATTCCCCTCTTACTCTAGTTCTTAAAACACATTTTATAGCAATAGTTAATTTAGTATTTATTGGATCCGAACTAGACTATCTTGTAATAGTTGTATATACGTTATATTAATTTTACAAGAGTCTCCTCCTACTCTAGATTTTATAATACATTTTACAAGAGTCTCCTAAAACTCTACACTTTATAGTACATTTTTAAAGATTCCCCTCTTACTCTAGTTCTTACAACACATTTTATAGGAATTGTTTAGTTTATTATTTATTGGATCCGAACTAGACTATCTTGTAATAGTTGTATATACTTTATATTAATTTTACAAGAGTCTCCTCCTACACTAGAATTTATAATACATTTTACAAGGGTCTCCTCCTACTCTACACTTTATAGTACATTTTTAAAGAGTCCCCTCCTACTCTAGTTCTTACAACACATTTCATAGGAAATGTTTGGCTTACTATTTATGGGATCGTAACTAGACTATCTTGTAATAGTTGTATATAACTTATATTAATTTTACAAGAGTCTCCTCCTACTCTAGATTTTATAATACATTTTACAAGAGTCTCCTTTAACTCTACACTTTATAGTACATTTTTAAAGAGTCCCCTCTTACTCTATTTCTTACAACACATTTTACAAGAGTCTCCTCCTAATTGTTAAGTTAAGTATTTATTGGATTTGAACTAGACAATCTTGTAATAGTTGTATATAACTTATTTTAATTTTACAAGAGTCTCCTCCTACTCTAAATTTTATAATACATTTTACAAGAGTCTCCTCAAACTCTACACTTTATAGTACATTATTAAAGATTCCCCTCTTACTCTAGTTCTTAAAACACATTTTATAGGAATAGTTAATTTAGTATTTATTGGATCCGAACTAGACTATCTTGTAATAGTTGTATATACGTTATATTAATTTTACAAGAGTCTCCTCCTACTCTAGATTTTATAATACATTTTACAAGAGTCTCCTAAAACTCTACACTTTATAGCACATTTTTAAAGATTCCCCTCTTACTCTAGTTCTTAAAACACATTTTATAGGAATAGTTAATTTAGTATTTATTGGATCCGAACTAGACTATCTTGTAATAGTTGTATATACCTTATATTAATTTTACAAGAATGTCCTCCTACTCTAGATTTTATAATACATTTTACAAGGGTCTCCTCCTACTCTACACTTTATGGTACATTTTTAAAGAGTCCCCACTTACTCTAGTTCTTACAACACATTTCATAGGAATTTTTTGGCTTAGTATTTATGGAATCCTAACGAGAATATCTTGTAATAGTTGTATATAACTTATATTAATTTTACAAGAGTCTCCTCCAACTCTAGATTTTATAATACATTTTACAAGAGTCTCCTCCTTTTCTAGACTTTATAGTACATTTTTAAAGAGTCCCCTCATACTCTAGTTCTTACAACACATTTTACAAGAGTCTCTCTATTTTGTAATTTAGTATTTATTGGATCCGAACTAGACAGTCTTGTAATAGTTGTATATAACTTATATTAATTTTACAAGAGTCTCCTCAAACTCTACACTTTATAGTACATTTTTATAGATTCCCCTCTTACTCTAGTTCTTAAAACACATTTTATAGGAATAGTTAATTTAGTATTTATTGGATCCGAACTAGACTATCTTGTAATAGTTGTATATAACTTATATTAATTTTACAAGAGTCTCCTCCTACTCTAGATTTTATAATACATTTTACAAGAGTCTCCTTTAACTCTACACTTTATAGTACATTTTTAAAGAGTCCCCTCTTACTCTATTTCTTCGAACACATTTTACAAGAGTCTCCTCCTAATTGTTAAGTTTAGTATTTATTGGATTCGAACTAGACAATCTTGTAATAGTTGTATTAAACTTATTTTAATTTTACAAGAGTCTCCTCCTACTCTAAATTTTATAATACTTTTTACAAGAGTCTCCTCCAACTCTAGACCTTATAGTACATTTTTAAATAGTCCCTTCTTACTCTAGTTCTTACAACACATTTTACAAGAGTCTCCTCAAACTCTACACTTTATAGTACATTATTAAAGATTCCCCTCTTACTCTAGTTCTTAAAACACATTTTATAGGAATAGTTTAGTTTAGTATTTATTGGATCCGAACTAGACTATCTTGTAATAGTTGTATATACGTTATATTAATTTTACAAGAGTCTCCTCCTACTCTAGATTTTATAATACATTTTACAAGAGTCTCCTAAAACTCTACACTTTATAGTACATTTTTAAAGATTCCCCTCTTACTCTAGTTCTTACAACACATTTCATAGGAAATGTTTGGCTTAGTATTTATGGGATCGTAACTAGACCATCTTCTAATTGTTGTATATACCTTATATTAATTTTACAAGAGTCTCCTCCTACTCTAGACTCTATAGTACATTTTTAAAGACTCCCCTCTTAATCTAGTTCTAACAACACATTTTACAAGAGTCTCCTCTATTTTAATTTATTATTTATTGGATCCGAACTAGACTATCTTGTAATAGTTGTATATACGTTATATTAATTTTACAAGAGTCTCCTCCTACTCTAGATTTTATAATACATTTTACAAACGTGTCCTCCAACTCTACACTTTATAGTACATTTTTAAAGATTCCCTCCATTACTCTAGTTCTTAAAACAAATTTTATAGGATTTTTTTAGTTTAGTATTTTTTGGATCTAAACTAGACCATCTTTCAATAGTTGTATTTACCTTATATTCATTTTACATGAGTCTCCTCCTACTCTAAATTGTATAATACATTTAACAAGAGTCTCCTCCAACTCTAGACTTTATAGTACATTTTTAAAGAGTCCCTTCTTACTCTAGTTCTTACAACACATTTTACAAGAGTCTCCTCAAACTCTACACTTTATAGTACATTTTTAAAGATTCCCCTCTTACTCTAGTTCTTACAACACATTTCATAGGAAATGTTTGGCTTAGTATTTATGGGATCGTAACTAGACTATCTTGTAATAGTTGTATATAACTTATATTAATTTTACAAGAATGTCCTCCTACTCTAGATTTTATAATACATTTTACAAGGGTCTCCTCCTACTCTACACTTTATGGTACATTTTTAAAGAGTCCCCTCTTACTCTTGTTCTTACAACACATTTCATAGGAATTGTTTGGCTTAGTATTTATGGAATCCTAACGAGACTATCTTGTAATATTTGTATATAACTTATATTAATTTTACAAGAGTCTCCTCCAACTCTAGATTTTATAATACATTTTACAAGAGTCTCCTCCTTTTGTAGACTTTATAGTACATTTTTAAAGAGTCCCCTCATACTCTAGTTCCTACAACACATTTTACAAGAGTCTCTCTATTTTGTAATTTAGTATTTATTGGATCCGAACTAGACAGTCTTGTAATAGTTGTATATAACTTATTTTAATTTTACAAGAGTCTCCTCCTACTCTAAATTTTATAATACATTTTACAAGAGTCTCCTCCAACTCTAGACTTTATAGTACATTTTTAAAGAGTCCCCTCTTACTCTAGTTCTTAAAACACATTTTACAAGAGTCTCCTCAAACTCTACACTTTATAGTACATTTTTAAAGATTCCCCTCTTACTCTAGTTCTTAAAACACATTTTATAGGAATAGTTAATTTAGTATTTATTGGATCCGAACTAGACTATCTTGTAATAGTTGTATATACGTTATATTAATTTTACAAGAGTCTCCTCCTACTCTAGATTTTATAATACATTTTACAAGAGTCTCCTAAAACTCTACACTTTATAGTACATTTTTAAAGATTCCCCTCTTACTCTAGTTCTTACAACACTTTTTATAGGAATTGTTTAGTTTAGTATTTATTGGATCCGAACTAGACTATCTTGTAATAGTTGTATATACTTTATATTAATTTTACAACAGTCTCCTCCTACACTAGAATTTATAATACATTTTACAAGGGTCTCCTCCTACTCTACACTTTATAGTACATTTTTAACGAGTCCCCTCCTACTCTAGTTCTTACAACACATTTCATAGGAAATGTTTGGCTTAGTATTTATGGGATCGTAACTAGACTATCTTGTAATAGTTGTATATAACTTATATTAATTTTACAAGAGTCTCCTCCAACTCTAGATTTTATAATACATTTTACAAGAGTCTCCTCGTTTTCTAGACTTTATAGTACATTTTTAAAGAGTCCCCTCATACTCTAGTTCTTACAACACATTTTACAAGAGTCTCTCTATTTTGTAATTTAGTATTTATTGGATCCAAACTAGACAGTATTGTAATAGTTGTATATAACTTATTTTAATTTTACAAGAGTCTCCTCCTACTCTTAATTTTATAATACATTTTACAAGAGTCTCCTCCAACTCTAGACTTTATAGTACATTTTTAAAGATTCCCCTCTTACTCTAGTTCTTACAACACATTTTATAGGAATTGTTTAGTTTAGTATTTATTGGATCCGAACTAGACTATCTTGTAATAGTTGTATATACCTTATATTAATTTTACAAGAGTCTCCTCCTACACTAGAATTTATAATACATTTTACAAGGGTCTCCTCCTACTCTACACTTTATAGTACATTTTTAAAGAGTCCCCTCCTACTCTAGTTCTTACAACACATTTCATAGAAAATGTTTGGCTTAGTATTTATGGGATCGTAACTAAACTATCTTGTAATAGTTGTATATAACTTAAATTAATTTTACAAGAGTCTCCTCCTACTCTAGATTTTATAATACATTTTACAAGAGTCTCCTTTAACTCTACACTTTATAGTACATTTTTAAAGAGTCCCCTCTTACTCTATTTCTTACAACACATTTTACAAGAGTCTCCTCCTAATTGTTAAGTTTAGTATTTATTGGATTCGAACTAGACAATCTTGTAATAGTTGTATATAACTTATTTTAATTTTACAAGAGTCTCCTCCTACTCTAAATTTTATAATACATTTTACAAGAGTCTCCTCAAACTCTACACTTTATAGTACATTGTTAAAGATTCCCCTCTTACTCTAGTTCTTAAAACACATTCTATAGGAATTGTTTAGTTTAGTATTTATTGGATCCGAACTAGACTATCTTGTAATAGTTGTATATACCTTATATTAATTTTACAAGAATGTCCTCCTACTCTAGATTTTATAATACATTTTACAAGGGTCTCCTCCTACTCTACACTTTATGGTACATTTTTAAAGAGTCCCCTCTTACTCTAGTTCTTACAACACATTTCATAGGAATTGTTTGGCTTAGTATTTATGGAATCCTAACGAGACTATCTTGTAATAGTTGTATATAACTTATATTAATTTTACAAGAGTCTCCTCCAACTCTAGATTTTATAATACATTTTACAAGAGTCTCCTCCTTTTCTAGACTTTATAGTACATTTTTAAAGAGTCCCCTCATACTCTAGTTCTTACAACACATTTTACAAGAGTCTCTCTATTTTGTAATTTAGTATTTATTGGATCCGAACTAGACAGTCTTGTAATAGTTGTATATACCTTATTTTAATTTACAAGAGTCTCCTCCTACTCTAAATTTTATAATACATTTTACAAGAGTCTCCTCCAACTCTAGACTTTATAGTACATTTTTAAAGAGTCCCCTCTTACTCTAGTTCTTAAAACACATTTTACAAGAGTCTCCTCAAACTCTACACTTTATAGTACATTTTTTAAGATTCCCCTCTTCCTCTAGTTCTTAAAACACATTTTATAGGAATAGTTAATTTAGTATTTATTGGATCCAAACTAGACTATCTTGTAATAGTTGTATATACGTTATATTAATTTTACAAGAGTCTCCTCCTACTCTAGATTTTATAATACATTTTACAAGAGTCTCCTCAAACTCTACACTTTATAGTACATTTTTAAAGATTCCCCTCTTACTCTAGTTCTTACAACACATTTTATAGGAATTGTTTAGTTTATTATTTATTGGATCCGAACTAGACTATCTTGTAATAGTTGTATATACTTTATATTAATTTTACAAGAGTCTCCTCCTACACTAGAATTTATAATACATTTTACAAGGGTCTCCTCCTACTCTACACTTTATAGTACATTTTTAAAGAGTCCCCTCCTACTCTAGTTCTTACAACACATTTCATAGGAAATGTTTGGCTTAGTATTTATGGGATCGTAACTAGACTATCTTGTAATAGTTGTATATAACTTATATTAATTTTACAAGAGTCTCCTCCTACTCTAGATTTTATAATACATTTTACAAGAGTCTCCTTTAACTCTACACTTTATAGTACATTTTTAAAGAGTCCTTCTTACTCTATTTCTTACAACACATTTTACAAGAGTCTCCTCCTAATTGTTAAGTTTAGTATTTATTGGATTCGAACTAGACAATCTTGTAATAGTTGTATATAACTTATTTTAATTTTACAAGAGTCTCCTCCTACTCTAAATTTTATAATACATTTTACAAGAGTCTCCTCAAACTCTACACTTTATAGTACATTATTAAAGATTCCCCTCTTACTCTAGTTCTTAAAACACATTCTATTTGAATTGTTTAGTTTAGTATTTATTGGATCCGAACTAGACTATCTTGTAATAGTTGTATATACCTTATATTAATTTTACAAGAATGTCCTCCTACTCTAGATTTTATAATACATTTTACAAGGGTCTCCTCCTACTCTACACTTTATGGTACATTTTTAAAGAGTCCCCTCTTACTCTAGTTCTTGCAACACATTTCATAGGAATTGTTTGGCTTAGTATTTATGGAATCCTAACGAGACTATCTTGTAATAGTTGTATATAACTTATATTAATTTTACAAGAGTCTCCTCCAACTCTAGATTTTATAATACATTTTACAAGAGTCTCCTCCTTTTCTAGACTTTATAGTACATTTTTAAAGAGTCCCCTCATACTCTAGTTCTTACAACACATTTTACAAGAGTCTCTCTATTTTGTAATTTAGTATTTATTGGATCCGAACTAGACAGTCTTGTAATAGTTGTATATAACTTATATTAATTTTACAAGAGTCTCCTCAAACTCTACACTTTATAGTACATTTTTAAAGATTCCCCTCTTACTCTAGTTCTTAAAACACATTTTATAGGAATAGTTAATTTAGTATTTATTGGATCCGAACTAGACTATCTTGTAATAGTTGTATATAACTTATATTAATTTTACAAGAGTCTCCTCCTACTCTAGATTTTATAATACATTTTACAAGAGTCTCCTTTAACTCTACACTTTATAGTACATTTTTAAAGAGTCCCCTCTTACTCTATTTCTTTGAACACATTTTACAAGAGTCTCCTCCTAATTGTTAAGTTTAGTATTTATTGGATTCGAACTAGACAATCTTGTAATAGTTGTATTAAACTTATTTTAATTTTACAAGAGTCTCCTCCTACTCTAAATTTTATAATACTTTTTACAAGAGTCTCCTCCAACTCTAGACCTTATAGTACATTTTTAAATAGTCCCTTCTTACTCTAGTTCTTACAACACATTTTACAAGAGTCTCCTCAAACTCTACACTTTATAGTACATTATTAAAGATTCCCCTCTTACTCTAGTTCTTAAAACACATTTTATAGGAATAGTTTAGTTTAGTATTTATTGGATCCGAACTAGACTATCTTGTAATAGTTGTATATACGTTATATTAATTTTACAAGAGTCTCCTCCTACTCTAGATTTTATAATACATTTTACAAGAGTCTCCTAAAACTCTACACTTTATAGTACATTTTTAAAGATTCCCCTCTTACTCTAGTTCTTACAACACATTTCATAGGAAATGTTTGGCTTAGTATTTATGGGATCGTAACTAGACCATCTTCTAATTGTTGTATATACCTTATATTAATTTTACAAGTGTCTCCTCCTACTCTAGACTCTATAGTACATTTTTAAAGACTCCCCTCTTAATCTAGTTCTAACAACACATTTTACAAGAGTCTCCTCTATTTTTAATTTATTATTTATTGGATCCGAACTAGACTATCTTGTAATAGTTGTATATACGTTATATTAATTTTACAAGAGTCTCCTCCTACTCTAGAATTTATAAGACATTTTACAAGGGTCTCCTCCTACTCTACACTTTATAGTATATTTTTAAAGAGTCCCCTCCTACTCTAGTTCTTACAACACATTTCATAGGAAATGTTTGGCTTAGTATTTATGGGATCGTAACTAGACCATCTTCTAATAGTTGTATATACCTTATATTAATTTTACAAGAGTCTCCTCCTACTCTAGACTCTATAGTACATTTTTAAGGACTCCCCTCTTAATCTAGTTCTAACAACACATTTTACAAGAGTCTCCTCTATTTTTAATTTATTATTTATTGGATCCGAACTAGACTATCTTGTAATAGTTGTATATACGTTATATTAATTTTACAAGAGTCTCCTCCTACTCTAGATTTTATAATACATTTTACAAACGTGTCCTCCAACTCTACACTTTATAGTACATTTTTAAAGATTCCCTCCATTACTCTAGTTCTTAAAACAAATTTTATAGGATTTTTTTAGTTTAGTATTTTTTGGATCCAAACTAGACCATCTTTCAATAGTTGTATTTACCTTATATTAATTTTACAAGAGTCTCCTCCTACTCTAAATTTTATTATACATTTTACAAGAGTCTCCTCCAACTCTAGACTTTATAGTACATTTTTAAAGAGTCCCTTCTTACTCTAGTTCTTACAACACATTTTACAAGAGTCTCCTCAAACTCTACACTTTATAGTACATTTTTAAAGATTCCCCTCTTACTCTAGTTCTTACGACACATTTCATAGGAAATGTTTGGCTTAGTATTTATGGGATCGTAACTAGACTATCTTGTAATAGTTGTATATAACTTATATTAATTTTACAAGAGTCTTCTCCTACTCTAGATTTTATAATATATTTTACAAGAGTCTCCTCCAACTCTAGACTTTATAGTACATTTTTAAAAAGTCCTCTCTTACTCTAGTTCTTACAACACATTTCATAGGAATTGTTTGGCTTAGTATTTATGGAATCCTAACGAGACTATCTTGTAATAGTTGTATATAACTTATATTAATTTTACAAGAGTCTCCTCCAACTCTAGACTTTATAATACATTTTACAAGAGTCTCCTCCTTTTCTAGACTTTATAGTACATTTTTAAAGAGTCCCCTCATACTCTAGTTCTTACAACACATTTTACAAGAGTCTCTCTATTTTGTAATTTAGTATTTATTGGATCCGAACTAGACAGTCTTGTAATAGTTGTATATAACTTATTTTAATTTTACAAGAGTCTCCTCCTACTCTAAATTTTATAATACATTTTACAAGAGTCTCCTCAAACTCTAGACTTTATAGTACATTTTTAAAGAGTCCCCTCTTACTCTAGTTCTTAAAACACATTTTACAAGAGTCTCCTCAAACTCTACACTTTATAGTACATTTTTAAAGATTCCCCTCTTACTCTAGTTCTTAAAACACATTTTATAGGAATAGTTAATTTAGTATTTATTGGATCCGAACTAGACTATCTTGTAATAGTTGTATATACGTTATATTAATTTTACAAGAGTCTCCTCCTACTCTAGATTTTATAATACATTTTACAAGAGTCTCCAAAAACTCTACATTTTATAGTACATTTTTAAAGATTCCCCTCTTACTCTAGTTCTTAAAACACATTTTATAGGAATTGTTTAGTTTAGTATTTATTGGATCCGAACTAGACTATCTTGTAATGGTTGTATATACTTTATATTAATTTTACAAGAGTCTCCTCCTACTCTAGAATTTATAAGACATTTTACAAGGGTCTCCTCCTTCTCTACACTTTATTGTACATTTTTAAAGAGTCCCCTCCTACTCTAGTTCTTACAACACATTTCATAGGAAATGTTTGGCTTAGTATTTATGGGATCGTAACTAGACTATCTTGTAATAGTTGTATATAACTTATATTAATTTTACAAGAGTCTCCTCCTACTCTAGATTTTATAATACATTTTACAAGAGTCTCCTTTAACTCTACAGTTTATAGTACATTTTTAAATAGTCCCCTCTTACTCTATTTCTTTGAACACATTTTACAAGAGTCTCCTCCTAATTGTTAAGTTTAGTATTTATTGGATTCGAACTAGACAATCTTGTAATAGTTGTATTAAACTTATTTTAATTTTACAAGAGTCTCCTCCTACTCTAAATTTTATAATACTTTTTACAAGAGTCTCCTCCAACTCTAGACCTTATAGTACATTTTTAAATAGTCCCTTCTTACTCTAGTTCTTACAACACATTTTACAAGAGTCTCCTCAAACTCTACACTTTATAGTACATTTTTAAAGATTCCCCTCTTACTCTAGTTCTTAAAACACATTTTATAGGAATAGTTTAGTTTAGTATTTATTGGATCCGAACTAGACTATCTTGTAATAGTTGTATATACGTTATATTAATTTTACAAGAGTCTCCTCCTACTCTAGATTTTATAATACATTTTACAAGAGTCTCCTAAAACTCTACACTTTATAGTACATTTTTAAAGATTCCCCTCTTACTCTAGTTCTTACAACACATTTCATAGGAAATGTTTGGCTTAGTATTTATGGGATCGTAACTAGACCATCTTCTAATAGTTGTATATACCTTATATTAATTTTACAAGAGTCTCCTCCTACTCTAGACTCTATAGTACATTTTTAAAGACTCCCCTCTTAATCTAGTTCTAACAACACATTTTACAAGAGTCTCCTCTATTTTTAATTTATTATTTATTGGATCCGAACTAGACTATCTTGTAATAGTTGTATATACGTTATATTAATTTTACAAGAGTCTCCTCCTACTCTAGAATTTATAAGACATTTTACAAGGGTCTCCTCCTACTCTACACTTTATAGTACATTTTTAAAGAGTCCCCTCCTACTCTAGTTCTTACAACACATTTCATAGGAAATGTTTGGCTTAGTATTTATGGGATCGTAACTAGACCATCTTCTAATAGTTGTATATACCTTATATTAATTTTACAAGAGTCTCCTCCTACTCTAGACTCTATAGTACATTTTTAAAGACTCCCCTCTTAATCTAGTTCTAACAACACATTTTACAAGAGTCTCCTCTATTTTTAATTTATTATTTATTGGATCCGAACTAGACTATCTTGTAATAGTTGTATATACGTTATATTAATTTTACAAGAGTCTCCTCCTAATCTAGATTTTATAATACATTTTACAAACGTGTCCTCCAACTCTACACTTTATAGTACATTTTTAAGGATTCCCTCCATTACTCTAGTTCTTAAAACAAATTTTATAGGATTTTTTTAGTTTAGTATTTTTTGGATCCAAACTAGACCATTTTTCAATAGTTGTATTTACCTTATATTAATTTTACAAGAGTCTCCTCCTACTCTAAATTTTATAATACATTTTACAAGAGTCTCCTCCAATTCTAGACTTTATAGTACATTTTTAAAGAGTCCCCTCTTACTCTAGTTCTTACAACACATTTTACAAGAGTCTCCTCAAACTCTACACTTTATAGTACATTTTTAAAGATTCCCCTCTTACTCTAGTTCTTACAACACATTTCATAGGAAATGTTTGGCTTAGTATTTATGGGATCGTAACTAGACTATCTTGTAATAGTTGTATATAACTTATATTATTTTTACAAGCGTCTTCTCCTACTCTAGATTTTATAATATATTTTACAAGAGTCTCCTCCAACTCTAGACTTTATAGTACATTTTTAAAAAGTCCCCTCTTACTCTAGTTCTTACAACACATTTTACAAGAGTCTCCTCCTAATTGTTTAATTTAGTATTTATTGGATCCGAACTAGACTATCTTCTAATAGTTGTATATACCTTATATTAATTTTACAAGAATTTCCTCCTACTCTAGATTTTATAATACATTTTACAAGAGACTCCTCCAACTCTACACTTTATAGTACATTTTACAAACGTGTCCTCCAACTCTACACTTTATAGTACATTTTTAAAGATTCCCTCCATTACTCTATTTCTTAAAACAAATTTTATAGGATTTTCTTTTAGTATTATTGGATCCAAACTAGACCATCTTTCAATAGTTGTATTTACCCTATATTAATTTTTACAAGAGTCTCCTCCTACTCTAGACTCTATAGTACATTTTTAAAGACACCCCTCTTAATCTAGTTCCTACAACACATTTTACAGGAGTCTCCTCCTAAATGTTTAATTTAGTATTTATTGGATCCGAACTAGACTATCTTCTAATAGTTGTATATACCATATATTAATTTTACAAGAATTTCCTCCTACTCTAGATTTTATAATACATTTTACAAGAGTCTCCTCCAACTCTACACTTTATAGTACATTTTACAAACGTGTCCTCCAACTCTACACTTTATAGTACATTTTTTAAGATTCCCTCCATTACTCTATTTCTTAAAACAAATTTTATAGGATTTTATTTGTTTAGTATTTATTGGATCCAAACTAGACCATCTTTAAATAGTTGTATTTACCCTATATTAATTTTACAAGAGTCTCCTCCTACTCTAGACTCTATAGTACATTTTTAAAGACTCCCCTCTTAATCTAGTTCCTACAACACATTTTACAAGAGTCTCCTCTATTTTGTAATTTAGTATTTATTGGATCCGAACTAGACAATCTTGTAATAGTTGTATATAACTTATATTAATTTTACAAGAGTCTCCTCCTACTCTTAATTTTATGATACATTTTACAAGAGTCTCCTCAAACTCTACACTTTATAGTACATTGTTAAAGATTCCCCTCTTACTCTAGTTCTTAAAACACATTCTATAGGAATTGTTTGGTTCAGTATTTATTGGATCCGAACTAGACTATCTTGTAATAGTTGTATATACCTTATATATATTTTACAAGAATGTCCTCCTACTCTAGATTTTATAATACATTTTACAAGGGTCTCCTCCTACTCTACACTTTATAGTACATTTTTTAAAAGAGTCCCCTCTTACTCTAGTTCTTACAACACATTTCATAGGAATTGTTTGGCTTAGTATTTATGGGATCCTAACGAGACTATCTTGTAATAGTTGTATATAACTTATATTAATTTTACAAGAGTCTCCTCCTACTCTAGATTTTATAATACATTTTACAAGAGTCTCCTCCATTTCTAGACTTTATAGTACATTTTTAAAGAGTCCCCTCTTACTCTAGTTCTTACAACACATTTTACAAGAGTCTCCTCCTAATTGTTAAGTTTAGTATTTATTGGATCCGAACTAGACAATCTTGTAATAGTTGTATATAACTTATTTTAATTTTACAAGAGTCTCCTCCTACTCTAAATTTTATAATACATTTTACAAGAGTCTCCTCCAACTCTAGACCTTATAGTACATTTTTAAATAGTCCCTTCTTACTCTAGTTCTTACAACACATTTTACAAGAGTCTCCTCAAACTCTACACGTTATAGTACATTTTTAAGGATTCCCCTCTTACTCTAGTTCTTAAAACACATTTTATAGGAATAGTTTAGTTTAGTATTTATTGGATCCGAACTAGACTATCTTGTAATGGTTGTATATACGTTATATTAATTTTACAAGAGTCTCCTCCTACTCTAGATTTTATAATACATTTTACAAGAGTCTCCTAAAACTCTACACTTGATAGTACATTTTTAAAGATTCCCCTCTTACTCTAGTTCTTTCAACACATTTCATAGGAAATGTTTGGCTTAGTATTTATGGGATCGTAACTAGACTATCTTCTAATAGTTGTATATACCTTATATTAATTTTACAAGAGTCTCCTCCTACTCTAGACTCTATAGTACATTTTTAAAGACTCCCCTCTTAATCTAGTTCTTACAACACATTTTACAAGAGTCTCCTCTATTTTTAATTTATTATTTATTGGATCCGAACTAGACTATCTTGTAATAGGTGTATATACGTTATATTAATTTTACAAGAGTCTCCTCCTACTCTAGATTTTATAATACATTTTACAAGAGTCTCCTTTAACTCTACACTTTATAGTACATTTTTAAAGAGTCCCCTCTTACTCTATTTCTTACAACACATTTTACAAGAGTCTCCTCCTTATTGTTAAGTTTAGTATTTATTGGATTCGAACTAGACAATCTTGTAATAGTTGTATATAACTTATTTTAATTTTACAAGAGTCTCCTCCTACTCTAAATTTTATAATACATTTTACAAGAGTCTCCTCAAACTCTACACTTTATAGTACATTGTTAAAGATTCCCCTCTTACTCTAGTTCTTAAAACACATTCTATAGGAATTGTTTAGTTTAGTATTTATTGGATCCGAACTAGACTATCTTGTAATAGTTGTATATACCTTATATTAATTTTACAAGAATGTCCTCCTACTCTAGATTTTATAATACATTTTACAAGGGTCTCCTCCTACTCTACACTTTATGGTACATTTTTAAAGAGTCCCCTCTTACTCTAGTTCTTACAACACATTTCACAGGAATTGTTTGGCTTAGTATTTATGGAATCCTAACGAGACTATCTTGTAATAGTTGTATATAACTTATATTAATTTTACAAGAGTCTCCTCCAACTCTACATTTTATAATACATTTTACAAGAGTCTCCTCCTTTTCTAGACTTTATAGTACATTTTTAAAGAGTCCCCTCATACTCTAGTTCTTACAACACATTTTACAAGAGTCTCTCTATTTTGTAATTTAGTATTTATTGGATCCGAACTAGACAGTCTTGTAATAGTTGTATATAACTTATTTTAATTTTACAAGAGTCTCCTCCTACTCTAAATTTTATAATACATTTTACAAGAGTCTCCTCCAACTCTAGACTTTATAGTACATTTTTAAAGAGTCCCCTCTTACTCTAGTTCTTAAAACACATTTTACAAGAGTCTCCTCAAACTCTACACTTTATAGTACATTTTTAAAGATTCCCCTCTTACTCTAGTTCTTAAAACACATTTTATAGGAATAGTTAATTTAGTATTTATTGGATCCGAACTAGACTATCTTGTAATAGTTGTATATACGTTATATTAATTTTACAAGAGTCTCCTCCTACTCTAGATTTTATAATACATTTTACAAGAGTCTCCTAAAACTCTACACTTTATAGTACATTTTTAAAGATTCCCCTCTTACTCTAGTTCTTACAACACATTTTATAGGAATTGTTTAGTTTATTATTTATTGGATCCGAACTAGACTATCTTGTAATAGTTGTATATACTTTATATTAATTTTACAAGAGTCTCCTCCTACACTAGAATTTATAATACATTTTACAAGGGTCTCCTCCTACTCTACACTTTATAGTACATTTTTAAAGAGTCCCCTCCTACTCTAGTTCTTACAACACATTTCATAGGAAATGTTTGGCTTAGTATTTATGGGATCGTAACTAGACTATCTTGTAATAGTTGTATATAACTTATATTAATTTTACAAGAGTCTCCTCCTACTCTAGATTTTATAATACATTTTACAAGAGTCTCCTTTAACTCTACACTTTATAGTACATTTTTAAAGAGTCCCCTCTTACTCTATTTCTTACAACACATTTTACAAGAGTCTCCTCCTAATTGTTAAGTTTAGTATTTATTGGATTCGAACTAGACAATCCTGTAATAGTTGTATATAACTTATTTTAATTTTACAAGAGTCTCCTCCTACTCTAAATTTTATTATACATTTTACAAGAGTCTCCTCAAACTCTACACTTTATAGTACATTATTAAAGATTCCCCTCTTACTCTAGTTCTTAAAACACATTCTATAGGAATTGTTTAGTTTAGTATTTATTGGATCCAAACTAGACTATCTTGTAATAGTTGTATATACCTTATATTAATTTTACAAGAATGTCCTTGTACTCTAGATTTTATAATACATTTTACAAGGGTCTCCTCCTACTCTACACTTTATGGTACATTTTTAAAGAGTCCCCTCTTACTCTAGTTCTTACAACACATTTCATAGGAATTGTTTGGCTTAGTATTTATGGAATCCTAACGAGACTATCTTGTAATAGTTGTATATAACTTATATTAATTTTACAAGAGTCTCCTCCAACTCTACATTTTATAATACATTTTACAAGAGTCTCCTCCTTTTCTAGACTTTATAGTACATTTTTAAAGAGTCCCCTCATACTCTAGTTCTTACAACACATTTTACAAGAGTCTCTCTATTTTGTAATTTAGTATTTATTGGATCCGAACTAGACAGTCTTGTAATAGTTGTATATAACTTATATTAATTTTACAAGAGTCTCCTCAAACTCTACACTTTATAGTACATTTTTAAAGATTCCCCTCTTACTCTAGTTCTTAAAACACATTTTATAGGAATAGTTAATTTAGTATTTATTGGATCCGAATTAGACTATCTTGTAATAGTTGTATATAACTTATATTAATTTTACAAGAGTCTCCTCCTACTCTAGATTTTATAATACATTTTACAAGAGTCTCCTTTAACTCTACACTTTATAGTACATTTTTAAAGAGTCCCCTCTTACTCTATTTCTTTGAACACATTTTACAAGAGTCTCCTCCTAATTGTTAAGTTTAGTATTTATTGGATTCGAACTAGACAATCTTGTAATAGTTGTATTAAACTTATTTTAATTTTACAAGAGTCTCCTCCTACTCTAAATTTTATAATACTTTTTACAAGAGTCTCCTCCAACTCTAGACCTTATAGTACATTTTTAAATAGTCCCTTCTTACTCTAGTTCTTACAACACATTTTACAAGAGTCTCCTCAAACTCTACACCTTATAGTACATTTTTAAAGATTCCCCTCTTACTCTAGTTCTTAAAACACATTTTATAGGAATAGTTTAGTTTAGTATTTATTGGATCCGAACTAGACTATCTTGTAATAGTTGTATATACGTTATATTAATTTTACAAGAGTCTCCTCCTACTCTAGATGTTATAATACATTTTACAAGAGTCTCCTAAAACTCTACACTTTATAGTACATTTTTAAAGATTCCCCTCTTACTCTGATTCTTACAACACAATTCATAGGAAATGTTTGGCTTAGTATTTATGGGATCGTAACTAGACCATCTTCTAATTGTTGTATATACCTTATATTAATTTTACAAGAGTCTCCTCCTACTCTAGACTCTATAGTACATTTTTAAAGACTCCCCTCTTAATCTAGTTCTAACAACACATTTTACAAGAGTCTCCTCTATTTTTAATTTATTATTTATTGGATCCGAACTAGACTATCTTGTAATAGTTGTATATACGTTATATTAATTTTACAAGAGTCTCCTCCTACTCTAGAATTTATAAGACATTTTACAAGGGTCTTCTCCTACTCTACACTTTATAGTACATTTTTAAAGAGTCCCCTCCTACTCTAGTTCTTACAACACATTTCATAGGAAATGTTTGGCTTAGTATTTATGGGATCGTAACTAGACCATCTTCTAATAGTTGTATATACCTTATATTTATTTTACAAGAGTCTCCTCATACTCTAGACTCTATAGTACATTTTTAAAGACTCCCCTCTTAATCTAGTTCTAACAACACATTTTACAAGAGTCTCCTCTATTTTTAATTTATTATTTATTGGATCCGAACTAGACTATCTTGTAATAGTTGTATATACGTTATATTAATTTTACAAGAGTCTCCTCCTACTCTAGATTTTATAATACATTTTACAAACGTGTCCTCCAACTCTACACTTTATAGTACATTTTTAAGGATTCCCTCCATTACTCTAGTTCTTAAAACAAATTTTATAGGATTTTTTTAGTTTAGTATTTTTTGGATCCAAACTAGACCATTTTTCAATAGTTGTATTTACCTTATATTAATTTTACAAGAGTCTCCTCCTACTCTTAATTTTATAATACATTTTACAAGAGTCTCCTCCAACTCTAGACTTTATAGTACATTTTTAAAGAGTCCCCTCTTACTCTAGTTCTTACAACACATTTTACAAGAGTCTCCTCAAACTATACACTTTATAGTACATTTTTAAAGATTCCCCTCTTACTCTAGTTCTTACAACACATTTCATAGGAAATGTTTGGCTTAGTATTTATGGGATCGCAACTAGACTATCTTGTAATAGTTGTATATAACTTATATTAATTTTACAAGAGTCTTCTCCTACTCTAGATTTTATAATATATTTTACAAGAGTCTCCTCCAACTCTAGACTTTATAGTACATTTTAAAAGAGTCCCCTCTTACTCTAGTTCTTACAACACATTTTACAAGAGTCTCCTCCTAATTGTTTAATTTAGTATTTATTGGATCCGAACTAGACTATCTTCTAATAGTTGTATATACCTTATATTAATTTTACAAGAATTTCCTCCTACTCTAGATTTTATAATACATTTTACAAGAGTCTCCTCCAACTCTACACTTTATAGTACATTTTACAAACGTGTCCTCCAACTCTACACTTTATAGTACATTTTTAAAGATTCCCTCCATTACTCTATTTCTTAAAACAAATTTTATAGGATTTTCTTTTAGTATTATTGGATCCAAACTAGACCATCTTTCAATAGTTGTATTTACCCTATATTAATTTTTACAAGAGTCTCCTCCTACTCTAGACTCTATAGTACATTTTTAAAGACACCCCTCTTAATCTAGTTCCTACAACACATTTTACAAGAGTCTCCTCCTAAATGTTTAATTTAGTATTTATTGGATCCGAACTAGACTATCTTCTAATAGTTGTACATACCATATATTAATTTTACAAGAATTTCCTCCTACTCTAGATTTTATAATACATTTTACAAGAGTCTCCTCCAACTCTACACTTTATAGTACCTTTTACAAACGTGTCCTCCAACTCTACACTTTATAGTACATTTTTTAAGATTCCCTCCATTACTCTATTTCTTAAAACAAATTTTATAGGATTTTTTTTGTCTAGTATTTATTGGATCCAAACTAGACCATCTTTCAATAGTTGTATTTACCCTATATTAATTTTACAAGAGTCTCCTCCTACTCTAGACTCTATAGTACATTTTTAAAGACTCCCCTCTTAATCTAGTTCCTACAACACATTTTACAAGAGTCTCCTCTATTTTGTAATTTAGTATTTATTGGATCCGAACTAGACAATCTTGTAATAGTTGTATATAACTTATATTAATTTTACAAGAGTCTCCTCCTACTCTAAATTTTATGATACATTTTACAAGAGTCTCCTCAAACTCTACACTTTATAGTACATTGTTAAAGATTCCCCTCTTACTCTAGTTCTTAAAACACATCCTATAGGAATTGTTTAGTTCAGTGTTTATTGGATCCGAACTAGACTATCTTGTAATAGTTGTATATACCTTATATATATTTTACAAGAATGTCCTCCTTCTCTAGATTTTATAATACATTTTACAAGGGTCTCCTCCTACTCTACACTTTATAGTACATTTTTTAAAAGAGTCCCCTCTTACTCTAGTTCTTACAACACATTTCATAGGAATTGTTTGGCTTAGTATTTATAGGATCCTAACGAGACTATCTTGTAATAGTTGTATATAACTTATATTAATTTTACAAGAGTCTCCTCCTACTCTAGCTTTAATAATACATTTTACAAGAGTCTCCTCCATTTCTAGACTTTATAGTACATTTTTAAAGAGTCCCCTCTTACTCTAGTTCTTACAACACATTTTACAAGAGTCTCCTCCTAATTGTTAAGTTTAGTATTTATTGGATCCGAACTAGACAATCTTGTAATAGTTGTATATAACTTATTTTAATTTTACAAGAGTCTCCTCCTACTCTAAATTTTATAATACATTTTACAAGAGTCTCCTCCAACTCTAGACCTTATAGTACATTTTTAAATAGTCCCTTCTTACTCTAGTTCTTACAACACATTTTACAAGAGTCTCCTCAAACTCTACACGTTATAGTACATTTTTAAGGATTCCCCTCTTACTTTAGTTCTTAAAACACATTTTATAGGAATAGTTTAGTTTAGTATTTATTGGATCCGAACTAGACTATCTTGTAATAGTTGTATATACGTTATATTAATTTTACAAGAGTCTCCTCCTACTCTAGATTTTATAATACATTTTACAAGAGTCTCATAAAACCTCTACACTTGATAGTACATTTTTAAAGATTCCCCTCTTACTCTAGTTCTTACAACACATTTCATAGGAAATGTTTGGCTTAGTATTTAAGGGGTCGTAACTAGACTATCTTCTAACAGTTGTATATACCTTATATTAATTTTACAAGAGTCTCCTCCTACTCTAGACTCTATAGTACATTTTTAAAGACTCCCCTCTTAATCTAGTTCTTACAACACATTTTACAAGAGTCTCCTCTATTTTTAATTTATTATTTATTGGATCCGAACTAGACTATCTTGTAAAAGGTGTATATACGTTATATTAATTTTACAAGAGTCTCCTCCTACTCTAGATTTTATAATACATTTTACAAACGTGTCCTCCAACTCTACACTTTATAGTACATTTTTAAAGATTCCCTCCATTACTCTAGTTCTTAAAACAAATTTTATAGCATTTTTTTAGTTTAGTATTTATTGAATTCAAACTAGACCATCTTTCAATAGCTGTATTTACCCTATATTAATTTTACAAGAGTCTCCTCCTACTCTAGACTCTATAGTACATTTTTAAAGACTCCCCTCTTAATCTAGTTCTTACAACACATTTTACAAGAGTCTCCTGTATTTTTTAATTTATTATTTATTGGATCCGAACTAGACTATCTTCTAATATATGTATATACCTTACATTAATTTTACAAGAGTCTCCTCCTACTCTAGACTCTATAGTACATTTTTAAAGAGTCCCCTCTTACTCTAGTAATTACAACACATTTTACAAGAGTCTCCTCCTAATTGTTAAGTTTAGTATTTATTGGATCCGAACTAGACAATCATGTAATAGTTGTATATAACTTATTTTAATTTTACAAGAGTCTCCTCCTACTCTAAATTTTATAATACATTTTACAAGAGTCTCCTCCAACTCTAGACCTTATAGTACATTTTTAAATAGTCCCTTCTTACTCTAGTTCTTACAACACATTTTACAAGAGTCTCCTCAAACTCTACACTTTATAGTACATTTTTAAGGATTCCCCTCTTACTCTAGTTCTTAAAACACATTTTATAGGAATAGTTTAGTTTAGTATTTATTGGATCCGAACTAGACTATCTTGTAATAGTTGTATATACGTTATATTAATTTTACAAGAGTCTCCTCCTACTCTAGATTTTATAATACATTTTACAAGAGTCTCCTAAAACTCTACACTTGATAGTACATTTTTAAAGATTCCCCTCTTACTCTAGTTCTTACAACACATTTCATAGGAAATGTTTGGCTTAGTATTTATGGGATCGTAACTAGACTATCTTCTAATAGTTGTATATACCTTATATTAATTTTACAAGAGTCTCCTCCTACTCTAGACTCTATAGTACATTTTTAAAGACTCCCCTCTTAATCTATGTCTTACAACACATTTTACAAGAGTCTCCTCTATTTTTAATTTATTATTTATTGGATCCGAACTAGACTATCTTGTAATAGGTGTATATACGTTATATTAATTTTACAAGAGTCTCCTCCTACTCTAGATTTTATAATACATTTTACAAACGTGTCCTCCAACTCTACACTTTATAGTACATTTTTAAAGATTCCCTCCATTACTCTAGTTCTTAAAACAAATTTTATAGGATTTTTTTAGTTTAGTATTTATTGAATTCAAACTAGACCATCTTTCAATAGCTGTATTTACCCTATATTAATTTTACAAGAGTCTCCTCCTACTCTAGACTCTATAGTACATTTTTAAAGACTCCCCTCTTAATCTAGTTCTTACAACACATTTTACAAGAGTCTCCTGTATTTTTTAATTTATTATTTATTGGATCCGAACTAGACTATCTTCTAATATATGTATATACCTTATATTAATTTAACAAGAGTCTCCTCCTACTCTAGACTCTATAGTACATTTTTAAAGAGTCCCCTCTTACTCTAGTTCTTACAACACATTTCATAGGAAATGTTTGGCTTAGTATTTATGGGATCGTAACTAGACTATCTTCTAATAGTTGTATATACCTTATATTAATTTTACAAGAGTCTCCTCTATTTTTAATTTATTATTTATTGGATCCGAACTAGACAATCTTGTAATAGTTGTATATAACTTATATTAATTTTACAAGAGTTTCCTCCTACTCTAGATTTTATAATACATTTTACAAGAGTCTCCTCCAACTCTACACTTTATAGTACATTTTTAAAGAGTCCCCTCTTACTCTAGTAATTACAACACATTTTACAAGAGTCTCCTCCTAATTGTTAAGTTTAGTATTTATTGGATCCGAACTAGACAATCATGTAATAGTTGTATATAACTTTTTTTAATTTTACAAGAGTCTCCTCCTACTCTAAATTTTATAATACATTTTACAAGAGTCTCCTCCAACTCTAGACCTTATAGTACATTTTTAAATAGTCCCTTCTTACTCTAGTTCTTACAACACATTTTACAAGAGTCTCCTCAAACTCTATACTTTATAGTACATTTTTAAGGATTCCCCTCTTACTCTAGTTCTTAAAACACATTTTATAGGAATAGTTTAGTTTAGTATTTATTGGATCCGAACTAGACTATCTTGTAATAGTTGTATATACGTTATATTAATTTTACAAGAGTCTCCTCCTACTCTAGATTTTATAATACATTTTACAAGAGTCTCCTAAAACTCTATCAATCAATCAATCAATCAAAATATATTTATTCAATCATACACAGAAAATGTACATGAATGCGTCCAACTTAATTGTATAAAGCAAGTTAGTTAATTGTAACAACCAAGTCAAAAAACAATACAGAATTATTTCTTCAAATACAACCAAGTTAAAAAAAAAAACAATACAGAATTGCCCCTTAAGTAACTATGCCTATCCTGCCATATATAATTTATTTCTTTGCTATACTATAAAAATCATTTACACAATAATTTGGGTGTGCTATTAAATAATCCTTAAGTAATTGTTTAAATTTTATAAATTTTTTCTCATTCCTGATGCTATCTGGAAGGTAGGTAATAAATTTTGCCCCACTATAATATGTACTTTGCTTATACTTTTCTTTTTTATGCTTTTTTACAATAAAATGTTCTTTGTTTCTCGTGTTGTAATTATGAACATCACATTGCCGGTTTAGATGAGCTTGATTTGTACGTACAAAAAGTATTGTTCTGTTTATATAAAGGCTATAAACAGTCATGATTTCCAACTCAGTAAAGTGTGTTTTACAGGATTCCTCTTTTTTTAGGTTGAGTATGCATCTTATTGCTTTTTTCTGTAGTACTAAAATTTTATTCAGATTAAAACAACTTGTTCCACCATATATTTCAATCCCATAGACGATATGAGAGTGTATAGCGGCAAAATAAACAGATTTCAATATTTCTCTCGAACAATTTGAAGCTAGTCTTTTGAGTACAAAAATACCAGAAGTGATTTTATTACAAATTTTATTGACATGTGATGTCCAGCTAAGAGTATTGTCCAATATGAGTCCTAAGAAATTCGTTTTCATTTCATATTGTCTATCGATGTTATTTTGCAGCAGTGCAGAATTTCTGCAACTAAATTGAATTATTTTAGTTTTATTTGAATTAAGTAAAATATTTTTATCATCCAAATAATTTTTTAAAATTTCTATTGAATCCTCACAGTTTTGTTTAGCTAAAGTTAAGTCTTTGTCTGTTACAATTAGGCTAATGTCATCAGCATATAAACACAATTTAGTTTTTTCTAAGTAATTGTAAAGATGTTTAGGTATCCCCCCCAAATAGCACAGGAATAAAAAAGGTCCTAAAACTGATCCTTGTGGAACAGAGTAATTTATACATTTGGTTTGAGAACTAATATTACAAAGGTAACCATTATTCATATTTTGAATACTGACATACTGCATTCGGCCCTCTAAGTAAGATTTAATCCAATTCCACTCCTTCCCCTCTATACCATAGCATTTTAGTTTATTGAGTAACATTGTGTGGTTTACATTGTCAAAGGCTTTAGTCATGTCCAAAAATGCCCCAACAGAATGGTTTCCTTTGTCTAAATTTTCTAAGACAGCTTCAATATAATCAACAAGAGCAGTTATGGTTGATTTATTTACACGATATCCATGCTGTTCTACATCCAACAATTTATTGCACTCAAAATAAGTAATTAACTGAGAAAGCATGCACTTTTCTAGAATTTTTGATAAAGATGGTTGGATTGCTAAAGGTCGGTAATTGAGAGGGTCAGTCTGTTCCCCTTTTTTGAATACTGGTATCACCTTTGATATCTTTAGCTCTTTTGGATAAACACCAGTGATTAGGGACGTATTTATGACATGGAGAAGTGGTCTTATGATCGATAATTTTACAGATTTAATAATTTTCATAGGTATTTGGTCATGGCCAGAAGACCACTTTGGTTTTATTGAATCTATTATATCATTTAATTCTTTGTAATCAATTGTATGGCAAAAAAAATTTATGATTAGAAGGGGATTGTATGAAATTTGTTTGCGAAACATTACTATTTTTTAGATTAGGAATTACAAACTTATCAACCATTTCAACAAAATTGTCATTTAAGATATTTGCAACAGCATTGGGATCAGTAACAACAGTTCCATTTTGTTTTAGCGAAATATTGCAACATTTTTTTTCTTTATCACTTTTTTTTTCTTTATCACGTTTTCTCTACACTTGATAGTACATTTTTAAAGATTCCCCTCTTACTCTAGTTCTTACAACACATTTCATAGGAAATGTTTGGCTTAGTATTTATGGGATCGTAACTAGACTATCTTTTAATAGTTGTATATACCTTATATTAATTTTACAAGAGTCTCCTCCTACTCTAGACTCTATAGTACATTTTTAAAGACTCCCCTCTTAATCTAGTTCTTACAACACATTTTACAAGAGTCTCCTCTATTTTTAATTTATTATTTATTGGATCCGAACTAGACTATCTTGTAATAGGTGTATATACGTTATATTAATTTTACAAGAGTCTCCTCCTACTCTAGATTTTATAATACATTTTACAAACGTGTCCTCCAACTCTACACTTTATAGTACATTTTTAAAGATTCCCTCCATTACTCTAGTTCTTAAAACAAATTTTATAGGATTTTTTTAGTTTAGTATTTATTGAATTCAAACTAGACCATCTTTCAATAGCTGTATTTACCCTATATTAATTTTACAAGAGTCTCCTCCTACTCTAGACTCTATAGTACATTTTTAAAGACTCCCCTCTTAATCTAGTTCTTACAACACATTTTACAAGAGTCTCCTGTATTTTTTAATTTATTATTTATTGGATCCGAACTAGACTATCTTCTAATATATGTATATACCTTATATTAATTTTACAAGAGTCTCCGCCTACTCTAGACTCTATAGTACATTTTTAAAGAGTCCCCTCTTACTCTAGTTCTTACAACACATTTCATAGGAAATGTTTGGCTTAGTATTTATGGGATCGTAACTAGACTATCTTCTAATAGTTGTATATACCTTATATTAATTTTACAAGAGTCTCCTCTATTTTTAATTTATTATTTATTGGATCCGAACTAGACAAACTTGTAATAGTTGTATATAACTTATATTAATTTTACAAGAGTTTCCTCCTACTCTAGATTTTATAATACATTTTACAAGAGTCTCCTCCAACTCTACACTTTATAGTACATTTTTAAAGAGTCCCCTCTTACTCTAGTAATTACAACACATTTTACAAGAGTCTCCTCCTAATTGTTAAGTTTAGTATTTATTGGATACGAACTAGACTATCTTGTAATAGTTGTATATACCTTATATTAATTTTACAAGATTCTCCTCCTACTCTAGATTTCATAATACATTTTACAAGAGTCTCCTCCTACTCTAACCTCTATAGTACATTTTTAAAGAGTTCCCTCTTACTCTTGTTTTTACAATATACTTTACAAGAGTCTCCTCCAAATTGATTAAATTAGTATTTATTGGATCAGAACTATACTATCTTGTAATAGTTGTATATATCTTATATTAATTTTACAAGAATCTCCTCCTACTCTAGATTTTGTAATACATTTTACAAGGGTCTCCTCCTACTCTACACTTTATAGTACATTTTTAAAGAGTCCCCTCTTACTCTAGTTCTTACAACACATTTCATAGGAATTAATTGGCTTAGTATTTATGGGATCCTAACTAGACTATCTTGTAATAGTTGTATATAACTTATATTAATTTTGCTAGAGTCTCCTCCTACTCTAGATTTTATAATACATTTTACAAGAGTCTCCTCCAACTCTAGACTTCATAGTACATTTTTAAAGAGTCCCCTCTTACTCTAGTTCTTACAACACATTTTACAAGAGTCTCCTCCTAATTGTTTAATTTAGTATTTATTGGATCCTAACTAGACTATCTTCTAATAGTTGTATATACCTTATATAAATTTTACAAGAATTTCCTCCTACTCTAGATTTTATAATACATTTTACAAGAGTCTCCTCCAACTCTACACTTTATAGTACATTTTACAAACGTGTCCTCCAACTCTACACTTTATAGTACATTTTTAAAGATTCCCTCCATTACTCTAGTTTTAAAACAAATTTTATAGGATTTCTTTAGTTTAGTATTTATTGGATCCGAACTAGACTATCTTGTAATAGTTGTATATACGTTATATTAATTTTACAAGAGTCTCCTCCTACTCTAGATTTTATAATACATTTTACAAACGTGTCCTCCAACTCTACACTTTATAGTACATTTTTAAAGATTCCCTCCATTACTCTAGTTCTTAAAACAAATTTTATACGATTTACACATATGGAGAATCCTGGTCTTCGGGCGATGACCACGATGGCGACGAGTTGGAGGTTGCCGACGTTTCGGACGCGTAGCAGCAGTCCATTATCAAGGCGAATTCCTACACTCATTTACTGGCCGGCGGGCCCTCTGCCTCAGGTTATATAGGCTCGGGGGATGGGGAGGGTTGTTTACACCTCCCGTTGTTTTCCCGGAAGGCGCGGCTGACCTGGAGCTTTCTCGAACACATTCGTATCTTAGCTTTTCTATAAGGGGAATCCATTTACAACTAAGCTCCATCCCGTTATCTCTATTGAAATTATTACGATGTTTTCTGATTTCTAGGGCTTCCAGAACCTTCCTCTCAAAATAATTATTACTTGTAGCTAAGATTTGAATTTCATCGAAATAAATGTCGTGTCTAGTCATGGTGGCATGTTCGGCAACTGCAGATGTGTTGGTATCTAAATTTCTTGTACTTCTTATATGTTCTTTAACTCTTGTCGAAATTAAACGTCCTGTTTCCCCTACATAACATTTCCCACAACTGCATTTAATATGGTAGACGCCAGATTTGCTAAGAGGAATGCGGTCCTTTATACTTGCTGTATTTTTATGTAAGGCTTGAAAATTGTTTTTATTTCATATTTACGTAATATATTACTGATTTTGTCAGTGGTTCCTTGAATATATGGTAGGAAGGCGCGTTTATCATTTAGAGGATTTTCAGTTGTATTTTTACTATTTAAATTTAGCTTCCTTTTTTGCTTGTCAATTGCTCGTAAAATGTTCTGTTTTGGGTAGCCATTTTGTTGCAAAGTTGTGATTAAATGGTATTTTTCTTGAGAAAGGCTCTCTTTGTCGGATATTGCAAACATTCTATTGACTAAAGTATTTAAAACTGCTTTTTTTTTGAATGGGATGGTGGTGGGATGAAGCATGTAAATATCTGTCAGTATGTGTAGGTTTCCTATAAACCGAATGACCTAATGTGCCGTCTGTTTTTCGTGTTACTAATACGTCCAGAAAAGGAATACAGCCATTCTTTTCTATTTCCATAGTGAATTGAATATTTGGATGGACTGAATTTAAATGTAGTAAAAAATTGTCTAGATTGCTTTTACCATGGGGCAAAATTACAAAGGTACAAAGGTAATTTATAGGATTTGTTTAGTTTAGTATTTTTTGGATCCAAACTAGACCATCTTTCAATAGTTGTATTTACCCTATATTAATTTTACAAGTGTCTCCTCCTACTCTAGACTCTACAGTACATTTTTAAAGACTCCCCACTTAATCTAGTTCTTACAACATATTTTACAAGAGTCTCCTGTATTTTTTAATTTAGTATTTATTAGATCCGAACTAGACTATCTTCTAATAGTTGTATATACCTTATATTAATTTTACAAGAGTCTCCTCCTACTCTAGACTCTATAGTACATTTTTAAAGACTCCCCTCTTAATCTAGTTCCTACAACACATTTTACAAGAGTCTCTCTATTTTGTAATTTAGTATTTATTGGATCCGAACTAGACAATCTTGTAATAGTTGTATATAACTTATTTTAATTTTACAAGAGTCTCCTCCTACTCTAAATTTTATAATACATTTTACAAGAGTCTCCTCCAACTCTAGACTTTATAGTACATTTTTAAAGAGTCCCCTCTTACTCTAGTTCTTACAACACATTTTACAAGAGTCTCCTCAAACTCTACACTTTATAGTACATTTTTAAAGATTCCCCTCTTACTCTAGTTCTTAAAACACATTTTATAGGAATAGTTTAGTTTAGTATTTATTGGATCCGAACTAGACTATCTTGTAATTGTTGTATATACGTTATATTAATTTTACAAGAGTCTCCTCCTACTCTAGATTTTATAATACATTAAACAAGAGTCTCCTAAAACTCTACACTTTATAGTACATTTTTAAAGATTCCCATCTTACTCTAGTTCTTACAACACATTTTATAGGAATTGTTTAGTTTAGTATTTATTGGATCCGAACTATACTATCTTGTAATAGTTTTATATACTTTATATTAATTTTACAAGAGTCTCCTCCTAATTGTTTAATTTAGTATTTATTGGATCCGAACTAGACTATCTTCTAATAGTTGTATATACCTTATATTAATTTTACAAGAATTTCCTCCTACTCTAGATTTTATAATACATTTTACAAGAGTCTCCTCCAACTCTACACTTTATAGTACATTTTTAAAGATTCTCTCTATTACTCTATTTCTTAAAACAAATTTTATAGGATTTTTTTTGTTTAGTATTTATTGGATCCAAACTAGACTATCTTTCAATAGTTGTATTTACCCTATATTAATTTTACAAGAGTCTCCTCCTACTCTAGACTCTACAGTACATTTTTAAAGACTCCCCTCTTAATCTAGTTCCTACAACACATTTTACAAGAGTCTCCTCTATTTTGTAGTTTAGTATTTATTAAATCCGAACTAGACAGTCTTCTAATAGTTGTATATACCTTATATTGATTTTACAAGAGTCTCCTCCTACTCTAGACTCTATAGTACATTTTTAAAGATTCTCCTCTTACTCTAGTTCTTACAACACTATTCATAGGAATTGTTTGGCTTAGTATTTATGGGATCCTAACGAGACTATCTTTTAGTAGTTGTATATAACTTATTTTAATTTTACAAGAGTCTCCTCCTACTCTAGATTTTATAATACATTTTACAAGAGTCTCCTCCATTTCTAGACTTTATAGTACATTTTTAAAGAGTCCTCTCTTACTCTAGTTCTTAAAACACATTTTATAGGAATAGTTTAGTTTAGTATTTATTGGATCCGAACTAGACTATCTTGTAATAGTTGTATATACGTTATATTAATTTTACAAGAGTCTCCTCCTACTCTAGATTTTATAATACATTTTACAAGAGTCTGCTAAAACTCTACACTTTATAGTACATTTTTAAAGATTCCCCTCTTACTCTAGTTCTTACAACACATTTTATAGGAATTGTTTAGTTTAGTATTTATTGGATCCGAACTAGACTATCTTGTAATAGTTGTATATACTTTATATTAATTTTACAAGAGTCTCCTCCTACTCTAGAATTTATAATACATTTTACAAGGGTCTCATCATACTCTACACTTTATAGTACATTTTTAAAGAGTCCCCTCCTACTCTAGTTCTTACAACACATTTCATAGGAAATGTTTGGCTTAGTATTTATGGGATCGTAACTAGACTATCTTGTAATAGTTGTATAGCTTATATTAATTTACAAGAGTCTTCTCCTACTCTAGATTTTATAATACATGTTACAAGAGTCTCATCCAACTCTTGACTTTATAGTACATTTTTAAAGAGACCCCTCTTACTCTAGTTCTTACAACACATTTTACAAGAGTCTCCTCCTAATTGTTTAATTTAGTATTTACTGGATCCGAACTAGACTATCTTCTAATAGTTGTATATACCTTATATTAATTTTACAAGAATTTCCTCCTACTCTAGATTTCATAATACATTTTACAAGAGTCTCCTCCAACTCTACACTTTATAGTACATTTTACAAACGTGTCCTCCAACTCAACACTTTATATTACATTTTTAAAAATTCCCTCCATTACTCTAGTTCTTAAAACAAATTTTATAGAATTTGTTTAGTTTAGTATTTATTGGATCCGAACTAGACTATCTTGTAATAGTTGTATATACGTTATATTAATTTTACAAGAGTTTCCTCCTACTCTAGATTTTATAATACATTTTACAAACGTGTCCTCCAACTCTACACTTTATAGTACATTTTTAAAGACTACCCTCTTAATCTAGTTCTTACAACACATTTTACAAGCGTCTCCTCTATTTTTTAATTTATTATTTATTGGATCCGAAGTAGACTATCTTCTAATAGTTGTATATACCTCATATTAATTGTACAAGAGTCTCCTCCTACTCTAGACTCTATAGTACAATTTTAATGACTCCCCTCTTAATCTAGTTCCTACAACACATTTTATAAGAGTCTCCTCTATTTAATAATTTAGTATTTATTGCATCCGAACTAGACAATCTTGTAATAGTTGTATATAACTTATATTAATTTTACAAGAGTCTCCTCCTACTCTAAATTTTATAATACATTTTACAAGAGTCTCCTCAAACTCTACACTTTATAGTACATTTTTAAAGATTCCCCTCTTACTCTAGTCCTTAAAACACATTTTATAGGAATTGTTTAGTTTAGTATTTATTGGATCCGAAGTAGACTATCTTGTAATAGTTGTATATACCTTATATTAATTTTCCAAGAGTGTTCTCCTACTCTAGATTTTATAATACATTTTACAAGGGTCTCCTCCTACTCTAAACTTTATAGTACATTTTTAAAGAGTCCCCTCTTACTCTAGTTCTTACAACACATTTCATAGGAATTGTTTGGCTCAGTATTTATGGGATCCTAACTAGACTATTTTGTAATAGTTGTATATAACTTATATTAATTTTACAAGAATCTCCTCCTACTCTAGATTTTATAATACATTTTACAACAGTCTCCTCCAACTCTACACTTTATAGTACATTTTTAAAGAGTCCCCTCTTACTCTAGTTCTTACAACACATTTTACAAGAGTCTCTTCCTAATTGTTAAGTTTAGTATTTATTGGAACCGAACTAGACAATCTTGTAATAGTTGTATATAACTTATTTAATTTTACAAGAGTCTCCTCCTACTCTTAATTTTATAATACATTTTACAAGAGTTTCCTCAAACTCTACACTTTATAGTACATTTTTAAAGATTCCCCTCTTACTCTAGTTCTTAAAACACATTTTATAGGAATAGTTTAGTTTAGTATTTATTGGATCCGAACTAGACTATCTTGTAATAGTTGTATATACGTTATATTAATTTTACAAGAGTCTCCTCCTACTCTAGATTTTATAATACATTTTACAAGAGTCTGCTAAAACTCTACACTTTATAGTACATTTTTAAAGATTCCCCTCTTACTCTAGTTCTTACAACACATTTTATAGGAATTGTTTAGTTTAGTATTTATTGGATCCGAACTAGACTATCTTGTAATAGTTGTATATAATTTATATTAATTTTACAAGAGTCTCCTCCTACTCTAGAATTTATAATACATTTTACAAGGGTCTCATCATACTCTACACTTTATAGTACATTCTTAAAGAGTCCCCTCCTACTCTAGTTCTTACAACACATTTCATAGGAAATGTTTGGCTTAGTATTTATGGGATCGTAACTAGACTCTTTTGTAATAGTTGTATAGCTTATATTAATTTACAAGAGTCTTCTCCTACTCTAGATTTTATAATACATGTTACAAGAGTCTCATCCAACTCTTGACTTTATAGTACATTTTTAAAGAGACCCCTCTTACTCTAGTTCTTACAACACATTTTACAAGAGTCTCCTCCTAATTGTTTAATTTAGTATTCATTGGATCCGAACTAGACTATCTTCTAATAGTTGTATATACCTTATATTAATTTTACAAGAATTTCCTCCTACTCTAGATTTCATAATACATTTTACAAGAGTCTCCTCCAACTCTACACCTTATAGTACATTTTACAAACGTGTCCTCCAACTCTACACTTTATAGTACATTTTTAAAAATTCCCTCCATTACTCTAGTTCTTAAAACAATTTTTATAGGATTTGTTTAGTATAGTATTTATTGGATCCGAACTAGACTATCTTGTAATAGTTGTATATATTTCATATTAATTTTACAAGAGTCTCCTCCTACTCTAGAATTTATAATACATTTTACAAGGGTCTCCTCCTACTCTACAATTTATAGTACATTTTTAAAGTGTCCCCTCTTACTCTAGTTCTTATAACACATTTCATAGGAAATGTTTGGCTTAGTATTTATGGGATCGTAACTAGACTATCTTGTAATAGTTGTATATAACTTATATTAATTTTAAAAGAGTCTTCTCCTACTCTAGATTTTATAATACATTTAACAAGAGTCTGCTCCAACTCTAGACTTTATAGTACATTTTTAAAGAGTCCCCTCTTACTCTAGTTCTTACAACACATTTTACAAGAGTCTCCTCCTAATTGTTTAATTTAGTATTTATTGGATCCGAACTAGACTATCTTCTAATAGTTGTATATACCTTATATTAATTTTACAAGAATTTCCTCCTACTCTAGACTCTATAGTACATTTTTAAAGACTCCCCTCATAATCTAGTTCCTACAACACATTTTACAAGAGTTTCCTCTATTTTTTAATTTAGTATTTATTGGATCCGAACTAGACTATCTTTCAATAGTTGTATATACGTTATATTAATTTTACAAGAGTTTCCTCCTACTCTAGATTTTATAATACATTTTACAAACGTGTCCTCCAACTCTACACTTTATAGTACATTTTTAAAGATTCCCTCCATTAATCCAGTTCTTAAAACAAATTTTATAGGATTTTTTTAGTTTAGAATTTATTGGATCCAAACTAGACCCTCTTTCAATAGTTGTATTTACCCTATATTAATTTTACAAGAGTCTGCTCCTACTCTAGACTCTATAGTACATTTTTAAAGACTACCCTCTTAATCTAGTTCTTACAACACATTTTACAAGAGTCTCCTCTATTTTTTAATTTATTATTTATTGGATCCGAAGTAGACTATCTTCTAATAGTTGTATATACCTTATATTAATTGTACAAGAGTCTCCTCCTACTCTAGACTCTATAGTACATTTTTAATGACTCCCCTCTTAATCTAGTTCCTACAACACATTTTATAAGAGTCTTCTCTATTTAATAATTTAGTATTTATTGCATCCGAACTAGACTATCTTGTAATAGTTGTATATAACTTATATTAATTTTACGAGAGTCTCCTCCTACTCTAAATTTTATAATACATTTTACAAGAGTCTCCTCAAACTCTACACTTTATAGTACATTTTTAAAGATTCCCCTCTTACTCTAGTCCTTAAAACACATTTTATAGGAATTGTTTAGTTTAGTATTTATTGGATCCGAAGTAGACTATCTTGTAATAGTTGTATATACCTTATATTAATTTTCCAAGAGTGTTCTCCTACTCTAGATTTTATAATACATTTTACAAGGGTCTCCTCCTACTCTACACTTTATAGTACATTTTTAAAGAGTCCCCTCTTACTCTAGTTCTTACAACACATTTCATAGGAATTGTTTGGCTCAGTATTTATAGGATCCTAACTAGACTATTTTGTAATAGTTGTATATAACTTATATTAATTTTACAAGAATCTCCTCCTACTCTAGATTTTATAATACATTTTACAACAGTCTCCTCCAACTCTACACTTTATAGTACATTTTTAAAGAGTCCCCTCTTGCTCTAGTTCTTACAACACATTTTACAAGAGTCTCCTCCTAATTGTTAAGTTTAGTATTTATTGGAACCGAACTAGACAATCTTGTAATAGTTGTATATAACTTATTTAATTTTACAGGAGTCTCCTCCTACTCTTAATTTTATAATACATTTTACAAGAGTCTCCTCAAACTCTACACTTTATAGTACATTTTTAAAGATTCCCCTCTTACTCTAGTTCTTAAAACACATTTTATAGGAATAGTTTTGTTTAGTATTTATTGGATCCAAACTAGACTATCTTTCAATAGTTGTATTTACCCTATATTAATTTTACAAGAGTCTCCTCCTACTCTAGACTCTACAGTACATTTTTAAAGTCTCCCCTCTTAATCTAGTTCCTACAACACATTTTACAAGAGTCTCCTCTATTTTGTAATTTAGTATATATTAAATCCGAACTAGACAATCTTCTAATAGTTGTATATACCCTATATTGATTTTACAAGAGTCTCCTCCTACTCTAGACTCTATAGTACATTTTTAAAGACTCCCCTCTTAATCTAGTTCCTACAACACATTTTATAAGAGTCTCCTCTATTTTGTAATTTAGTATTTATTAAATCCGAACTAGACAATCTTGTAATAGTTGTATATAACTTATATTAATTTTACAAGAGTCTCCTCCTACTCTAAATTTTATAATACATTTTACAAGAGTCTTCTCAAACTCTACACTTTAAAGTACATTGTTAAAGATTCCCCTCTTACTCTAGTTCTTAAAACACATTCTATAGGAATTGTTTAGTTTAGTATCTATTGTATCCGAACTAGACTATCTTGTAATAGTTGTATATACCTTATATTAATTTTACAAGAATGTCCTCCTACTCTAGATTTTATAATACATTTTACAAGGGTCTCCTCCTACTCTACACTTTATAGTACATTTTTAAAGAGTCCCCTCTTACTCTAGTTCTTACAACACATTACATAGGAATTGTTTGGCTTAGTATTTATGGGATCCTAACGAGACTATCTTGTAGTAGTTGTATATAACTTATATTAATTTTACAAGAGTCTCCTCCTACTCTAGATTTTATAATACATTTTATAAGAGTCTCCTCCATTTCTAGACTTTATAGTACATTTTTAAAGAGTCCTCTCTTACTCTAGTTCTTAAAACACATTTTATAGGAATAGTTTAGTTTAGTATTTATTGGATCCGAACTAGACTATCTTGTAATAGTTGTATATACGTTATATTAATTTTACAAGAGTCTCCTCCTACTCTAGATTTTATAATACATTTTACAAGAGTCTGCTAAAAAACTACACTTTATAGTACATTTTTAAAGATTCCCCTCTTACTCTAGTTCTTACAACACATTTTATAGGAATTGTTTAGTTTAGTATTTATTGGATCCAAACTAGACCATCTTTCAATAGTTGTATTTACCCTATATTAATTTTACAAGAGTCTGCTCCTACTCTAGACTCTATAGTACATTTTTAAAGACTACCCTCTTAATCTAGTTCTTACAACACATTTAACAAGAGTCTCCTCTATTTTTTAATTTATTATTTATTGGATCCGAAGTAGACTATCTTCTAATTGTTGTATATACCTTATATTAATTGTACAAGAGTCTCCTCCTACTCTAGACTCTATAGTACATTTTTAATGACTCCCCTCTTAATCTAGTTCCTACAACACATTTTATAAGAGTCTCCTCTATTTAATAATTTAGTATTTATTGCATCCGAACTAGACAATCTTGTAATAGTTGTATATAACTTATATTAATTTTACAAGAGTCTCCTCCTACTCTAAATTTTATAATACATTTTACAACAGTCTCCTCAAACTCTACACTTTATAGTACATTTTTAAAGAGTCCCCTCTTACTCTAGTTCTTACAACACATTTTACAAGAGTCTCCTCCTAATTGTTAAGTTTAGTATTTATTGGAACCGAACTAGACAATCTTGTAATAGTTGTATATAACTTATTTAATTTTACAAGAGTCTCCTCCTTCTCTTAATTTTATAATACATTTTACAAGAGTCTCCTCAAACTCTACACTTTATAGTACATTTTTAAAGATTCCCCTCTTACTCTAGTTCTTAAAACACATTTTATAGGAATAGTTTAGTTTAGTATTTATTGGATACGACTAGACTATCTTGTAATAGTTGTATATACGTTATATTAATTTTACAAGAGTCTCCTCCTACTCTAGATTTTATAATACATTTTACAAACGTGTCCCCCAACTCTACACTTTATAGTACATTTTTAAAGATTCCCCTCCTACTCTAGTTCTTACAACACATTTCATAGGAAATGTTTGGCTTAGTATTTATGGGATCGTAACTAGACTATCTTGTAATAGTTGTATAGCTTATATTAATTTACAAGAGTCTTCTCCCACTCTAGATTTTATAATACATGTTACAAGAGTCTCATCCAACTCTTGACTTTATAGTACTTTTTTAAAGAGACCCCTCTTACTCTAGTTCTTACAACACATTTTACAAGAGTCTCCTCCTAATTGTTTAATTAAGTATTTATTGGATCCGAACTAGACTATCTTCTAATAGTTGTATATACCTTATATTAATTTTACAAGAATTTCCTCCTACTCTAGATTTCATAATACATTTTACAAGAGTCTCCTCCAACTCTACACCTTATAGTACATTTTACAAACGTGTCCTCCAACTCTACACTTTATAGTACATTTTTAAAAATTCCCTCCATTACTCTAGTTCTTAAAACAAATTTTATAGGATTTGTTTAGTTTAGTATTTATTGGATCCGAACTAGACTATCTTCTAATAGTTGTATATACCTTATATTAATTTTACAAGAATTTCCTCCTACTCTAGATTTTATAATACATTTTACAAGAGTCTCCTCCAACTCTACACTTTATAGTACATTTTTAAAGATTCCCTCCATTACTCTATTTCTTAAAACAAATTTTATAGGATTTTTTTTGTTTAGTATTTATTGGATCCAAACTAGACTATCTTTCAATAGTTGTATTTACCCTATATTAATTTTACAAGAGTCTCCTCCTACTCTAGACTCTTCAGTACATTTTTAAAGACTCCCCTCTTAATCTAGTTCCTACAACACATTTTACAAGAGTCTCCTCTATTTTGTAATTTAGTATATATTAAATCCGAACTAGACAATCTTCTAATAGTTGTATATACCTTATATTGATTTTACAAGAGTCTCCTCCTACTCTAGACTCTATAGTACATTTTTAAAGACTCCCCTCTTAATCTAGTTCCTACAACACATTTTACAAGAGTCTCCTCTATTTTGTAATTTAGTTATTATTAAATCCGAACTAGACAATCTTGTAATAGTTGTATATAACTTATATTAATTTTACAAGAGTCTCCTCCTACTCTAAATTTTATAATACATTTTACAAGAGTCTCCTCAAACGCTACACTTTATAGTACATTGTTAAAGATTCCCCTCTTACTCTAATTCTTAAAACACATTCTATAGGAATTGTTTAGTTTAGTATTTATTGTATCCGAACTAGACTATCTTATAATAGTTGTATATACCTTATATTAATTTTACAAGAATGTCCTCCTACTCTAGATTTTATAATACATTTTACAAGGGTCTCCTCCTACTCTACACTTTATAGTACATTTTTAAAGAGTCCCCTCTTACTCTAGTTCTTACAACACATTTCATAGGAATTGTTTGGCTTAGTATTTATGGGATCCTAACGAGACTATCTTGTAGTAGTTGTATATAACTTATATTAATTTTACAAGAGTCTCCTCCTACTCTAGATTTTATAATACATTTTACAAGAGTCTCCTCCATTTCTAGACTTTATAGTACATTTTTAAAGAGTCCTCTCTTACTCTAGTTCTTAAAACACATTTTATAGGAATAGTTTAGTTTAGTATTTATTGGATTCGAACTAGACTATCTTGTAATAGTTGTATATACGTTATATTAATTTTACAAGAGTCTCCTCCTACTCTAGATTTTATAATACATTTTACAAGAGTCTGCTAAAACTCTACACTTTATAGTACATTTTTAAAGATTCCCCTCTTACTCTAGTTCTTACAACACATTTTATAGGAATTGTTTAGTTTAGTATTTATTGGATCCGAACTAGACTATCTTGTAATAGTTGTATATACTTTATATTAATTTTACAAGAGTCTCCTCCTACTCTAGAATTTATAATACATTTTACAAGGGTCTCATCATACTCTACACTTTATAGTACATTTTTAAAGTGTCCCCTCCTACTCTAGTTCCTACAACACATTTCATAGGAAATGTTTGGCTTAGTATTTATGGGATCGTAACTAGACTATCTTGTAATAGTTGTATAGCTTATATTAATTTACAAGAGTCTTCTCCTACTATAGATTTTATAATGCATGTTACAAGAGTCTCATCCAACTCTTGACTTTATAGTACATTTTTAAAGAGACCCCTCTTACTCTAGTTCTTACAACACATTTTACAAGAGTCTCCTCCTAATTGTTTAATTTAGTATTTATTGGATCCGAACTAGACTATCTTCTAATAGTTATATATACCTTATATTAATTTTACAAGAATTTCCTCCTACTCTATATTTCATAATACATTTTACAAGAGTCTCCTCCAACTCTACACTTTATAGTACATTTTACAAACGTGTCCTCCAACTCTACACTTTATAGTACATTTTTAAAAATTCCCTCCATTACTCTAGTTCTTAAAACAAATTTTATAGGATTTGTTTAGTTTAGAATTTATTGGATCCGAACTAGACTATCTTGTAATAGTTGTATATACGTTATATTAATTTTACAAGAGTTTCTTCCTACTCTAGATTTTATAATACATTTTACAAACGTGTCCTCCAACTCTACACTTTATAGTACATTTTTAAAGATTCCCTCCATTACTCTGTTTCTTAAAACAAATTTTATAGGATTTTTTTTGTTTACTATTTATTGGATCCAAACTAGACTATCTTTCAATAGTTGTATTTACCCTATATTAATTTTACAAGAGTCTCCTCCTACTCTAGACTCTACAGTACATTTTTAAAGACTCCCCTCTTAATCTAGTTCCTACAACACATTTTACAAGAGTCTCCTCTATTTTGTAATTTAGTATATATTAAATCCGAACTAGACAATCTTCTAATAGTTGTATATACCTTATATTGATTTTACAAGAGTCTCCTCCTACTCTAGACTCTATAGTACATTTTTAAAGACTCCCCTCTTAATCTAGTTCCTACAACACATTTTACAAGAGTCTCCTCTATTTTGTAATTTAGTTATTATTAAATCCGAACTAGACAATCTTGTAATAGTTGTATATAACTTATATTAATTTTACAAGAGTCTCCTCCTACTCTAAATTTTATAATACATTTTACAAGAGTCTCCTCAAACTCTACACTTTATAGTACATTGTTAAAGATTCCCCTCTCACTCTAGTTCTTAAAACACATTCTATAGGAATTGTTTAGTTTAGTATTTATTGTATCCGAACTAGACTATCTTATAATAGTTGTATATACCTTATATTAATTTTACAAGAATGTCCTCCTACTCTAGATTTTATAATACATTTTACAAGGGTCTCCTCCTACTCTACACTTTATAGTACATTTTTAAAGAGTCCCCTCTTACTCTAGTTCTTACAACACATTTCATAGGAATTGTTTGGCTTAGTATTTATGGGATCCTAACGAGACTATCTTATAGTAGTTGTATATAACTTATATTAATTTTACAAGAGTCTCCTCCTACTCTAGATTTTATAATACATTTTACAAGAGTCTCCTCCATTTCTAGACTTTATAGTACATTTTTAAAGAGTCCTCTCTTACTCTAGTTCTTAAAACACATTTTATAGGAATAGTTTAGTTTAGTATTTATTGGATCCGAACTAGACTATCTTGTAATAGTTGTATATACGTTATATTAATTTTACAAGAGTCTCCTCCTACTCTAGATTTTATAATACATTTTACAAGAGTCTGCTAAAACTCTACACTTTATAGTACATTTTTAAAGATTCCCCTCTTACTCTAGTTCTTACAACACATTTTATAGGAATTGTTTAGTTTAGTATTTATTGGATCCGAACTAGACTATCTTGTAATAGTTGTATATACTTTATATTAATTTTACAAGAGTCTCCTCCTACTCTAGAATTTATAATACATTTTACAAGGGTCTCATCATACTCTACACTTTATAGTACATTTTTAAAGAGTCCCCTCCTACTCTAGTTCTTACAACACATTTCATAGGAAATGTTTGGCTTAGTATTTATGGGATCGTAACTAGACTATCTTGTAATAGTTGTATAGCTTATATTAATTTACAAGAGTCTTCTCCTACTATAGATTTTATAATACATGTTACAAGAGTCTCATCCAACTCTTGACTTTATAGTACATTTTTAAAGAGACCCCTCTTACTCTAGTTCTTACAACACATTTTACAAGAGTCTCCTCCTAATTGTTTAATTTAGTATTTATTGGATCCGAACTAGACTATCTTCTAATAGTTGTATATACCTTATATTAATTTTACAAGAATTTCCTCCTACTCTATATTTCATAATACATTTTACAAGAGTCTCCTCCTACTCTAAATTTTATAATACATTTTACAAGAGTCTCTTCAAACGCTACACTTTATAGTACATTGTTAAAGATTCCCCTCTTACTCTAGTTCTTAAAACACATTCTATAGGAATTGTTTAGTTTAGTATTTATTGTATCCGAACTAGACTATCTTATAATAGTTGTATATACCTTATATTAATTTTACAAGAATGTCCTCCTACTCTAGATTTTATAATACATTTTACAAGGGTCTCCTCCTACTCTACACTTTATAGTACATTTTTAAAGAGTCCCCTCTTACTCTAGTTCTTACAACACATTTCATAGGAATTGTTTGGCTTAGTATTTATGGGATCCTAACGAGACTATCTTGTAGTAGTTGTATATAACTTATATTAATTTTACAAGAGTCTCATCCTACTCTAGATTTTATAATACATTTTACAAGAGTCTCCTCCATTTCTAGACTTTATAGTACATTTTTAAAGAGTCCTCTCTTACTCTAGTTCTTAAAACACATTTTATAGGAATAGTTTAGTTTAGTATTTATTGGATTCGAACTAGACTATCTTGTAATAGTTGTATATACGTTATATTAATTTTACAAGAGTCTCCTCCTACTCTAGATTTTATAATACATTTTACAAGAGTCTGCTAAAACTCTACACTTTATAGTACATTTTTAAAGATTCCCCTCTTACTCTAGTTCTTACAACACATTTTATAGGAATTGTTTAGTTTAGTATTTATTGGATCCGAACTAGACTATCTTGTAATAGTTGTATATACTTTATATTAATTTTACAAGAGTCTCCTCCTACTCTAGAATTTATAATACATTTTACAAGGGTCTCATCATACTCTACACTTTATAGTACATTTTTAAAGTGTCCCCTCCTACTCTAGTTCCTACAACACATTTCATAGGAAATGTTTGGCTTAGTATTTATGGGATCGTAACTAGACTATCTTGTAATAGTTGTATAGCTTATATTAATTTACAAGAGTCTTCTCCTACTATAGATTTTATAATGCATGTTACAAGAGTCTCATCCAACTCTTGACTTTATAGTACATTTTTAAAGAGACCCCTCTTACTCTAGTTCTTACAACACATTTTACAAGAGTCTCCTCCTAATTGTTTAATTTAGTATTTATTGGATCCGAACTAGACTATCTTCTAATAGTTATATATACCTTATATTAATTTTACAAGAATTTCCTCCTACTCTATATTTCATAATACATTTTACAAGAGTCTCCTCCAACTCTACACTTTATAGTACATTTTACAAACGTGTCCTCCAACTCTACACTTTATAGTACATTTTTAAAAATTCCCTCCATTACTCTAGTTCTTAAAACAAATTTTATAGGATTTGTTTAGTTTAGAATTTATTGGATCCGAACTAGACTATCTTGTAATAGTTGTATATACGTTATATTAATTTTACAAGAGTTTCTTCCTACTCTAGATTTTATAATACATTTTACAAACGTGTCCTCCAACTCTACACTTTATAGTACATTTTTAAAGATTCCCTCCATTACTCTGTTTCTTAAAACAAATTTTATAGGATTTTTTTTGTTTACTATTTATTGGATCCAAACTAGACTATCTTTCAATAGTTGTATTTACCCTATATTAATTTTACAAGAGTCTCCTCCTACTCTAGACTCTACAGTACATTTTTAAAGACTCCCCTCTTAATCTAGTTCCTACAACACATTTTACAAGAGTCTCCTCTATTTTGTAATTTAGTATATATTAAATCCGAACTAGACAATCTTCTAATAGTTGTATATACCTTATATTGATTTTACAAGAGTCTCCTCCTACTCTAGACTCTATAGTACATTTTTAAAGACTCCCCTCTTAATCTAGTTCCTACAACACATTTTACAAGAGTCTCCTCTATTTTGTAATTTAGTTATTATTAAATCCGAACTAGACAATCTTGTAATAGTTGTATATAACTTATATTAATTTTACAAGAGTCTCCTCCTACTCTAAATTTTATAATACATTTTACAAGAGTCTCCTCAAACTCTACACTTTATAGTACATTGTTAAAGATTCCCCTCTCACTCTAGTTCTTAAAACACATTCTATAGGAATTGTTTAGTTTAGTATTTATTGTATCCGAACTAGACTATCTTATAATAGTTGTATATACCTTATATTAATTTTACAAGAATGTCCTCCTACTCTAGATTTTATAATACATTTTACAAGGGTCTCCTCCTACTCTACACTTTATAGTACATTTTTAAAGAGTCCCCTCTTACTCTAGTTCTTACAACACATTTCATAGGAATTGTTTGGCTTAGTATTTATGGGATCCTAACGAGACTATCTTGTAGTAGTTGTATATAACTTATATTAATTTTACAAGAGTCTCCTCCTACTCTAGATTTTATAATACATTTTACAAGAGTCTCCTCCATTTCTAGACTTTATAGTACATTTTTAAAGAGTCCTCTCTTACTCTAGTTCTTAAAACACATTTTATAGGAATAGTTTAGTTTAGTATTTATTGGATCCGAACTAGACTATCTTGTAATAGTTGTATATACGTTATATTAATTTTACAAGAGTTTCTTCCTACTCTAGATTTTATAATACATTTTACAAACGTGTCCTCCAACTCTACACTTTATAGTACATTTTTAAAGATTCCCTCCATTACTCTAGTTCTTAAAACAAATTTTATAGGATTTTTTTAGTTTAGAATTTATTGGATCCAAACTAGACCATCTTTCAATAGTTGTATTTACCCTATATTAATTTTACAAGAGTCTGCTCCTACTCTAGACTCTATAGTACATTTTTAAAGACTACCCTCTTAATCTAGTTCTTACAACACATTTTACAAGAGTCTCCTCTATTTTTTAATTTATTATTTATTGGATCCGAAGTAGACTATCTTCTAATAGTTGTATATACCCTATATTAATTGTACAAGAGTCTCCTCCTACTCTAGACTCTATAGAACATTTTTAATGACTCCCCTCTTAATCTAGTTCCTACAACACATTTTATAAGAGTCTCCTCTATTTAATAATTTAGTATTTATTTCATCCGAACTAGACAATCTTGTAATAGTTGTATATAACTTATATTAATTTAACAAGAGTCTCCTCCTACTCTAAATTTTATAATACATTTTACAAGAGTCTCCTCAAACTCTACACTTTATAGTACATTTTTAAAGATTCCCCTCTTACTCTAGTCCTTAAAACACATTTTATAGGAATTGTTTAGTTTAGTATTTATTGGAACCGAAGTAGACTATCTTGTAATAGTTGTATATACCTTATATTAATTTTCCAAGAGTTTTCTCCTACTCTAGATTTTATAATACATTTTACAAGGGTCTCCTCCTACTCTACACTTTATAGTACATTTTTAAAGAGTCCCCTCTTACTCTAGTTCTTACAACACATTTCATAGGAATTGTTTGGCTCAGTATTTATGGGATCCTAACTAGACTATTTTGTAATAGTTGTATATAACTTATATTAATTTTACAAGAATCTCCTCCTACTCTAGATTTTATAATACATTTTACAACAGTCTCCTCCAACTCTACATTTTATAGTACATTTTTAAAGAGTCCCCTCTTACTCTAGTTCTTACAACACATTTTATAGGAATAGTTTAGTTTAGTATTTATTGGATCCGAACTAGACTATCTTGTAATAGTTGTATATACGTTATATTAATTTTACAAGAGTCTCCTCCTACTCTAGATTTTATAATACATTTTACAAGAGTCTGCTAAAACTCTACACTTTATACTACATTTTTAAAGATTCCCCTCTTACTCTAGTTCTTACAACACATTTTATAGGAATTGTTTAGTTTAGTATTTATTGGATCCGAACTAGACTATCTTGTAATAGTTGTATATACTTTATATTAATTTTACAAGAGTCTCCTCCTACTCTAGAATTTATAATACATTTTACAAGGGTCTCATCATACTCTACACTTTATAGTACATTTTTAAAGAGTCCCCTCCTACTCTAGTTCTTACAACACATTTCATAGGAAATGTTTGGCTTAGTATTTATGGGATCGTAACTAGACTATCTTGTAATAGTTGTATAGCTTATATTAATTTACAAGAGTCTTCTCCTACTATAGATTTTATAATACATGTTACAAGAGTCTCATCCAACTCTTGACTTTATAGTACATTTTTAAAGAGACCCCTCTTACTCTAGTTCTTACAACACATTTTACAAGAGTCTCCTCCTAATTGTTTAATTTAGTATTTATTGGATCCGAACTAGACTATCTTCTAATAGTTGTATATACCTTATATTAATTTTACAAGAATTTCCTCCTACTCTATATTTCATAATACATTTTACAAGAGTCTCCTCCAACTCTACACTTTATAGTACATTTTACAAACGTGTCCTCCAACTCTACACTTTATAGTACATTTTTAAAAATTCCCTCCATTACTCTAGTTCTTAAAACAAATTTTATAGGATTTGTTTAGTTTAGAATTTATTGGATCCGAACTAGACTATCTTGTAATAGTTGTATATACGATATATTAATTTTACAAGAGTTTCTTCCTACTCTAGATTTTATAATACATTTTACAAACGTGTCCTCCAACTCTACACTTTATAGTACATTTTTAAAGATTCCCTCCATTACTCTAGTTCTTAAAACAAATTTTATAGGATTTTTTTAGTTTAGAATTTATTGGATCCAAACTAGACCATCTTTCAATAGTTGTATTTACCCTATATTAATTTTACAAGAGTCTGCTCCTACTCTAGACTCTATAGTACATTTTTAAAGACTACCCTCTTAATCTAGTTCTTACAACACATTTTACAAGAGTCTCCTCTATTTTTTAATTTATTATTTATTGGATCCGAAGTAGACTATCTTCTAATAGTTGTATATACCCTATATTAATTGTACAAGAGTCTCCTCCTACTCTAGACTCTATAGAACATTTTTAATGACTCCCCTCTTAATCTAGTTCCTACAAAACATTTTATAAGAGTCTCCTCTATTTAATAATTTAGTATTTATTGCATCCGAACTAGACAATCTTGTAATAGTTGTATATAACTTATATTAATTTAACAAGAGTCTCCTCCTACTCTAAATTTTATAATACATTTTACAAGAGTCTCCTCAAACTCTACACTTTATAGTACATTTTTAAAGATTCCCCTCTTACTCTAGTCCTTAAAACACATTTTATAGGAATTGTTTAGTTTAGTATTTATTGGATCCGAAGTAGACTATCTTGTAATAGTTGTATATACCTTATATTAATTTTCCAAGAGTGTTCTCCTACTCTAGATTTTATAATACATTTTACAAGGGTCTCCTCCTACTCTACACTTTATAGTACATTTTTAAAGAGTCCCCTCTTACTCTAGTTCTTACAACACATTTCATAGGAATTGTTTGGCTCAGTATTTATGGGATCCTAACTAGACTATTTTGTAATAGTTGTATATAACTTATATTAATTTTACAAGAATCTCCTCCTACTCTAGATTTTATAATACATTTTACAACAGTCTCCTCCAACTCTACACTTTATAGTACATTTTTAAAGAGTCCCCTCTTACTCTAGTTCTTACAACACATTTTACAAGAGTCTCCTCCTAATTGTTAAGTTTAGTATTTATTGGATCCGAACTAGACAATCTTGTAATAGTTGTATATAACTTATTTAATTTTTCAAGAGTCTCCTCCTACTCTTAATTTTATAATACATTTTACAAGAGTCTCCTCAAACTCTACACTTTATAGTACATTTTTAAAGATTCCCCTCTTACTCTAGTTCTTCCAACACATTTTATAGGAATTGTTTAGTTTAGTATTTATTGGATCCGAACTAGACTATCTTGTTACAATTGTATATACTTTATATTAATTTTACAAGAGTCTCCTCCTACTCTAGAATTTATAATACATTTTACAAGGGTCTCATCCTACTCTACACTTTATAGTACATTTTTAAAGAGTCCCCACCTACTCTAGTTCTTACAACACATTTCATAGGAAATGTTTGGCCTAGTACTTATTGCATCGTAACTAGACTATCTTGTAATAGTTGTATAGCTTATATTAATTTTACAAGAATTTCCTCCTACTCTAGATTTCATAATACATTTTACAAGAGTCTCCTCAAACTCTATACTTTATAGTACATTTTTGAAGATTCCCCTCTTACTCTAGTCCTTAAAACACATTTTATAGGAATTGTTTAGTTTAGTATTTATTGGATCCGAACTAGACTATCTTGTAATAGTTGTATATAACTTATATTAATTTTACAAGAGTGTCCTCCTACTCTAGATTTTATAATACATTTTACAAGGGTCTCCTCCTACTCTACACTTTATAGTACATTTTTAAAGAGTCCCCTCTTACTTTAGTTCTTACAACACATTTTACAAGAGTCTCCTCCTAATTGTTAAGTTTAGTATTTATTGGATCCGAACTAGACAATCTTGTAATAGTTGTATATAATTTATTTAATTTTTACAAGAGTCTCCTCCTACTCTAAATTTTATAATACATTTTACAAGAGTCTCCTCCAACTCTAGACTTTATAGTACTTTTTAAAGATTCCCCTCTTACTCTAGTTCTTAAAACACATTTTATAGGAATAGTTTAGTTTAGTATTTATTGGATCCGAACTAGACTATCTTATAATAGTTGTATATACGTTATATTCATTTTACAAGAGTCTCCTCCTACAATAGATTTTATAATACATTTTACAAGAGTCTCCTAAGACTCTACACTTTATAGTACATTTTTAAAGATTCCCCTCTTACTCTAGTTCTTACAACACATTTTATAGGAATTGTTTAGTTTAGTATTTATTGGATCCGAACTAGACTATCTTGTAATAGTTGTATATACTTTATATTAATTTTACAAGAGTCTCCTCCTACTCTAGAATTTATAATACATTTTACAAGGGTCTCCTCCTACTCCACACTTTATAGTACATTTTTAAAGAGTCCCCTCTTACTCTAGTTCTTACAACACATTTCATAGGAATTGTTTGGCTTAGTATTTATGGGATCGTAACTAGACTATCTTCTAATAGTTGTATAATTATAAGGTAATATATAAGGTAAAATATAAGGTATATACAACTATAAGAAGATAGTCTAGTTCGGATCCAATAAATACTAAGACAAACATTTCCTATGAAATGTGTTGTGAGAACTAGAGTAAGAGGGGACTCTTTAAAAATGTACTATAAAGTGTAGAGTAGGAGGAGACCCTTGTAAAATGTATTATAAATTCTATAAAAGGAGGAGACACTTGTAAAATTAATATAAAGTATATAAAACTATTACAAGATAGTCTAGTTCGGATCCAATAAATACTAAACTAAACAATTCCTATAAAATGTGTTTTAAGAACTAGAGTAAGAGGGGAATCTTTAAAAAGTACTATAAAGTCTACAGTTGGAGGAGACTCTTGTAAAATGTATTATAAAATCTAGAGTAGGAGGAGACTCTTGTAAAATTAATATAACGTATATACAACTATTACAAGATAGTCTAGTTCGGATCCAATAAATACTAAACTAAACTATTCCTATAAAATGTGTTTTAAGAACTAGAGTAAGAGGGGAATCTTTAAAAATGTACTATAAAGTCTAGAAATGGAGGAGACTCTTGTAAAAAGTATTATAAAATCTAGAGTAGGAGGAGACTCTTGTAAAATTAATATAAGTTATATACAACTACTACAAGATAGTCTAGTTCGGATCCAATAAATACTAAACTAAACTATTCCTATAAAATGTGTTTTAAGAACTAGAGTAAGAGGGGAATCTTTAAAAAGTACTATAAAGTCTAGAGTTGGAGGAGACTCTTGTAAAATGTATTATAAAATTTAGAGTAGGAGGAGACTCTTGTAAAAATTAAATAAGTTATATACAACTATTACAAGATTGTCTAGTTCGGATCCAATAAATACTAAACTTAACAATTAGGAGGAGACTCTTGTAAAATGTGTTGTAAGAACTAGAGTAAGAGGGGACTCTTTAAAAATGTACTATAAAGTGTAGAGTAGGAGGAGACCCTTGTAAAATGTATTATAAAATCTAGAGTAGGAGGACACTCTTGTAAAATTAATATAAGTTATATACAACTATTACAAGATAGTCTAGTTCGGATCCAATAAATACTAAACTAAACAATTCCTATAAAATGTGTTTTAAGGACTAGTGTAAGAGGGGAATCTTTAAAAATGTACTATAAAGTGTAGAAATTTGAGGAGACTCTTGTAAAATGTATTATGAAATCTAGAGTAGGAGGAAATTCTTGTAAAATTAATATAAGGTATATACAACTATTAGAAGATAGTCTAGTTCGGATCCAATAAATACTAAACTAAACAATTAGGAGGAGACTCTTGTAAAATGTGTTGTAAGAACTAGAGTAAGAGGGGTCTCTTTAAAAATGTACAATAAAGTAAACAGTTGAATACTCTTGTAACATGTATTATAAAATCTAGAGTAGGAGAAGGCTCTTGTAAATTAATATAAGCTATACAACTATTACAAGATAGTCTAGTTACGATCCCATAAATACTAGGCCAAACATTTCCTATGAAATGTATTGTAAGAACTAGAGTAGGAGGGGACTCTTTAAAAATGTACTATAAAGTGTAGAGTAGGATGAGACCCTTGTAAAATGTATTATAAATTCTAGAGTAGGAGGAGACTCTTGTAAAATTAATATAAAGTATATACAACTATTACAAGATAGTCTAGTTCGGATCCAATAAATACTAAACTAAACAATTCCTATAAAATGTGTTGTAAGAACTAGAGTAAGAGGGGAATCTTTAAAAATGTACTATAAAGTGTAGAGTTTTAGGAGACTCTTGTAAAATGTATTATAAAATCTAGAGTAGGAGGAGACTCTTGTAAAATAATATAACGCATATACAACTATTACAAGATAGTCTCGTTAGGATCCCATAAATACTAAGCCAAACAATTCCTATAAAATGTGTTGTAAGAACTAGAGTAAGAGGGGACTCTTTAAAAATGTACTATAAAGTGTAGAGTAGGAGGAGACCCTTGTAAAATGTATTATAAAATCTAGAGTAGGAGGACATTCTTGTAAAATTAATATAAGGTATATACAACTATTACAAGATAGTCTAGTTCGGATACAATAAATACTAAACTAAACAATTCCTATAGAATGTGTTTTAAGAACTAGAGTAAGAGGGGAATCTTTAACAATGTACTATAAAGTGTAGAGTTTGAGGAGACTCTTTTAAAATGTATTATAAAATTTAGAGTAGGAGGAGACTCTTGTAAAATTAATATAAGTTATATACAACTATTACAAGATTGTCTAGTTCGGATCCAATAAATACTAAATTACAAAATAGAGGAGACTCTTGTAAAATGTGTTGTAGGAACTAGATTAAGAGGGGAGTCTTTAAAAATGTACTATAGAGTCTAGAGTAGGAGGAAACTCTTGTAGAATCAATATAAGGTATATACAACTATTAGAAGATAGTCTAGTTCGGATCCAATAAATAATAAATTAAAAAATAGAGGAGACTCTTGTAAAATGTGTTGTAAGAACTAGATTAAGAGGGAAGTCTTTAAAAATGTACTGTAGAGTCTAGAGTAGGAGGAGACTCTTGTAAAATTAATTTAGGGTAAATACAACTATTGAAAGATGGTCTAGTTTGGATCCAATAAATACTAAACAAAAAAAATCCTATAAAATTTGTTTTAAGAAATAGAGTAATGGAGGGAATCTTTAAAAATGTACAATAAAGTGTAGAGTTGGAGGACACGTTTGTAAAATGTACTATAAAGTGTAGAGTTGGGGGAGACTCTTGTAAAATGTATTATAAAATCTAGAGTAGGAGGAAATTCTTGTAAAATTAATATAAGGTATATACAACTATTAGAAGATAGTCTAGTTCGGATCCAATAAATACTAAATTAAACAATTAGGAGGAGACTCTTGTAAAATGTGTTGTAAGAACTAGAGTAAGAGGGGACTCTTTACAAATGTACTATAAGGTCTAGAGTTGGAGGAGACTCTTGTTAAATGTATTATAAAATCTAGAGTAGGAGAAGACTCTTGTAAAATTAATATAAGTTATATACAACTATTACAAGATAGTCTAGTTACGATCCCATAAATACTAAGCCAAACATTTCCTATGAAATGTGTTGTAAGAACTAGAGTAAGAGGGGACACTTTAAAAATGTACTATAAATTATAGAGTAGGAGGAGACCCTTGTAAAATGTATTATAAATTCTAGAGTAGGAGGAGACACTTGTAAAATTAATATAAAGTATATAAAACTATTACAAGATAGTCTAGTTCGGATCCAATAAATACTAAACTAAACAATTCCTATAAAATGTGTTGTAAGAACTAGAGTGAGAGGGGAATCTTTACAAATGTACTATAAAGTGTAGAGTTTTAGGAGACTCTTGTAAAATGTACTATAAAATCTAGAGTAAGAGGAGACTCTTGTAAAATTAATATAACGTATATACAACTATTACAAGATAGTCTAGTTCGGATCCAATAAATACTAAACTAAACTATTCCTATAAAATGTGTTTTAAGAACTAGAGTAAGAGGGGAATCTTTAAAAATGTACTATAAAGTGTAGAGTTTGAGGAGACTCTTGTAAAATGTGTTGTAAGAACTAGAGTAAGAGGGGACTCTTTAAAAATGTACTATAAAGTGTAGAGTAGGAGGAGACCCTTGTAAAATGTATTATAAAATTAAGAGTAGGAGGAGACTCTTGTAAAATTAAATAAGTTATATACAACTATTACAAGATTGTCTAGTTCGGATCCAATAAATACTAAACTTAACAATTAGGAGGAGACTCTTGTAAAATGTGTTGTAAGAACTAGAGTAAGAGGGGACTCTTTAAAAATGTACTTTAAAGTGTAGAGTTGGAGGAGACTGTTGTAAAATGTATTATAAAATCTAGAGTAGGAGGAGATTCTTGTAAAATTAATATAAGTTATATACAACTATTACAAAATAGTCTAGTTAGGATCCCATAAATACTGAGCCAAACAATTCCTATGAAATGTGTTGTAAGAACTAGAGTAAGAGGGGACTCTTTAAAAATGTACTATAAAGTGTAGAGTAGGAGGAGACCCTTGTAAAATGTATTATAAAATCTAGAGTAGGAGAACACTCTTGTAAAATTAATATAAGGTATATACAACTATTACAAGATAGTCTACTTCAGATCCAATAAATACTAAATTATTAAATAGAGGAGACTCTTATAAAATGTGTTGTAGGAACTAGATTAAGAGGGGAGTCTTTAAAAATGTACTATAGAGTCTAGAGTAGGAGGAGACTCTTGTACAATTAATATAAGATATATACAACTATTAGAAGATAGTCTACTTCGGATCCAATAAATAATAAATTAAAAAATAGAGGAGACTCTTGTAAAATGTGTTGTAAGAACTAGATTAAGAGGGGAGTCTTTAAAAATGTACTGTAGAGTCTAGAGTAGGAGGAGACTCTTGTAAAATTAATATAGGGTAAATACAACTATTGAAAGATGGTCTAGTTTGGATCCAATAAATACTAAACAAAAAAAATCCTATAAAATTTGTTTTAAGAAATAGAGTAATGGAGGGAATCTTTAAAAATGTACAATAAAGTGTAGAGTTGGAGGACACGTTTGTAAAATGTACTATAAAGTGTAGAGTTGGAGGAGACTCTTGTAAAATGTATTATAAAATCTAGAGTAAGAGGAAATTCTTGTAAAATTAATATAAGGTATATACAACTATTAGAAGATAGTCTAGTTCGGATCCAATAAATACTAAATTAAACAATTAGGAGGAGACTCTTGTAAAATGTGTTGTAAGAACTAGAGTAAGAGGGGACTCTTTAAAAATGTACTATAAAGTCTAGAGTTGGAGGAGACTCTTGTTAAATGTATTATAAAATCTAGAGTAGGAGAAGACTCTTGTAAAATTAATATAACGTATATACAACTATTACAGGATAGTCTAGTTCGGATCCAATAAATACTAAACTAAACAATTCCTATAGAATGTGTTTTAAGAACTAGAGTAAGAGGGGAATCTTTAACAATGTACTATAAAGTGTAGAGTCTGAGGAGACTCTTGTAAAATGTATTATAAAATCTAGAGTAGGAGGAGACTCTTGTAAAATTAATATAACGTATATACAACTAATACAAGATAGTCTAGTTCGGATCCAATAAATACTAAACTAAACTATTCCTATAAAATGTGTTTTAAGAACTAGAGTAAGAGGGGAATCTTTAAAAATGTACTATAAAGTCTAGAGTTGGAGGAGACTCTTGTAAAATGTATTATAAAATTTAGAGTAGGAGGAGACTTTTGTAAAAATAAAATAAGTTATATACAACTATTACAAGATTGTCTAGTTCGGATCCAATAAATACTAAATTACAAAATAGAGAGACTCTTGTAAAATGTGTTGTAGGAACTAGATTAAGAGGGGAGTCTTTAAAAATGTACTATAGAGTTTAGAGTAGGAGGAGACTCTTGTAAAATTAATATAAGGTATATACAACTATTAGAAGATAGTCTAGTTCGGATCTAATAAATACTAAATTAAAAAATACAGGAGACTCTTGTAAAATGTGTTGTAAGAACTAGATTAAGTGGGGAGTCTTTAAAAATGTACTATAGAGTCTAGAGTAGGAGGAGACACTTGTAAAATTAATATAGGGTAAATACAACTATTGAAAGATGGTCTAGCTTGGATCCAAAAAATACTAAACTAAACAAATCCTATAAATTACCTTTGTACCTTTGTAATTTGGCCCCATGGTAAAAGCAATCTAGACAATTTTTTACTACATTTAAATTCAGTCCATCCAAATATTCAATTCACTATGGAAATAGAAAAGAATGGCTGTATTCCTTTTCTGGACGTATTAGTAACACGAAAAACAGACGGCACATTAGGTCATTCGGTTTATAGGAAACCTACACATACTGACAGATATTTACATGCTTCATCCCACCACCATCCCATTCAAAAAAAAGCAGTTTTAAATACTTTAGTCAATAGAATGTTTGCAATATCCGACAAAGAGAGCCTTTCTCAAGAAAAATACCATTTAATCACAACTTTGCAACAAAATGGCTACCCAAAACAGAACATTTTACGAGCAATTGACAAGCAAAAAAGGAAGCTAAATTTAAATAGTAAAAATACAACTGAAAATCCTCTAAATGATAAACGCGCCTTCCTACCATATATTCAAGGAACCACTGACAAAATCAGTAATATATTACGTAAATATGAAATAAAAACAATTTTCAAGCCTTACATAAAAATACAGCAAGTATTAAGACCGATAAAGGACCGCATTCCTCTTAGCAAATCTGGCGTCTACCATATTAAATGCAGTTGTGGGAAATGTTATGTAGGGGAAACAGGACGTTTAATTTCGACAAGAGTTAAAGAACATATAAGAAGTACAAGAAATTTAGATACCAACACATCTGCAGTTGCCGAACATGCCACCATGACTAGACACGACATTTATTTCGATGAAATTCAAATCTTAGCTACAAGTAATAATTATTTTGAGAGGAAGGTTCTGGAAGCCCTAGAAATCAGAAAACATCGTAATAATTTCAATAGAGATAACGGGATGGAGCTTAGTTGTAAATGGATTCCCCTTATAGAAAAGCTAAGATACGAATGTGTTCGAGAAAGCTCCAGGTCAGCCGCGCCTTCCGGGAAAACAACGGGAGGTGTAAACAACCCTCCCCCACCCCCGAGCCTATATAACCTGAGGCAGAGGGCCCGCCGGCCAGTGAATGAGTGTAGGAATTCGCCTTGATAATGGACTGCTGCTACGCGTCCGAAACGTCGGCAACCTCCAACTCGTCGCCATCGTGGTCATCGCCCGAAGACCAGGATTCTCCATACGTGTAAATCCTATAAAATTTGTTTTAAGAACTAGAGTAATGGAGGGAATCTTTAAAAATGTACTATAAAGTGTAGAGTTGGAGGACACGTTTGTAAAATGTATTATAAAATCTAGAGTAGGAGGAGACTCTTGTAAAATTAATATAAGATATATACAACTATTACAAGATAGTATAGTTCTGATCCAATAAATACTAATTTAATCAATTTGGAGGAGACTCTTGTAAAGTATATTGTAAAAACAAGAGTGAGAGGGAACTCTTTAAAAATGTACTATAGAGGTTAGAGTAGGAGGAGACTCTTGTAAAATGTATTATGAAATCTAGAGAAGGAGGAGAATATTGTAAAATTAATATAAGGTACATACAACTATTACAAGATAGTCTAGTTCGTATACAATAAATACTAAACTTAACAATTAGGAGGAGACTCTTGTAAAATGTGTTGTAATTACTAGAGTAAGAGGGGACTCTTTAAAAATGTACTATAAAGTGTAGAGTTGGAGGAGACTCTTGTAAAATGTATTATAAAATCTAGAATAGGAGGAAACTCTTGTAAAATTAATATAAGTTATATACAACTATTACAAGATTGTCTAGTTCGGATCCAATAAATAATAAATTAAAAATAGAGGAGACTCTTGTAAAATTAATATAAGGTATACACAACTATTAGAAGATAGTCTAGTTACGATCCCATAAATACTAAGCCAAACATTTCCTATGAAATGTGTTGTAAGAACTAGAGTAAGAGGGGACTCTTTAAAAATGTACTATAGAGTCTAGAGTAGGAGGAGACTCTTGTAAAATTAATATAAGGTATATACAACTAATACAAGATAGTCTAGTTCGGATCCAATAAATAATAAATTAAAAAATACAGGAGACTCTTGTAAAATGTGTTGTAAGAACTAGATTAAGAGGGGAGTCTTTAAAAATGTACTATAGAGTCTAGAGTAGGAGGAGACTCTTGTAAAATTAATATAGGGTAAATACAGCTATTGAAAGATGGTCTAGTTTGAATTCAATAAATACTAAACTAAAAAAATCCTATAAAATTTGTTTTAAGAACTAGAGTAATGGAGGGAATCTTTAAAAATGTACTATAAAGTGTAGAGTTGGAGGACACGTTTGTAATATGTATTATAGAATCTAGAGTAGGAGGAGACTCTTGTAAAATTAATATAACGTATATACAACTATTACAAGATAGTCTAGTTCGGATCCAATAAATAATAAATTAAAAATAGAGGAGACTCTTGTAAAATGTGTTGTAAGAACTAGATTAAGAGGGGAGTCTTTAAAAATATACTATAGAGTCTAGAGTAGGAGGAGACTCTTGTAAAATTAATATACGGTATATACAACTATTAGAAGATAGTCTAGTTACGATCCCATAAATACTAAGCCAAACATTTCCTATGAAATGTGTTGTAAGAACTAGAGTAAGAGGGGAATCTTTAAAAATGTACTATCAAGTGTAGAGTTTTAGGAGACTCTTGTAAAATGTATTATAAAATCTAGAGTAGGAGGAGACTCTTGTAAAATTAATATAACGTATTTACAACTATTACAAGATAGTCTAGTTCGGATCCAATAAATACTAAACTAAACTATTCCTATAAAATGTGTTTTAAGATCTAGAGTAAGAGGGGAATCCTTAAAAATGTACTATAAAGTGTAGAGTTTAGGAGACTCTTGTAAAATGTGTTGTAAGAACTAGAGTAAGAAGGGACTATTTAAAATTGTACTATAAGGTCTAGAGTTGGAGGAGACTCTTGTAAAATGTATTATAAAATTTAGAGTAGGAGGAGACTCTTGTAAAATTAAAATAAGTTGTATACAACTATTACAAGATTGTCTAGTTCGGATCCAATAAATACTAAACTTAACAATTAGGAGGAGACTCTTGTAAAATGTGTTGTAAGAACTAGAGTAAGAGGGGACTCTTTAAAAATGTACTATAAATTGTAGAGTTAAAGGAGACTCTTGTAAAATGTATTATAAAATCTAGAGTAGGAGGAGACTCTTGTAAAATTAATATAATTTATATACAACTATTACAAGATAGTCTAGTTAGGATCCCATAAATACTAAGCCAAACAATTCCTATGAAATGTGTTGTAAGAACTAGAGTAAGAGGGGACTCTTTAAAAATGTACTATAACGTCAAGAGTTGGAGGAGACTCTTGTAACATGTATTATAAAATCTAGAGTAGGAGAAGACTCTTGTAAATTAATATAAGTTATACAACTATTACAAGATAGTCTAGTTACGATCCCATAAATACTAAACCAAACATTTCCTATGAAATGTGTTGTAAGAACTAGAGTAAGAGGGGAATCTTTAAAAATGTACTATAAAGTGTAGAGTTTTAGGAGACTCTTGTAAAATGTATTATAAAATCTAGAGTAGGAGGAGACTCTTGTAAAATTAATATAACATATATACAACTATTACAAGATAGTCTAGTTCGGATCCAATAAATACTAAACTAAACAATTCCTATAAAATGTGTTGTAAGAACTAGAGTAAGAGGGGAATCTTTAAAAATGTACTATAAAGTGTAGAGTAGGAGGAGACCCTTGTAAAATGTATTATAAATTCTAGAGTAGGAGGAGACTCTTGTAAAATTAATATAAAGTATATACAACTATTACAAGATAGTCTAGTTTGGATCCAATAAATACTAAACTAAACAATTCCTATAAAATGTGTTGTAAGAACTAGAGTAAGAGGGGAATCTTTAAAAATGTACTATAAAGTGTAGTGTTTTAGGAGACTCTTGTAAAATGTATTATAAAATCTAGAGTAGGAGGAGACTCTTGTAAAATTAATATAACATATATACAACTATTACAAGATAGTCTAGTTCGGATCCAATAAATACTAAACTAAACTATTCCTATTAAATGTGTTTTAAGAACTAGAGTAAGAGGGGAATCTTTAAAAATGTACTATAAAGTGTAGAGTTTGAGGAGACTCTTGTAAAATGTGTTTTAAGAACTAGAGTAAGAGGGGACTCTTTAAAAATGTACTATAAAGTCTAGAGTTGGAGGAGACTCTTGTAAAATGTATTATAAAATTTAAAATATGAGGAGACTCTTGTAAAATTAAAATAAGTTATATACAACTATTACAAGATTGTCTAGTTCGGATCCAATAAATACTAAATTACAAAATAGAGAGACTCTTGTAAAATGTGTTGTAAGAACTAGAGTAAGAGGGGACTCTTTAAAAATGTACTATAAAGTCTAGAAATGGAGGAGACTCTTGTAAAATGTATTATAAAATCTAGAGTAGGAGGAGACTCTTGTAAAATTAATATAAGTTATATACAACTATTACAAGATAGTCTCGTTAGGATCCCAAAAATACTAATCCAAACAATTCCTATGTAATGTGTTGTAAGAACTAGAGTAAGAGGGGACTCTTTAAAAATGTACTATAAAGTGTAGAGTAGGAGGAGACCCTTGTAAAATGTATTATAAAATCTAGAGTAGGAGGACATTCTTGTAGAATCATAAAAGGTATATACAACTATTACAAGATAGTCTAGTTCGGATCCAATAAATACTAAACTAAACAATTCCTATAGAATGTGTTTTAAGAAGTAGAGTAAGAGGGGAATCTTCAACAATGTACTATAAAGTGTAGAGTTTGAGGAGACTCTTGTAAAATGTATCATAAAATTTAGAGTAGGAGGAGACTCTTGTAAAATTAATATAAGTTATATACAACTATTACAAGATTGTCTAGTTCGGATCCAATAAATACTAAATTACAAAATAGAGGAGACTCTTGTAAAATGTGTTGTAGGAATTAGATTAAGAGGGGAGTCTTTAAAAATGTACTATAGAGCCTAGAGTAGGAGGGGACTCTTGTAAAATTAATATAGGGTAAATACAACTATTGAAAGATGGTCTAGTTTGGATCCAATAAATACTAAACAAAAAAATTCCTATAAAATTTGTTTTAAGAAATAGAGTAATGGAGGGAATCTTTTAAAATGTACTATAAAGTGTAGAGTTGGAGGACACGTTTGTAAAATGTACTATAAAGTGTAGAGTTGGAGGAGACCCTTGTAAAATGTATTATAAAATCTAGAGTAGGAGGAAATTCTTGTAAAATTAATATAAGGTATATACAACTATTAGAAGATAGTCTAGTTCGGATCCAATAAATACTAAATTAAACATTTAGGAGGAGACTCTTGTAAAATGTGTTGTAAGAACTAGATTAAGAGGGGTGTCTTTAAAAATGTACTATAGAGTCTAGAGTAGGAGGAGACTCTTGTAAAAATTAATATAGGGTAAATACAACCATTGAAAGATGGTCTAGTTTGGATCCAATAAATACTAAAAAAAAATCCTATAAAATCTGTTTTAAGAAATAGAGTAATGGAGGGAATCTTTTAAAATGTACTATAAAGTGTAGAGTTGGAGGACACGTTTGTAAAATGTACTATAAAGTGTAGAGTTGGAGGAGACCCTTGTAAAATGTATTATAAAATCTAGAGTAGGAGGAAATTCTTGTAAAATTAATATAAGGTATATACAACTATTAGAAGATAGTCTAGTTCGGATCCAATAAATACTAAATTAAACAATTAGGAGGAGACTCTTGTAAAATGTGTTGTAAGAACTAGAGTAAGAGGGGACTCTTTAAAAATGTACTATAAAGTCTAGAGTTGGAGGAGACTCTTGTAAAATATATTATAAAATCTAGAGTAGGAGAAGACTCTTTTAAAATTATAATAAGTTATATACAACTATTACAAGATAGTCTAGTTACGATCCCATAAATACTAAGCCAAACATTTCCTATGAAATGTGTTGTAAGAACTAGAGTAAGAGGGGAATCTTTAAAAATGTACTATAAAGTGTAGAGTTTGAGGAGACTCTTGTAAAATGTGTTGTAAAAACTAGAGTAAGAGGGGACTCTTTAAAAATGTACTATAAAGTCTAGAGTTGGAGGAGACTCTTGTAAAATGTATTATAAAATTTAGAGTAGGAGGAGACTCTTGTAAAATTAAAATAAGTTATATACAACTATTACAAGATTGTCTAGTTCGGATCCAATAAATACTAAATTACAAAATAGAGAGACTCTTGTAAAATGTGTTGTAGGAACTAGATTAAGAGGGGAGTCTTTAAAAATGTACTATAGTGTCTAGAGTAGGAGGAGACTCTTGTAAAATTAATATAAGGTATATACAACTATTAGAAGATAGTCTAGTTCGGATCTAATAAATACTAAATTAAAAAATACAGGAGACTCTTTTAAAATGTGTTGTAAGAACTAGATTAAGTGGGGAGTCTTTAAAAATGTACTATAGAGTCTAGAGTAGGAGGGGACACTTATAAAATTAATATAGGGTAAATACAACTATTGAAAGATGGTCTAGTTTTGATAAAAAAAATACTAAACTAAAAAAATCCTATAAAATTTGTTTTAAGAACTAGAGTAATGGAGGGAATCTTTAAAAATGTACTATAAAGTGTAGAGTTGGAGGACACGTTTGTAAAATGTATTATAAAATCTAGAGTAGGAGGAGACTCTTGTAAAATTAATATAACGTATATACAACTATTACAAGATAGTCTAGTTCGGATCCAATAAATAATAAATTAAAAATAGAGGAGACTCTTGTAAAATGTGTTGTTAGAACTAGATTAAGAGGGGAGTCTTAAAAAATGTACTATAGGGTCTAGAGTAGGAGGAGACTCTTTTAAAATTAATATAAGGTATATACAACTATTAGAAGATGGTCTAGGTACGATCCCATAAATACTAAGCCAAACATTTACTATGAAATGTGTTGTAGGAACTAGAGTAAGAGGGGAATCTTTAAAAATGTACTATAAAGTGTAGAGTTTTAGGAGACTCTTGTAAAATGTATTATAAAATCTAGAGTAGGAGGAGACTCTTGTAAAATTAATATAACGTATATACAACTATTACAAGATAGTCTAGTTCGGATCCAATAAATACTAAACTAAACTATTCCTATAAAATGTGTTTTAAGAACTAGAGTAAGAGGGGAATCTTTAAAAATGTACTATAAAGTGTAGAGTTTGAGGAGACTCTTGTAAAATGTGTTGTAAGAACTAGAGTAAGAAGGGACTATTTAAAAATGTACTATAAGGTGTAGAGTTGGAGGAGACTCTTGTAAAATGTATTATAAAATTTAGAGTAGGAGGAGACTCTTGTAAAATTAAAATAAGTTATATACAACTATTACAAGATTGTCTAGTTCGAATCCAATAAATACTAAACTTAACAATTAGGAGGAGACTCTTGTAAAATGTGTTGTAGGAAATAGAGTAAGAGGGGACTCTTTAAAAATGTACTATAAAGTGTAGAGTTAAAGGAGACTGTTGTAAAATGTATTATAAAATCTAGAGTAGGAGGAGACTCTTGTAAATTTGATATAAGTTATATACAACTATTACAAGATAGTCTAGTTACGATCCCATAAATACTAAGCCAAACATTTCCTATGAAATGTGTTGTAAGAACTAGAGTAGGAGGGGACTCTTTAAAAATGTACTATAAAGTGTAGAGTAGGAGGAGACCCTTGTAAAATGTATTATAAATTCTAGAGTAGGAGGAGACTCTTGTAAAATTAATATAAAGTATATACAACTATTACAAGATAGTCTAGTTCGGATCCAATAAATACTAAACTAAACAATTCCTATAAAATGTGTTGTAAGAACTAGAGTAAGAGGGGAATCTTTAAAAATGTACTATAAAGTGTAGAGTTTTAGGAGACTCTTGTAAAATGTATTATAAAATCTAGAGTAGGAGGAGACTCTTGTAAAATTAATATACCGTATATACAACTATTACAAGATAGTCTAGTTCGGATCCAATAAATACTAAATTAACTATTCCTATAAATTGTGTTTTAAGAACTAGAGTAAGAGGGGAATCTTTAAAAATGTACTATAAAGTGTAGAGTTTGAGGAGACTCTTGTAAAATGTGTTTTAAGAACTAGAGTAAGAGGGGACTCTTTAAAAATGTACTATAAGGTCTAGAGTTGGAGGAGACTCTTGTAAAATGTATTATAAAATTTAGAGTAGGAGGAGACTCTTGTAAAATTAAAATAAGTTATATACAACTACTTCAAGATTGTCTAGTTCGGATCCAATAAATACTAAATTTCAAAATAGAGAGACTCTTGTAAAATGTGTTGTAAGAACTAGAGTAAGAGGGGACTCTTTACAAATGTACTATAAAGTCTAGAAATGGAGGAGACTCTTGTAAAATGTATTATAAAATCTAGAGTAGGAGGAGACACTTGTAAAATTAATATAAGTTATATACAACTATTACAAGATAGTCTCGTTAGGATCCCATAAATACTAAGCCAAACAATTCCTATGAAATGTGTTGTAAGAACTAGAGTAAGAGGGGACTCTTTAAAAATGTACCATAAAGTGTAGAGTAGGAGGAGACCCTTGTAAAATGTATTATAAAATCTAGAGTAGGAGGACTTTCTTGTAAAATTAATATAAGGTATATACAACTATTACAAGATAGTCTAGTTCGGATCCAATAAATACTAAACTAAACAATTCCTATAGAATGTGTTTTAAGAACTATTGTAAGAGGTGAACCTTTAACAATGTACTATAAAGTGGAGAGTTTGAGGAGACTCTTGTAAAATGTATTATAAAATTTAGAGTAGGAAGAGACTCTTGTAAAATTAATATAAGTTATATACAACAATTACAAGATTGTCTAGTTCGGATCTAATAAATACTAAATTACAAAATAGAGAAGACTCTTGTAAAATGTGTTGTAGGAACTAGATTAAGAGGGGAGTCTTTAAAAATGTACTATAGAGTCTAGAGTAGGAGGAGACTCTTGTAAAATTAATATAGGGTAAATACAACTATTGAAAGATGGTCTAGTTTGGATCCAATAAATACTAAACAAAAAAAATCCAATAAAATTTGTTTTAAGAAATAGAGTAATGGAGGGAATCTTTAAAAATGTACTATAATGTGTAGAGTTGGAGGACACGTTTGTAAAATGTACTTTAAAGTGTAGAGTTGGAGGAGACTCTTGTAAAATGTATTATAAAATCTAGAGTAGGAGGAAATTCTTGTAAAATTAATATAAGGTATATACAACTATTAGAAGATAGTCTAGTTCGGATCCAATAAATACTAAATTAAACAATTAGGAGGAGACTCTTGTAAAATGTGTTGTAAGAACTAGAGTAAGAGGGGACTCTTTAAAAATGTACTATAAAGTCTAGAGTTGGAGGAGACTCTTGTAAAATATATTATAAAATCTAGAGTAGGAGAAGACTCTTGTAAAATTATAATAAGTTATATACAACTATTACAAGATAGTCTAGTTACGATCCCATAAATACTAAGCCAAACATTTCCTATGAAATGTGTTGTAAGAACTAGAGTAAGAGGGGAATCTTTAAAAATGTACTATAAAGTGTAGAGTTTGAGGATACTCTTGTAAAATGTGTTGTAAAAACTAGAGTAAGAGGGGACTCTTTAAAAATGTACTATAAAGTCTAGAGTTGGAGGAGACTCTTGTAAAATGTATTATAAAATTTAGAGTAGGAGGAGACTCTTGTAAAATTAAAATAAGTTACATACAACTATTACAAGATTGTCTAGTTCGGATCCAATAAATACTAAATTACAAAATAGAGAGACTCTTGTAAAATGTGTTGTAGGAACTAGATTAAGAGGGGAGTCTTTAAAAATGTACTATAGTGTCTAGAGTAGGAGGAGACTCTTGTAAAATTAATATAAGGTATATACAACTATTAGAAGATAGTCTAGTTCGGATCTAATAAATACTAAATTAAAAAATACAGGAGACTCTTTTAAAATGTGTTGTAAGAACTAGATTAAGTGGGGAGTCTTTAAAAATGTACTATAGAGTCTAGAGTAGGAGGGGACACTTATAAAATTAATATAGGGTAAATACAACTATTGAAAGATGGTCTAGTTTGGATAAAAAAAATACTAAACTAAAAAAATCCTATAAAATTTGTTTTAAGAACTAGAGTAATGGAGGGAATCTTTAAAAATGTACTATAAAGTGTAGAGTTGGAGGACACGTTTGTAAAATGTATTATAAAATCTAGAGTAGGAGGAGACTCTTGTAAAATTAATATAACGTATATACAACTATTACAAGATAGTCTAGTTCGGATCCAATAAATAATAAATTAAAAATAGAGGAGACTCTTGTAAAATGTGTTGTTAGAACTAGATTAAGAGGGGAGTCTTAAAAAATGTACTATAGGGTCTAGAGTAGGAGGAGACTCTTTTAAAATTAATATAAGGTATATACAACTATTAGAAGATGGTCTAGGTACGATCCCATAAATACTAAGCCAAACATTTACTATGAAATGTGTTGTAAGAACTAGAGTAAGAGGGGAATCTTTAAAAATGTACTATAAAGTGTAGAGTTTTAGGAGACTCTTGTAAAATGTATTATAAAATCTAGAGTAGGAGGAGACTCTTGTAAAATTAATATAACGTATATACAACTATTACAAGATAGTCTAGTTCGGATCCAATAAATACTAAACTAAACTATTCCTATAAAATGTGTTTTAAGAACTAGAGTAAGAGGGGAATCTTTAAAAATGTACTATAAAGTGTAGAGTTTGAGGAGACTCTTGTAAAATGTGTTTTAAGAACTAGAGTAAGAGGGGACTCTTTAAAAATGTACTATAAGGTCTAGAGTTGGAGGAGACTCTTGTAAAATGTATTATAAAATTTAGAGTAGGAGGAGACTCTTGTAAAATTAAAATAAGTTATATACAACTACTTCAAGATTGTCTAGTTCGGATCCAATAAATACTAAATTTCAAAATAGAGAGACTCTTGTAAAATGTGTTGTAAGAACTAGAGTAAGAGGGGACTCTTTACAAATGTACTATAAAGTCTAGAAATGGAGGAGACTCTTGTAAAATGTATTATAAAATCTAGAGTAGGAGGAGACACTTGTAAAATTAATATAAGTTATATACAACTATTACAAGATAGTCTCGTTAGGATCCCATAAATACTAAGCCAAACAATTCCTATGAAATGTGTTGTAAGAACTAGAGTAAGAGGGGACTCTTTAAAAATGTACCATAAAGTGTAGAGTAGGAGGAGACCCTTGTAAAATGTATTATAAAATCTAGAGTAGGAGGACTTTCTTGTAAAATTAATATAAGGTATATACAACTATTACAAGATAGTCTAGTTCGGATCCAATAAATACTAAACTAAACAATTCCTATAGAATGTGTTTTAAGAACTAGAGTAAGAGGTGAACCTTTAACAATGTACTATAAAGTGGAGAGTTTGAGGAGACTCTTGTAAAATGTATTATAAAATCTAGAGTAGGAGGAAATTCTTGTAAAATTAATATAGGGTAAATACAACTATTGAAAGATGGTCTAGTTTGGATCCAATAAATACTAAACAAAAAAAATCCAATAAAATTTGTTTTAAGAAATAGAGTAATGGAGGGAATCTTTAAAAATGTACTATAAAGTGTAGAGTTGGAGGACACGTTTGTAAAATGTACTTTAAAGTGTAGAGTTGGAGGAGACTCTTGTAAAATGTATTATAAAATCTAGAGTAGGAGGAAATTCTTGTAAAATTAATATAAGGTATATACAACTATTAGAAGATAGTCTAGTTCGGATCCAATAAATACTAAATTAAACAATTAGGAGGAGACTCTTGTAAAATGTGTTGTAAGAACTAGAGTAAGAGGGGACTCTTTAAAAATGTACTATAAAGTCTAGAGTTGGAGGAGACTCTTGTAAAATGTATTATAAAATTTAGAGTAGGAGGAGACTCTTGTAAATTATAATAAGTTATATACAACTATTACAAGATTGTCTAGTTCGGATCCAATAAATACTAAATTACAAAATAGAGAGACTCTTGTAAAATGTGTTGTAGGAACTAGATTAAGAGGGGAGTCTTTAAAAATGTACTATAGTGTCTAGAGTAGGAGGAGACTCTTGTAAAATTAATATAAGGTATATACAACTATTAGAAGATAGTCTAGTTCGGATCTAATAAATACTAAATTAAAAAATACAGGAGACTCTTTTAAAATGTGTTGTAAGAACTAGATTAAGTGGGGAGTCTTTAAAAATGTACTATAGAGTCTAGAGTAGGAGGGGACACTTATAAAATTAATATAGGGTAAATACAACTATTGAAAGATGGTCTAGTTTGGATACAAAAAATACTAAACTAAAAAAATCCTATAAAATTTGTTTTAAGAACTAGAGTAATGGAGGGAATTTTTAAAAATGTACTATAAAGTGTAGAGTTGGAGGACACGTTTGTAAAATGTATTATAAAATCTAGAGTAGGAGGAGACTCTTGTAAAATTAATATAACGTATATACAACTATTACAAGATAGTCTAGTTCGGATCCAATAAATAATAAATTAAAAATAGAGGAGACTCTTGTAAAATGTGTTGTTAGAACTAGATTAAGAGGGGAGTCTTAAAAAATGTACTATAGAGTCTAGAGTAGGAGGAGACTCTTGTAAAATTAATATAAGGTATATACAACTATTAGAAGATGGTCTAGGTACGATCCCATAAATACTAAGCCAAACATTTACTATGAAATGTGTTGTAAGAACTAGAGTAAGAGGGGAATCTTTAAAAATGTACTATAAAGTGTAGAGTTTTAGGAGACTCTTGTAAAATGTATTATAAAATCTAGAGTAGGAGGAGACTCTTGTAAAATTAATATAACGTATATACAACTATTACAAGATAGTCTAGTTCGGATCCAATAAATACTAAACTAAACTATTCCTATAGAATGTGTTTTAAGAACTAGAGTAAGAGGGGAATCTTTAAAAATGTACTATAAAGTGTAGAGTTTGAGGAGACTCTTGTAAAATGTGTTGTAAGAACTAGAGTAAGAAGGGACTATTTAAAAATGTACTATAAGGTGTAGAGTTGGAGGAGACTCTTGTAAAATGTATTATAAAATTTAGAGTAGGAGGAGACTCTTGTAAAATTAAAATAAGTAATATACAACTATTACAAGATTGTCTAGTTCGAATCCAATAAATACTAAACTTAACAATTAGGAGGAGACTCTTGTAAAATGTGTTGTAGGAAATAGAGTAAGAGGGGACTCTTTAAAAATGTACTATAAAGTGTAGAGTTAAAGGAGACTCTTGTAAAATGTATTATAAAATCTAGAGTAGGAGGAGACTCTTGTAAATTTGATATAAGTTATATACAACTATTACAAGATAGTCTAGTTACGATCCCATAAATACTAAGCCAAACATTTCCTATGAAATGTGTTGTAAGAACTAGAGTAGGAGGGGACTCTTTAAAAATGTACTATAAAGTGTAGAGTAGGAGGAGACCCTTGTAAAATGTATTATAAATTCTAGAGTAGGAGGAGACTCTTGTAAAATTAATATAAAGTATATACAACTATTACAAGATAGTCTAGTTCGGATCCAATAAATACTAAACTAAACAATTCCTATAAAATGTGTTGTAAGAACTAGAGTAAGAGGGGAATCTTTAAAAATGTACTATAAAGTGTAGAGTTTTAGGAGACTCTTGTAAAATGTATTATAAAATCTAGAGTAGGAGGAGACTCTTGTAAAATTAATATAACGTATATACAACTATTACAAGATAGTCTAGTTCGGATCCAATAAATAATAAATTAAAAATAGAGGAGACTCTTGTAAAATGTGTTGTTAGAACTAGATTAAGAGGGGAGTCTTAAAAAATGTACTATAGAGTCTAGAGTAGGAGGAGACTCTTGTAAAATTAATATAAGGTATATACAACTATTAGAAGATGGTCTAGGTACGATCCCATAAATACTAAGCCAAACATTTACTATGAAATGTGTTGTAAGAACTAGAGTAAGAGGGGAATCTTAAAAAATGTACTATAAAGTGTAGAGTTTTAGGAGACTCTTGTAAAATGTATTATAAAATCTAGAGTAGGAGGAGACTCTTGTAAAATTAATATAACGTATATACAACTATTACAAGATAGTCTAGTTCGGATCCAATAAATACTAAACTAAACTATTCCTATAAAATGTGTTTTAAGAACTAGAGTAAGAGGGGAATCTTTAAAAATGTACTATAAAGTGTAGAGTTTGAGGAGACTCTTGTAAAATGTGTTGTAAGAACTAGAGTAAGAAGGGACTATTTAAAAATGTACTATAAGGTGTAGAGTTGGAGGAGACTCTTGTAAAATGTATTATAAAATTTAGAGTAGGAGGAGACTCTTGTAAAATTAAAATAAGTTATATACAACTATTACAAGATTGTCTAGTTCGAATCCAATAAATACTAAACTTAACAATTAGGAGGAGACTCTTGTAAAATGTGTTGTAGGAAATAGAGTAAGAGGGGACTCTTTAAAAATGTACTATAAAGTGTAGAGTTAAAGGAGACTCTTGTAAAATGTATTATAAAATCTAGAGTAGGAGGAGACTCTTGTAAATTTGATATAAGTTATATACAACTATTAAAAGATAGTCTAGTTACGATCCCATAAATACTAAGCCAAACATTTCCTATGAAATGTGTTGTAAGAACTAGAGTAGGAGGGGACTCTTTAAAAATGTACTATTAAGTGTAGAGTAGGAGGAGACCCTTGTAAAATGTATTATAAATTCTAGAGTAGGAGGAGACTCTTGTAAAATTAATATAAAGTATATACAACTATTACAAGATAGTCTAGTTCGGATCCAATAAATACTAAACTAAACAATTCCTATAAAATGTGTTGTAAGAACTAGAGTAAGAGGGGAATCTTTAAAAATGTACTATAAAGTGTAGAGTTTTAGGAGACTCTTGTAAAATGTATTATAAAATCTAGAGTAGGAGGAGACTCTTGTAAAATTAATATACCGTATATACAACTATTACAAGATAGTCTAGTTCGGATCCAATAAATACTAAATTAACTATTCCTATAAAATGTGTTTTAAGAACTAGAGTAAGAGGGGACTCATTAAAAATGTACTATAAGGTCTAGAGTTGGAGGAGACTCTTGTAAAATGTATTATAAAATTTAGAGTAGGAGGAGACTCTTGTAAAATTAAAATAAGTTATATACAACTATTTCAAGATTGTCTAGTTCGGATCCAATAAATACTAAATTTCAAAATAGAGAGACTCTTGTAAAATGTGTTGTAAGAACTAGAGTAAGAGGGGACTCTTTACAAATGTACTATAAAGTCTAGAAATGGAGGAGACTCTTGTAAAATGTATTATAAAATCTAGAGTAGGAGGAGACTCTTGTAAAATTAATATAAGTTATATACAACTATTACAAGATAGTCTCGTTAGGATCCCATAAATACTAAGCCAAACAATTCCTATGAAATGTGTTGTAAGAACTAGAGTAAGAGGGGACTCTTTAAAAATGTACCATAAAGTGTAGAGTAGGAGGAGACCCTTGTAAAATGTATTATAAAATCTAGAGTAGGAGGACTTTCTTGTAAAATTAATATAAGATATATACAACTATTACAAGATAGTCTAGTTCGGATCCAATAAATACTAAACTAAACAATTCCTATAGAATGTGTTTTAAGAACTAGAGTAAGAGGGGAACCTTTAACAATGTACTATAAAGTGGAGAGTTTGAGGAGACTCTTGTAAAATGTATTATAAAATTTAGAGTAGGAAGAGACTCTTGTAAAATTAATATAGGTTATATACAACAATTACAAGATTGTCTAGTTCGGATCCAATAAATACTAAATTACAAAATAGAGAAGACTCTTGTAAAATGTGTTGTAGGAACTAGATTAAGAGGGGAGTCTTTAAAAATGTACTATAGAGTCTAGAGTAGGAGGAGACTCTTGTAAAATTAATATAGGGTAAATACAACTATTGAAAGATGGTCTAGTTTGGATCCAATAAATACTAAACAAAAAAAATCCAATAAAATTTGTTTTAAGAAATAGAGTAATGGAGGGAATCTTTAAAAATGTACTATAAAGTGTAGAGTTGGAGGACACGTTTGTAAAATGTACTTTAAAGTGTAGAGTTGGAGGAGACTCTTGTAAAATGTATTATAAAATCTAGAGTAGGAGGAAATTCTTGTAAAATTAATATAAGGTATATACAACTATTAGAAGATAGTCTAGTTCGGATCCAATAAATACTAAATTAAACAATTAGGAGGAGACTCTTGTAAAATGTGTTGTAAGAACTAGAGTAAAAGGGGACGCTTTAGAAAAGTACTATAAAGTCTAGAGTTGGAGGAGACTCTTGTAAAATGTATTATAAAATCTAGAGTAGGAGAAGACTCTTGTAAAATTAATATAAGTTATATACAACTATTACAAGATAGTCTAGTTACGATCCCATAAATACTAAGCCAAACATTTCCTATGAAATGTGTTGTAAGAACTAGAGTAAGAGGGGACACTTTAAAAATGTACTATAAATTGTAGAGTAAGAGGAGACCCTTGTAACATGTATTATAAAATCTAGAGTAGGAGGAGACTCTTGTAAAATTAATATAACGTATATTCAACTATTACAAGATAGTCTAGTTCGGATCCAATAAATACTAAACTAAACTATTCCTATAAAATGTGTTTAAGAACTAGAGTAAGAGGGGAATCTTTAAAAATGTACTATAAAGTGTAGAGTTTGAGGAGACTCTTGTAAAATGTATTATAAAATCTAGAGTAGGAGGAGACTCTTGTAAAATTAATATAAGTTATATACAACTATTACAAGATAGTCTCGTTAGGATCCCACAAATACTAAGCCAAACAATTCCTATGAAATGTGTTGTAAGAACTAGAGTAAGAGGGGAATCTTTAAAAATGTACTATAAAGTGTAGAGTTTTAGGAGACTCTTGTAAAATGTATTATAAAATCTAGAGTAGGAGGAGACTCTTGTAAAATTAATGTAACGTATATACAACTATTACAAGATAGTCTAGTTCGGATCCAATAAATAATAAATTAAAAATAGAGGAGACTCTTGTAAAATGTGTTGTTAGAACTAGATTAAGAGGGGAGTCTTTAAAAATGTACTATAGAGTCTAGAGTAGGAGGAGACTCTTGTAAAATTAATATAAGGTATATACAACTATTAGAAGATGGTCTAGTTACGATCCCATAAATACTAAGCGAAACATTTCCTATGAAATGTGTTGTAAGAACTAGAGTAAGAGGGGAATCTTTAAAAATGTACTATAAAGTGTAGAGTTTTAGGAGACTCTTGTAAAATGTATTATCAAATCTAGAGTAGGAGGAGACTCTTATAAAATTAATATAACGTATATACAACTATTACAAGATAGTCTAGTTCGGATCCAATAAATACTAAACTAAACTATTCCTATAAAATGTGTTTTAAGAACTAGAGTAAGAGGGGAATCTTTAAAAATGTACTATAAAGTGTAGAGTTTGAGGAGACTCTTGTAAAATGTGTTGTAAGAACTAGAGTAAGAAGGGACTATTTAAAAATGTACTATAAGGTCTAGAGTTGGAGGAGACTCTTGTAAAATGTATTATAAAATTTAGAGTAGGCGGAGACTCTTGTAAAATTAAAATAAGTTATATACAACTATTAAAAGATTGTCTAGTTCGAATCCAATAAATACTAATCTTAACAATTAGGAGGAGACTCTTGTAAAATGTGTTGTAAGAAATAGAGTAAGAGGGGACTCTTTAAAAATGTACTATAAAGTGTAGAGTTAATGAGACTTTTGTAAAATGTATTATAAAATCTAGAGTAGGAGGAGACTCTTGTAAAATTAATATAAAGTATATACATCTATTACAAGATAGTCTAGTTCGGATCCAATAAATACTAAACTAAACAATTCCTATGAAATGTGTTGTAAGAACTAGAGTAAGAGGGGAATCTTTAAAAATGTACTATAAAGTGTAGAGTTTTAGGAGACTCTTGTAAAATGTATTATAAAATCTAGAGTAGGAGGAGACTCTTGTAAAATTAATATAACGTATATACAACTATTACAAGATAGTCTAGTTCGGATCCAATAAATACTAAATTAACTATTCCTATAAAATGTGTTTTAAGAACTAGAGTAAGAGGGGAATCTTTAAAAATGTACTATAAAGTGTAGAGTTTGAGGAGACTCTTGTAAAATGTGTTTTAAGAACTAGAGTAAGAGGGGACTCTTTAAAAATGTACTATAAAGTCTAGAGTTGGAGGAGACTCTTGTAAAATGTATTATAAAATTTAGAGTAGGAGGAGACTCTTGTAAAATTAAAATAAGTTATATATAACTATTACAAGATTGTCTGGTTCGAATCCAATAAATACTAAACTTAACAATTAGGAGGAGACTCTTGTAAAATGTGTTGTAAGAAATAGAGTAAGAGGGGACTCTTTAAAAATGTACTATCAAGTGTAGAGTTAACGGAGACTCTTGTAAAATGTATTATAAAATCTAGAGTAGGAGGAGACTCTTGTAAAATTAATATAAGTTATATACAACTATTAGATGATGGTCTAGTTACGATCCCATAAATACTAAGCCAAACATTTCCTATGAAATGTGTTGTAAGAACTAGAGTAGGAGGGGACTCTTTAAAAATGTACTATAAAGTGTAGAGTAGGAGGAGACCCTTTTAAAATGTATTATAAATTCTAGAGTAGGAGGAGACTCTTGTAAAATTAACATAAAGTATATACAACTATTACAAGATAGTCAAGTTCGGATCCAATAATTACTAAACTAAACAATTCCTATAAAATGTGTTGTAAGAACTAGAGTAAGAGGGGAATATTTAAAAATGTACTATAAAGTGTAGAGTTTTAGGAGACTCTTGTAAAATGTATTATAAAATCTAGAGTAGGAGGAGACTCTTGTAAAATTAATATAACGTATATACAACTATTACAAGATAGTCTAGTTTGGATCCAATAAATACTAAATAAACTATTCCTATAAAATGTGTTTTAAGAACTAGAGTAAGAGGGGAATCTTTAAAAATATACTATAAAGTGTAGTGTTTGAGGAGACTCATGTAAAATGTGTTTTAAGAACTAGAGTAAGAGGGGACTCTTTAAAAATGTACTATAAAGTCTAGAGTTGGAGGAGACTCTTGTAAAATGTATTATAAAATTTAGAGTAGGAGGAGACTCTTGTAAAATTAAAATAAGTTATATACAACTATTACAAAATTTTCTAGTTCGGATCCAATAAATACTAAATTACAAAATAGAGAGACTCTTGTAAAATGTGTTGTAGGAACTAGAGTAAGAGGGGACTCTTTAAAAATGTACCATAAAGTGTAGAGTAGGAGGAGACCCTTGTAAAGTGTATTATAAAATCTAGAGTAGGAGGACATTCTTGTAAAGTTAATATAAGGTATATACAACTATTACAAGATAGTCTAGTTCGGATCCAATAAATACTAAACTAAACAATTCCTATAGAATGTGTTTTAAGAACTAGAGTAAAAGGGGAATCTTTAACAATGTACTATAAAGTGTAGAGTTTGAGGAGACTCTTGTAAAATGTATTATAAAATTTAGAGTAGGAGGAGACTCTTGTAAAATTAATATAAGTTATATACAACTATTACAAGATTGTCTAGTTCGGATCCAATAAATACTAAATTACAAAATAGAGGAGACTCTTGTAAAATGTGTTGTAGGAACTAGATTAAGAGGGGAGTCTTTAAAAATGTACTATAGAGTCTAGAGTAGGAGGAGACTCTTGTAAAATTAATATAGGGTAAATACAACTATTGAAAGATGGTCTAGTTTGGATCCAATAAATACTAAACAAAAAAAATCCATTAAAATTTGTTTTAATAAATAGAGTAATGGAGGGAATCTTTAAAAATGTACTATAAAGTGTAGAGTTGGAGGAGACGTTTGTAAATGTACTATAAAGTGTAGAGTTGGAGGAGACTCTTGTAAAATGTATTATAAAATCTAGAGTAGGAGGAAATTCTTGTAAAATTAATATAAGGTATATACAACTATTAGAAGATAGTCTAGTTCGGATCCAATAAATACTAAATTAAACAATTAGGAGGAGACTCTTGTAAAATGTGTTGTAAGAACTAGAGTAAGAGGGGACTCTTTAAAAATGTACTATAAAGTCTAGAGTTGGAGGAGACTCTTGTAAAATGTATTATAGAATCTAGAGTTGGAAAAGACTCTTGTAAAATTAATATAAGTTATATACAACTATTAAAAGATAGTCTAGTTACGATCCCATAAATACCAAGCCAAACATTTCCTATGAAATGTGTTGTAAGAACTAGAGTAAGAAGGGACACTTTAAAAATGTACTATAAATTGTAGAGTAGGAGGAGACCCTTGTAAAATGTATTATAAATTCTAGAAAAGGAGGAGACACTTTTAGAATTAATATAAAGTATTTAAAACTATTACAAGATAGTCTAGTTCGGATCCAATAAATACTAAACTAAACAATTCCTATAAAATGTGTTGTAAGAACTAGAGTAAGAGGGGATTCTTTAAAAATGTACTATAAAGTGTATAGTTTTAGGAGACTCTTGTAAAATGTATTATAAAATCTAGAGTAGGAGGAGACTCTTGTAAAATTAATATAACGTATATACAGCTATTACAAGATAGTCTAGTTCGGATCCAATAAATACTAAACTAAACTATTCCTATAAAATGTGTTTAAGAACTAGAGTAAGAGGGGAATCTTTAAAAATGTACTATAAAGTGTAGAGTTTGATGAGACTCTTGTAAAATGTATTATAAAATCTAGAGTAGGAGGAGACTCTTGTAAAATTAATATAAGTTATATACAACTATTACAAGATAGTCTCGTTAGGATCCCATAAATACTAAGCCAAACAAATCCTATGAAATGTGTTGTAAGAACTAGAGTAAGAGGGGACTCTTTAAAAATGTACTATAAAGTGTAGAGTAGGAGGAGACCCATGTAAAAAGTATTATAAAATCTAGAGTAGGAGGACATTCTTTTAAAATTAATATAAGGTATATACAACTATTACAAGATAGTCTAGTTCGGATCCAATAAATACTAAACTAAACAATTCCTATAGAATGTGTTTTAAGAACTAGAGTAAGAGGGGAATCTTTAACAATGTACTATATGGTGTAGAGTTTGAGGAGACTCTTGTAAAATGTATTATAAAATTTAGAGTAGGAGGAGACTCTTGTAAAATTAAAATAAGTTATATACAACTATTACAAGATTGTCTGGTTCGAATCCAATAAATACTAAACTTAACAATTAGGAGGAGACTCTTGTAAAATGTGTTGTAAGAAATAGAGTAAGAGGGGACTCTTTAAAAATGTACTATAAAGTGTAGAGTTAACGGAGACTCTTGTAAAATGTATTATAAAATCTAGAGTAGGAGGAGACTCTTGTAAAATAATATAAGTTATATACAACTATTAGAAGATGGTCTAGTTACGATCCCATAAATACTAAGCCAAACATTTCCTATGAAATGTGTTGTAAGAACTAGAGTAGGAGGGGACTCTTTAAAAATGTACTATAAAGTGTAGAGTAGGAGGAGACCCTTGTAAAATGTATCATAAATTCTAGAGTAGGAGGAGACTCTTGTAAAATTAATATAAAGTATATACAACTATTACAAGATAGTCTAGTTCGGATCCAATAAATACTAAACTAAACAATTCCTATAAAATGTGTTGTAAGAACTAGAGTAAGAGGGGAATATTTAAAAATGTACTATAAAGTGTAGAGTTTTAGGAGACTCTTGTAAAATGTATTATAAAATCTAGAGTAGGAGGAGACTGTTGTAAAATTAATATAACGTATATACAACTATTACAAGATAGTGTAGTTCGGATCCAATAAATACTAAATAAACTATTCCTATAAAATGTGTTTTAAGAACTAGAGTAAGAGGGGAATCTTTAAAAATGTACTATTAAGTGTAGAGTTTGAGGAGACTCTTGTAAAATGTGTTTTAAGAACTAGAGTAAGAGGGGACTCTTTATAAATGTACTATAAAGCCTAGAGTTGGAGGAGACTCTTGTAAAATGTATTATAAAATATAGAGTAGGAGGAGACTCTTGTAAAATTAAAATAAGTTATATACAACTATTACAAAATTGTCTAGTTCGGATCCAATAAATACTAAATTACAAAATAGAGAGACTCTTGTAAAATGTGTTGTAGGAACTAGAGTAAGAGGGGACTCTTTAAAAATGTACCATAAAGTGTAGAGTAGGAGGAGACCCTTGTAAAGTGTATTATAAAATCTAGAGTAGGAGGACATTCTTGTAAAGTTAATATAAGTTATATACAACTATTACAAGATAGTCTAGTTCGGATCCAATAAATACTAAACTAAACAATTCCTATAGAATGTGTTTTAAGAACTAGAGTAAGAGGGGAATCTTTAACAATGTACTATAAAGTGTAGAGTTTGAGGAGACTCTTGTAAAATGTATTATAAAATTTAGAGTAGGAGGAGACTCTTGTAAAATTAATATAAGTTATATACAACTATTACAAGATTGTCTAGTTCGGATCCAATAAATATTAAATTACAAAATAGAGGAGACTCTTGTAAAATGTGTTGTAGGAACTAGATTAAGAGGGGAGTCTTTAAAAATGTACTATAGAGTCTAGAGTAGGAGGAGACTCTTGTAAAATTAATATAGGGTAAATACAACTATTGAAAGATGGTCTAGTTTGGATCCAATAAATACTAAACAAAAAAAATCCAATAAAATTTGTTTTAATAAATAGAGTAATGGAGGGAATCTTTAAAAATGTACTATAAAGTGTAGAGTTGGAGGACACGTTTGTAAATGTACTATAAAGTTTAGAGTTGGAGGAGACTCTTGTAAAATGTATTATAGAATCTAGAGTAGGAAAAGACTCTTGTAAAATTAATATAAGTTATATACAACTATTAAAAGATAGTCTAGTTACGATCCCATAAATACTAAGCCAAACATTTCCTATGAAATGTGTTGTAAGAACTAGAGTAAGAGGGGACACTTTAAAAATGTACTATAAATTGTAGAGTAGGAGGAGACCCTTGTAAAATGTATTATAAATTCTAGAAAAGGAGGAGACACTTTTAGAATTAATATAAAGTATTTAAAACTATTACAAGATAGTCTAGTTCGGATCCAATAAATACTAAACTAAACAATTCCTATAAAATGTGTTGTAAGAACTAGAGTAAGAGGGGATTCTTTAAAAATGTACTATAAAGTGTAGAGTTTTAGGAGACTCTTGTAAAATGTATTATAAAATCTAGAGTAGGAGGAGACTCTTGTAAAATTAATATAACGTATATACAACTATTACAAGATAGTCTAGTTCGGATCCAATAAATACTAAACTAAACTATTCCTATAAAATGTGTTTAAGAACTAGAGTAAGAGGGGAATCTTTAATAATGTACTATAAAGTGTAGAGTTTGATGAGACTCTTGTAAAATGTATTATAAAATCTAGAGTAGGAGGAGACTCTTGTAAAATTAATATAAGTTATATACAACTATTACAAGATAGTCTCGTTAGGATCCCATAAATACTAAGCCAAACAATTCCTATGAAATGTGTTGTAAGAACTAGAGTAAGAGGGGACTCTTTAAAAATGTACTATAAAGTGTAGAGTAGGAGGAGACCCATGTAAAATGTATTATAAAATCTAGAGTAGGAGGACATTCTTTTAAAATTAATATAAGGTATATACAACTATTACAAGATAGTCTAGTTCGGATACAATAAATACTAAACTAAACAATTCCTATAGAATGTGTTTTAAGAACTAGAGTAAGAGGGGAATCTTTAACAATGTACTATAAAGTGTAGAGTTTGAGGAGACTCTTGTAAAATGTATTATAAAATCTAGAGTAGGAGGAGACTCTTGTAAAATTAATATAAGTTATATACAACCATTACAAGATTGTCTAGTTCGGATCCAATAAATACTAAATTAAAAAATAGAGGAGACTCTTGTAAAATGTGTTGTAGGAACTAGATTAAGAGGGGAGTCTTTAAAAATGTATTATAGAGTCTAGAGTAGGAGGAGACTCTTGTAAAATCAATATAAGTTATATACAACTATTAGAAGATAGTCTAGTTCGGATCCAATAAATAATAAATTAAAAAATAGAGGAGATTCTTGTAAAATGTGTTGTAAGAACTAGATTAAGAGGGGAGTCTTTAAAAATGTACTGTAGAGTCTAAAGTAGGAGGAGACTCTTGTAAAATTAATATAGGGAAAATACAACTATTGAAAGATGGTCTAGTTTGGATCCAATAAATACTAAACAAAAAAAATCCTATAAAATTTGTTCTAAGAAATAAAGTAATGGAGGGAATCTTTAAAAATGTACTATAAAGTGTAGAGTTGGAGGACACGTTTGTAAAATGTACTATAAAGTGTAGAGTTGGAGGAGACTCTTGTAAAATGTATTATAAAATCTAGAGTAAGAGGAAATTCTTGTAAAATTAATATAAGGTATATACAACTATTAGAAGATAGTCTAGTTCGGATCCAATAAATACTAAATTAAATAATTATGAGGAGACTCTTGTAAAATGTGTTGTAAGAACTAGTGTAAGAGGGGACTCTATAAAATGTACTATAAAGTCTAGAGTTGGAGGAGACTCTTGTAAAATGTATTATAAAATCTAGAGTAGGAGAAGACGCTTGTAAAATTAATATACGTTATATACAACTATTACAAGATAGTCTAGTTACGATCCCATAAATACTAAGCCAAACATTTCCTATGAAATGTGTTGTAAGAACTAGAGTAAGAGGGGACAGTTTAAAAATGTACTATAAATTGTAGAGTAGGAGGAGACCCCTGTAAAATGTATTATAAATTCTAGAGTAGGAGGAGACACTTGTAAAATTAATATAAAGTATATAAAACTATTAAAAGATAGTCTAGTTCGGATCCAATAAATACTAAACTAAACAATTCCTATAAAATGTGTTGTAAGAAGTAGAGTAAGAGGGGAATCTTTAAAAATGTACTATAAAGTGTAGAGTCTTAGGAGACTCTTGTAAAATGTGTTTTAAGAACTAGAGTAAGAGGGGACTCTTTAAAAATGTACTATAAATTCTAGAGTTGGAGGAGACTCTTGTAAAATGTATTATAAAATATAGAGTAGGAGGAGACTCTTGTAAAATGTGTTGTAGGAACTAGATTAAGAGGGGAGTCTTTAAAAATGTATTATAGAGTCTAGAGTAGGAGGAGACTCTTGTAAAATTAATATAAGTTATATACAACTATTACAAGATTGTCTAGTTCGGATCCAATAAATACTAAATTACAAAATAGAGGAGACTCTTGTAAAATGTGTTGTAGGAACTAGATTAAGAGGGGAGTCTTTAAAAATGTACTATAGAGTCTAGAGTAGGAGGAGACTCTTGTAAAGTTAATATAGGGTAAATACAACTACTGAAAGATGGTCTAGTTTGGATCCAATAAATACTAAACAAAAAAAATCCAATAAAATTTGTTTTAATAAATAGAGTAATGGAGGGAATCTTTAAAAATGTACTATAAAGTGTAGAGTTGGAGGACACGTTTGTAAATGTACTATAAAGTTTAGAGTTGGAGGAGACTCTTGTAAAATGTATTATAGAATCTAGAGTAGGAAAAGACTCTTGTAAAATTAATATAAGTTATATACAACTATTAAAAGATAGTCTAGTTACGATCCCATAAATACTAAGCCAAACATTTCCTAAGAAATGTGTTGTAAGAACTAGAGTAAGAGGGGACACTTTAAAAATGTACTATAAATTGTAGAGTAGGAGGAGACCCTTGTAAAATGTATTATAAATTATAGAAAAGGAGGAGACACTTTTAGAATTAATATAAAGTATTTAAAACTATTACAAGATAGTCTAGTTCGGATCCAATAAATACTAAACTAAACAATTCCTATAAAATGTGTTGTAAGAACTAGAGTAAGAGGGGATTCTTTAAAAATGTACTATAAAGTGTAGAGTTTTAGGAGACTCTTGTAAAATGTATTATAAAATCTAGAGTAGGAGGAGACTCTTGTAAAATTAATATAACGTATATACAACTATTACAAGATAGTCTAGTTCGGATCCAATAAATACTAAACTAAACTATTCCTATAAAATGTGTTTAAGAACTAGAGTAAGAGGGGAATCTTTAATAATGTACTATAAAGTGTAGAGTTTGATGAGACTCTTGTAAAATGTATTATAAAATCTAGAGTAGGAGGAGACTCTTGTAAAATTAATATAAGTTATATACAACTATTACAAGATAGTCTCGTTAGGATCCCATAAATACTAAGCCAAACAATTCCTATGAAATGTGTTGTAAGAACTAGAGTAAGAGGGGACTCTTTATAAATGTACTATAAAGTGTAGAGTAGGAGGAGACCCATGTAAAATGTATTATAAAATCTAGAGTAGGAGGACATTCTTTTAAAATTAATATTAGGTATATACAACTATTACAAGATAGTCTAGTTCGGATACAATAAATACTAAACTAAACAATTCCTATAGAAAGTGTTTTAAGAACTAGAGTAAGAGGGGAATCATTAACAATGTACTATAAAGTGTAGAGTTTGAGGAGACTCTTGTAAAATTTATTATAAAATCTAGAGTAGGAGGAGACTCTTGTAAAATTAATATAAGTTATATACAACCATTACAAGATTGTCTAGTTCGGATCCAATAAATACTAAATTAAAAAATAGAGGAGACTCTTGTAAAATGTGTTGTAGGAACTAGATTAAGAGGGGAGTCTTTAAAAATGTATTATAGAGTCTAGAGTAGGAGGAGACTCTTGTAAAATCAATATAAGTTATATACAACTATTAGAAGATAGTCTAGTTCGGATCCAATAAATAATAAATTAAAAAATAGAGGAGACTCTTGTAAAATGTGTTGTAAGAACTAGATTAAGAGGGGAGTCTTTAAAAATGTACTGTAGAGTCTAGAGTAGGAGGAGACTCTTGTAAAATTAATATAGGGTAAATACAACTATTGAAAGATGGTCTAGTTTGGATCCAATAAATACTAAACAAAAAAATCCTATAAAATTTGTTCTAAGAAATAAAGTAATGGAGGGAATCTTTAAAAATGTACTATAAAGTGTAGAGTTGGAGGACACGTTTGTAAAATGTACTATAAAGTGTAGAGTTGGAGGAGACTCTTGTAAAATGTATTATAAAATCTAGAGTAAGAGGAAATTCTTGTAAAATTAATATAAGGTATATACAACTATTAGAAGATAGTCTAGTTCGGATCCAATAAATACTAAATTAAATAATTAGGAGGAGACTCTTGTAAAATGTGTTGTAAGAACTAGTGTAAGAGGGGACTCTATAAAATGTACTATAAAGTCTAGAGTTGGAGGAGACTCTTGTAAAATGTATTATAAAATCTAGAGTAGGAGGAGACTCTAGCAAAATTAATATAAGTTATATACAACTATTACAAGATAGTCTAGTTAGGATCCCATAAATACTAAGCCAATTAATTCCTATGAAATGTGTTGTAAGAACTAGAGTTAGAGGGGACTCTTTAAAAATGTACTATAGAGTATAGAGTAGGAGGAGACTCTTGTAAAATTAATATAAGGTATAGACAACTATTAGAAGATAGTCTAGTTCGGATCCAATAAATAATAAATTAAAAAATACAGGAGACTCTTGTAAAATGTGTTGTAAGAACTAGATTAAGAGGGGAGTCTTTAAAAATGTACTATAGAGTCTAGAGTAGGAGGAGACTCTTGTAAAATTAATATAGGGTAAATACAGCTATTGAAAGATGGTCTAGTTTGAATTCAATAAATACTAAACTAAAAAAATCCTATAAAATTTGTTTTAAGAACTAGAGTAATGGAGGGAATCTTTAAAAATGTACTATAAAGTGTAGAGTTGGAGGACACGTTTGTAAAATGTATTATAAAATCTAGAGTAGGAGGAGACTCTTGTAAAATTAATATAACGTATATACAACTATTACAAGATAGTCTAGTTCGGATCCAATAAATAATAAATTAAAAATAGAGGAGACTCTTGTAAAATGTGTTGTAAGAACTAGATTGAGAGGGGAGTCTTTAAAAATGTACTATAGAGTCTAGAGTAGGAGGAGACTCTTGTAAAATTAATATAAGGTATATACAACTATTAGAAGATTGTCTAGTTACGATCCCATAAATACTAAGCCAAACATTTCCTATGAAATGTGTTGTAAGAACTAAAGTAAGAGGGGAATCTTTAAAAATGTACTATCAAGTGTAGAGTTTTAGGAGACTCTTGTAAAATGTATTATAAAATCTAGAGTAGGAAGAGACTCTTGTAAAATTAATATAACGTATATACAACTATTACAAGATAGTCTAGTTCGGATCCAATAAATACTAAACTAAACTATTCCTATAAAATGTGTTTTAAGAACTAGAGTAAGAGGGGAATCCTTAAAAATGTACTATAAAGTGTGGAGTTTGAGGAGACTCTTGTAAAATGTGTTGTAAGAACTAGAGTAAGAAGGGACGATTTTAAAATGTACTATAAGGTCTACAGTTTTAGGAGACTCTTGTAAAATGTATTATAAAATCTAGAGTAGGAGGAGACTCTTGTAAAATTAATATAACGTATATACAACTATTACAAGATAGTCTAGTTCGGATCCAATAAATACTAAACTAAACAAATCCTATAAAATTTGTTGTAAAACTAGAGTAATGGAGGGAATCTTTAAAAATGTACTATAAAGTGTAGAGTTGGAGGACACGTTTGTAAAATGTACTATAAAGTGTAGAGTTGGAGGAGACTCTTGTAAAATGTATTATAAAATCTAGAGTAGGAGGAAATTCTTGTAAAATTTAAATAAGGTAAATACAACTATTAGAAGATAGTCTAGATAGGATCCAATAAATACTAAATTAAACAATTAGGAGGAGACTCTTGTAAAATGTGTTGTAAGAACTAGAGTAAGAGGGGACTCTTTAAAAATGTACTATGAAGTCTAGAGTTGGAGGAGACTCTTGTAAAATGTATTATAAAATCTAGAGTAGGAGGAGACTCTAGCAAAATTAATATAAGTTATATACAACTATTACAAGATAGTCTAGTTAGGATCCCATAAATACTAAGCCAATTAATTCCTATGAAATGTGTTGTAAGAACTAGAGTAAGAGGGGACTCTTTAAAAATGTACTATAAAGTGTAGAGTAGAAGGAGACCCTTGTAAAATGTATTATAAAATCTAGAGTAGGAGGAGACTCTTGTAAAATTAATATAAGATATTTAAAACTATTACAAGATAGTATAGTTCTGATCCAATAAATACTAATTTAATCAATTTGGAGGAGACTCTTGTAAAGTATATTGTAAAAACAAGAGTAAGAGGGAACTCTTTAAAAATGTACTATAGAGGTTAGAGTAGGAGGAGACTCTTGTAAAATGTATTATGAAATCTAGAGTAAGAGAAGAATCTTGTAAAATTAATATAAGGTATATACAACTATTACAAGATAGTCTAGTTCGTATCCAATAAATACTAAATTTAACAATTAGGAGGAGACTCTTGTAAAATGTGTTGTAATTACTAGAGTAAGAGGGGACTCTTTAAAAATGTACTATAAAGTGTAGAGTTGGAGGAGACTCTTGTAAAATGTATTATAAAATCTAGAGTAGGAGGAGACTCTTGTAAAATTAATATAAGGTATATACAACTATTAGAAGATAGTCTAGTTACGATCCCATAAATACTAAGCCAAACATTTCCTATGAAATGTGTTGTAAGAACTAGAGTAAGAGGGGATTCTTTAAAAATGTACTATAGAGTATAGAGTAGGAGGAGACTCTTGTAAAATTAATATAAGGTATATACAACTATTAGAAGATAGTCTAGTTCGGATCCAATAAATAATAAATTAAAAAATACAGGAGACTCTTGTAAAATGTGTTGTAGGAACTAGATTAAGAGGGGAGTCTTTAAAAATGTACTATAGAGTCTAGAGTAGGAGGAGTCTCTTGTAAAATTAATATAGGGTAAATACAGCTATTGAAAGATGGTCTAGTTTGAATTCAATAAATACTAAACTAAAAAAATCCTATAAAATTTGTTTTAAGAACTAGAGTAATGGAGGGAATCTTTAAAAATGTACTATAAAGTGTAGAGTTGGAGGACACGTTTGTAAAATGTATTATAAAATCTAGAGTAGGAGGAGACTCTTTTAAAATTAATATAACGTATATACAACTATTACAAGATAGTCTAGTTCGGATCCAATAAATAATAAATTAAAAATAGAGGAGACTCATGTAAAATGTGTTGTAAGAACTAGATTGAGAGGGGAGTCTTTAAAAATGTACTATAGAGTCTAGAGTAGGAGGAGACTCTTGTAAAATTAATATAAGGTATATACAACTATTAGAAGATAGTCTAGTTACGATCCCATAAATACTAAGCCAAACATTTCCTATGAAATGTTATGTAAGAACTAGAGTAAGAGGGGAATCTTTAAAAATGTACTATCAAGTGTAGAATTTTAGGAGACTCTTGTAAAATGTATTATAAAATCTAGAGTAGGAGGAGACTCTTGTAAAATTAATATAACGTATATACAACTATTACAAGATAGTCTAGTTCGGATCCAATAAATACTAAACTAAACTATTCCTATGAAATGTGTTGTAAGAACTAGAGTAAGAAGGGACTATTTAAAAATGTACTATAAGGTCTAGAGTTGGAGGAGACTCTTGTAAAATGTATTATAAAATTTAGAGTAGAAGGAGACTCTTGTAAAATTATAATAAGTTATATACAACTATTACAAGATTGTCTAGTTCGGATCCAATAAATACTAAACTTAACAATTAGGAGGAGACTCTTGTAAAATGTGTTGTAAGAACTAGAGTAAGAGGGGACTCTTTAAAAATGTACTATAAAGTGTAGAGTTAAAGGAGACTCTTGTAAAATGTATTATAAAATCTAGAGTAGGAGGAGACACTTGTAAAATTAATATAAGTTGTATACAACTATTACAAGATAGTCTAGTTAGGATCCCATAAATACTAAACCAAACAATTCCTATGAAATGTGTTGTAAGAACTAGAGTAGGAGGGGACTCTTTAAAAATGTACTATAAAGTGTAGAGTAGGAGGAGACCCTTGTAAAATGTATTATAAATTCTAGAGTAGGAGGAGACTCTTGTAAAATTAATATAAAGTATATACAACTATTACAAGATAGTCTAGTTCGGATCCAATAAATACTAAACTAAACAATTCCTATAAAATGTGTTGTAAGAACTAGAGTAAGAGGGGAATTTTTAAAAATGTACTATAAAGTGTAGAGTTTTAGGAGACTCTTGTAAAATGTGTTATAAAATCTAGAGTAGGAGGAGACTCTTGTAAAATTAATATAACATATATACAACTATTACAAGATAGTCTAGTTCGGATCCAATAAATACTAAACTAAACTATTCCTATAAAATGTGTTGTAAGAACTAGAGTAAGAGGGGAATCTTTAAAAATGTACTATAAAGTGTAGAGTTTGAGGAGACTCTTGTAAAATGTGTTTCACGAACTAGAGTAAGAGGGGACTCTTTAAAAATGTACTATAAAGTCTAGAGTTGGAGGAGACTCTTGTAAAATGTATTATAAAATTTAGAGTAGGAGGAGACTCTTGTAAAATTAAAATAAGTTATATACAACTATTACAAGATTGTCTAGTTCGGATCCAATAAATACTAAATTACAAAATAGAGAGACTCTTGTAAAATGTGTTGTAAGAACTAGAGTAAGAGGGGACTCTTTAAAAATGTACTATAAAGTCTAGAAATGGAGGAGACTCTTGTAAAATGTATTATAAAATCTAGAGTAGGAGGAGACTCTTGTAAAATTAATATAAGTTATATACAACTATTACAAGATAGTCTCGTTAGGATCCCATAAATACTAAGCCAAACAATTCCTATGAAATGTGTTGTAAGAACTAGAGTAAGAGAGACTCTTTAAAAATGTACTTTAAAGTGTAGAGTAGGAGGAGACCCTTGTAAAATGTATTATAAAATCTAGAGTAGGAGGACATTCTTGTAAAATTAATATAAGGTATATACAACTATTACAAGATAGTCTAGTTCGGATCCAATAAATACTAAACTAAACAATTCCTATAGAATGTGTTTTAAGAACTAGAGTAAGAGGGGAATCTTTAACAAAGTACTATAAAGTGTAGAGTTTGAGGAGACTCTTGTAAAATGTATTATAAAATTTAGAGTAGGAGGAGACTCTTGTAAAATTAATATAAGTTATATACAACTATTACAAGATTGTCTAGTTTGGATCCAATAAATACTAAATTACAAAATAGAGGAGATTCTTGTAAAATGTGTTGTAGGAACTATATTAAGAGGGGTGTCTTTAAAAATGTACTATAGAGTCTAGAGTAGGAGGAGACTCTTGTAAAATTAATATAGGGTAAATACAACTATTGAAAGATGGTCTAGTTTGAATTCAATAAATACTAAACTAAAAAAATCCTATAAAATTTGTTTTAAGAACTAGAGTAATGGAGGGAATCTTTAAAAATGTACTATAAAGTGTAGAAATGGAGGACACGTTTGTAAAATGTACTATAAAGTGTAGAGTTGGAGGAGACTCTTGTAAAATGTATTATAAAATCTAGAGTAGGAGGAGACTCTTGTAAAATTAATATAAGTTATATACAACTATTACAAGATTGTCTAGTACGGATCCAATAAATACTAAATTACAAAATAGAGGAGACTCTTGTAAAATGTGTTGTAGGAACTAGATTAAGAGGGGAGTCTTTAAAAATGTACTATAGAGTCTAGAGTAGGAGGAGACTCTTGTAAAATTAATATAGGGTAAATACAGCTATCGAAAGATGGTCTAGTTTGAATTCAATAAATACTAAACTAAAAAAATCCTATAAAATTTGTTTTAAGAACTAGAGTAATGGAGGGAATCTTTAAAAATGTACTATAAAGTGTAGAGTTGGAGGACACGTTTGTAAAATGTATTATAAAATTTAGAGTAGGAGGAGACTCTTGTAAAATTAATATAACGTATATACAACTATTACAAGATAGTCTAGTTTGGATCCAATAAATAATAAATTAAAAATAGAGGAGACTCTTGTAAAATGTGTTGTAAGAACTAGATTGAGAGGGGAGTCTTTAAAAATGTACTATAGAGTCTAGAGTAGGAGGAGACTCTTGTAAAATTAATATAAGGTATATACAACTATTAGAAGATAGTCTAGTTATGATCCCATAAATACTAAGCCAAACATTTCCTATGAAATGTGTTGTAAAAACTAGAGTAAGAGGGGAATCTTTAAAAATGTACTATCAAGTGTAGAGTTTTAGGAGACTCTTGTAAAATGTATTATAAAATCTAGAGTAGGAGGAGACTCTTGTAAAATTAATATAACGTATATACAACTATTACAAGATAGTCTAGTTCGGATCCAATAAATACTAAACTAAACTATTCCTATAAAATGTGTTTTAAGAACTAGAGTAAGAGGGGAATCCTTAAAAATGTACTATAAAGTGTAGAGTTTGAGGAGACTCTTGTAAAATGTGTTGTAAGAACTAGAGTAAGAAGGGACTATTTAAAAATGTACTATAAGGTCTAGAGTTGGAGGAGACTCTTGTAGAATGTATTATAAAATTTAGAGAAGGAGGAGACTCTTGTAAAATTAAAATAAGTTATATACAACTATTACAAGATTGTCTAGTTCGGATCCAATAAATACTAAACTTAACAATTAGGAGGAGACTCTTGTAAAATGTGTTGTAAAAACTAGAGTAAGAGGGGACTCTTTAAAAATGTACTATAAAGTGTAGAGTTAAAGGAGACTCTTGTAAAATGTATTATAAAATCTAGAGTAGGAGGAGACTCTTGTAAAATTAATATAAGTTATATACAACTATTACAAGATAGTCTAGATAGGATCCCATAAATACTAAGCCAAACAATTCCTATGAAATGTGTTGTAAGAACTAGAGTAAGAGGGGAATCTTTAAAAATGTACTATAAAGTGTAGAGTTTGAGGAGACTCTTGTAAAATGTGTTTCACGAACTAGAGTAAGAGGGGACTCCTTAAAAATGTACTATAAAGTCTAGAGTTGGAGGAGACTCTTGTAAAATGTATTATAAAATTTAGAGAAGGAGGAGACTTTTGTAAAATTAAAATAAGTTATATACAACTATTACAAGATTGTCTAGTTCGGATCCAATAAATACTAAATTACAAAATAGAGAGACTCTTGTGAAATGTGTTGTAAGAACTAGAGTAAGAGGGGACTCTTTAAAAATGTACTATAAAGTCTAGAAATGGAGGAGACTCTTGTAAAATGTATTATAAAATCTAGAGTAGGAGGAGACTCTTGTAAAATTAATATAAGTTATATACAACTATTACAAGATAGTCTCGTTAGGATCCCATAAATACTAAGCCAAACAATTCCTATGAAATGTGTTGTAAGAACTAGAGTAAGAGGGTACTCTTTAAAAATGTACTATAAAGTGTAGAGTAGGAGGAGACCCTTGTAAAATGTATTATAAAATCTAGAGTAGGAGGACATTCTTGTAAAATTAATATAAGGTATATACAACTATTACAAGATAGTCTAGTTCGGATCCAATAAATACTAAACTAAACAATTCCTATAGAATGTGTTTTAAGAACTAGAGTAAGAGGGGAATCTTTAACAATGTACTATAAAGTGTAGAGTTTGAGGAGACTCTTGTAAAATGTATTATAAAATATAGAGTAGGAGGCGACTCTTGTAAAATTCATATAAGTTATATACAACTATTACAATATTGTCTAGTTTGGATCCAATAAATACTTAATTACAAAATAGAGGAGACTCTTGTAAAATGTGTTGTAGGAACTAGATTAAGAGGGGTGTCTTTAAAAATGTACTATAGAGTCTAGAGTAGGAGGAGACTCTTGTAAAATTAATATAGGGTAAATACAACTATTGAAAGATGGTCTAGTTTGGACCCAATAAATACTAAACAAAAAAATCCTATAAAGTTTGTTTTAAGAAATAGAGTAATGGAGGGAATCTTTAAAAATGTACTATAAATTGTAGAGTTGGAGGACACGTTTGTAAAATGTACTATAAAGAGTAGAGTTGGAGGAGACTCTTGTAAAATGTATTATAAAATCTAGAGTAGGAGGAAATTCTTGTAAAATTAATATAAGGTATATACAACTATTAGAAGATAGTCTAGTTCGGATCCAATAAATACTAAATTAAAGAATTAGGAGGTGACTCTTGTAAAATGTGTTGTAAGAACTAGAGTAAGAGGGGACTCTTTAAAAATGTACTATAAAGTCTAGAGTTGGAGGAGACTCTTGTAAAATATATTATAAAATCTATAGAAGGAGAAGATTCTTGGAAAATTAATATAAGTTATATACAACTATTACAAGATAGTCTAGTTTCGATCCCATAAATACTAAGCCAAACATTTCCTATGAAATGTGTTGTAAGAACTAGATTAAGAGGGGACACTTTAAAAATGTACTATAAAGTGTAGAGTTTTAGGAGACCCTTGTAAAATGTATTATAAATTCTAGAGTAGGAGGAGACACTTGTAAAATTAATATAAAGTATATAAAACTATTACAAGATAGTCTAGTTTGGATCCAATAAATACTAAACTAAACAATTCCTATAAAATGTGTTGTAAGAACTAGAGTAAGAGGGGAATCTTTAAAAATGTACTATAAAGTGTAGAGTTTTAGGAGACTCTTGTAAAATGTATTATAAAATCTAGAGTAGGAGGAGACTCTTGTAAAATTAATATAACGTATATACAACTATTACAAGATAGTCTAGTTCGGATCCAATAAATACTAAACTAAACAAATCCTATAAAATTTGTTTTAAGAACTAGAGTAAGAGGGGCCTCTTTAAAAATGTACTATAAAGTCTAGAGTTGGAGGAGACTCTTGTAAAATGTATTATAAAATTTAGAGTAGGAGGAGACTCTTGTAAAATTAAAATAAGTTATATACAACTATTACAAGATTGTCTAGTTCGGATCCAATAAATACTAAATTACAAAATAGAGAGACTCTTGTAAAATGTGTTGTAGGAACTAGATTATGAGGGGAGTCTTTAAAAATGTACTATAGAGTCTAGAGTAGGAGGAGACTCTTTTAAAATTAATATAGGGTAAATACAACTATTGAAAGATGGTCTAGTTTGGATACAAAAAATACTAAACTAAAAAAATCCTATAAAATTTGTTTTAAGAACTAGAGTAATGGAGGGAATCTTTAAATGTACTATAAAGTGTAGAGTTGGAGGACACGTTTGTAAAATGTATTATAAAATCTAGAGTAGGAGGAGACTCTTGTAAAATTAATATAACGTATATACAACTATTACAAGATAGTCTAGTTCGGATCCAATAAATACTAAACTAAACTATTCCTATAAAATGTGTTTTAAGAACTAGAGTAAGAGGGGAATCTTTAAAAATGTACTATAAAGTGTAGAGTTTGAGGAGACTCTTGTAAAATGTATTATAAAATCTAGAGTAGGAGGAGACTCTTGTAAAATTAATATAAGTTATATACAACTATTACAAGATAGTCTCGTTAGGATCCCATAAATACTAAGCCAAACAATTCCTATGAAATGTGTTGTAAGAACTAGAGTAAGAAGGGACTTTTTAAAAATGTACTATAAAGTGTAGAGTAGGAGGAGACCCTTGTAAAATGTATTATAAAATCTAGAGTAGGAGGACATTCTTGTAAAATTAATATAAGGTATATACAACTATTACAAGATAGTCTAGTTTGGATCCAATAAATACTAAACTAAACAAATCCTATAGAATGTGTTTTAACACTTTGGACCCTGGGCGCTAAAATCTCTTTTTACGTGCGTTACTGGCCATTTTTCGGGTTCAAATCAAAATTCGTAGCTTAATACATATATTCGTTACCCATATAAATTATATATCAAAATAAAGAGAAAAGTATAACCTTTCAAATGATATAAATGTTATTACAGTTACAACAAACAACAATTTTAGGATTCCACATAAAACGGACATAAAAAAATGAAGAAAACAAAATTGCGACGGTAGTCACGTACATCACTCATATCAAATATATCTCTCATATTTTACACTAAACATGACAAAAAGATTACGTAATGAAGTAATAACAAATCTTATAACTAACTAAGACTCAAAACACATGTAAATATAAGTAAAATCACACTTTATTGGACGCCGACACAAACGTAAACAAAGTCAGCCATTACTGCAGACAACAAAGCGTCGTCAGCCGGTGACGCGAAGGATCAGCTGTAGACATTTGGATTTATTTTTCTGCTGCTAAATAGATGGCTTTTTCGAGACCTTTGGATACTATAAACAATGCCAGATGATCAAGGAAGAGTTCCCTAGCAACGATTAGCGAAAATACGTCGAATATACGTTGCTATGGAATTAAATTTCGCGGCCCGACCTATACTCGGGCTTCGTACACGGCGACATATGCCATGCCCCGAGCTATACTCGGGCTTAGGGTTCAAAGTGTTAAGAACTAGAGTAAGAGGGGAATCTTTAACAATGTACTATAAAGTGTAGAGTTTGAGGAGACTCTTGTAAAATGTATTAAAATTTAGAGTAGGAGGAGACTCTTGTAAAATTAATATAGGGTATATACAACTATTAGAAGATAGTCTAGTTCGGATCCAATAAATACTAAATTAAACAATTAGGAGGAGACTCTTGTAAAATGTGTTGTAAGAACTAGATTAAGAGGGGTGTCTTTAAAAATGTACTATAGAGTCTAGAGTAGGTGGAGACTCTTGTAAAATTAATATAGGGTAAATACAACTATTGAAAGATGGTCTAGTTTGGATCCAATAAATACTAAACAAAAAAATCCTATAAAATTTGTTTTAAGAAATAGAGTAATGGAGGGAATCTTTAAAAATGTACTATAAAGTGTAGAGTTGGAGGAACGTTTGTAAAATGTACTATAAAGTGTAGAGTTGGAGGAGACTCTTGTAAAATGTATTATAAAATCTAGAGTAGGAGGAAATTCTTGTAATATTAATATAAGGTATATACAACTATTAGAAGATAGTCTAGTTCGGATCCAATAAATACTAAATTAAACAATTAGGAGGAGACTCTTGTAAAATGTGTTGTAAGAACTAGAGTAAGAGGGGACTCTTTAAAAATGTACTATAAAGTCTAGAGTTGGAGGAGACTCTTGTAAAATATATTATAAAATCTAGAGTAGGAGAAGATTCTTGTAAAATTAATATAAGTTATATAAAACTATTACAAGATAGTCTAGTTTCGATCCCATAAATACTAAGCCAAACATTTCCTATGAAATGTGTTGTAAGAACTAGAGTAAGAGGGGACACTTTAAAAATGTACTATAAATTGTAGAGTAGGAGGAGACCCTTGTAAAATGTATTATAAATTCTAGAGTAGGAGGAGACACTTGTAAAATTAATATAAAGTATATAAAACTATTACAAGATAGTCTAGTTCGGATCCAATAAATACTAAACTAAACAATTCCTATAAAATGTGTTGTAAGAACTAGAGTAAGAGGGGAATCTTTAAAAATGTACTATAAAGTGTAGAGTTTTAGGAGACTCTTGTAAAATGTATTATAAAATCTAGAGTAGGAGGAGACACTTGTAAAATTAATATAACGTATATACAACTATTACAAGATAGTCTAGTTCGGATCCAATAAATACTAAACTAAACTATTCCTATAAAATGTGTTTTAAGAACTAGAGTAAGAGGGGAATCTTTAAAAATGTACTATAAAGTGTAGAGTTTGAGGAGACTCTTGTAAAATGTGTTGTAAGAACTAGTTTAAGAGGGGACTCTTTAAAAATGTACTATAAAGTCTAGAGTTGGAGGAGACTCTTGTAAAATGTATTATAAAATTTAGAGTAGGAGGAGACTCTTGGAAAATTAAAATAAGTTATATACAACTATTACAAGATTGTCTAGTTCGGATCCAATAAATACTAGATTACAAAATAGAGAGACTCTTGTAAAATGTGTTGTAGGAACTAGATTAAGAGGGGAGTCTTTAAAAATGTACTATAGAGTCTAGAGTAGGAGGAGACTCTTGTAAAATTAATATAAGGTATTTACAACTATTAGAAGATAGTCTAGTTCGGATCTAATAAATACTAAATTAAAAAATACAGGAGACTCTTGTAAAATGTGTTGTAAGAACTAGATTAAGTGGGGAGTCTTTAAAAATGTACTATAGAGTCTAGAGTAGGAGGAGACACTTGTAAAATTAATATAGGGTAAATACAAATTTTGAAAGATGGTCTAGTTTGGATCCAAAAAATACTAAACTAAAAAAATTCTATAAAATTTGTTTTAAGAACTAGAGTAATGGAGGGAATCTTTAAAAATGTACTATAAAGTGTAGAGTTGAAGGACACGTTTGTAAAATGTATTATAAAATCTAGAGTAGGAGGAGACTCTTGTAAAATTAATATAACGTATATACAACTATTACAAGATAGTCTAGTTCGGATCCAATAAATAATAAATTAAAAATAGAGGAGACTCTTGTAAAATTAATATAAGGTATATACAACTATTAGAAGATGGTCTAGTTACGATCCCATAAATACTAAGCCAAACATTTCCTATGAAATGTGTTGTAAGAACTAGAGTAAGAGGGGAATCTTTAAAAATGTACTATAAAGTGTAGAGTTTTAGGAGACTCTTGTAAAATGTACTAAAAAATCTAGAGTAGGAGGAGACTCTTGTAAAATTAATATAACTTATATAACACTATTACAAGATAGTCTAGTTCGGATCCAATAAATACTAAACTAAACTATTCCTATAAAATGTGTTTTAATAACTAGAGTAAGAGGGGAATCCTTAAAATGTACTATATAGTGTAGAGTTTGAGGAGACTCTTGTAAAATGTGTTGTAAGAACTAGAGTAAGAAGGGACTATTTAAAAATGTACTATAAGTTCTAGAGTTGGAGGAGACTCTTGTAAAATGTATTATAAAATCTAGAGTAGGAGGAGACTCTTGTAAACTTAATATAAGTTATATACAACTATTACAAGATAGTCTAGTTACGATCCCATAAATACTAAGCCAAACATTTCCTATGAAATGTGTTGTAAGAACTAGAGTAGGAGGGGACTCTTTAAAAATGTACTATAAAGTGTAGAGTAGGAGGAGACCCTTGTAAAATGTATTATAAATTCTAGAGTAGGAGGAGACTCTTGTAAAATTAATATAAAGTATATACAACTATTACAAGATAGTCTAGTTCGGATCCAATAAATACTAAACTAAACAATTCCTATAAAATGTGTTGTAAGAACTAGAGTAAGAGGGGAATCTTTAAAAATGTACTATAAAGTGTAGAGTTTTAGGAGACTCTTGTAAAATGTATTATAAAATCTAGAGTAGGAGGAGACTCTTGTAAAAGTAATATAACGTATATACAACTATTACAAGATAGTCTAGTTCGGATCCAAAAAATAGTAAATTAACTATTCCTATAAAATGTGTTTTAAGAACTAGAGTAAGAGGGGAATCTTTAAAAATGTACTATAAAGTGTAGAGTTTGAGGAGACTCTTGTAAAATGTGTTTTAAGAACTAGAGTAAGAGGGGACTCTTTAAAAATGTACTATAAAGTCTAGAGTTGGAGGAGACTATTGTAAAATGTATTATAAAATTTAGAATAGGAGGAGACTCTTGTAAAATTAAAATAAGTTATATACAACTATTACAAGATTGTCTAGTTCGGATCCAATAAATACTAAATTACAAAATAGAGAGACTCTTGTAAAATGTGTTGTAAGAACTAGAGTAGGAGGGGTCACTTTAAAAATGTACTATAAAGTCTAGAAATGGAGGAGACTCTTGTAAAATGTATTATAAAATCTAGAGTAGGAGGAGACTCTTGTAAAATTAATATAAGTTATATACAACTATTACAAGATTGTCTAGTTCGGATCCAATAAATACTAAATTACAAAATAGAGGAGACTCTTGTAAAATGTGTTGTAGGAACTAGATTAAGAGGGGAGTCTTTAAAAATGTACTATAGAGTCTAAAGTAGGAGGAGACTCTTGTAAAATTAATATAGGGTAAATACAACTATTGAAAGATGGTCTAGTTTGGATCCAATAAATACTAAACAAAAAAAATCCAATAAAAATTTTAAGAAATAGAGTAATGGAGGGAATCTTTAAAAATGTACTATAAAGTGTAGAGTTGGAGGACACGTTTGTAAAATGTACTATAAAGTGTAGAGTTGGAGGAGACTCTTGTAAAATTAATATAAGTTATATACAACTATTACAAGATAGTCTAGTTACGATCCCATAAATACTAAGCCAAACATTTCCTATGAAATGTGTTGTAAGAACTAGAGTAAGAGGGGACACTTTAAAAATGTACTATAAATTGTAGAATAGGAGGAGACGCTTGTAAAATTAATATAAAGTATATAAAACTATTACAAGATAGTCTAGTTCGGATCCAATAAATACTAAACCAAACAATTCCTATAAAATGTGTTGTAAGAACTAGAGGAAGAGGGGAATCTTTAAAAATGTACTATAAAGTGTAGAGTTTTAGGAGACTTTTGTAAAATGTATTATAAAATCTAGAGTAGGAGGAGACTCTTGTAAAATTAATATAACATATATACAACTATTACAAGATAGTCTAGTTCGGATCCAATAAATACTAAACTAAACTATTCCTATAAAATGTGTTTAAGAACTAGAGTAAGAGGGGAATCTTTAAAAATGTACTATAAAGTGTAGAGTTTGAGGAGACTCTTGTAAAATGTATTATAAAATCTAGAGTACGAGGAGACTCTTGTAAAATTAATATAAGTTATATACAACTATTACAAGATAGTCTCGTTAGGATCCCATAAATACTAAGCCAAACATTTCCTATGAAATGTGTTGTAAGAACTAGAGTAAGAGGGGACACTTTAAAAATGTACTATAAATTGTAGAATAGGAGGAGACCCTTGTAAAATTAATATAAAGTATATAAAACTATTACAAGATAGTCTAGTTCGGATCCAATAAATACTAAACCAAACAATTCCTATAAAATGTGTTGTAAGAACTAGAGTAAGAGGGGAATCTTTAAAAATGTACTATAAAGTGTAGAGTTTTAAGAGACTTTTGTAAAATGTATTATAAAATCTAGAGTAGGAGGAGACTCTTGTAAAATTAATATAACATATATACAACTATTACAAGATAGTCTAGTTCGGATCCAATAAATACTAAACTAAACTATTCCTATAAAATGTGTTTAAGAACTAGAGTAAGAGGGGAATCTTTAAAAATGTACTATAAAGTGTAGAGTTTGAGGAGACTCTTGTAAAATGTATTATAAAATCTAGAGTACGAGGAGACTCTTGTAAAATTAATATAAGTTATATACAACTATTACAAGATAGTCTCGTTAGGATCCCATAAATACTAAGCCAAACAATTCCTATGAAATGTGTTGTAAGAACTAGAGTAAGAGGGGACTCTTTAAAAATGTACTATAAAGTGTAGAGTAGGAGGAGACCCATGTAAAATGAATTATAAAATCTAGAGTAGGAGGACATTCTTGTGAAATCAATATAAGGTATATACAACTATTACAAGATAGTCTAGTTCGGATCCAATAAATACTAAACTAAACAATACCTATAAAATGTGTTTTAAGAACTAGAGTAAGAGGGGAATCTTTAACAATGTACTATAAAGTGTAGAGTTTGAGGAGACTCTTGTAAAATGTATTATAAAATTTAGAGTAGGAGGAGACTCTTGTAAAATTAATATAAGTTATATACAACTATTACAAGATTGTCTAGTTCGGATCCAATAAATACTAAATTACAAAATAGAGGAGACTCTTGTAAAATGTGTTGTAGGAACTAGATTAAGAGGGGAGTCTTTAAAAATGTACTATAGAGTCTAGAGTAGGAGGAGACTCTTGTAAAATTAATATAAGGTATATACAACTATTAGAAGATAGTCTAGTTCGGATCCAATAAATAATAAATTAAAAATAGTGGAGACTCTTGTAAAATGTGTTGTAAGAACTAGATTAAGAGGGGAGTCTTTTAAAATGTACTATAGAGTCTAGAGTAGGAGGAGACTATTGTAAAATTAATATAGGGTAAATACAACTATTGAAAGATGGTCTAGTTTGGATCCAATAAATACTAAACAAAAAAAAGTCCTATAAAATTTGTTTTAAGAAATAGAGTAATGGAGGGAATCTTTAAAAATGTACTATAAAGTGTAGAGTTGGAGGACACGTTTGTAAAATGTACTATAAAGTGTAGAGTTGGAGGAGACTCTTGTAAAATGTATTATAAAATCTAGAGTAAGAGGAAATTCTTGTAAAATTAATATAAGGTATATACAACTATTAGAAGATAGTCTAGTTCGGATCCAATAAATACTAAATTAAACAATTAGGAGGAGACTCTTGTAAAATGTGTTGTAAGAACTAGAGTAAGAGGGGACTCTATAAAATGTACTATAAAGTCTAGAGTTGGAGGAGACTCTTGTAAAATGTATTATAAAATCTAAAGTAGGAGAAGACGCTTGTAAAATTAATATAAGTTATATACAACTATTACAAGATAGTCTAGTTACGATCCCATAAATACTAAGCCAAACATTTCCTATGAAATGTGTTGTAAGAACTAGAGTAAGAGGGGACAGTTTAAAAATGTACTATAAATTGTAGAGTAGGAGGAGACCCCTGTAAAATGTATTATAAATTCTAGAGTAGGAGGAGACACTTGTAAAATTAATATAAAGTATATAAAACTATTACAAGATAGTCTAGTTCGGATCCAATAAATACTAAACTAAACAATTCCTATAAAATGTGTATAAGAAGTAGAGTAAGAGGGGAATCTTTAAAAATGTACTATAAAGTGTAGAGTTTTAGGAGACTCTTGTAAAATGTATTATAAAATCTAGAGTAGGAGGAGACTCTTGTAAAATTAATATAACGTATATACAACTATTACAAGATAGTCTAGTTCGGATCCAAAAAATAGTAAATTAACTATTCCTATATAATTTGTTTTAAGAACTAGAGTAAGAGGGGAATCTTTAAAAATGTACTATAAATTGTAGAGTTTGAGGAGACTCTTGTAAAATGTGTTGTAAGAACTAGAGTAAGAGGGGACTCTTTAAAAATGTACTATAAAGTCTAGAGTTGGAGGAGACTCTTGTAAAATGTATTATAAAATTAAGAGTAGGAGGAGACTCTTGTAAAATTAAAATAAGTTATATACAACTATTACAAGATTGTCTAGTTCGGATCCAATAAATACTAAATTACAAAATAGAGAGACTCTTGTAAAATGTGTTGTAGGAACTAGATTAAGAGGGGAGTCTTTAAAAATGTACTATAGAGTCTAGAGTAGGCGGAGACTCTTGTAAAATTAATATAAGGTATATACAACTATTAGAAGATAGTCTAGTTCGGATCCAATAAATACTAAATTAAACAATTAGGAGGAGACTCTTGTAAAATGTGTTGTAAGAACTAGAGTAAGAGGGGACTCTTTAAAAATGTACTATAAAGTCTAGAGTTGGAGGAGACTCTTGTAAAATGTATTATAAAATTTAGAGTAGGAGGAGACTCTTGTAAAATTAAAATAAGTTATATACAACTATTACAAGATTGTCTAGTTCGGATCCAATTAATACTAAATTACAAAATAGAGAGACTCTTGTAAAATGTGTTGTAGGAATTAGATTAAGAGGGGAGTCTTTAAAAATGTACTATAGAGTCTAGAGTAGGAGGAGACTCTTTTAAAATTAATATAAGGTATATACAACTATTAGAAGATAGTCTAGTTCGGATCCAATAAATACTAAATTAAACAATTAGGAGGAGACTCTTGTAAAATGTTTTGTAAGAACTAGAGTAAGAGGGGACTCTTTAAAAACGTACTATGAAGTCTAGAGTTGGAGGAGACTCTTGTGAAATGTATTATATAATCTAGAGTAGGAGGAGACTCTTGTAAAATTAATATAAGTTATATACAACTATTACAAGATCGTCTAGTTACGATCCCATAAATACTAAGCCAAACATTTCCTATGAAATGTGTTGTAAGAACTAGAGTAAGAGGGGACACTTTAAAAATGTACTATAAATTGTAGAATAGGAGGAGACCCTTGTAAAATTAATATAAAGTATATAAAACTATTACAAGATAGTCTAGTTCGGATCCAATAAATACTAAACCAAACAATTCCTATAAAATGTGTTGTAAGAACTAGAGTAAGAGGGGAATCTTTAAAAATGTACTATAAAGTGTAGAGTTTTAGGAGACTCTTGTAAAATGTATTATAAAATCTAGAGTAGGATGAGACTCTTGTAAAATTAATATAACATATATACAACTATTACAAGATAGTCTAGTTCGGATCCAATAAATACTAAACTAAACTATTCCTATAAAATGTGTTTAAGAACTAGAGTAAGAGGGGAATCTTTAAAAATGTACTATAAAGTGTAGAGTTTGAGGAGACTCTTGTAAAATGTATTATAAAATCTAGAGTACGAGGAGACTCTTGTAAAATTAATATAAGTTATATACAACTATTACAAGATAGTCTCGTTAGGATCCCATAAATACTAAGCCAAACATTTCCTATGAAATGTGTTGTAAGAACTAGAGTAAGAGGGGACACTTTAAAAATGTACTATAAAGTCTAGAAATGGAGGAGACTCTTGTAAAATGTATTATAAAATCTAGAGTAGGAGGAGACTCTTGTAAAATTAATATAAGTTATATACAACTATTACAAGATTGTCTAGTTCGGATCCAATAAATACTAAATTACAAAATGGAGGAGACTCTTGTAAAATGTGTTGTAGGAACTAGATTAAGAGGGGAGTCTTTAAAAATGTACTATAGAGTCTAAAGTAGGAGGAGACTCTTGTAAAATTAATATAGGGTAAATACAACTATTGAAAGATGGTCTAGTTTGGATCCAATAAATACTAAACAAAAAAAATCCAATAAAAATTTTAAGAAATAGAGTAATGGAGGGAATCTTTAAAAATGTACTATAAAGTGTAGAGTTGGAGGACACGTTTGTAAAATGTACTATAAAGTGTAGAGTTGGAGGAGACTCTTGTAAAATTAATATAAGTTATATACAACTATTACAAGATAGTCTAGTTACGATCCCATAAATACTAAGCCAAACATTTCCTATGAAATGTGTTGTAAGAACTAGAGTAAGAGGGGACACTTTAAAAATGTACTATAAATTGTAGAATAGGAGGAGACGCTTGTAAAATTAATATAAAGTATATAAAACTATTACAAGATAGTCTAGTTCGGATCCAATAAATACTAAACCAAACAATTCCTATAAAATGTGTTGTAAGAACTAGAGTAAGAGGGGAATCTTTAAAAATGTACTATAAAGTGTAGAGTTTTAGGAGACTTTTGTAAAATGTATTATAAAATCTAGAGTAGGAGGAGACTCTTGTAAAATTAATATAACATATATACAACTATTACAAGATAGTCTAGTTCGGATCCAATAAATACTAAACTAAACTATTCCTATAAAATGTGTTTAAGAACTAGAGTAAGAGGGGAATCTTTAAAAATGTACTATAAAGTGTAGAGTTTGAGGAGACTCTTGTAAAATGTATTATAAAATCTAGAGTACGAGGAGACTCTTGTAAAATTAATATAAGTTATATACAACTATTACAAGATAGTCTCGTTAGGATCCCATAAATACTAAGCCAAACATTTCCTATGAAATGTGTTGTAAGAACTAGAGTAAGAGGGGACACTTTAAAAATGTACTATAAATTGTAGAATAGGAGGAGACCCTTGTAAAATTAATATAAAGTATATAAAACTATTACAAGATAGTCTAGTTCGGATCCAATAAATACTAAACCAAACAATTCCTATAAAATGTGTTGTAAGAACTAGAGTAAGAGGGGAATCTTTAAAAATGTACTATAAAGTGTAGAGTTTTAAGAGACTTTTGTAAAATGTATTATAAAATCTAGAGTAGGAGGAGACTCTTGTAAAATTAATATAACATATATACAACTATTACAAGATAGTCTAGTTCGGATCCAATAAATACTAAACTAAACTATTCCTATAAAATGTGTTTAAGAACTAGAGTAAGAGGGGAATCTTTAAAAATGTACTATAAAGTGTAGAGTTTGAGGAGACTCTTGTAAAATGTATTATAAAATCTAGAGTACGAGGAGACTCTTGTAAAATTAATATAAGTTATATACAACTATTACAAGATAGTCTCGTTAGGATCCCATAAATACTAAGCCAAACAATTCCTATGAAATGTGTTGTAAGAACTAGAGTAAGAGGGGACTCTTTAAAAATGTACTATAAAGTGTAGAGTAGGAGGAGACCCATGTAAAATGAATTATAAAATCTAGAGTAGGGGGACATTCTTGTGAAATCAATATAAGGTATATACAACTATTACAAGATAGTCTAGTTCGGATCCAATAAATACTAAACTAAACAATTCCTATAGAATGTGTTTTAAGAACTAGAGTAAGAGGGGAATCTTTAACAATGTACTATAAAGTGTAGAGTTTGAGGAGACTCTTGTAAAATGTATTATAAAATTTAGAGTAGGAGGAGACTCTTGTAAAATTAATATAAGTTATATACAACTATTACAAGATTGTCTAGTTCGGATCCAATAAATACTAAATTACAAAATAGAGGAGACTCTTGTAAAATGTGTTGTAGGAACTAGATTAAGAGGGGAGTCTTTAAAAATGTACTATAGAGTCTAGAGTAGGAGGAGACTCTTGTAAAATTAATATAAGGTATATACAACTATTAGAAGATAGTCTAGTTCGGATCCAATAAATAATAAATTAAAAAATAGTGGAGACTCTTGTAAAATGTGTTGTAAGAACTAGATTAAGAGGGGAGTCTTTTAAAATGTACTATAGAGTCTAGAGTAGGAGGAGACTATTGTAAAATTAATATAGGGTAAATACAACTATTGAAAGATGGTCTAGTTTGGATCCAATAAATACTAAACAAAAAAAATCCTATAAAATTTGTTTTAAGAAATAGAGTAATGGAGGGAATCTTTAAAAATGTACTATAAAGTGTAGAGTTGGAGGACACGTTTGTAAAATGTACTATAAAGTGTAGAGTTGGAGGAGACTCTTGTAAAATGTATTATAAAATCTAGAGTAAGAGGAAATTCTTGTAAAATTAATATAAGGTATATACAACTATTAGAAGATAGTCTAGTTCGGATCCAATAAATACTAAATTAAACAATTAGGAGGAGACTCTTGTAAAATGTGTTGTAAGAACTAGAGTAAGAGGGGACTCTATAAAATGTACTATAAAATCTAGAGTTGGAGGAGACTCTTGTAAAATGTATTATAAAATCTAGAGTAGGAGAAGACGCTTGTAAAATTAATATAAGTTATATACAACTATTACAAGATAGTCTAGTTACGATCCCATAAATACTAAGCCAAACATTTCCTATGAAATGTGTTGTAAGAACTAGAGTAAGAGGGGACAGTTTAAAAATGTACTATAAATTGTAGAGTAGGAGGAGACCCCTGTAAAATGTATTATAAATTCTAGAGTAGGAGGAGACACTTGTAAAATTAATATAAAGTATATAAAACTATTACAAGATAGTCTAGTTCGGATCCAATAAATACTAAACTAAACAATTCCTATAAAATGTGTTGTAAGAAGTAGAGTAAGAGGGGAATCTTTAAAAATGTACTATAAAGTGTAGAGTTTTAGGAGACTCTTGTAAAATGTATTATAAAATCTAGAGTAGGAGGAGACTCTTGTAAAATTAATATAACGTATATACAACTATTACAAGATAGTCTAGTTCGGATCCAAAAAATAGTAAATTAACTATTCCTATAAAATTTGTTTTAAGAACTAGAGTAAGAGGGGAATCTTTAAAAATGTACTATAAAGTGTAGAGTTTGAGGAGACTCTTGTAAAATGTGTTGTAAGAACTAGAGTAAGAGGGGACTCTTTAAAAATGTACTATAAAGTCTAGAGTTGGAGGAGACTCTTGTAAAATGTATTATAAAATTAAGAGTAGGAGGAGACTCTTGTAAAATTAAAATAAGTTATATACAACTATTACAAGATTGTCTAGTTCGGATCCAATAAATACTAAATTACAAAATAGAGAGACTCTTGTAAAATGTGTTGTAGGAACTAGATTAAGAGGGGAGTCTTTAAAAATGTACTATAGAGTCTAGAGTAGGCGGAGACTCTTGTAAAATTAATATAAGGTATATACAACTATTAGAAGATAGTCTAGTTCGGATCCAATAAATACTAAATTAAACAATTAGGAGGAGACTCTTGTAAAATGTGTTGTAAGAACTAGAGTAAGAGGGGACTCTTTAAAAATGTACTATAAAGTCTAGAGTTGGAGGAGACTCTTGTAAAATGTATTATAAAATTTAGAGTAGGAGGAGACTCTTGTAAAATTAAAATAAGTTATATACAACTATTACAAGATTGTCTAGTTCGGATCCAATTAATACTAAATTACAAAATAGAGAGACTCTTGTAAAATGTGTTGTAGGAATTAGATTAAGAGGGGAGTCTTTAAAAATGTACTATAGAGTCTAGAGTAGGAGGAGACTCTTTTAAAATTAATATAAGGTATATACAACTATTAGAAGATAGTCTAGTTCGGATCCAATAAATACTAAATTAAACAATTAGGAGGAGACTCTTGTAAAATGTTTTGTAAGAACTAGAGTAAGAGGGGACTCTTTAAAAACGTACTATGAAGTCTAGAGTTGGAGGAGACTCTTGTGAAATGTATTATATAATCTAGAGTAGGAGGAGACTCTTGTAAAATTAATATAAGTTATAAACAACTATTACAAGATCGTCTAGTTACGATCCCATAAATACTAAGCCAAACATTTCCTATGAAATGTGTTGTAAGAACTAGAGTAAGAGGGGACACTTTAAAAATGTACTATAAATTGTAGAATAGGAGGAGACCCTTGTAAAATTAATATAAAGTATATAAAACTATTACAAGATAGTCTAGTTCGGATCCAATAAATACTAAACCAAACAATTCCTATAAAATGTGTTGTAAGAACTAGAGTAAGAGGGGAATCTTTAAAAATGTACTATAAAGTGTAGAGTTTTAGGAGACTCTTGTAAAATGTATTATAAAATCTAGAGTAGGATGAGACTCTTGTAAAATTAATATAACATATATACAACTATTACAAGATAGTCTAGTTCGGATCCAATAAATACTAAACTAAACTATTCCTATAAAATGTGTTTAAGAACTAGAGTAAGAGGGGAATCTTTAAAAATGTACTATAAAGTGTAGAGTTTGAGGAGACTCTTGTAAAATGTATTATAAAATCTAGAGTACGAGGAGACTCTTGTAAAATTAATATAAGTTATATACAACTATTACAAGATAGTCTCGTTAGGATCCCATAAATACTAAGCCAAACAATTCCTATGAAATGTGTTGTAAGAACTAGAGTAAGAGGGGACTCTTTAAAAATGTACTATAAAGTGTAGAGTAGGAGGAGACCCATGTAAAATGTATTATAAAATCTAGAGTAGGAGGACATTCTTGTAAAATCAATATAAGGTATATACAACTATTACAAGATAGTCTAGTTCGGATCCAATAAATACTAAACTAAACAATTCCTATAGAATGTGTTTTAAGAACTAGCGTAAGAGGGGAATCTTTAACAATGTACTATAAAGTGTAGAGTTTGAGGAGACTCTTGTAAAATGTATTATAAAATTTAGAGTAGGAGGAGACTCTTGTAAAATTAATATAAGTTATATACAACTATTACAAGATTGTCTAGTTCGGATCCAATAAATACTAAATTACAAAATAGAGGAGACTCTTGTAAAATGTGTTGTAGGAACTAGATTAAGAGGGGAGTCTTTAAAAATGTACTATAGAGTCTAGAGTAGGAGGAGACTCTTGTAAAATTAATATAAGTTATATACAACTATTACAAGATTGTCTAGTTCGGATCCAATAAATACTAAATTACAAAATAGAGGAGACTCTTGTAAAATGTGTTGTAGGAACTAGATTAAGAGGGGAGTCTTTAAAAATGTACTATAGAGTCTAGAGTAGGAGGAGACTATTGTAAAATTAATATAGGGTAAATACAACTATTGAAAGATGGTCTAGTTTGGATCCAATAAATACTAAACAAAAAAAATCCTATAAAATTTGTTTTAAGAAATAGAGTGATGGAGGGAATCTTTAAAAATGTACTATAAAGTGTAGAGTTGGAGGACACGTTTGTAAAATGTACTATAAAGTGTAGAGTTGGAGGAGACTCTTGTAAAATGTATTATAAAATCTAGAGTAAGAGGAAATTCTTGTAAAATTAATATAAGGTATATACAACTATTAGAAGATAGTCTAGTTCGGATCCAATAAATACTAAACTAAACAATTAGGAGGAGACTCTTGTAAAATGTGTTGTAAGAACTAGAGTAAGAGGGGACTCTATAAAATGTACTATAAAATCTAGAGTTGGAGGAGACTCTTGTAAAATGTATTATAAAATCTAGAGTAGGAGAAGACTCTTGTAAAATTAATATAAAGTATATACAACTATTACAAGATAGTCTAGTTACGATCCCATAAATACTAAGCCAAACATTTCCTATGAAATGTGTTGTAAGAACTAGAGTAAGAGGGGACAGTTTAAAAATGTACTATAAATTGTAGAGTAGGAGGAGACCCCTGTAAAATGTATTATAAATTCTAGAGTAGGAGGAGACACTTGTAAAATTAATATAAAGTATATAAAACTATTACAAGATAGTCTAGTTCGGATCCAATAAATACTAAACTAAACAATTCCTATAAAATGTGTTGTAAGAAGTAGAGTAAGAGGGGAATCTTTAAAAATGTACTATAAAGTGTAGAGTTTTAGGAGACTCTTGTAAAATGTATTATAAAATCTAGAGTAGGAGGAGACTCTTGTAAAATTAATATAACGTATATACAACTATTACAAGATAGTCTAGTTCGGATCCAATAAATACTAAACAAAACTATTCCTATAAAATGTGTTTTAAGAACTAGAGTAAGAGGGGAATCTTTAAAAATGTACTATAAAGTGTAGAGTTTGAGGAGACTCTTGTAAAATGTGTTGTAAGAACTAGAGTAAGAGGGGACTCTTTAAAAATGTACTATAAAGTCTAGAGTTGGAGGAGACTCTTGTAAAATGTATTATAAAATTAAGAGTAGGAGGAGACTCTTGTAAAATTAAAATATATAACTTATTTACAATATTTGTAATATACAACTATTACAAGATTGTCTAGTTCGGATCCAATAAATACTAAATTACAAAATAGAGAGACTCTTGTAAAATGTGTTGTAGGAACTAGATTAAGAGGGGAGTCTTTAAAAATGTACTATAGAGTCTAGAGTAGGCGGAGACTCTTGTAAAATTAATATAAGGTATATACAACTATTAGAAGATAGTCTAGTTAGGATCCCATAAATACTAAGCTAATTAATTCCTATGAAATGTGTTGTAAGAACTAGAGTAAGAAGGGACTCTTTAAAAATGTACTATAAAGTGTAGAGTAGGAAGAGACCCTTGTAAAATGTATTATAAAATCTAGAGTAGGAGGAGACTCTTGTAAAATTAATATAAGATATATACAACTATTACAAGTTGGTATAGTTCTGATCCAATAAATACTAATTTAATCAATTTGGAGGAGACTCTTGTAAAGTATATTGTAAAAACAAGAGTAAGAGGGAACTATTTAAAAATGTACTATAGAGGTTAGAGTAGGAGGAGACTCTTGTAAAATGTATTATGAAATCTAGAGTAGGGGGAGAATCTTGTAAAATTAATATAAGGTATATACAACTATTACAAGATAGTCTACTTCGTATCCAATAAATACTAAACTTAACAATTAGGAGGAGACTCTTTAAAATGTGTTGTAATTACTAGAGTAAGAGGGGACTCTTTAAAAATGTACTATAAAGTGTAGAGTCTTAGGAGACTCTTGTAAAATGTATTATAAAATCTAGAGTAGGAGAAGACTCTTGTAAAATTAATATAAGTTATATACAACTATTACAAGTTAGTCTAGTTACGATCCCATAAATACTAAGCCAATTAATTCCTATGAAATGTGTTGTAAGAACTAAAGTAAGAGGGGACTCTTTAAAAATGTACTATAAAGTGTAGAGTAGGAGGAGACCCTTGTAAAATGTATTATAAAATCTAGAGTAGGAGGAGACTCTTGTAAAATTAATATAAGGTATATACAACTATTAGAAGATAGTCTAGTTCGGATCCAATAAATACTAAATTAAACAATTAGGAGGAGACTCTTGTAAAATGTGTTGTAAGACATAGAGTAAGAGGGGACTCTTTAAAAATGTACTATAAAGTCTAGAGTTGGAGGAGACTCTTGTAAAATGTATTATAAAAACTAGAGTAGGAGAAGACTCTTGTAAAATTAATATAAGTTATATACAACTATTACAAGTTAGTCTAGTTACGATCCCATAAATACTAAGCTAAATATTTCCTATGAAATGTATTGTAAGAACTAGAGTAAGAGGGGACTCTTTAAAAATGTACTATAAAGTGTAGAGTAGGAGGAGACCCTTGTAAAATGTATTATAAATTTTAGAGTAGGAGGAGACTCTTGTAAAATTAATATTAAGTATATACAACTATTACAAGATAGTCTAGTTCGGATCCAATAAATACAAAACTAAACAATTCCTATAAAATGTGTTGTAAGAACTAGAGTAAGAGGGGAATCTTCAAAAATGTACTATAATGTGTAGAGTTTTAGGAGACTCTTGTAAAATGTATTATAAAATCTAGAGTAGGAGGAGACTCTTGTAAAATTAATATAACGTGTATACAACTATTACAAGATAGTCTAGTTCGGATCCAATAAATACTAAACTATTCCTATAAAATGTGTTTTAAGAACTAGAGTAAGAGGGGAATCTTTAAAAATGTACTATAAAGTGTAGAGTTTGAGGAGACTCTTGTAAAATGTGTTGTAAGAACTAGAGTAAAAGGGGACTCTTTAAAAATGTACTATAAAGTCTAGAGTTGGAGTAGACTCTTGTAAAATGTATTATAAAATTAAGAGTAGGAGGAGACTCTTGTAAAATTAAAATAAGTTATATACAACTATTACAAGATTGTCTAGTTCGGATCCAATAAATACTAAATTACAAAATAGAGAGACTCTTGTAAAATGTGTTGTAAGAAGTAAAGTAAGAGGGGACTCTTTAAAAATGTACAATAAAGTCTAGAGTTGGAGGAGACTCTTGTAAAATGTATTATAAAATCTAGAGTAGGAGGAGACTCTTGTAAAATTAATATAAAGTATATAAAACTATTACAAGATAGTCTAGTTCGGATCCCATAAATACTAAGCCAAACAATTCCTATGAAATGTGTTGTAAGAACTAGAGTAAGAGGGGACTCTTTAAAAATGTACTATAAAGTGTAGAGTAGGAGGAGACCCATGTAAAATGTACTATAAAATCTAAAGTAGGAGGACACTCTTGTAAAATTAATATAAGGTATATACAACTATTACAAGATAGTCTAGTTCGGATCCAATAAATACTAAACTTAACAATTCCTATAAAATGTGTTTTAAGAACTAGAGTAAGAGGGGAATCTTTAAAAATGTACTATAAAGTGTAGAGTTTGAGGAGACTCTTGTAAAATGTATTATAAAATTTAGAGTAGGAGGAGACTCTTGTAAAATTAATATAAGTTATATACAACTAGAATACAAATAGAATCTTGTAAAATTAATATAAGTTATATACAACTATTACAAGATTGTCTAGTTCGGATCCAATAAATAATAAATTAAAAATAGAGGAGACTCTTGTAAAATGTGTTGTAAGAACTTGATTAAGAGGGGAGTCTTTAAAAATGTACTATAGAGTCTAGAGTAGGAGGAGACTCTTGTAAAATTAATATAAGGTATATACAACTATTAGAAGATAGTCTAGTTCTAATCCAATAAATACTAAATTAAACAATTAGGAGGAGACTCTTGTAAAATGTGTTGTAAGAACTAGAGTAAGAGGGGACTCTTTAAAAATGTACTATAAAGTCTAGAGTTGGAGGAGACTCTTGTAAAATGTATTATAGAATCTAGAGTAGGAGAAGACTCTTGTAAAATTAATATAAGTTATATACAACTATTACAAGTTAGTCTAGTTACGATCCCATAAATACTAAGCTAAATATTTCCTATGAAATGTATTGTAAGAACTAGAGTAAGAGGGGACTCTTTAAAAATGTACTATAAAGTGTAGAGTAGGAGGAGACCCTTGTAAAATGTATTATAAATTCTAGAGTAGGAGGAGACTCTTGTAAAATTAATATAAAGTATATACAACTATTACAAGATAGTCTAGTTCGGATCCAATAAATACAAAACTAAACAGTTCCTATAAAATGTGTTGTAAGAACTAGAGTAAGAGGGGAATCTTTAAAAATGTACTATAATGTGTAGAGTTTTAGGAGACTCTTGTAAAATGTATTATAAAATCTAGAGTAGGAGGAGACTCTTGTAAAATTAATATAACGTGTATACAACTATTACAAGATAGTCTAGTTCGGATCCAATAAATACTAAACTATTCCTATAAAATGTGTTTTAAGAACTAAAGTAAGAGGGGAATCTTTAAAAATGTACTATAAAGTGTAGAGTTTGAGGAGACTCTTGTAAAATGTGTTGTAAGAACTAGAGTAAAAGGGGACTCTTTAAAAATGTACTATAAAGTCTAGAGTTGGAGGAGACTCTTGTAAAATGTATTATAAAATTAAGAGTAGGAGGAGACTCTTGTAAAATTAAAATAAGTTATATACAACTATTACAAGATTGTCTAGTTCGGATCCAATAAATACTAAATTACAAAATAGAGAGACTCTTGTAAAATGTGTTGTAAGAACTAGAGTAAGAGGGGACTCTTTAAAAATGTACAATAAAGTCTAGAGTTGGAGGAGACTCTTGTAAAATGTATTATAAAATCTAGAGTAGGAGGAGACTCTTGTAAAATTAATATAAGTTATATACAACTATTACAAGATAGTCTCGTTAGGATCCCATATATACTAAGCCAAACAATTCCTATGAAATGTGTTGTAAGAACTAGAGTAAGAGGGAACTCTTTAAAAATGTACTATAAAGTGTAGAGTAGGAGGAGACCCATGTAAAATGTACTATAAAATCTAAAGTTGGAGGACACTCTTGTAAAATTAATATAAGGTATATACAACTATTACAAAATAGTCTAGTTCGGATCCAATAAATACTAAACTAAACAATTCCTATAAAATGTGTTTTAAGAACTAGAGTAAGAGGGGAATCTTTAAAAATGTACTATAAAGTGTAGAGTTTGAGGAGACTCTTGTAAAATGTGTTGTAAAATTTAGAGTAGGAGGAGACTCTTTTAAAATTAATATAAGTTATATACAACTATTACAAGATTGTCTAGTTCGGATCCAATAAATACTAAATTACAAAATACAGAGACTCTTGTAAAATGTGTTGTAGGAACTAGATTAAGAGGGGAGTCTTTAAAAATGTACTATAGAGTATAGAGTAGGAGGAGACTCTTGTAAAATTAAAATAAGGTATATACAACTATTAGAAGATAGTCTAGTTCGGATCCAAAAAATAATAAATTAAAAATTACAGGAGACTCTTGTAAAATGTGTTGTAAGAACTTGATTAAGAGGGGAGTTTTTAAAAATGTACTATAGAGTCTAGAGTAGGAGGAGACTCTTGTAAAATTAATATAGGGTAAATACAACTATTGAAAGATGGTCTAGTTTGGATCCAATAAATACTAAACTAAAAAAATCCTATAAAATTTGTTTTAAGAACTAGAGTAATGGAGGGAATCTTAAAAAATGTACAATAAAGTGTAGAGTTGGAGGACACGTTTGTAAAATGTATTATTAAAATCTAGAGTAGGAGGAGACTCTTGTAAAATTAATATAACGTATATACAACTATTACAAGATAGTCTAGTTCGGATCCAATAAATACTAAAATAAACAAATCCTATAAAATTTGTCATAAGAACTATAGTAATGGAGGGAATCTTTAAAAATGTACTATAAAGTGTAGAGTTGGAGGACACGTTTGTAAAATGTACTATAAAGTGTAGAGTTGGAGGAGACTCTTGTAAAATGTATTATAAAATCTAGAGTAGGAGGAAATTCTTGTAAAATTAAAATAAGGTATATACAACTATTAGAAGATAGTCTAGTTCGGATCCAATAAATACTAAATTAAACAATTAGGAGGAGACTCTTGTAAAATGTGTTGTAAGAACTAGAGTAAGAGGGGACTCTTTAAAAATGTACTATGAAGTCTAGAGTTGGAGGAGACTCTTGTAAAATGTATTATAAAATCTAGAGTAGGAGGAGACTCTAGTAAAATGTATTATGAAATCTAGAGTAGGAGGAGAATCTTGTAAAATTAATATAAGGTATATACAACTATTACAAGATAGTCTAAATTGATCCAATAAATACCAAACATAACAATTAGGAGGAGACTCTTGTAAAATGTGTTGTAAGAACTAGAGTAAGAGGGGACTCTTTAAAAATGTATTATAAGGTGTAGAGTTGGAGGAGACTCTTGTAAAATGTATTATAAAATCTAGAGTAGGAGGAGACTCTTGTAAAATTAATATAAGTTATATACAACTATTAAAAGATTGTCTAGTACGGATCCAATATATACTAAATTACAAAATAGAGGAGACTCTTGTAAAATGTGTTGTAGGAACTAGATTAAGAGGGGAGTCTTTAAAAATGTACTATAGAGTCTAGAGTAGGAGGAAATTCTTGTAAAATTAATATAAGGTATATACAACTATTAGAAGATAGTCTAGTTCGGATCCAATAAATACTAAATTAAAAAATACAGGAGACTCTTGTAAAATGTGTTGTAAGAACCTGATTAAGAGGGGAGTTTTTGAAAATGTACTATAGAGTCTAGAGTAGGAGGAGACTCTTGTAAAATTAATATAGGGTAAATACAACTATTAAGAGATGGTCTAGTTTGGATCCAATAAATACTAAATTAAAAAAATCCTATAAAATTTGTTTTAAGAACTAGAGTAATGGAGGGAATCTTTAAAAATGTACAATAAAGTGTAGAGTTGGAGGACACGTTTGTAAAATGTATTAATAATATCTAGAGTAGGAGGAGACTCTTTAAAATTAATATAACGTATATACAACTATTACAAGATAGTCTAGTTCGGATCCAATAAATACTAAAATAAACAAATCCTATAAAATTTGTTTTAAGAACTATAGTAATGGAGGGAATCTTTAAAAATGTACTATAAAGTGTAGAGTTGTAGGACACGTTTTTAAAATGTACTATAAAGTGTAGAGTTGGAGGAGACTCTTGTAAAATGTATTATAAAATCTAGAGTAGGAGGAAATTCTTGTAAAATTAATATAAGGTATATACAACTATTAGAAGATAATCTAGTTCGGATCCAATTAATACTAAATTAAACAATTAGGAGGAGACTCTTGTAAAATGTGTTGTAAGAACTAGAGTAAGAGGGGACTCTTTAAAAATGTACTATGAAGTCTAGAGTTGGAGGAGACTCTTGTAAAATGTATTATAAAATCTAGAGTAGGAGGAGACTCTAGTAAAATTAATATAAGTTATATACAACTATTACAAGATAGTCTAGTTAGGATCCCATAAATACTAAGCCAATTAATTCCTATGAAATGTGTTGTAAGAACTAGAGTAAGAGGGGACTCTTTAAAAATGTACTATAAAGTGTTGAGTAGGAGGAGACCCTTGTAAAATGTATTATAAAATCTAGAGTAGGAGGAGACTCTTGCAAAATTAATATAAGATATATACAACTTTTACCAGATAGTATAGTTCTGATCCAATAAATACTAATTTAAACAATTTCGAGGAGACTCTTGTAAAGTATATTGTAAAAACAAGAGTAAGAGGGAACTCTTTAAAAATGTACTATAGAGGTTAGAGTAGGGGGAGACTCTTGTAAAATGTATTATGAAATCTAGAGTAGGAGGAGAATCTTGTAAAATTAATATAAGGTATATACAACTATTACAAGATAGTCTAGTTCGTATCCAATAAATACTAAATTTAACAATTAGGAGGAGACTCTTGTAAAATGTGTTGTAAGAACTAGAGTAGGAGGGGACTCTTTAAAAATGTATTATAAAGTGTAGAGTTGGAGGAGACTCTTGTAAAATGTATTATAAAATCTAGAGTAGGAGGAGACTCTTGTAAAATTAATATAAGTTATATACAACTATTACAAGATTGTTTAATACGGATCCAATAAATACTAAATTACAAAAGAGAGGAGATTCTTGTAAAATGTGTTGTAGGAAATAGATTAAGAGGGGAGTCTTGAAAAATGTACTATAGAGTCTAGAGTAGGAGGAGACTCTTGTAAAATTAATATAAGTTATATACAACTATTAGAAGATAGTCTTATCCGGATCCAATAAATAATAAATTAAAAAATAGAGGAGACTCTTGTAAAATTAATATAGGGTAAATACAACTATTGAAAGATGGTCTAGTTTGGATCCAATAAATACTAAACAAAAAATCCTATAAAATTTGTTTTAAGAACTAGAGTAATTGAGGGAATCTTTAAAAATGTACTATAAAGTGTAGAGTTGGAGGACACTTTTGTAAAATGTATTATAAAATCTAGAGTAGGAGGAGACTCTTTTAAAATTAATATAACGTATATACAACTATTACAAGATAGTCTAGTTACGATCCCATAAATACTAAGCCAAAAATTTCCTATGAAATGTGTTGTAAGAACTAGAGTAAGAGGGGACTTTTTAAAATGTACTATAGAGTCTAGAGTAGGAGGAGACTCTTGTAAAATTAATATAAGGTATATACAACTATTAGAAGATAGTCTAGTTCGGATCCAATAAATAATAAATTAAAAAATACAGGAGACTCTTGTAAAATGTGTTGTAAGAACTAGATTAAGAGGGGAGTCTTTAAAGATGTACTATAGAGTCTAGAGTAGGAGGAGACTCTTGTAAAATTAATATAAGATATATACAACTTTTACCAGATAGTATAGTTCTGATCCAATAAATACTAATTTAAACAATTTGGAGGAGACTCTTGTAAAGTATATTGTAAAAACAAGAGTAAGAGGGAACTCTTTAAAAATGTACTATAGAGGTTAGAGTAGGAGGAGACTCTTGTAAAATGTATTATGAAATCTAGAGTAGGAGGAGAATCTTGTAAAATTAATATAAGGTATATACAACTATTACAAGATAGTCTAGTTCGTATCCAATAAATACTAATTTTTAACAATTAGGAGGAGACTCTTGTAAAATGTGTTGTAGGAACTAGATTAAGAGGGGAGTCTTTAAAAATGTACTATAGAGTCTAGAGTAGAAGGAGACTCTTGTAAAATTAATATAAGGTATATACAACTATTAGAAGATAGTCTTATTCGGATCCAATAAATAATAAATTAAAAAATAGAGGAGACTCTTGTAAAATTAATATAGGGTAAATACAACTATTGAAAGATGGTCTAGTTTGGATCCAATAAATGCTAAACTAAAAAATCCTATAAAATTTGTTTTAAGAACTGGAGTAATTTAGGGAATCTTTAAAAATGTACTATAAAGTGTAGAGTTGGAGGACACGTTTGTAAAATGTATTATAAAATCTAGAGTAGGAGGAAACTCTTGTAAAATTAATATAACGTATATACAACTATTACAAGATAGTCTAGTTCGGACCCAATAAATAATAAATTAAAAATAAGGGAGACTCTTGTAAAATGTGTTGTAAGAACTAGATTAAGAAGGGAGTCTTTAAAAATGTACTTTAGGGTCTAGAGTAGGAGGAGACTCTTGTAAAATTAATATAAGGTATATACAACTATTAGAAGATAGTCTAGTTACGATCCCATAAATACTAAGCCAAACATTTCCTATGAAATGTGTTGTAAGAACTAGAGTAAGAGGGGAATCTTTAAAAATGTACTATAAAGTGTAGAGTTTTAGGAGACTCTTGTAAAATGTATTATAAAATCTAGAGTAGAAGGAGACTCTTGTAAAATTAATATAACGTATATACAACTATTACAAGATAGTCTAGTTCGGATCCAATAAATACTAAACTAAACAATTCCTATAAAATGTGTTTTAAGAACTAGAGTAAGAGGGGAATCTTTAAAAATGTACTATAAAGTGTAGAGTTTGAGGAGACTCTTGTAAAATGTATTATAAAATTTAGAGTAGGAGGAGACTCTTGTAAAATTAATATAAGTTATATACAACTATTAGAAGATAGTCTAGTTCGGATCCAATAAATACTAAATTAAAAAATACAGGAGACTCTTGTAAAATGTGTTGTAAGAACTTGATTAAGAGGGGAGTTTTTAAAAATGTACTATAGAGTCTAGAGTAGGAGGAGACTCTTGTAAATTTAATATAGGGTAAATACAACTATTGAAAGATGGTCTAGTTTGGATCCAATAAATACTAAACAAAAAATCCTATAAAATTTGTTTTAAGAACTAGAGTAATTGAGGGAATCTTTAAAAATGTACTATAAAGTGTAGAGTTGGAGGACACGTTTGTAAAATGTATTATAAAATCTAGAGTAGGAAGAGACTCTTGTAAAATTAATATAACGTATATACAACTATTACAAGATAGTCTAGTTACGATCCCATAAATACTAAGCCAAAAATTTCCTATGAAATGTGTTGTAAGAACTAGAGTAAGAGGGGACTTTTTAAAATGTACTATAGAGTCTAGAGTAGGAGGAGACTCTTGTAAAATTAATATAAGGTATATACAACTATTAGAAGATAGTCTAGTTCGGATCCGATAAATACTAAATTAAAAAATACAGGAGACTCTTGTAAAATGTGTTGTAAGAACTAGATTAAGAGGGGAGTCTTTAAAGATGTACTATAGAGTCTAGAGTAGGAGGAGACTCTTGTAAAATTAATATAGGGTAAATACAGCTATTGAAAGATGGTCTAGTTTGAATTCAATAAATACTAAACTAAAAAAATCCTATAAAATTTGTTTTTAAGATACTAGAGTAATGGAGGGAATCTTTAAAAATGTACTATAAAGTGTAGAGTTTGAGGACACGTTTGTAAAATGTATTATTAAAATCTAGAGTAGGAGGACACTCTTGTAAAATTAATATAACGTATATACAACTATTACAAGATAGTCTAGTTCGGATCCAATAAATACTAAAATAAACAAATCCTATAAAATTTGTTTTAAGAACTATAGTAATGGAGGGAATCTTTAAAAATGTACAATAAAGTGTTGAGTAGGAGGAGACCCTTGTAAAATGTATTATAAAATCTAGAGTAGGAGGAGAATCTTGTAAAATTAATATAAGATATATACAACTTTTACCAGATAGTATAGTTCTGATCCAATAAATACTAATTTAAACAATTTGGAGGAGACTCTTGTAAAGTATATTGTAAAAACAAGAGTAAGAGGGAACTCTTTAAAAATGTACTATAGAGGTTAGAGTAGGAGGAGACTCTTGTAAAATGTATTATGAAATCTAGAGTAGGAGGAGAATCTTGTAAAATTAATATAAGGTATATACAACTATTACAAGATAGTCTAGTTCGTATTCAATAAATACTAATTTTTAACAATTAGGAGGAGACTCTTGTAAAATGTGTTGTAGGAACTAGATTAAGAGGGGAGTCTTTAAAAATGTACTATAGAGTCTAGAGTAGAAGGAGACTCTTGTAAAATTAATATAAGGTATATACAACTATTAGAAGATAGTCTTATTCGGATCCAATAAATAATAAATTAAAAAATAGAGTAGACTCTTGTAAAATTAATATAGGGTAAATACAACTATCGAAAGATGGTCTAGTTTGGATCCAATAAATGCTAAACTAAAAAATCCTATAAAATTTGTTTTAAGAACTAGAGTAATTTAGGGAATCTTTAAAAATGTACTATAAAGTGTAGAGTTGGAGGACACGTTTGTAAAATGTATTATAAAATCTAGAGTAGGAGGAAACTCTTGTAAAAATAATATAACGTATATACAACTATTACAAGATAGTCTAGTTCGGACCCAATAAATAATAAATTAAAAATAAGGGAGACTCTTGTAAAATGTGTTGTAAGAACTAGATTAAGAAGGGAGTCTTTAAAAATGTACTTTAGGGTCTAGAGTAGGAGGAGACTCTTGTAAAATTAATATAAGGTATATACAACTATTAGAAGATAGTCTAGTCACGATCCCATAAATACTAAGCCAAACATTTCCTATGAAATGTGTTGTAAGAACTAGAGTAAGAGGGGAATCTTTAAAAATGTACTATAAAGTGTAGAGTTTTAGGAGACTCTTGTAAAATGTATTATAAAATCTAGAGTAGAAGGAGACTCTTGTAAAATTAATATAACGTATATACAACTATTACAAGATAGTCTAGTTCGGATCCAATAAATACTAAACTAAACAATTCCTATAGAATGTGTTTTAAGAACTAGAGTAAAAGGGGAATCTTTAACAATGTACTATAAAGTGTAGAGTTTGAGGAGACTCTTGTAAAATGTATTATAAAATTTAGAGTAGGAGGAGACTCTTGTAAAATTAATATAAGTTATATACAACTATTAGAAGATAGTCTAGTTCGGATCCAATAAATACTAAATTAAAAAATACAGGAGACTCTTGTAAAATGTTTTGTAAGAACTTGATTAAGAGGGGAGTTTTTAAAAATGTAATATAGAGTCTAGAGTAGGAGGAGACTCTTGTAAATTTAATATAGGGTAAATACAACTATTGAAAGATGGTCTAGTTTGGATCCAATAAATACTAAACTAAAAAAATCCTATAAAATTTGTTTTAAGAACTAGAGTAATGGAGGGAATCTTTAAAAATGTACTATAAAGTGTAGAGTTGGAGGACACGTTTGTAAAATGTATTATTAAAATCTAGAGTAGGAGGAGACTCTTGTAAAATTAATATAACGTATATACAACTATTACAAGATAGTCTAGTTCGTATCCAATAAATACTAAATTTAACAATTAGGAGGAGACTCTTGTAAAATGTGTTGTAAGAACTAGAGTAAGAGGGGACTCTTTAAAAATGTATTATAAAGTGTAGAGTTGGAGGAGACTCTTGTAAAATGTATTATAAAATCTAGAGTAGGAGGAGACTCTTGTAAAATTAATATAGGTTATATACAACTATTACAAGATTGTCTAATACGGATCCAATAAATACTAAATTACAAAATAGAGGAGACTCTTGTAAAATGTGTTGTAGGAACTAGATTAAGAGGGGAGTCTTGAAAAATGTACTATAGAGTCTAGAGTAGGAGGAGACTCTTGTAAAATTAATATAAGTTATATACAACTATTAGAAGATAGTCTTATTCGGATCCAATAAATAATAAATTAAAAAATAGAGGAGACTCTTGTAAAATTAATATAGGGTAAATACAACTATTGAAAGATGGTCTAGTTTGGATCCAATAAATACTAAACAAAAAATCCTATAAAATTTGTTTTAAGAACTAGAGTAATTGAGGGAATCTTTAAAAATGTACTATAAAGTGTAGAGTTGGAGGACACGTTTGTAAAATGTATTATAAAATCTAGAGTAGGAAGAGACTCTTGTAAAATTAATATAACGTATATACAACTATTACAAGATAGTCTAGTTACGATCCCATAAATACTAAGCCAAAAATTTCCTATGAAATGTGTTGTAAGAACTAGAGTAAGAGGGGACTTTTTAAAATGTACTATAGAGTCTAGAGTAGGAGGAGACTCTTGTAAAATTAATATAAGGTATATACAACTATTAGAAGATAGTCTAGTTCGGATCCAATAAATACTAAATTAAAAAATACAGGAGACTCTTGTAAAATGTGTTGTAAGAACTTGATTAAGAGGGGAGTTTTTAAAAATGTACTATAGAGTCTAGAGTAGGAGGAGACTCTTGTAAATTTAATATAGGGTAAATACAACTATTGAAAGATGGTCTAGTTTGGATCCAATAAATACTAAACTAAAAAAATCCTATAAAATTTGTTTTAAGAACTAGAGTAATGGAGGGAATCTTTAAAAATGTACTATAAAGTGTAGAGTTGGAGGACACGTTTGTAAAATGTATTATTAAAATCTAGAGTAGGAGGAGACTCTTGTAAAATTAATATAACGTATATACAACTATTACAAGATAGTCTAGTTCGGATCCAATAAATACTAAAATAAACAAATCCTATAAAATTTGTTTTAAGAACTATATATAGTAAAGGAGGGAATCTTTAAAAATGTACTATAAAGTGTAGAGTTGGATGACACGTTTGTAAAATGTACTATAAAGTGTAGAGTTGGAGGAGACTCTCGTAAAATGTATTATAAAATCTAGAGTAGGAGGAAATTCTTGTAAAATTAATATAAGGTATATACAAATATTAGAAGATAGTCTAGTTCGGATCCAATAAATACTAAATTAAACAATTAGGAGGAGACTCTCGTAAAATGTGTTGTAAGAACTAGAGTAAGAGGGGACTCTTTAAAAATGTACTATGAAGTCTAGAGTTGGAGGAGACTCTTGTAATTGTATTATAAAATCTAGAGTAGGAGGAAACTCTAGTAAAATTAATATAAGTTATATCCAACTATTACAAGATAGTCTAGTTAGGATCCCATAAATACTAAGCCAATTAATTCCTATGAAATGTGTTGTAAGAACTAGAGTAAGAGGGGACTCTTTAAAAATGTACTATAAAGTGTGGAGTAGGAGGAGACCCTTGTAAAATGTATTATAAAATCTAGAGTAGGAGGAGACTCTTGTAAAATTAATATAACATATATACAACTTTTACCAGATAGTATAGTTCTGATCCAATAAATACTAATTTAAACAATTTGGAGGAGACTCTTGTAAAGTATATTGTAAAAACAAGAGTAAGAGGGAACTCTTTAAAAATTTACTATAGAGGTTAGAGTTGGAGGAGACTCTTGTAAATGTATTATAAAATCTAGAGTAGGAGGAGACCTTTGTAAAATTAATATAAGTTATATACAACTATTACAAGATTGTCTAGTACGGATCCAATAAATACTAAATTACAAAATAGAGGCGACTCTTGTAACATTTGTTGTAGGAACTAGATTAAGAGGGGAGTCTTTAAAAATGTACTATAGAGTCTAGAGTAGGAGGAGACTCTTGTAAAATTAATATAAGGTATATACAACTATTAGAAGATAGTCTAGTTCGGATCCAATAAATAATAAATTAAAAAATAGAGGAGACCCTTGTAAAATTAATATAGGGTAAATACAACTATTGAAAGATGGTCTAGTTTGGATCCAATAAATACTAAACTAAAAAATCCTATAAAATTTGTTTTAAGAACTAGAGTAATGGAGGGAATCTTTAAAAATGTACTATAAAGTGTAGAGTTGGAGGACACGTTTGTAAAATGTATTATAAAATCTAGAGTAGGAGGAGACTCTTGTAAAATTAATATAACGTATATACAACTATTACAAGATAGTCTAGTTACGATCCCATAAATACTAAGCCAAACATTTCCTATGAAATGTGTTGTAAGAACTAGAGTAAGAGGGGACTTTTTAAAATGTACTATAGAGTCTAGAGTAGGAGGAGACTCTTGTAAAATTAATATAAGGTATATATAACTATTAGAAGATAGTCTAGTTCGGATCCAATAAATAATAAATTAAAAAATACAGGAGACCTTTGTAAAATGTGTTGTAAGAACTAGATTAAGAGGGGAGTCTTTAAAGATGTACTATAGAGTCTAGAGTAGGAGGAGACTCTTGTAAAATTAATATAGGGTAAATACAGCTATTGAAAGATGGTCTAGTTTGAATTCAATAAATACTAAACTAAAAAAATCCTATAGAATTTGTTTTAAAGATACTAGAGTAATGGAGGGAATCTTTAAAAATGTACTATAAAGTGTAGAGTTTGAGGACACGTTTGTAAAATGTATTATTAAAATCTAGAGTAGGAGGAGACTCTTGTAAAATTAATATAACGTATATACAACTATTACAAGATAGTCTAGTTTGGATCCAATAAATACTAAAATAAACAAATCCTATAAAATTTGTTTTAAGAACTATAGTAATGGAGGGAATCTTTAAAAATGTACTATAAAGTGTTGAGTAGGAGGAGACCCTTGTAAAATGTATTATAAAATCTAGAGTAGGAGGAGACTCTTGTAAAATTAATATAAGATATATACAACTTTTACCAGATAGTATAGTTCTGATCCAATAAATACTAATTTAAACAATTTGGAGGAGACTCTTGTAAAGTATATTGTAAAAACAAGAGTAAGAGGGAACTCTTTAAAAATGTACTATAGAGGTTAGAGTAGGAGGAGACTCTTGTAAAATGTATTATGAAATCTAGAGTAGGAGGAGACTCTTGTAAAATTAATATAAGGTATATACAACTATTAGAAGATAGTCTTATTCGGATCCAATAAATAATAAATTAAAAAATAGAGGAGACTCTTGTAAAATTAATATAGGGTAAATACAACTATTGAAAGATGGTCTAGTTTGGATCCAATAAATGCTTAACTAAAAAATCCTATAAAATTTGTTTTAAGAACTAGAGTAATTTAGGGAATCTTTAAAAATGTACTATAAAGTGTAGAGTTGGAGGACACGTTTGTAAAATGTATTATAAAATCTAGAGTAGGAGGAAACTCTTGTAAAATTAATATAACGTATATACAACTATTACAAGATAGTCTAGTTCGGACCCAATAAATAATAAATTAAAAATAAGGGAGATTCTTGTAAAATGTGTTGTAAGAACTAGATTAAGAAGGGAGTCTTTAAAAATGTACTTTAGGGTCTAGAGTAGGAGGAGACTCTTGTAAAATTAATATAAGGTATATACAACTATTAGAAGATAGTCTAGTTACGATCCCATAACTACTAAGCCAAACATTTCCTATGAAATGTGTTGTAAGAACTAGAGTAAGAGGGGAATCTTTAAAAATGTACTATAAAGTGTAGAGTTTGAGGAGACTCTTGTAAAATGTATTATAAAATTTAGAGTAGGAGGAGACTCTTGTAAAATTAATATAAGTTATATACAACTATTAGAAGATAGTCTAGTTCGGATCCAATAAATACTAAATTAAAAAATACAGGAGACTCTTGTAAAATGTGTTGTAAGAACTTGATTAAGAGGGGAGTTTTTAAAAATGTACTATAGAGTCTAGAGTAGGAGGAGACTCTTGTAAATTTAATATAGGGTAAATACAACTATTGAAAGATGGTCTAGTTTGGATCCAATAAATACTAAACTAAAAAAATCCTATAAAATTTGTTTTAAGAACTAGAGTAATGGAGGGAATCTTTAAAAATGTACTATAAAGTGTAGAGTTGGAGGACACGTTTGTAAAATGTATTATTAAAATCTAGAGTAGGAGGAGACTCTTGTAAAATTAATATAACGTATATACAACTATTACAAGATAGTCTAGTTCGGATCCAATAAATACTAAAATAAACAAATCCTATAAAATTTGTTTTAAGAACTATATATAGTAAAGGAGGGAATCTTTAAAAATGTACTATAAAGTGTAGAGTTGGATGACACGTTTGTAAAATGTACTATAAAGTGTAGAGTTGGAGGAGACTCTCGTAAAATGTATTATAAAATCTAGAGTAGGAGGAAATTCTTGTAAAATTAATATAAGGTATATACAAATATTAGAAGATAGTCTAGTTCGGATCCAATAAATACTAAATTAAACAATTAGGAGGAGACTCTTGTAAAATGTGTTGTAAGAACTAGAGTAAGAGGGGACTCTTTAAAAATGTACTATGAAGTCTAGAGTTGGAGGAGACTCTTGTAAAATGTATTATAAAATCTAGAGTAGGAGGAGACTCTAGTAAAATTAATATAAGTTATATCCAACTATTACAAGATAGTCTAGTTAGGATCCCATATATACTAAGCCAATTAATTCCTATGAAATGTGTTGTAAGAACTAGAGTAAGAGGGGACTCTTTAAAAATGTACTATAAAGTGTGGAGTAGGAGGAGACCCTTGTAAAATGTATTATAAAATCTAGAGTAGGAGGAGACTCTTGTAAAATTAATATAACATATATACAACTTTTACCAGATAGTATAGTTCTGATCCAATAAATACTAATTTAAACAATTTGGAGGAGACTCTTGTAAAGTATATTGTAAAAACAAGAGTAAGAGGGAACTCTTTAAAAATTTACTATAGAGGTTAGAGTTGGAGGAGACTCTTGTAAATGTATTATAAAATCTAGAGTAGGAGGAGACCTTTGTAAAATTAATATAAGTTATATACAACTATTACAAGATTGTCTAGTACGGATCCAATTAATACTAAATTACAAAATAGAGGAGACTCTTGTAACATTTGTTGTAGGAACTAGATTAAGAGGGGAGTCTTTAAAAATGTACTATAGAGTCTAGAGTAGGAGGAGACTCTTGTAAAATTAATATAAGGTATATACAACTATTAGAAGATAGTCTAGTTCGGATCCAATAAATAATAAATTAAAAAATAGAGGAGACTCTTATAAAATTAATATAGGGTAAATACAACTATTGAAAGATGGTCTAGTTTGGATCCAATAAATACTAAACTAAAAAATCCTATAAAATTTGTTTTAAGAACTAGAGTAATGGAGGGAATCTTTAAAAATGTACTATAAAGTGTAGAGTTGGAGGACACGTTTGTAAAATGTATTATAAAATCTAGAGTAGGAGGAGAATCTTGTAAAATTAATATAACGTATATACAACTATTACAAGATAGTCTAGTTACGATCCCATAAATACTAAGCCAAACATTTCCTATGAAATGTGTTGTAAGAACTAGAGTAAGAGGGGACTCTTTAAAAATGTACTATAAAGTCTAGAGTAGGAGGAGACTCTTGTAAAATGTATTATAAAATCTATAGTAGGAGGAGACTCTTGTAAAATTAATATAAGTTATATACAACTATTACAAGATAGTCTAGTTAGGATCCCATAAATACTAAGCCAAACAATTCCTATGAAATGTGTTGTAAGAACTAGAGTAAGAGGGGACTCTTTAAAAATGTACTATAAAGTGTAGAGTAGGAGGAGACCCTTGTAAAATGTATTATAAAATCTAGAGTAGGAGGACACTCTTTTAAAATTAATATAACGTATATACAACTATTACAAAATAGTCTAGTTCGGATCCAATAAATAATAAATTAAAAAATAGAGGAGACTCTTGTAAAATGTGTTGTAAGAACTAGATTAAGATGGGAGTCTTTAAAAATGTACTATAGGGTCTAGCGTAGGAGGAGACTCTTGTAAAATTAATATGAGGTATATACAACTATTAGAAGATAGTCTAGTTACGATCCCATAAATACTAAGCCAAACATTTCCTATGAAATGTGTTGTAACAACTAGAGTAAGAGGGGACTATTCAAAAATGTACTATAAGGTCTAGAGTTGGAGGAGACTCTTGTAAAATGTATTATAAAATTTAGAGTAGGAGGAGACTCTTGTTAAATTAAAAGAAGATATATACAACTATTACAAGATTGTCTAGTTCGAATCCAATAAATACTAAACCTATCAATTAGGAGGAGACTCTTGTAAAATGTGTTGTAAGAACTAGAGTAAGAGGGGACTCTTTAAAAATGTACTATAAAGTGTAGAGTTAAAGGAGACTCTTGTAAAATGTATTATAAAATCTAGAGTAGGAGGAGACTCTTGTAAAATTAATATAACGTATATACAACTATTACAAGATAGTCTAGTTACGATCCCATAAATACTAAGCCAAACATTTCCTATGAAATGTGTTGTAAGAACTAGAGTAAGAGGGGACTCATTTAAAATGTACTATAGAGTCTAGAGTAGGAGGAGACTCTTGTAAAATTAATAGAAGGTATATACAACTATTAGAAGATAGTCTAGTTCGGATCCAATAAATAATAAATTAAAAAATACAGGAGACTCTTGTAAAATGTGTTTTAAGAACTAGATTAAGAGGAAAGTCTTTAAAAATGTACTATAGAGTCTAGAGTAGTAGGAGACACTTGTAAAATTAATATAGGGTAAATACAGCTATTGAAAGATGGTATAGTTTGAATTCAATAAATACTAACCAAAAAAAAAATCCTATAAAATTTGTTTTAAGAACTAGAGTAATGGAGGGAATCTTTAAAAATGTACTATAAAGTGTAGAGTTGGAGGACACGTTTGTAAAATTTATTATAAAATCTAGAGTAGGAGGAGACTCTTTTAAAATTAATATAACGTATATACAACTATTACAAAATAGTCTAGTTCGGATCCAATAAATAATAAATTAAAAAATAGAGGAGACTCTTGTAAAATGTGTTGTAAGAACTAGATTAAGAGGGGAGTCTTTAAAAGTGTACTATAGGGTCTAGAGTAGGAGGAGACTCTTGTAAAATTAATATGAGGTATATACAACTATTAGAAGATAGTCTAGTTACGATCCCATAAATACTAAGCCAAACATTTCCTATGAAATGTGTTGTAAGAACTAGAGTAAGAGGGGACTATTCAAAAATGTACTATAAGGTCTAGAGTTGGAGGAGACTCTTGTAAAATGTATTATAAAATTTAGAGTAGGAGGAGACGCTTGTTAAATTAAAAGAAGATATATACAACTATTACAAGATTGTCTAGTTCGGATCCAATAAATACTAAACTTAACAATTAGTAGGAGACTCTTGTAAAATGTGTTGTAAGAACTAGAGTAAGAGGGGACTCTTTAAAAATGTACTAAAAAGTGTAGAGTTAAAGGAGACTCTTGTAAAATGTATTATAAAATCTAGAGTAGGAGGAGACTCTTGTAAAATTAATATAAGTTATATACAACTATTACAAGATAGTCTAGTTAGGATCCCATAAATACTAAGCCAAACAATTCCTATGAAATGTGTTGTAAGAACTAGAGTAAGAGGGGACTCTTTAAAAATGTACTATAAAGTGTAGAATTGAGGGAAACGTTTGTAAAATGTATTATAAAATCTAGAGTAGAAGGAGACTCTTGTAAAATTAATATAACGTATATACAACTATTACAAGATAGTCTAGTTCGGATCCAATAAATACTAAACTAAACAAATCCTATAAAATTTGTTTTAAGAACTATAGTAATGGAGGCAATCTTTAAAAATGTACTATAAAGTGTAGAGTTGGAGGAGACTCTTGTAAAATGTATTATAAAATCTAGAGTAGGAGGAAATTCTTGTAAAATTAATATAAGGTATATACAACTATTAGAAGATAGTCTAGTTCGGATCCAATAAATACTAAATTAAACAATTAGGAGGAGACTCTTTTAAAATGTGTTGTAAGAACTAGAGTAAGAGGGGACTCTTTAAAAATGTACTATGAAGTCTAGAGTTGGAGGAGACTCTTGTAAAATGTAATATAAAATCTAGAGTAGAAGGAGACTCTAGTAAAATTAATATAAGTTATATACAACTATTACAAGATAGTCTAGTTAGGATCCCATAAATACTAAGCCAATTAATTCCTATGAAATGTGTTGTAAGAACTAGAGTAAGAGGGGACTCTTTAAAAATGTACTATAAAGTGTTGAGTAGGAGGAGACCCTTGTAAAATGTATAATAAAATCTAGAGTAGGAGGAGACTCTTGTAAAATTAATATAAGATATATACAACTTTTACCAGATAGTATAGTTCTGATCCAATAAATACTAATTTAAACAATTTGGAGGAGACTCTTGTAAAGTATATTGTAAAAACAAGAGTAAGAGGGAACTCTTTAAAAATGTACTATAGAGGTTAGAGTAGGGGGAGACTCTTGTAAAACGTATTATGAAATCTAGAGTAGGAGGAGAATCTTGTAAAATTAATATAAGGTATATACAACTATTACAAGATAGTCTAGTTCGTATCCAATAAATACTAAATTTAACAATTAGGAGGAGACTCTTGTAAAATGTGTTGTAAGAACTAGAGTAAGAGGGGACTCTTTAAAAATGTATTATAAAGTGTAGAGTTGGAGGAGACTCTTGTAAAATGTATTATAAAATCTAGAGTAGGAGGAGACTCTTGTAAAATTAATATAAGTTATATACAACTATTACAAGATTGTCTAATACGGATCCAATAAATACTAAATTACAAAATAGAGGAGACTCTTGTAAAATGTGTTGTAGGAACTAGATTAAGAGGGGAGTCTTGAAAAATGTACTATAGAGTCTAGAGTAGGAGGAGACTCTTGTAAAATTAATATAAGTTATATACAACTATTAGAAGATAGTCTTATTCGGATCCAATAAATAATAAATTAAAAAATAGAGGAGACTCTTGTAAAATTAATATAGGGTAAATACAACTATTGAAAGATGGTCTAGTTTGGATCCAATAAATACTAAACAAAATATCCTATAAAATTTGTTTTAAGAACTAGAGTAATTGAGGGAATCTATAAAAATGTACTATAAAGTGTAGAGTTGGAGGACACGTTTGTAAAATGTATTATAAAATCTAGAGTAGGAGGAGACTCTTGTAAAATTAATATAACGTATATACAACTATTACAAGATAGTCTAGTTACGATCCCATAAATACTAAGCCAAAAATTTCCTATGAAATGTGTTGTAAGAACTAGAGTAAGAGGGGACTTTTTAAAATGTACTATAGAGTCTAGAGTAGGAGGAGACTCTTGTAAAATTAATATAAGGTATATACAACTATTAGAAGATAGTCTAGTTCGGATCCAATAAATAATAAATTAAAAAATACAGGAGACTCTTGTAAAATGTGTTGTAAGAACTAGATTAAGAGGGGAGTCTTTAAAGATGTACTATAGAGTCTAGAGTAGGAGGAGACTCTTGTAAAATTAATATAGGGTAAATACAGCTATTGAAAGATGGTCTAGTTTGAATTCAATAAATACTAAACTAAAAAAATCCTATAAAATTTGTTTTTAAGATACTAGAGTAATGGAGGGAATCTTTAAAAAAGTACTATAAAGTGTAGAGTTTGAGGACACGTTTGTAAAATGTATTATTAAAATCTAGAGTAGGAGGAGACTCTTGTAAAATTAATATAACGTATATACAACTATTACAAGATAGTCTAGTTCGGATCCAATAAATACTAAAATAAACAAATCCTATAAAATTTGTTTTAAGAACTATAGTAATGGAGGGAATCTTTAAAAATGTACTATAAAGTGTAGAGTTGGAGGACACGTTTGTAAAATGTACTATAAAGTGTAGAGTTGGAGGAGACTCTTGTAAAATGTATTATAAAATCTAGAGTAGGAGGAAATTCTTGTAAAATTAATATAAGGTATATACAACTATTAGAAGATAGTCTAGTTCTTATCCAATAAATACTAAATTAAACAATTAGGAGGAGACTCTAGTAAAATGTGTTGTAAGAACTAGAGTAAGAGGGGACTCTTTAAAAATGTACTATGAAGTCTACAGTTTGAGGAGACTCTTGTAAAATGTAATATAAAATCTAGAGTAGGAGGAGACTCTAGTAAAATTAATATAAGTTATATACAACTATTACAAGATAGTCTAGTTAGGATCCCATAAATACTAAGCCAATTAATTCCTATGAAATGTGTTGTAAGAACTAGAGTAAGAGGGGACTCTTTAAAAATGTACTATAAAGTGTTGAGTAGGAGGAGACCCTTGTAAAATGTATTATAAAATCTAGAGTAGGAGGAGACTCTTGTAAAATTAATATAAGATATATACAACTTTTACCAGATAGTATAGTTCTGATCCAATAAATACTAATTTAAACAATTTGGAGGAGACTCTTGTAAAGTATATTGTAAAAACAAGAGTAAGAGGGAACTCTTTAAAAATGTACTATAGAGGTTAGAGTAGGAGGAGACTCTTGTAAAATGTATTATGAAATCTAGAGTAGGAGGAGAATCTTGTAAAATTAATATAAGGTATATACAACTATTACAAGATAGTCTAGTTCGTATCCAATAAATACTAATTTTTAACAATTAGGAGGAGACTCTTGTAAAATGTGTTGTAGGAACTAGATTAAGAGGGGAGTCTTTAAAAATGTACTATAGAGTCTAGAGTAGAAGGAGTCTCTTGTAAAATTAATATAAGGTATATACAACTATTAGAAGATAGTCTTATTCGGATCCAATAAATAATAAATTAAAAAATAGAGGAGACTCTTGTAAAATTAATATAGGGTAAATACAACTATTGAAAGATGGTCTAGTTTGGATCCAATAAATGCTAAACTAAAAAATCCTATAAAATTTGTTTTAAGAACTAGAGTAATTTAGGGAATCTTTAAAAATGTACTATAAAGTGTAGAGTTGGAGGACACGTTTGTAAAATGTATTATAAAATCTAGAGTAGGAGGAAACTCTTGTAAAATTAATATAACGTATATACAACTATTACAAGATAGTCTAGTTCGGACCCAATAAATAATAAATTAAAAATAAGGGAGACTCTTGTAAAATGTGTTGTAAGAACTAGATTAAGAAGGGAGTCTTTAAAAATGTACTTTAGGGTCTAGAGTAGGAGGAGACTCTTGTAAAATTAATATAAGGTATATACAACTATTAGAAGATAGTCTAGTTACGATCCCATAAATACTAAGCCAAACATTTCCTATGAAATGTGTTGTAAGAACTAGAGTAAGAGGGGAATCTTTAAAAATGTACTATAAAGTGTAGAGTTTTAGGAGACTCTTGTAAAATGTATTATAAAATCTAGAGTAGAAGGAGACTCTTGTAAAATTAATATAACGTATATACAACTATTACAAGATAGTTAGTTCGGATCCAATAAATACTAAACTAAACAATTCCTATAAAATGTGTTTTAAGAACTAGAGTAAGAGGGGAATCTTTAAAAATGTACTATAAAGTGTAGAGTTTGAGGAGACTCTTGTAAAATGTACTATAAAATTTAGAGTAGGAGGAGACTCTTGTAAAATTAATATAAGTTATATACAACTATTAGAAGATAGTCTAGTTCGGATCCAATAAATACTAAATTAAAAAATACAGGAGACTCTTGTAAAATGTGTTGTAAAAACTTGATTAAGAGGGGAGTTTTTAAAAATGTACTATAGAGTCTAGAGTAGGAGGAGACTCTTGTAAATTTAATATAGGGTTAATACAACTATTGAAAGATGGTCTAGTTTGGATCCAATAAATACTAAACTAAAAAATCCTATAAAATTTGTTTTAAGAACTGGAGTAATGGAGGGAATCTTTAAAAATGTACTATAAAGTGTAGAGTTGGAGGACACGTTTGTAAAATGTATTATTAAAATCTAGAGTAGGAGGAGACTCTTGTAAAATTAATATAACGTATATACAAATATTACAAGATAGTTTAGTTCGGATCCAATAAATACTAAAATAAACAAATCCTATAAAATTTGTTTTAAGAACTATATATAGTAAAGGAGGGAATCTTTAAAAATGTACTATAAAGTGTAGAGTTGGATGACACGTTTGTAAAATGTACTATAAAGTGTAGAGTTGGAGGAGACTCTCGTAAAATGTATTATAAAATCTAGAGTAGGAGGAAATTCTTGTAAAATTAATATAAGGTATATACAACTATTACAAGATAGTCTAAATTGATCCAATAAATACCAAACATAACAATTAGGAGGAGACTCTTGTAAAATGTGCTGTAAGAACTAGAGTAAGAGGGGACTCTTTAAAAATGTATTATAAAGTGTAGAGTTGGAGGAGAATCTTGTAAATGTATTATAAAATCTAGAGTAGGAGGAGACCTTTGTAAAATTAATATAAGTTATATACAACTATTACAAGATTGTCTAGTACGGATCCAATAAATACTAAATTACAAAATAGAGGAGACTCTTGTAAAATTTGTTGTAGGAACTATATTAAGAGGGGAGTCTTTAAAAATGTACTATAGAGTCTAGAGAAGGAGGAGACTCTTGTAAAATTAAAATAAGGTATATACAACTATTAGAAGATAGTCTAGTTCGGATCCAATAAATAATAAATTAAAAAATAGAGGAGACTCTTGTAAAATTAATATAGGGTAAATACAACTATTGAAAGATGGTCTAGTTTGGATCCAATAAATACTAAACTAAAAAATCCTATAAAATTTGTTTTAAGAACTAGAGTAATGGAGGGAATCTTTAAAAATGTACTATAAAGTGTAGAGTTGGAGGACACGTTTGTAAAATGTATTATAAAATCTAGAGTAGGAGGAGACTCTTGTAAAATTAATATAACGTATATACAACTATTACAAGATAGTCTAGTTACGATCCCATAAATACTAAGCCAAACAGTTCCTATGAAATGTGTTGTAAGAACTAGAGTAAGAGGGGACTCTTTAAAAATGTACTATAGAGTCTAGAGTAGGAGGAGACTCTTGTAAAATTAATAGAAGGTATATACAACTATTAGAAGATAGTCTAGTTCGGATCCAATAAATAATAAATTAAAAATACAGGAGACTCTTGTAAAATGTGTTGTAAGAACTAGATTAAGAGGGGAGTCTTTAAAAATGTACTATAGAGTCTAGAGTAGTAGGAGACACTTGTAAAATTAATATAGGGTAAATACAGCTATTGAAAGATGGTCTAGTTTGAATTCAATAAATACTAAAATAAAAAAATCCTATAAAATTTGTTTTAAGAACTAGAGTAATGGAGGGAATCTTTAAAAATGTACTATAAAGTGTAGAGTTAGAGGACACGTTTGTAAAATTTATTATAAAATCTAGAGTAGGAGGAGACTCTTTTAAAATTAATATAACGTATATACAACTATTACAAAATAGTCTAGTTCGGATCCAATAAATAATAAATTAAAAAATAGAGGAGACTCTTGTAAAATGTGTTGTAAGAACTAGATTAAGAGGGGAGTCTTTAAAAATGTACTATAGGGTCTAGAGTAGGAGGAGACTCCTGTAAAATTAATATGAGGTATATACAACTATTAGAAGATAGTCTAGTTACGATCCCATAAATACTAAGCCAAACATTTCCTATGAAATGTGTTGTAAGAACTAGAGTAAGAGGGGACTATTCAAAAATGTACTATAAGGTCTAGAGTTGGAGGAGACTCTTGTAAAATGTATTATAAAATTTAGAGTAGGAGGAGACTCTTGTTAAATTAAAAGAAGATATATACAACTATTACAAGATTGTCTAGTTCGGATCCAATAAATACTAAACTTAACAATTAGGAGGAGACTCTTGTAAAATGTGTTTTAAGAACTAGAGTAAGAGGGGACTCTTTAAAAATGTACTATAAAGTGTAGAGTTTTAGGAGACTCTTGTAAAATGTATTATAAAATCTAGAGTAGGAGGAGACTCTTGTAAAATTAATATAAGTTATATACAACTATTACAAGATAGTCTAGTTAGGATCCCATAAATACTAAGCCAAACAATTCCTATGAAAAGTGTTGTAAGAACTAGAGTAAGAGGGGACTCTTTAAAAATGTACTATAAAGTGTAGAGTAGGAGGAGACCCTTGTAAAATGTATTATAAAATCTAGAGTAGGAGGACACTCTTGTAAAATTAATATAAGGTATATACAACTATTACAGATAGTCTACTTCGGATCCAATAAATACTAAACTAAACAATTCCTATAAAATGTGTTTTAAGAACTAGAGTAAGAGGGGAATCTTAAAAAATGTACTATAAAGTGTAGAATTGGAGGACACGTTTGTAAAATGTATTATAAAATCTAGAGTAGGAGGAGACTCTTTTAAAATTAATATAACGTATATACAACTATTACAAGATAGTCTAGTTCGGATCCAATAAATACTAAACTAAACAAATCCTATAAAATTTGTTTTAAGAACTAGAGTAATGGAGGCAATCTTTAAAAATGTACTATAAAGTGTAGAGTTGGAGGACACGTTTGTAAAATGTACTATAAAGTGTAGAGTTAGAGGAGACTCTTGTAAAATGTATTATAAAATCTAGAGTAGGAGGAAATTCTTGTAAAATTAATATAAGGTATATAAAACTATTAGAAGATAGTCTAGTTCGGATCCAATAAATACTAAATTAAACAATTAGGAGGAGACTTTTGTAAAATGTGTTGTAGGAACTAGAGTAAGAGGGGACTCTTTAAAAATGTACTATAAAGTCTAGAGTTGGAGGAGACTCTTGTAAAATGTATTATAAAATCTAGAGTAGGAGAAGACTCTTGTAAAATTAATATAAGTTATATACAACTATTACAAGATAGTCTAGTTACGATCCCATAAATACTAAGCCAAACATTTCCTATGAAATGTGTTGTAAGAACTAGAGTAAGAGGGGACTCTTTAAAAATGTACTATAAAGTGTAGAGTAGGAGGAGACCCTTGTAAAATGTATTATAAATTCTAGAGTAGGAGGAGACTCTTGTAAAATTAATATAAAGTATATACAACTATTACAAGATAGTCTAGTTCGGATCCAATAAATACAAAACCAAACAATTCCTATAAAATGTGTTGTAAGAACTAGAGTAAGAGGGGAATCTTTAAAAATGTACTATAAAGTGTAGAGTTCTAGGAGACTCTTGTAAAATGTATTATAAAATCTAGAGTAGGAGGAGACTCTTGTAAAATTAATATAACGTATATACAACTATTACAAGATAGTCTAGTTCGGATCCAATAAATACTAAACTATTCCTATAAAATGTGTTTTAAGAACTAGAGTAAGAGGGGAATCTTTAAAAATGTACTATAAAGTGTAGAGTTTGAGGAGACTCTTGTAAAATGTGTTGTAAGAACTAGAGTAAGAAGGGACTCTTTAAAAATGTACTATAAAGTCTAGAGTTGGAGGAGACTCTTGTAAAATGTATTATAAAATTTAGAGTAGGAGGAGACTCTTGTAAAATTAATATAAGTTATATACAACTATTACAAGATAGTCTCGTTAGGATCCCATAAATACTAAGCCAAACAATTCCTATGAAATGTGTTGTAAGAACTAGAGTAAGAGGGGACTCTTTAAAAATGTACAATAAAGTGTAGAGTTTTAGTAGACTCTTGTAAAATGTATTATAAAATATAGAGTAGGAGGAGACTCTTGTAAAATTTATATAACGTATATACAACTATTACAAGATAGTCTAGTTCGTATCCGATAAATACTAAACTATTCCTATAAAATGTGTTTTAAGAACTAGAGTAAGAGGGGAATCTTTAAAAATGTACTATAAAGTGTAGAGTTTGAGGAGACTCTTGTAAAATGTGTTGTAAGAACTAGAGTAAGAGGGGACTCTTTAAAAATGTACTATAAAATCTAGAGTAGGAGAAGACTCTTGTAAAATTAATATAAGTTATATACAACTATTACAAGATAGTCTAGTTACGATCCCATAAATACTAAGCCAAACATTTCCTATGAAATGTGTTGTAAGAACTAGAGTAAGAGGGGACTCTTTAAAAATGTACTATAAAGTGTAGAGTTAAAGGACACGTTTGTAAAATGTATTATAAAATCTAGAGTAGGAGGAGACTCTTGTAAAATTAATATAACGTATATACAACTATTACAAGATAGTCTAGTTCGGATCCAATAAATAATAAATTAAAAATAGAGGAGACTCTTGTAAAATGTGTTGTAAGAACTAGATTAAGAGGGGAGTCTTTAAAAATGTACTATAAAGTGTAGAGTTTTAGGAGACTCTTGTAAAATGTATTATAAAATCTGGAGTAGGAGGAGACTCTTGTAAAATTAATATAACGTATATACAACTATTACAAGATAGTCTAGTTCGGATTCAATAAATACTAAACTAAACTATTCCTATAAAATGTGTTTTAAGAACTAGAGTAAGAGGGGAATCTTTAAAAATGTACTATAAAGTGTAGAGTTTGAGGAGGCTCTTGTAAAATGTGTTGTAAGAACTAGAGTAAGAGGGGACTATTTAAAAATGTACTATAAGGTCTAGAGTTGGAGGACAAGTTTGTAAAATGTATTATAAAATCTAGAGTAGGAGGAGACTCTTGTAAAATTAATATAACGTATATACAACTATTACAAGATAGTCTAGTTCGGATCCAATAAATACTAAACTAAACAAATCCTATAAAATTTGTTTTAAGAACTAGAGTAATGGAGGCAATCTTTAAAAATGTACTATAAAGTGTAGAGTTGGAGGACACGTTTGTAAAATGTACTATAAAGTGTAGAGTTAGAGGAGACTCTTGTAAAATGTATTATAAAATCTAGAGTAGGAGGAAATTCTTGTAAAATTAATATAAGGTATATAAAACTATTAGAAGATAGTCTAGTTCGGATCCAATAAATACTAAATTAAACAATTAGGAGGAGACTTTTGTAAAATGTGTTGTAAGAACTAGAGTAAGAGGGGGCTCTTTAAAAATGTACTATAAAGTCTAGAGTTGGAGGAGACTCTTTTAAAATGTATTATAAAATCTAGAGTAGGAGGAAATTCTTGTAAAATTAATATAAGTTATATACAACTATTACAAGATAGTCTAGTTACGATCCCATAAATACTAAGCCAAACATTTCCTATGAAATGTGTTGTAAGAACTAGAGTAAGAGGGGACTCTTTAAAAATGTACTATAAAGTGTAGAGTAGGAGGAGACCCTTGTAAAATGTATTATAAATTCTAGAGTAGGAGGAGACTCTTGTAAAATTAATATAAAATATATACAACTATTACAAGATAGTCTAGTTCTGATCCAATAAATACAAAACCAAACAATTCCTATAAAATGTGTTCTAAGAACTAGAGTAAGAGGGGAATCTTTAAAAATGTACTATAAAGTGTAGAGTTTTAGGAGACTCTTGTAAAATGTATTATAAAATCTAGAGTAGGAGGAGACTCTTGTAAAATTAATATAACGTATATACAACTATTACAAGATAGTCTAGTTCGGATCCAATAAATACTAAACTATTCCTATAAAATGTGTTTTAAGAACTAGAGTAAGAGGGGAATCTTTAAAAATGTACTATAAAGTGTAGAGTTTGAGGAGACTCTTGTAAAATGTGTTGTAAGAACTAGAGTAAGAAGGGACTCTTTAAAAATGTACTATAAAGTCTAGAGTGCGAGGAGACTCTTGTAAAATGTATTATAAAATTTAGAGTAGGAGGAGACTCTTGTAAAATTAAAATAAGTTATATACGACTATTACAAGATTGTCTAGTTCGGATCCAATAAATACAAAATTACAAAATAGAGAGACTCTTGTAAAATGTGTTGTAAGATCTAGAGTAACAGGGGACTCTTTAAAAATGTACAATAAAGTCTAGAGTTGGAGGAGACTCTTGTAAAATGTATTATAAAATCTAGAGTAGGAGGAGACTCTTGTAAAATTAATATAAGTTATATACAACTATTACAAGATAGTCTCGTTAGGATCCCATAAATACTAAGCCAAACAATTCCTATGAAATGTGTTGTAAGAACTAGAGTAAGAGGGGACTCTTTAAAAATGTACTATAAAGTGTAGAGTAGGAGGAGACCCTTGAAAAATGTATTATAAAATCTAAGGTAGGAGGACACTCTTGTAAAATTAATATAAGGTATATACAACTATTACAAGATAGTCTAGTTCGGATCCAATTAATACTAAACTAAACAATTCCTATAAAATGTGTTTTAAGAACTAAAGTAAGAGGGGAATCTTTAAAAACGTACTATAAAGTGTAGAGTTTGAGGAGACTCTTGTAAAATGTATTATAAAATTTAGAGTAGGAGGAGACTCTTGTAAAATTAATATAAGTTATATACAACTATTACAAGATTTTCTCATTCGGATCCAATAAATACTAAATTACAAAATAGAGGAGACTCTTGTAAAATGTGTTGTAGGAACTAGATTAAGAGGGGAGTCTTTAAAAATGTACTATAGAGTCTAGAGTAGGAGGAGACTCTTGTAAAATTAATATAAGGTATATACAACTATTAGAAGATAGTCTAGTTCGGATCCAATAAATAATAAATTAAAAAATAGAGTAGACTCTTGTAAAATGTGTTGTAAGAACTAGGTTAAGAGGGGAGTCTTTAAAAATGTACTATAGAGTCTAGAGTAGGAGGAGACTCTTGTAAAATTAATATAGGGTAAATACAACTATTGAAAGATGGTCTAGTTTGGATCCAATAAAAACTAAACAAAAAATCCTATAAAATTTGTTTTAAGAACTAGAGTAAAGGAGGGAATCTTTAAAAATGTACTATAAAGTGTAGAGTTGGAGGACACGTTTGTAAAATGTATTATAAAATCTAGAGTAGGAGGAGACTCTTGTAAAATTAATATAACGTATATACAACTATTACAAGATAGTAATAGTCTAGTTCGGATCCAATAAATACTAAACTAAACTACTCCTATAAAATTTGTTTTAAGAACTAGAGTAATGGAGGGAATCTTTATAACGTATATACAACTATTACAAGATAGTCTAGTTCGGATCCAATAAATACTAAACTATTCCTATAAAATGTGTTTTAAGAACTAGAGTAAGAGGGGAATCTTTAAAAATGTACTATAAAGTGTAGAGTTTGAGGAGACTCTTGTAAAATGTGTTGTAAGAACTAGAGTAAGAAGGGACTCTTTAAAAATGTACTATAAAGTCTAGAGTTGGAGGAGACTCTTGTAAAATGTATTATAAAATCTAGAGTAGGAGGAAATTCTTGTAAAATTAATATAAGGTATATACAACTATTGGAAGATAGTCTAGTTCGGATCCAATAAATACTAAATTAAACAATTAGGAGGAGACTTTTGTAAAATGTGTTGTAAGAACTATAGTAAGAGGGGACTCTTTAAAAATGTACTATAAAGTCTAGAGTTGGAGGAGACTCTTGTAAAATGTATTATAAAATCTAGAGTAGGAGAAGACTCTTGTAAAATTAATATAAGTTATATACAACTATTACAAGATAGTCTAGTTACGATCCCATAAATACTAAGCCAAACATTTCCTATGAAATGTGTTGTAAGAACTAGAGTAAGAGGGGACTCTTTAAAAATGTACTATAAATTGTAGAGTGGGAGGACACGTTTGTAAAATGTATTATAAAATCTAGAGTAGGAGGAGACTCTTGTAAAATTAATATAACGTATATACAACTATTACAAGATAGTCTAGTTCGGATCCAATAAATAATAAATTAAAAATAGAGGAGACTCTTGTAAAATGTGTTGTAAGAACTAGATTAAGAGGGGAGTCTTTAAAAATGTACTATACAGTGTAGAGTAGGAGGAGACCCTTGTAAAATGTATTATAAAATCTAGAGTAGGAGGACACTCTTGTAAAATTAATATAACGTATATACAACTATTACAAGATAGTCTAGTTCGGATTCAATAAATACTAAACTAAACTATTCCTATAAAATGTGTTTTAAGAACTAGAGTAAGAGGGGAATCTTTAAAAATGTACTATAAAGTGTAGAGTTTGAGGAGGCTCTTGTAAAATGTGTTGTAAGAACTAGAGTAAGAGGAGACTATTTAAAAATATACTATAAGGTCTAGAGTTGTAGGAGACTCTTGTAAAATGTATTATAAAATTTAGAGTAGGAGGAGACTCTTGTAAAATTAAAATAAGTTATATACAACTATTACAAGATTGCCTAGTTCGGATCCAATAAATACTAAACTTAACAATTAGGAGGAGACTCTTGTAAAATGTGTTGTAAGAACTAGAGTAAGAGGGGACTCTTTAAAAATGTACTATAAAGTGTAGAGTAGGAGGAGACCCTTGTAAAATGTATTATAAAATCTAGAGTAGGAGGACACTCTTGTAAAATTAATATAAGGTATATACAACTATTACAGATCGTCTAGTTCGGATCCAATAAATACTAAACTAAACAATTCCTATAAAATGTGTTTTAAAAAATGTGTAGGAGTCTCCTCCTACTCTAGATTTTATAATACATTTTAAGAGGTTCTCCTCCTACTCTACACTTTATAGTACATTTTTAAAGATTCCCTCCATTACTCTAGTTCTTAAAACAAATTTTATAGGATTTTTTTGTTTAGTTTTTATTGGATCCAAACTAGACCATCTTTCAATAGTTGTATTTACCCTATATTAATTTTACAAGAGTCTCCTCCTACTCTAGACTCTATAGTACATTTTTAAAGACTCCCCTCTTAACCTAGTTCTTACAACACATTTTACAAGAGTCTACTCTATTTTGTAATTTAGTATTTATTGGATCCGAATGAGAAAATCTTGTAATAGTTGTATATAACTTATATTAATTTTACAAGAGTCTCCTCCTACTCTAAATTTTATAATACATTTTACAAGAGTCTCCACAAACTCTACACTTTATAGTACATTTTTAAAGATTCCCCTCTTACTCTAGTTCTTAAAACACATTTTATAGGAATTGTTTAGTTTAGTATTTATTGGATCCGAACTAGACTATCTTGTAATAGTTGTATATACCTTATATTAATTTTACAAGAGTGTCCTCCTACTTTACATTTTATAATACATTTTACAAGGGTCTCCTCCTACTCTACACTTTATAGTACATTTTTAAAGAGTCCCCTCTTACTCTAGTTCTTACAACACATTTTACAAGAGTCTCTCTATTTTGTAATTTAGTATTTATTGGATCCGAACTAGACAATCTTGTAATAGTTGTATATAACTTTTTTTAATTTTACAAGAGTCTCCTCCTACTCTAAATTTTATAATACATTTTACAAGAGTCTCCTCTAACTCTAGACTTTATAGTACATTTTTAAAGAGTCCCCTCTTACTCTATTTCTTACAACACATTGCATAGGAAATGTTTGGCTTAGTATTTATGGGATCGTAACTAGACTATCTTCTAATAGTTGTATATACCTTATATTAATTTTACAAGAGTCTCCTCCTACTCTAGACTCTATAGTACATTTTTAAAGACTCCCTTCTTAATCTAGTTCCTACAACACATTTTACAAGAGTCTCCTCTATTTTGTAATTTAGCATTTATTGGATTCGTACTAGACAATCTTGTAATAGTTGTATATAACTTATATTAATTTTACAAAGGTCTCCTCCTACTCTATATTTTATATTACATTTTACAAGAGTCTCCTCCAACTCTACACTTTATAATACATTTTTAAAGAGTCCCCTCTTACTCTAGTTCATACAACACATTTTACAAGAGTCTCCTCCCAATTGTTATGTTTGGTATTTATTGGATCAATTTAGACTATCTTGTAATAGTTGTATATACGTTTTATTAATTTTACAAGAGTCTCCTCCTACTCTAGATTTTATAATACATTTTACAAGGGTCTCCTCCTACTCAACACTTTATAGTACATTTTTAAAGAGTCCCCTCTTACTCTAGTTCTTACAACACATTTCATAGGAATTAATTGGCTTAGTATTTATGGGATCCTAACTAGACTATCTTGTAATAGTTGTATATACGTTATATTAATTTTACAAGAGTCTCCTCCTACTCCAGATTTTATAATACATTTTACAAGAGTCTCCTAAAACTCTACACTGTATAGTACATTTTTAAAGATTCCCCTCTTACTCTAGTTCTTACAACACATTTCATAGGAAATGTTTGGCTTAGTATTTATGGGATCGTAACTAGACTATTTTCTAATAGTTGTATATATCTTATATCAATTTTACAAGAGTCTCCTCCTACTCTAGACCCTATAGTACATTTTTAAAGACTCCCCTCTTAATCTAGTTCTTACAACACATTTTACAAGAGTCTCCTCTATTTTTAATTTATTATTTATTGGATCCGAACTAGACTATCTTGTAATAGTTGTATATACGTTATATTAATTTTACAAGAGTCTCCTCCTACTCTTGATTTTCTAATACATTTTACAAACGTGTCCTCCAACTCTACACTTTATAGTACATTTTTAAAGAGTCCCCTCTTACTCTAGTTCTTACAACACATTTCATAGGAAATGTTTGGCTTAGTATTTATGGGATCGTAACTAGACTATCTTGTAATAGTTGTATATAACTTATATTAATTTTACAAGACTCTTCTCCTACTCTAGATTTTATAATACATTTTACAAGAGTCTCCTCCAACTCTAGACTATATAGTACATTTTTAAAGAGTCCCCTCTTACTCTAGTTCTTACAACACATTTTACAAAAGTCTCCTCCTAATTGTTTAATTTAGTATTTATTGGATCCGAACTAGGCTATCTTCTAATAGTTGTATATACCTTATATTAATTTTACAAGAATTTCCTCCTACTCTAGATTTTATAATACATTTTACAAGAGTCTCCTCCAACTCTACACTTTATAGTACATTTTACAAACGTGTCCTCCAACTCTACACTTTATAGTACATTTTTAAAGATTCCCTCCATTACTCTAGTTCTTAAAACAAATTTTATAGGATTTGTTTAGTTCAGTATTTATTGGATCCGAACTAGACTATCTTGTAATAGTTGTATATACGTTATATTAATTTTACCAGAGTCTCCTCCTACTCTAGATTTTATAATACATTTTACAAACGTGTCCTCCAACTCTACACTTTATAGTACATTTTTAAAGATTCCCCTCTTACTCTAGTTCTGAAAACACATTTTATAGGAATAGTTTAGTTTAGTATTTATTGGATCCGAACTAGACTATCTTGTAATAGTTGTATATACGTTATATTTATTTTACAAGAGTCTCCTCCTACTCTAGATTTTATAATACATTTTACAAGAGTCTCCTAAAACTCTACACTTTATAGTACATTTTTAAAGATTCCCCTCTTACTCTAGTTCTGAAAACACATTTTATAGGAATAGTTTAGTTTAGTATTTATTGGATCCGAACTAGACTATCTTGTAATAGTTGTATATACGTTATATTAATTTTACAAGAGTCTCCTCCTACTCTAGATTTTATAATACATTTTACAAGAGTCTCCTAAAACTCTACACTTTATAGTACATTTTTAAAGATTCCCCTCTTACTCTAGTTCCTACAACACATTTCATATGAAATGTTTGGCTTAGTATTTATGGGATCGTAACTACCTTATATTAATTTTACAAGAGTCTCCTCCTACTCTAGACCCTATAGTACATTTTTAAAGACTCCCCTCTTAATCTAGTTCTTACAACACGTTTTACAAGAGTCTCCTCTATTTTTAATTTATTATTTATTGGATCCGAACTAGACTATCTTTTAATAGTTGTATTTACGTTATATTAATTTTACAAGAGTCTCCTCCTACTCTAGATTTTATAATACATTTTACAAACGTGTCCTCCAACTCTACACTTTATAGTACATTTTTAAAGATTCCCTCCATTACTCTAGTTCTTAAAACAAATTTTATAGGATTTTTTAGTTTAGTATTTATTGAATTCAAACTAGACCATCTTTCAATAGCTGTATTTACCCTATATTAATTTTACAAGAGTCTCCTCCTACTCTAGACTCTATAGTACATTTTTAAAGAGTCCCCTTTTACTCTAGTTCTTACAACACATTTCATAGGAAATGTTTGGCTTAGTATTTATGGGATCGTAACTAGACTATCTTGTAATAGTTGTATATACGTTATATTGATTTTACAAGATCTCCTCCTACTCTAGATTTTATAATACATTTTACAAACGTGTCCTCCAACTCTACACTTTATAGTACATTTTTAAAGATTCCCTCCATTACTCTAGTTCTTAAAAAAAATTTTATAGGATTTTTTAGTTTAGTATTTATTGGATCCAAACTAGACCATCTTTCAATAGTTGTATTTACCCTATATTAATTTTACAAGAGTCTCCTCTATTTTTTAATTTATTATTTATTGGATCCGAACTAGACTATCTTCTAATAGTTGTATATATTTTATATTAATTTTACAAGAGTCTCCTCCTATTCTAGACTCTATAGTACATTTTTAAAGACTCCCCTTTTAATCTAGTTCCTACAACACATTTTACAAGAGTCTCTCTATTTTGTAATTTAGTAATTATTGGATCCGTACTAGACAATCTTGTAATAGTTGTATATAACTTAAATTAATTTTACAAGAGTCTCCTCCTACTCTAGATTTTATAATATATTTTACAAGAGTCTCCTCCAACTCTACACTTTAAAGTACATTTTACAAACGTGTCCTCCAACTCTACACTTTATAGTACATTTTTAAAGATGCCCTCCATTACTATAGTTCTTAAAACAAATTTTATAGGATTTGTTTATTTTAGTATTTATTGGATCGGAACTAGACTATCTTGTAATAGTTGTATATACGTTATATTAATTTTACAAGAGTCTCCTCCTACTCTAGATTTTAATAATACATTTTACAAACGTGTCCTGCAACTCTACACTTTATAGTACATTTTTAAAGATTCCCTTCATTACTCTAGTTCTTAAAACAAATTTTATAGGATTTTTTTAGTTTAGTATTTATTGGATCCAAACTAGACCATCTTTCAATAGTTGTATTTACCCTATATTAATTTTACAAGAGTCTCGTCCTACTCTAGACTCTATAGTAAATTTTTAAGAACTCCCCTCTTAATCAAGTTCTTACAACACATTTTACAAGAGTCTCCTGTATTTTTTAATTTAGTATTTATTGGATCCTAACTAGACAATCTTGTAATAGTTGTATATAACTCATATTAATTTTAAAAGAGTCTCCTCCTACTCTAAATTTTATAATACATTTTACAAGAGTCTCCTCCAACTCTAGACTTTATAGTACATTTTTAAAGAGTCCCCTCTTACTCTAGTTCTTACAACACATTTCATAGGAAATATTTGGCTTAGTATTTATGGGTACGTAACTAGACTATCTTGTAATAGTTGTATATAACTTATATTAATTTTACAAGAGTCTTCTCCTACTCTAGATTTTATAATACATTTTACAAGAGTCTCCTTCAACTCTAGACTTTATAGTACATTTTTAAAGAGTCCCCTCTTACTCTAGTTCTTACAACACATTTTACAAAAGTCTCCTCCTAATTGTTTAATTTAGTATTTATTGGATCCGAACTAGACTATCTTCTAATAGTTGTATATACCTTATATTAATTTTACAAGAATTTCCTCCTACTCTAGATTTTATAATACATTCTACAAGAGTCTCCTCCAACTCTACCTCCAACTCTACACTTTATAGTACATTTTTAAAGATTCCCTCCATTACTCTAGTTCTTAAAACAAATTTTATAGGATTTGTTTAGTTTAGTATTTATTGGATCCGAACTAGACTATCTTGTAATAGTTGTATATACGTTATATTAATTTTACAAGAGTCTCCTCCTACTCTAAATTTTATAATACATTTTACAAGAGTCTGCTCCAACTCTAGATCTTATAGTACATTTTTAAATAGTCCCCTCTTACTCTAGTTCTTACAACACATTTTACAAGAGTCTCCTCAAACTCTACACTTTATAGTACATTTGTAAAGATTCCCCTCTTACTCTAGTTCTTAAAACACATTTTATAGGAATAGTTTAGTTTAGTATTCATTGGATCCGAACTAGGCTATCTTGTAATAGTTGTATATACGTTATATTAATTTTACAAGAGTCTCCTCCTACTCTAGATTTTATAATACATTTTACAAGAGTCTCCCAAAACTCTACACTTTATAGTACATTTTTAAAGATTCCCCTCTTACTCTATTTCTTACAACACATTGCATAGGAAATGTTTGGCTTAGTATTTATGGGATCGTAACTAGACTATCTTCTAATAGTTGTATATACCTTATATTAATTTTACAAGAGTCTCCTCCTACTCTAGACCCTATAGTACATTTTTAAAGACTCCCCTCTTAATCTAGTTCTTACAACACATTTTACAAGAGTCTCCTCTATTTTTAATTTATTATTTATTGGATCCGAACTAGACTATCTTGTAATAGTTGTATATACGTTATATTAATTTTAAAAGAGTCTCCTCCTACTCTAGATCTTATAATACATTTTATAAACGTGTCTTCCAACTCTACACTTTATAGTACATTTTTAAAGATTCCCTCCATTACTCTAGTTCTTAAAACAAATTTTATAGGATTTTTTAGTTTAGTATTTATTGAATTCAAACTAGACCATCTTTCAATAGCTGTATTTACCCTATATTAATTTTACAAGAGTCTCCTCCTACTCTAGACTCTATAGTACATTTTTAAAGAGTCCCCTTTTACTCTAGTTCTTACAACACATTTCATAGGAAATGTTTGGCTTAGTATTTATGGGATCGTAACTAGACTATCTTGTAATAGTTGTATATACGTTATATTGATTTTACAAGATCTCCTCCTACTCTAGATTTTATAATACATTTTACAAACGTGTCCTCCAACTCTACACTTTATAGTACATTTTTAAAGATTCCCTCCATTACTCTAGTTCTTAAAAAAAATTTTATAGGATTTTTTAGTTTAGTATTTATTGGATCCAAACTAGACCATCTTTCAATAGTTGTATTTACCCTATATTAATTTTACAAGAGTCTCCTCTATTTTTTAATTTATTATTTATTGGATCCGAACTAGACTATCTTCTAATAGTTGTATATATTTTATATTAATTTTACAAGAGTCTCCTCCTATTCTAGACTCTATAGTACATTTTTAAAGACTCCCCTTTTAATCTAGTTCCTACAACACATTTTACAAGAGTCTCTCTATTTTGTAATTTAGTAATTATTGGATCCGTACTAGACAATCTTGTAATAGTTGTATATAGCTTAAATTAATTTTACAAGAGTCTCCTCCTACTCTAGATTTTATAATATATTTTACAAGAGTCTCCTCCAACTCTACACTTTAAAGTACATTTTACAAACGTGTCCTCCAACTCTACACTTTATAGTACATTTTTAAAGATGCCCTCCATTACTATAGTTCTTAAAACAAATTTTATAGGATTTGTTTATTTTAGTATTTATTGGATCGGAACTAGACTATCTTGTAATAGTTGTATATACGTTATATTAATTTTACAAGAGTCTCCTCCTACTCTAGATTTTAATAATACATTTTACAAACGTGTCCTGCAACTCTACACTTTATAGTACATTTTTAAAGATTCCCTTCATTACTCTAGTTCTTAAAACAAATTTTATAGGATTTTTTTAGTTTAGTATTTATTGGATCCAAACTAGACCATCTTTCAATAGTTGTATTTACCCTATATTAATTTTACAAGAGTCTCGTCCTACTCTAGACTCTATAGTAAATTTTTAAGAACTCCCCTCTTAATCAAGTTCTTACAACACATTTTACAAGAGTCTCCTGTATTTTTTAATTTAGTATTTATTGGATCCTAACTAGACAATCTTGTAATAGTTGTATATAACTCATATTAATTTTAAAAGAGTCTCCTCCTACTCTAAATTTTATAATACATTTTACAAGAGTCTCCTCCAACTCTAGACTTTATAGTACATTTTTAAAGAGTCCCCTCTTACTCTAGTTCTTACAACACATTTCATAGGAAATGTTTGGCTTAGTATTTATGGGTACGTAACTAGACTATCTTGTAATAGTTGTATATAACTTATATTAATTTTACAAGAGTCTTCTCCTACTCTAGATTTTATAATACATTTTACAAGAGTCTCCTTCAACTCTAGACTTTATAGTACATTTTTAAAGAGTCCCCTCTTACTCTAGTTCTTACAACACATTTTACAAAAGTCTCCTCCTAATTGTTTAATTTAGTATTTATTGGATCCGAACTAGACTATCTTCTAATAGTTGTATATACCTTATATTAATTTTACAAGAATTTCCTCCTACTCTAGATTTTATAATACATTCTACAAGAGTCTCCTCCAACTCTACCTCCAACTCTACACTTTATAGTACATTTTTAAAGATTCCCTCCATTACTCTAGTTCTTAAAACAAATTTTATAGGATTTGTTTAGTTTAGTATTTATTGGATCCGAACTAGACTATCTTGTAATAGTTGTATATACGTTATATTAATTTTACAAGAGTCTCCTCCTACTCTAAATTTTATAATACATTTTACAAGAGTCTGCTCCAACTCTAGATCTTATAGTACATTTTTAAATAGTCCCCTCTTACTCTAGTTCTTACAACACATTTTACAAGAGTCTCCTCAAACTCTACACTTTATAGTACATTTTTAAAGATTCCCCTCTTACTCTAGTTCTTAAAACACATTTTATAGGAATAGTTTAGTTTAGTATTCATTGGATCCGAACTAGGCTATCTTGTAATAGTTGTATATACGTTATATTAATTTTACAAGAGTCTCCTCCTACTCTAGATTTTATAATACATTTTACAAGAGTCTCCCAAAACTCTACACTTTATAGTACATTTTTAAAGATTCCCCTCTTACTCTATTTCTTACAACACATTGCATAGGAAATGTTTGGCTTAGTATTTATGGGATCGTAACTAGACTATCTTCTAATAGTTGTATATACCTTATATTAATTTTACAAGAGTCTCCTCCTACTCTAGACCCTATAGTACATTTTTAAAGACTCCCCTCTTAATCTAGTTCTTACAACACATTTTACAAGAGTCTCCTCTATTTTTAATTTATTATTTATTGGATCCGAACTAGACTATCTTGTAATAGTTGTATATACGTTATATTAATTTTAAAAGAGTCTCCTCCTACTCTAGATCTTATAATACATTTTATAAACGTGTCTTCCAACTCTACACTTTATAGTACATTTTTAAAGATTCCCTCCATTACTCTAGTTCTTAAAACAAATTTTATAGGATTTTTTTAGTTTAGTATTTATTGAATTCAAACTAGACCATCTTTCAATAGCTGTATTTACCCTATATTAATTTTACAAGAGTCTCCTCCTACTCTAGACTCTATAGTACATTTTTAAAGACTCCCCTCTTAATCTAGTTCTTACAACAAATTTTACAAGAGTCTCCTGTATTTTGTAATTTATTATTTATTGGATCCGAACTAGACTATCTTCTAATAGTTGTATATACCTTATATTAATTTTACAAGAGTCTCCTCCTACTCTAGACTCTATAGTACATTTTTAAAGAGTCCCCTCTTACTCTAGTTCTTACAACACATTTCATAGGAAATGTTGGGCTTAGTATTTATGGGATCGTAACTAGACTATCTTGTAATAGTTGTATATACGTTATATTAATAGTAGTATAGTAAGGCCGATTCACCAACGATGAGAGGTGTGAGAGGTGTGATCCGTGACGTCATCAGTTGTGACGTAGCTGTGGAGTGCAAAGTCCAAGGTCATCGCTACGTCATTATTTCTCGCGCGCGCCACGAGTGCAAAGTCCAAGGTCATCGCTACGTCATTATTTCTCGCGCGCGCCACGAGTGCAAAGTCCAAGGTCATCGCTACGTCATTATTTCTCGCGCGCGCCACGAGCGCAAAGTTCAAGGTCATCGCTACGTCATTTTTTCTCGCGCGCGCCACGAGTGCAAAGTCCAAGGTCATCGCTACGTCATTATTTCTCGCGCGCGCCACGAGTGCAAAGTCCAAGGTCATCGCTACGTCATTATTTCTCGCGCGCGCCACCACCGTTGTGCCGTTCGCTCGGCTCGAGCGCGCCGGTTCCTACTAGATTCTGCCGCCCTGATACTTCGGAAGAATAAAAAACGGAATAATTCGATATTCGATTGTCGATTTCGATGACAAGTTCCGTCCCAAATCAGAACATTTGACCCAACACCATAACAAGTCCACACTTATAAAAAATAAAATAATTAAATAAATTGCATTTTTATACCCTAAGCCTCTTAGCCTCTTTAACATATATATCCTGACAGACCTTGACAAAAAAAATCAATTTATAACGCTTTAAAGCATAATTAACATTTCTTACGGGTAATTTTATCTCCCTCAAACGTCCAACAATCCTCTAGATTAACTTTAATTCCTATAGTATTACCGATATTATCCAAAACATCCAACTCACCAATGTCCATTAAAGCATCAAACACAAACTCGTCACTCCCTAAAATTCTAACTGACTTCGGATCATTGGGGTCAAATTTAGTTCCATCAGCTGTAATAACCTCCCCGATCGACTTGGAAATAGCAGCCTCGTGAATCGCATGCAATTCTTTTAAATACTCTCCATCCACAAGGTTCATTTTACCTATTTAAGCGCCCTATTTAACCTCACATAGCGTCCTTTAGCGGGCATATCCAACCCAATTTCCCGTCATTTCTCGATTTTCAAACTTAAAAAATAAATACAATTAATTTGAACAGTTTGATGTTTTTAATTTACAGATGCATGTTAATGATCGTTACAAGAAAAATCTGGCCTATATAGTTGGGACATGATTTGTGTCCCAACCAAATCTGAGCGATTTTGGTGGGACCAAACCTTAAAGCGCCCTATTTAAACCCAACAACCCTAACTTTAAGCACCCTATTTAACCTCACATAGGGCCCTTGTCATTTCTCAATTTTCAAACCTAACCTAAGGCCCCCTATTTAAACCCAACTTTAAGCGCCCTAACCCAACTTTAAGCGCCCTATTTAACCTCACACAGCGTCCTTTAGCGGGCATATTCAACCCAATTTCCCGTCATTTCTCGATTTTCAAACTTAAAAAATAAATACAATTAATTTGAACAGTTTGATGTTTTTAATTTACAAATGCATGTTAATGATCGTTACAAGAAAAATCTGGCCTATATAGTTGGGCCCCGATTTGGGTCCCAACCAAATCTCGCACTTTTTACCCATCTTTGTCCACAACTTGAGTAATTACGATGCTCATCTGTTCGTCAAGTTATTGGGATTCGAACAGAACAAGATAGCGGTCTTAGCCACGACTGAAGAACGATATATATCTTTTGAACTCAAAGAAGAGGGTGGAGTAAACTTGAGATTTTTAGACTCATTTAGATTTATGAACTACAGCTTAGAAAGTCTCACGAAGAACCTGACCAGAGATAAATTCAAACACGTAGCAAAGTTTTTCGAAAACGACAAGTTAGATTTAGTTTTGAGAAAAGGCATCTTTCCCTACGATTTTATGGATAGTATGGAAAAATTCGACTACCCGTCTCTGCCTTCCCAAAAAAATTTTGATAACGAATTGAATAAGACAACTGTTAAAGATGAAGATTACGAGCACGCGCGTAAAGTGTGGAATGAATTTGAGATTAAAAATATGAAGGAATACACGCTTTTGTACAACAAAACCGACACACTGCTATTGGCCGACATAGTTGAAAACTTCCGTGAAGTGTGCATGGACACTTACAAACTCGATCCCGCTTGGTATTTTACGAGTCCCGGTCTGGCTTGGGACGCCATGTTAAAAAAGACCGGTGTTGCTCTCGAGTTATTGACTGATCCCGACATGGAACTTATGATCACCAAGGGCATTCGCGGCGGAATTTCTCAGTGCTCCCACAGATATACTAGAGCCAATAACAGATATTTACCAGATTACGATCCTGAAAAGCCCGAAGAGTATCTCATTTATTTGGATGTAAATAATTTGTACGGATGGGCCATGTCGAAGTATTTAACTCAGAGCGATTTTAATTGGGTGGGTGAAGATGAATTACGAGATATCGAAAGTGATCTGCAAGATGGAAATTGGATCGACAACGAATCTGCATATGGTTTTATATTGGAAGTAGATTTGAAATACCCCAGGAAATTACACGACTCCCACAAAGACCTCCCGTTAGCACCAGAAAACAGATGCCCTCCCGGTTTTAATCAGAGAAAGCTTTTAACGACTTTATACGATAAGGATAAATACGTGGTGCACTACCAAAACCTACAGCTCTACCTGTCATTGGGCATGGAGTTAAAAAAGATCCACAGGGGCATTAAATTCCGCCAATCGGCATGGTTGAAAGAATATATCGATATGAACACCGATATGAGGACAAAAGCGACCAACGAGTTTGAGAAAGATTTTTATAGACTGATGAATAACGCGGTGTTTGGTAAAACGATGGAGAACATACGTAAGCACGTAGACGTACGTCTGGCCACGCACGACAGGCAAATTGACAAACTAGTGGCCAGACCGAACTTTAAATCAGTCACCGTCTTCACAGAGACATTTGCGGCCGTGCATATGGGCAAAACCAGATTATACTTAAATAAACCGATCTACGTAGGCATGTCAATATTAGATATTTCGAAGATAGCCGTTTATGACTTTCATTACAATGTCATGAGAGCGAAATACGGTGATAAAGCCAGAGTTCAGTACACTGACACGGACAGCCTGACTTATAGCGTCAAAACAAAAGATATTTATGAGGATATAAAAAGTATGATCGACCACTTCGATACCAGCGATTACAAAGCAGATAACCCCTATAACATGCCGCGTGTGAATAAAAAAGTAATTGGCAAATGGAAAGACGAACTGGCCGGTGATGTTATGAATGAGTTCGTCGGGTTACGTTCGAAAATGTACGCCTACGACTCTGAGGGGGAGAGGAAGAAGAGGGAGGAGGAGAAGAAGAAGAATAAGAAGAAGGGGGATAAAAAAGAAAAAGGTGAGGGGATTAAAAAAGCTAAGGGGATAAAAAAGAATGTCGTTGACTTTCTGTCGATAAAAGACTATAAAAACTGTTTGTTTGATAAAGAAGTGAAATATGAGACAATGAACACCATTAGAAGCAAACACCATGATTTATATTCAATCAAACAGCGCAAGATAGCCCTCTCCCCCTCTGATGATAAGAGATATATCTGTGAAGACGGCGTGGAGACTCTTCCCTGGGGCCACTACAATATCCCCATCAAGCATCTGATTAATATCGAAGCGAATGCCGCACTGGACATGGATTAGAAGGTACGAGTTTGTTTATATTTTAAATACTTATACATGACATATTTCGATCATTACTAAAAATATTATTTTATTTTTTTCCTCCTTATAAAGGGGTAACGAATCGTTACCCCCTTTGAATTATCGATTTTATCATGGATAAACTATTTTTCCTCTTCGAATTGTAAATTTTATAATTGATAAAAAAATATTTATTAAAAACAAAGATATAAATTCAGTACTAGACTTTGACTAGAAAATATGAGTTTTTTTTCTCTAAAAACCTTTAAAATGACTCATTTTTGAATTGTTTTTAGTTGGGACCCAATATGGGTCCCACCCCATTTTAGGACCCCTGTCCAACAGAAAGGGTCCTATTTTAGGATTTCCATGTTTCTCTCATAACGTATGACGATAATTATGTTTCGTCATAAAGAAGTTCCCTGTCGAAGGTGGGAACTTTGCCGTAGTGATAGGGCTTTCCACTAATACCCACCGACACTTAAAAAAAGAAAAAAAATTCATCTTCAAATTCTAAGCTAAGATATATGTTAATTAAAAAAATATTTAATGATTTTCTAACCCTTTATATCGTAGAGTTTATTTTTTCAAAAATATTTATACATCTCAAAACATTCTAATTAAATTCCTTTCCAAATCGTAAGTGAAGCCGGTCTCCGATACAACTACCACGTACGCTGTGGTCCCCTGATCCGCCACCGAACTGGCGACGGCGTTAGTAAAGTCCAATTTTATTTGAATATCTTTTCTTTTATTATCAGTGGAGAACGGGTAGTGATGCGTGTCGACTACCAACAACGGATACTTGTCTACAAAATCGACATCGTTTAAATAAACATCTTCATCTCCGAATAACACCTGCCTGATTGAGCAATAACTCCCGTATAAAATACTATAATGTTTATTATTTATCGCCAAATTTTGCTCCTCCTTCGGATACCGTTGTCCGTT